>OY720634.1:132654833-133315121 GCA_963169105.1 Ceriagrion tenellum | reverse complement strand
CCCCCATCCCTTCTCTCCCTTCCATCTGTCGAGTGAATTCGTCATTTGGGGATAATAATCGCTTTCTCGTTCTCGGGGATTGTTTCCTCCTTGCCCGCAAAAACGCAAACTTTCTTTTTTCTCGGTCGCTTCTGCTTCTGGAGGTGCAGGAGAAAGAAAGGGTGGGGTGTGTGGTCTTCTGCTCCTATTTCGGGTCTATTCGGGCTTCGCGGCACCTGAGGTAAAACCCGCTTCCATCGCGCGCATCTGCGATTCCGGGAAATTTTTATTATTTTTTTCGCTTGCTTCATCGCTGCTCGCGGTCGCAAGGATTTTTGTGGAGTGGGCCCTAGGTTAAATGCTTTCCATCGCGGCATTTTATCGTCGTTCGTGCCCACGGATTCAACATTTGATCTCACATTGGTGACGCTCTCCAATCCAAAAAGAAAATTACGGACACCTTTAAGATTTGAACACTAAATATCTTAAAGCTGCAGTCACTTTGTGAACCGTGATTAAAATTATTTCTCTTTAGCAAGGTCTTAAGAAAATTATGAGAGGGATGCTTCTCGGAAATGCATTGGACACCCATGAAAAGCCAAAACTATACCATGTTACTCAGTGTAGTTGTAGGCTGTGCTTCATGATTAGTTATTTCTCATTACATACACTTTCATAAGTGTCGATTTATTTATGAGAGAGATCATGCCATTAACATCCACATCCCTCTTAATATAAATACCGATTATTGTTAGAAGAATCATTTACTATAGACGACGCATTCTATCGTCAATTTTAGTCTGGGTGAAGTTTTTAATTCTACCAGTTCTCTATCTATGTGTATTTTTTTAATCAATGGTAACTGGCAACTGTGTAAATGGCGACTGTATAAATAGCGGCAGTATAAATGGCGGCTTTATCGACTGTGTGAAAGAATTGGTAAAGACATTTTATTTTTTATGGAAATACAGCAAATGGGATAAAGATAAAACAACCGAAAACTGCATTCAGCACTATGCATGGCTTAATGGATTTAGACCTGAAAAGTATTGGATAGTCTTGATATTGTACTAAGGTGATCGAAATCGATCGATCTCTAGTTCTTAAATAACTTTTTGGATTCAGGAAATCATACCGCACGGCTTAAGGCCTAAGAAAGTTGCAGAATATAAACCCGGAACTCGATTTTGCTAAGACAAGCCCAAATCGACCAGATCTCCATAACACCTCCGTGATTATACTTGTTTGAGGAAACGAATAAATAACCAAGCAGTGATTTTAGTCCCACAATTGAACATTGCTCCTTTTTAATGGATACCTCACCGTCATTATTTCGTATGATACGATTTAGTGCAAGTATAGTATCTTATTCATTCTAATTATCGATCAACTAACTGTCGACTATACTGTAGCATCAGTCATGAGTTGAAATGATCGAGTTTGTCACTTTCGTTGCAATTCACGCATGGGATATGGAGGTAATATATCAATCAACTCTTAGAGGAGTCAAGTAGAAATTCATTGTCTCAACCCTAAAAATCGTTAACATTCTTATCTACCGCATTTGTAGTTTACCATAAGCTTGAGATATCTCCTTTAATTTCTATTTATAGATATATTGATTGGGATGTAAAGAACCTATGAATAATTTACATTTACTTCGAAAATTACAATATAGCTGTAAGATAGCTATCTAATTTATTTGTCCTAATTAATTTTGATATCACGAGAAAGATAGATGTGTCATAAGAGAATCTAGCTGGTGTTCAGGCGATTCTTCCTTCACTAAACCAGATATGCATCATAATTTAAAATCCTGCAATATTTTCAATTCCATTAACGCCTTTTGGATAGGGAAAAAATCCATTGGTTCGCATTATCCGTAAGAGTTAAGCCGTTTCTACGAAACCATTCTTATGCACTCAAAAAAAGTCTTACACCCAAAATATTGACGTTACAAATAGTCTGAAGTCTCAAGAAGGCAGCATGGCTGTCGGCAAAGATCGAGGAATGATTAAAAACGTACAACACTTTCCTCAATATTCCCTCCACTCCCTTTGCAACCAACAAAGGGTCTCTCGGGTTTAATTTAACAGAGAGCCTTGCAGAGAGCCGCAGAGTTGGTATCCACTGCTTCAAGCCTCAAAGGCTTGAAACGCTATCTTTCTCTCACTCCTTTGAACAACTCTAGTCACCAAACTAACGCTTTTGAGAGTAAATTTACAGTCCGCCAGAAAACAAATAGGGCAGTGCAAAAGATCAGTCTTGGGCATATCACGAAAGTTATTGCCTTCGTTATTTCAAGTCTTAAAGAAACTTCCGTGTGATTTTCTCTCCATCCGCCATTCTTTTCTCGCACGCATTCCGTAAAAAAAGTCTCCATTATCGCATTTCATCTGTACCCACTGTCAGGAAAAGTAAAGCGAGAAAGAAGGATCAGTTTCCACTAAGGGAAAGAAAATTAAATGAAATAAAAAAGCGTATGAGGTCGAATTGGATTCCTCGATTGCATTAGTACCTCGTGCTTCCTCTTTTTTGCGTTGAATAATTAAAAATATCTACATATTATTTCTCCCGTCTCAAAAGCGTTCCTCAGCTTCCTCTTTTTAATATTTCTATGCATAATATTTTTTTTTCGCTGGGAGCATTTTTACAAAAGGATATCCCTTCCTCACTTCTCCTCACAATTCCGGCCCTCCTCCACTTACACCCCCGTCTCCTTAACCCTACCTCTCTTCCACCCTCACCTCATCCCATTCCATCCCGTCCCTCACGACCATTCTCCCTCGCCACGGCATGCCCTCTTCCCTTCAATATCATCGTTTCTCCATACCTCAAACCCCTTCTCCCCTCCTCCCTCCTCCCCAAACCCTTTTTCGAGACTCCGTTTCCCTTACGCCTCCCTCCCCCACGTCTCAGACCCTCACAGAAGAACCCCTCAAGTCATCCAATCCCGTTTCGAAGAGATTTCCGCCCTTCCACGTCATCCCACTCCACAATACGTACTCCTCTTCTCACCATTGCGTTCTCTCGAGCCTCCTCCTGGTCGCTGAATGAGAGAGGACGTCGACCACGACCCCCCCAGCCACACCCCTCAGCTCTCAAAGTCTTCTCCTCTTTAACCGAGGCTAAGATGAACCCTGCATGCAGCTACTACGACCTATAATGATAATGTTTATTAATTCTTTCATAACAAATAACATAGTAGGTTGACTCTGTATGGATAGAATTATGAAACAACTGGATGAAAAAATTACTGCCACTATATTAGTTAAGTGCTTGTAAGCATTAAAAAAATGTAATCTATTTGAAAATAACATTAATTTTTAAATATGACGTATTTGTTATGTATATATGTAATTAAAAATAATAATTTACTTAAAGTATAATTTTAAATTGCCATCATAACTAACCTTTTTTAAACTTTTCCAATTTTCTCTTCATTTGGCAGCCGAAACTATTTATTTCACAGCTCCACCAGGCACGCTATCCTCAGTAAATAGCGTCACACACTCATGTATTCAAATTGCTTCACATAGCACCAGAAGAGACACAACTTTCCACACACTTAATCCGAAGCGTTCAGATTCTGTCTTGCGCAGCAATTAAATGGAAAAGCCTCTTAGAAAGCAAGTTTTCAAAATTAGCAACTTTGACTCGCTTGTCTATAGATGGTTAGGGAGGATCCTTTATATTGCATACATGCTTAATAATCTACCTTGATTTTAACATATATTATAAAGTAAGATTGTTACCATCGAAAGGCGTAAAAACACTGCTATGTCATTGGCCATTGATCGAAGATATTATGGTGATAAATTTTGACGCTTAAATACACTGTGTAAATGAAAATGTGATGGTATCTCTTCACATTACTTTTTCATCTCATTTTCCGCAAGAACAATAATGTCCGATAACTTCAGCTAGATATAACACGAACTAGATATTTTGTGGCACCTAAAATATTTTATTCACCTTAGGTCATTGATAGTATAATTCGAGTATTCTAACTCTATGGCCGAGCGAGTCAAATTTGTTACGTTTCAAAATTATTGAAATATCTGTTTTCTAAGAAACTTTTCCATTTAATTGCTACAATTGACAGAATTGTAACGCTTCGGGTTAAGTATGTGGAAAGTTGCGCCTCTATCGGCGCTTTGTCAAACAATTCGAATAGATGAATGAGTGACGCTCTTCACTGACGATTGCATGTCTGGTGGAGCTCTGAAATAAATAGTTTCAGCTATCATAATAAAAAAAAACTGGGAAATTTAAAAAAAAGGTACATTATGAAGGTAATGTTGAAGTATATCTTGTGTAAGTATTATTATGTGAAGCACAGTCTAAATAAACAGTCATCTCGACTAGCCGAAAAATGGAAATCAGTAGGCTGAAAAGACGTAAGTCAAAATAAGTATTGTCCTTGAAGTGAAAGACAGTCAAAGAGACAGTTACTATGGAAGTAAATATATTTTGATTTTTGAAGAATGAGTTATGTAATTTAATTGTAATACGCACGAATAAATAAGTATACACATACTTGTTTGACTAACATAGTAGCCAGTTTGAAACTCAATACTGAAGGTACCCGTAGGTAAATGGAATTGTTTATGCTTAAGTACATAACTACCAAGTAACTATAGCATAGTAACAACCAGAGATAACATATTAGTAACTACAATACCACTCCTTTTTAGAGTTGTTTTTTAGAGTGTTATATTCGCTTGAAAAGAAGCAAAAAAAGGCGGCAGTAATTTTTACTGTGCTGTTCGATGCAAAAAATCGACCTGGATGAACAGTTTACGATTTTATCGCAGTCCATCAGATCCACAACGAGGAAGGCTCTGGTTGGAGCGCGCCGGCAGAATGGACCTTCTTCATCACAATCCGGTGAAGTGGAATAAATTTCATAGGTTTTGTAATGTTTTGATTTTTTACAAGAGCATTATCAGAGTTACTTCTTGTGATTGCTCATTCTAAATTCCATAATTATTTACGAGAAAGGTATTCTTATAGATATGCTTATGATTTTTGAAAATTTTGAATGAAAATGCATACTCTTTATGAAATAATTTGATAAATTGTTGTGATTAACAACATATCAACATAAATGTACAAAGGTAATTAATGTTCCTAAGTAAAAATAAAAACATTCAATTTCAATCTTACAAAAATATTTATTTAATGAAATTACTATTAACTTCATCCTTTCGAGCCTATTCTGAATTTTAAAAAAGAGGAATCTAAAATATATCGAATAAACACTTTAGTTGGAAAAAGCAGCATTCGCTTCTCCTCCTCAAGTAATTGGTAAGCGTGAGATAAATTTTAATATTACACTTAAGTGTGGTTGCCACGCTTCTTTCCATGCTAAGGTAAATTTGGTAATGTTGAAGCGCTGCTGGAAGGGGGCGTGGCTGCGGAAAGAGATTTCCCATGGAGCTTATGTGAGTGAGGTGACTGTTTATTTAGACTGTGATGTAAAGTATTATTTTAAATTACATATATACCATACAAATATGTCAAACTTCAAATATGTTAATTCAAAATCAATTGCATATTTTTAATGCTTAAATAGCCATTTTAAGAATCTAATATAGTGGAAGTACTTTTTTCCGTGCTTATGTTTCGTAATTCTGACCATAGAGGGTTAAGGTTTAATTATCAGACTTTCGGTTTTCTTCGGAGCTCATACTGTGATGAATGTTGCAGAGTTGCCAAGGGAAACTTCTACTGTTTATCTTATTCATCAAATTTCTTAATATATGATTTCAAAATATGGCATTTGCTTTACATTGTTCATTGTTTTAAGGCTGAAGATAACAATAACCTTTCCTCAATTTGTTAAAAAAATCATGATATCAAGTCCTGCCGAAAAGAAATGGAGGCTGGTGTCAATATAATGAGTTGCTTTTGGCACGAGGTAAAGGCTTAGGTTGAACGCTCTGCCCCGTAAGCTTCTATATATCTCCCAAACGAGTATTGACATAAAAGTTTAAAAAATTTTCAAGGCAGCACTATGCCTGAATATACTCATTACAGAAAATTTAATGGAACTTAACACTTCTTGATCCGGTGCCTTTTAAATTTGACTAGCCCTTGGGGCCGGCCATTTTTTGCATTTTTGTTGGGAAGGTACATGTATACAATTAAATTCACACAACTCCAGAACTAATGTATATTTTTTAATGAGACTTTCATTGCATATTATATAACAGACCGGACCATGACCGCTGGTGGCGGAAACCCGTATTTTTACGTGAGCGGACTATAATGTATTAAGAAAACAGTACTTCAAAACACAGGTTCCTTAATGACGTAACAAAACATTAATTTGAAACTTTATGTAGGCTTGAAGTATATACCTGTTACCAGGCAACCTTCTTGATCAGGAACAAAGCGCTGCCACCATTGCAATAAGTGTACGAAAAATGAGAAAATTCCGTCTCCTTACAAATTCGTTAATGTTTTTATTATAAAATTTATAATCACTACGTATCCCCCGGATGAAAAATGATTCAAGGAATGAGTCCCTATCATCAGTAAACAAGTGCAAATTCTCACGCCATTTCTTCATCCAATACTTCATGTGTTCTCTCACGATGTTATTATCACCTTACACCCTACTCGTATCTCTGAACATAAATTTAATAGTCCTCCACCAAAAGTTATTAAGTTCCTCATCCTCTCTGCCTCTTCTTACATTACCCAATCCCTGTCTATTAAGTATTACTGTCAATTAAGTTCCTCATACCCTCCGTCTCTTCTTACATTACCCAATCCATAGACCCATGGGAATCAAGTTAGTTAGGCGGCTAGAGTGCTGGCTTCCCATTCCAAGCGCGTGGAGATGAATAACGGCCGAGGTATTTTTTTTCAGCGGAATCACAAACCCTGATTTGGTTCCATGTGGATATCAGAAGTTCAATTTCCTCATTCTTCCTCGTAAATGGAACCTCAACTAGCCGGAACTATGGACACCTTGTTATATTTCGTCAAGAGCAGCGTTAGGACGACATAGGGTTTCAAACGAAAAATCCGAAAAAATTTCTGCGTTGTATTGAGCCTCAAGATAACTTTTCTGACCCCAAGCTCCCTGATATCTGTAAAAAGGTTTTTCATCATCACCCCTACTACACATCTTGGATTACATCGGTTATATGAACTACAATGGCAATAGTTCCGTAAAGTGCCTATATGGTTTTAATAATAATTAATTATATCTGTAGCTAAGTATTTCGGAAGCCAAGAGTTGACGAGTTTCAGAAAAAAATAATAATTCCAAGAAAATACGTTGCTTGCATTAAACTTTACGTTGCACATGGAGAATGACGTAATGTTAATTCTTATCTTTGAGAATAAAATACCATAATGACATTATGGCTTCATGTTCCCTTTCCTCATTATGAGATACGGGATAATGCAATTTACACAGGGCTGCAAAAGTTTTCAATTGACTTCGGCGAAGCGCTCATCCATCATCACTAAATGCTAATCGTTTCCGCGAGTAATTGAAGACGGGATGAAGGTTAAACCCTCCGTGGAATTCCAGCAACTTGCTTGATGAATTTTTCACGTTCAAAGGAAGGCATCCCTTCCGCTGCCCCTCGGTCATGCGTCATACAAAAGCAAAAGCCGCGCAGAAGGGAAAGAGTCACGAAAGAGAAGTTAATGAGATATGGGCATGCTCTCTGCCTTCTTCATGCTAATGAAGTCCTGAAAAACTTGCGCTGAGAAGCCTCTTTATCCTTTTATCCTGGCATCTCTCCTTTACTTCGATGATTTTACACGCTAACGCCTTTCAGCTCCCTTTGACTTGCGTTGTTTCTTTGGGAGAAATAAATGGAGTCGATGTATCAACGTAGCGCAAAATTCTATATTAATAATTTATCTATTTCCAGATTTCGTTGGAAATCAGAATTTTCCTGGTTGAAAAATAATAACTATTCGATAATATAGCAGAAAAACATCAAAACAATTTAAATGAATTAACATTTATAATTACACTGGAAGGATTCATTTTGCCAAATGAGTTTTAAACATGGGCTTGCCCAAAAAGATCTAACAGATTTCGAAAAGGGCGCTAACAGATCTTCAGCCAGCCGGTTCTAATCTTTTATTTTCCTATTAAGGAATTTGTACTGGGCGCCTTTGATCTTTTTTTAGTTCTTAATTTTGTTTTACTTGGGAGATTAAAGCCGGCAATTTAATTTGGATAACCACTTCCCCATCAAATTTCTTCAATCCTTTGTTTCCTGAAAATTTTCAAAATACTGCGCCGATTCATTTTGAGTCCTTAGTTTATTACTCTTCGCCTTTGCCTTTTGTGTGGGATTTTAAACTCTAGTAAATCAGTAGTACAAAATTAGATATTTAATTAGTAATAGAATATTTAGACAGATTCAAATAACGTCGACCATATCATTGTATATTAGTCGGGCCCTCGATATTTGATGGATGAAAATTCATTGATCAATGGAACTTCTGACTTTGTAATTGGTGTAATTGATTACAGTCATGATACACACGCTCAGTACCATTTAAGCAACATAGAATGATCTATTTTCGGCGTGGAAAAGATATATTTTATCATCTATGAGAGTGCAGCCAAGATTAAAGTGCAGTTAAAAATGAAGCCATGTTGTAAACTCGTACAGTGACGTTTATGGAAGGAAAAGAGACGGAAGGAAGAATCCATGATATTGCTGTCTTTTTATATTATGTACTGAGAAAATTGTTTATTTTTTATTTCTCTCCTTGCCATTTCAGGGTGTTTTAACTGCGCTAATATCTTGGACCGACATTTCGATAGTCTCAATTCTTAATGAAACATAACTTCTCCATAATGCCGGGAATGATGTTTCGAGAGTTTACAAACATATCACGGGCCCTCTATATTTAGCATGGCGTGCTCCGGGCAATGAGTACCTACATGTGTTTTTGTTTATTCATTGTTCATATATTCATTTCGTACTATCTTTTACCATTTGGGTGACAGTAGATTCTATTTTTAAATAAATTTACTCAGTCAAAAACAGAGCCCCTTAATTAGTTATAGCCGATATGATGGCTGGAATAAATATTTTTTCAGACGTTGAAGAATGAATTTCAGCAGCTATTTGAAATAGGAATCATGTGTGGGGATCCTTTCTTTCAGAATTTTCTAACTGCCTCTATTAATTTTCTCACCCTAAGATTTTTTGATTAAAAGGCGATAAAATTTTTATATTTCGTGTTTACATGGAGCTTCGTTTTTTTTAATTGCTGTCTTGGGCAAGACTGAAAAATACGAGCATCGGTAACCCAGAAATATGGTCACTAAAAGGCTTAGCTTGCTCGCGCACATGTTCTGAAATTTTTAATTAATAGACCCTCATCAGCGAGTCGATTAGAGTTTAATTGATACACGCCAACGTTATCGTTCACTTTCTTGTCTTTCATATCGTCTGATAAAAACATATAACGTTGGTTGCTTGCTTGGCTGATTTTTTTCTCGCGAGTTGTGCCTGACAGACCGCATGACCAACGTCGTGGACGTTGGCTTCATGAATTTCCCTGACGAAGACCACCATGTTTTGGAAATTTGAATGGTGACAGCTAGATCTCATATATACTCCAGAAATTTCAATCAGGATCAGAAATCGTGAATAGCGAATGGTGGTCTGTGCATTGAACTATTAAACTGAAGGGACATTTTTCGATTCCCGAATCTGAAAACATTTCACCTTTGTCGATTATGTACGCATTATTTTTCTCTTATCGTGGAAGATAACAGCATCCAGCATTGTTACGTAGGCTTTCGTGGTTTAAATTTAATTCGATTCCGATTTAATTTCGCCGGCATTCCTGTTGACATCATCAAGTACAAAAGTTCAAGAGAGTTGTAGCCGCGATATATAGTGATCTTGATCTGCTATGCATTAATCCATACGGTGCCATTAGCATCCAGCATCGCTAATGTAGCTCATTAGGGTTCTTCACCTGGTGCACTGATGATGATGGACGACACGTACAACGAAACTACAGTAGAAATGCTGAGTTTGATCCTTAGGTTAACCCAACCATTCGTCATTGACATAGTGCACCGGAAAAACATCCGGTCTGTCTTCAGTATCCAACATTGGTTTCTTTCCTTTTCACGGTAGTGGTTTATGAGCTTTTTACTCATTATAGTTAACATGTTTGGAGAACAGCTCTATTCTACGAGTCCACTCCCGTGTGTTTCGCCGTGTGTGCTACGTGTATTAAGTAATCGTAGATCCTTCAAAATGGCCTGGTTATCAAGAAATCTTGAATTTCACTGCGGTCATATGTGACCCAGAAATCAGAAGGCCCTTAGTCTAATTTTCGAAACAACAAACATCATTCCTCTGGAATTTTACTTTGCATTTTTTGCCGCTCATCTCGGAAAATTAAAATTGTATGTTTCGACAAATTAGCCGCTCTGTTGGCCTGCACGTGAACAATTGATCCTATCGTAAACGTTAAAGAATAATCGGGGAAAACATCTTTCTCGTGCTACATCTATTCTCATCATGGAATTTTCTTAGCCAAAACTATTGTTAACGAACAAAAAGAGTAGCACAGTATATGAAAGAATTAGGTTGGGGGATGCCAGATACTCGGGCACTGCATGCTAACCTTAGGTTGTTGGAAATATTCTGATCAGGCGTTTAACACTAATCTACTTCTCCCCGACACTAAATCTCCAGAAAATATAGAAAATACGAAATAACAGATAACTATACAGTTTCAAGCAGGAAGATGTTAAGGTGCTTTATTTCTCACGCATGATTAATAACTGCAGGACAGTGGAACGAGAGACGAATCTATCAAAACACACCTTGGTATTCTTCATTTCAGTTCTATAATTCATTTCTATGATTCCCTCACTCATCATTGATTTTCAATGCTAAGAATGGTTGAATGCAGCCCTCCACTCTTCCCTGCCTAATGCCAGTTCCCTTACCTCCTGGTATCTCTTCCTTTGTACTTATGGATAAACTTATTCCTGAATCTTCCTATCGGTACTTTTCCCTCTATTTTGCCTTCCAATATGTTCTTCACAAACTTCCTTCCTACTATATGGCTTGTGTCCTAAAAGGCACTCCCACCCACCTTTGCGACATCCGAGAGGGTGGCATACGAAGGTAGAATTAATAGGAAGGAGTTATGTCTGTCAAAACAGTCTATTGATTCTAAAATACTGCGCTTGAATCACGGAAAAATGGGTAATTGCCCAACACTCAGCATCTTGCTAGTGAACGAATGGTCCTCCGACCATGAAGAGTGGACTTTTGGGAAGCGCAAGAGAATGTGCATTGCCCGTTGATTCCTCTTGTCTCCCGTGCTCCCGTCTCTTCTCGCCCGGAGATAATCGATTGTTGCCTCACACTCTCTCCGCTCTGTGTGCGAGAGGCTGCGTGAGGGAGGCGGCGGCGGTAGTCCAGAAGCGGCCAATCTCACCCTTTTATCTGTTCTCTCGTCACACCCGCTGCACCGACGGCTCAACCTCTTTGCGGCCCCACGCGCGTTAACTCCCCCCGAAAGGAGGAGGAGGAGGTGGAACGGGGGAGGGGGATACTAGATACTACTCTTGTCGGCTTGCACCCGTGGGAAAGCCGCCTTTCCTGGAAATTCCGAGGGTCTCTCCTCCTTTTGCGAGAGGAGGCGATGTATTTGAGTTGCCCGTGGCGACCAGTGAGGAGCTGCAGGATGGGGATGTGAGATCCCCATCCCCCCCCCCCACCACCCACCATTTTCCCTCCTCCCGAGTTGAAGGGGGTAGGGTGGGTGGGATCGATCGGGTGGGTCAAACCGTGGTGCACACCCTCCTCTCGCCCCCTCACACCCTCCCTCTCTCCCTGTCCTCCCTCCGCACACACCCCCACCCCAGCACCACTAACTTCTCTTTCCTTTTCAGACCCCCTGACCTCACGCCTCCTCCCATCTCCGCCCCTATACCTCTCCCTCCTCCTCCTCACTATTCCCACCCAACCCTTTGCTCTCCGCCTCCGCCTCTCTTGCCGCCCCCCCCCTCCACAAACCCTCCAAAACCGTCACTCCTTTCATATATATCCGCGAAGTACCGTGTAAGCCTTCCTCAGGGAGTGTGGCACTGGGCGATTTCAAACCAGGATTGCTGCGGGCACGTGTCTGACTTCAAGGTGGAGTCTCGCTAGCTAATCTGGCCCCTGATCGTGAGAACGGACCAAAAAGCGGTCAGGAGAACAATGCCCGGCTAAACCAGAAACTAGGAAAGTGCTGCGTTGACAAGCATGTTTGCCTGCAATACACGGGTTAAGATTCTCATACTGACTAGTATTACTAACACTAGTGGGTGATATATTGCATGCTGAGGGATGAAAACTCGTGTCGAATACCAAATCATGGGATAAATTGGGATTGAGATGTTTCTTGAAATTTTTTCTGTCCTATAACCAAGTCTAGTATACCCAGCTAGAGTCGAGCTTTCATGGAAAAGATCCCTTAATCATTTAAAAGATCAAAAATTACGGTCCTTACAGTCCGCGAAAAAACGACACTTTAAATC
This sequence comes from Ceriagrion tenellum, assembly GCA_963169105.1. Lineage (NCBI taxonomy): Eukaryota > Metazoa > Arthropoda > Insecta > Odonata > Coenagrionidae > Ceriagrion > Ceriagrion tenellum. The sequence continues at coordinate 133,302,589 of OY720634.1, read as the reverse complement.
TATCCATTCTGCTAACTATTTCTTTCATCTATTGCTTATCGTGATCGTTTCAACCGTAATAATTTGGCCTGAGTTCAAATACGTTATATACCTTCTCCTTTCGTTTTATGGAACTCTCCAACTTATCTTTTATCCTCTATTTTACAAAAAAATAGTGGTATGTCTGCGCTGTACTCTTCAATCCTAGCGTGGCCACGTTTAGCTTAAACACGCTTTAATATCACGTTCTAAGTTCGAAAGTGTATGTTTTTTTATTCGAAATAGTAAGGAACCCAATGCACTATGCCAAAAGAATGCCTCCTGATTTCGACCAATTTTTATGAGGAAAAATTGGAAATTTTACTCGTAAACGATTATAGTTTCTCATTTTTGAAAACCCGTTATATATGAATAAGATTATTACTACGCTTGCAAGAGTACCGCAATAACCGAATTATTAACACATTAATGCATTAAATACTACTCAGCATACTTTGTCCTGTATAAATGGCACGAAAACTTTTCCCTACATATAAATGGATGCCAAGCTCGAAATAATAATTGAGATATAGGTTCTTTGCGGTACCACCTCGTGAAACTTACATATGTATCACCAGGTGTTGACTTCAGCGCAGAGTAGCATGTCTTGGGCTACGTTTTGGCTTTGGCTGGGCAGAGAGCGTTCAAGCCGTTTTCTAGGTGTGATTTAAGGGACTATTCTCCATACATGCATTTGTCAAGATGACATTTATTGTTTTCAACTTTCATAGTAGAACTTATGCTTAAGGCCTTATGGTTTTGGAAAGTGAATAGTACCTATATATGAGATGTTTTGTCAGCGTTGCAGTAGTACTAGTTTTAAAATCTTTCCACAACTAAATCCATGTTGCACCCATATTTTGGCTTTTGTAGACAGGAGCAGTTGTTATATCTTCAGCCTCGCGGCAACGGACGGAATTGGACAATCACCCCTTACTTTCCACCGCGACTGGCCGTTAATCAATTAGTTAATGAATATCTTATTTAGGTATGCCTCTAACTAGGCCGGTTAACAGTCTATGAATGCAGCAGAAAGCTATACTGATTACTAATCGCACGCAAAAAAAATTACTATCCGACCTCTGATTTGGTCCATCTTTTCAATTATAATGCTTATGAAAGATCTACTGTGACGTGCCAAAGTTCATTAAAGTATTTTAAAAATGAAAGAAAATTGCTTATCTAAGTTGTCTAGTTAGTAAAAGCTAAAAAGAAGTCCGTAAAAATCACCGCTTATGCGCATTATTCTCCGTTAGATTAGATTGTGGCCTTTTAGCCTACTTGATCAAAGCTAACAAGATGGGAAAGCCTCATTGCGGTACAGTATCCGGAGATGCATATTGTTCATATACCTTTCACGGTCGGCACTTGCATGGCTCTTGTATCTAAGGCCACATCCCATCTCACCATGGAGTGGTTCTCTATTACCTTCTCGACATCGGTTTCATCTTCAGTCTCGCGGCAACACTTAAGCATCATCTTCAGCTGAAGTATTCATTGTCGTGCACTCCTGTCTTTCCATAGACGGAAGAGGCGATCGTGAAGATAAGGCTCAGGAGGAGGTTCGGTGGAATTGGGTCGCTGCTACTAAAATCTGATCAGCTGATGAATATTTATTGCGAACTGTTGCCTCAGTGATGCTAATTTTTATTAATTTTCACCAATTATTTGTAAATCAGTGCTGTGCTATAGCATCCCGTTTGGTACTACTATTGTAATTTGCAATATCGTAAGAAAAATTGAATGATCGTGGCACCCGAGTAAGAAAACCACCTTGATAAGTATTTTTGTACTTGAAGAGAATTCCAGCGTGGACATCTAAGTGTACGCAAGTTGTCGGTTTTTACTCCGTCAATCCGTTTCCAAAATAAATTACTTTGGGACCTCCAATCTAAACTAGAGCTGAAGAATTTTCTTTCCTTAATGAGTCCGCTGGCGAAAGTATAAATCTAAATATTTGTTCCTTCTTTTGGTATGAACTCTGATTTTTTTATCGTTTGTTTTTTCAGGAAATTTCAGGAAGTTGAAGAGTTTCTCCGTGATTATCTTCTGTTTTCATATAATATTTCATTAGTTATGAGCCCAAAGTATTAGATATTTATTGCTCTTTCACGGTCTTAAGCAACCCTTGTCCCTCACTACTTCTTCTATCCACCTACTTTTCCTCCCATTAATCTCATCCAGGAGTTTTCTTTATCATCGAGCCTGGTACTTCTTAGTTTGTCCTCCTTTCCATCCACCTCCCATTTTCTACCCTCCTCTACACCCACATCTCGATAGACTGCGTTGAAACGTTTAATGTGGAATCAAAAACCTAATTAATTCTTTCGGCGGATTATCAGCTGAGAATCATTCTTATGAATTTGAGATTGCGCATATTTTTTAGATGAACCTGGGACGTGCTGTTTTCCCTTGGTATTTTGAAACTTATGGATATGGAAACTTCGCTGTTTATGATGAAAGAATAGGATGCTAAGGTTGTTTGTTGGATTAAATTTAGCGTATCACGCGATATCTTGTGGAAATGGAGTACAGCTGCCATTTTCTCAAAATAAAAGTTTTTTTTTCACTTTCCACAGAAATTTCATTTCACCAACCAAGGTTTTGACATGAACTATGTCATTTTCAATGCCTTGAAAATGACATAGTTATCGAAACCTTGGCTTGGTTTGGTGATTGTGAAATAAAGTTTCTGTGGAAAGTGAACAAAAATTTTTATTGTGAGAACATGGTGTTTGTTTGTTGGAGATGTTTCCATGCCTGAATTCAACTATCATTAAAATTTACATGACTGAATTACAAGGAACTGTTTTTGCCTCCTGTCAAAAAAGTTTTTGATTGAACTGAATCACTCAGGAACTTTAGAGAGATTCCCGAAATTCAAATGGAAAAAATATTATATTATTAATTCTCAAAATAAACAAAATATTAAGCATGACTCTTCCATATAAGGCATGACATGTTACTCTTAGGTGTTGTATCTCAACTCAGAGTTTGAGAAAAATCTAGTATAGCTCTCAGAATTTTTATTTGCATTCCAATCGAAAGTTAATGCAATTTATGAGGCATAATTTCACAATAATTTCTTGACGAGGAATACTCTCCATGATATTAGGTGATATTTTGAAGGTCTGCTACCGATCAGTGAATATTGAGAACGCCGTATAGTAGTTATGAAATTTTTATTTAATTTCTATGTCTAATTATAGGAAAAGACGGTGAGGGTGACTTGGATGGGACGTAAGGCTAAAAGTGAAGTATTGGATATGGCAGAGGGGTGAGGCGATTAATGAAGGAGGCATGGGGAAAGTAACAGAAAGAGCTGGATGACATAATAGTGGATAAGAAAGGCTACTTTAATAATATGCAAACGTTAATATGCAAATTTTGTCTTTCTCATATGATGACCGTAAAATTTGAAGATACGAATTTTTAAAATAATCATTGCACTATGGTTTTTATATACCGATAAAATTAGTTTTGCTATTTTTCATTGCTGTCGATGTTAATTTTTAAGATACCTAATGAAATGTAAACTCTAAAGCTCCGGGAGAATATTGATGGATATAATTTAAAAAATTATCTTCCTATGCTTTTATTGTTATCAACATGCCAATTCACAGCGCAATAAGATATTTTAACTATCTGATATTCTCAACTTCAACAACATTTCTCTTAGAAAAAAAGAAATTTGCAGGTGAACGCCAATCAGACATGTAATCAGCGCGTTGAATTCATTAAGGTAATGTAAATATCCTTTCATTGGGTTCTTCGAACGAAAATAGTTTCCATTGTGTTAGGAAAAATTAATTAATAATTAAAGAAAACAATGGATGAGCAATAAGAAGTGGATTGTGACTTTAAATGGAAAATGAAAAAAATAAGTACGAAATAAATGATAATGTGCTAACAATCGCTGTATTAAATGAACAACCGCTGTAAATAAAAATATTGGAAGGGGTTTGTCTGTTGAAGAAGGGGAGCGAGGGTTGAATTCTCGGTGAACATGGAGACGGAAGAATAAAATATTACTCTTGGAAGCCGTGAAGGCAGGTAGAAAGTAATAGATGCTCAAGAATCTGATGATGGAAAAATACAAGGTGCGTCCCTAAAGTCATGAAATACATTTTTTGTCGCGCCGCTAATGGTCTCAGTGCATTCAGACCGGTTGAGTTAGGGGAGGGGGATCCTCAGGTTTACAGTGCATTCAAGGTACTGAGCATCTATGGAGTCAGGATTGCTAATTTAGTGTACCCTTGTCTTGAGACCACGTCACGACGCGCGATGGCAGTACTTTCGAACAACATTCGGCGATCAAATTCTGCACAAAACAAAAAAAAAGCTGATGAAACCCATAAATTGCTTAAGCATGCCTACAGAGAGTCTGCTCTATCATATAGGCAAGTAAAAAGGTGGGTGAAGAAGTTAACGTGTGAAGTGAACGTGGCTACGCTGCCTCAGCCACCCTACAATCCAGACCCAGCTCCGACCGACCTCTTTTTGTTTCCGAGGATCAAGACCGTACTCCAAAGACGCCATTTCGACAGCATTTAGGCTATCCAAGTGGCTGTGACAACAGCTTTAAAGGAGGTTCCTGTCGAGGCATTCCAGGGGGCATACTGGGCATTTGAGAGTCGGTGGAAAAATTTGTGGATGTTCATGGAGATTATTTTGAAGATTATTAACACTTTGTACCGATTTTGTCAATAAATCTTTTTTTTATGTACATATTTCATAAATTTTGGGACGCACCCTGTAGATAGGCAGAAGTTGAATCACATCCCCAAAGAGAGTGGATGATAACCTTTTGCAAACCTTCCAATGAATTGTTGGAATGGCAGAAATAAAACACATTCTTTGTATTTTACAAAGTTTTATTTGATTTTTATTAACATATTCTTCCTTGTTTTTGTTATCATATCACCATACCTTCTCCCCGGTTGGGGATAGTGATTACGTCCCTGGTTGTCTATCGTTTCATGAAATATCTCTAGCCCACAGGACGCCCTCTCCTTCCTTTCGCCACTTAAGTTACAATATAATGATCGGCTCGTAGTTGATGAGAGTGCCAGTTCCCCAGTCACTGAGAGTTCCTCCGCCAATTTCCGGACCTAATAGACATGATAGATTGCCCTGGTGGATCAAGTGTCCAGCGATTGCCGGGCCCGGTTTTATGCCCGCGATAGTGATCCGACCCGCCCACTCGTAGGGTGTAAAGGGCGAAGATCAGCGTGGGCCTCACACAAGGGACGGACAGAAATTGACGTCGGTCTAATCATGTTTTATGCGTCCGTAAAATCTAGCACTTGCCGCGATGAGGTAAAAAGGCGGCTCCCACTCGGAGAAATCCGATATGAGGAAGGATTTTAACTTGCCCGTGAGTAGAAACAGCGTGGCATCGTCACATGGCGTGGTTTTATCGCCCCATATTTCATCCTTTACCCTTTCACCTTGCTTTGTTTGGCTGATCGCTAATATTGCTGAGTAATATTTTAGATTTTGTACAGGTTTTTGAGTCGTAATACTGCGAAACTCTAATATGGAGTCCCTTTCTAATATCACTTAAATGCCACGTAATTCATATTTTAGGTACAAATATTTGGCCTCTATTTCATTAATAATCTCCCTTTCCGAGCTACTTATTTTTGCAAATTGATGAAAAAACACAATCGCAAAATTCAAGAATTAGTGAAACACGGAGGTAAGTAGTATTTTTCCATCAATGTAAACACTAATTTCGTAGAAAACCGTGAGTTAGAAGTTGTTTTCTCTGGGAATTTAAAAGCAATAAAGGCACTCTTCCGTCGTATTTTTTGAGTTTTGAGTAAATCTGAATTTTGAGTAAATTATAATTAAGCCATTGAAATCAAAATGTGTTCACCCAATGAAAATGGTAGCACTGTCATCTTCTGTAATTGGTAATAGCGTTCATAAAAAATAGAATTGTCGAATAATCTGCATATTTTGATTAAATTTTATTTTCAAGTAGTCGAGGAATTTTATCAGTAACAGCAGTACGTGACAGTAGTCAAGTCGGCCGCAGATGCGGCGGTGAAATACGTGGAATTTGCCGCGAGAAAAAAAATGACCTGGACTGGGACTCGAAACACTAACCTTTGGCTTGCCAGGCTAATGCGCAGACATAGTAGTTTTCTTGTGTCTACGACCATTGCCCTGTGGGTTAGGAAGACTTGGTGGCATAACGGTCTGAGTATTGGCCCGACAAGCCAATGGTTCGTCGATCGATTTCCAGTCCTGGTCGATTTTTGTCTCGCGGCAATTTCTACGATCAGCGGTATTTATCGGACAATTTAAAAAAAGGGGTAGTCAGTATTTTCTTCGACCCACGCAGTTGAGTTGGAATGTCTGTAATTGCTGATAGCGTTTCATATCTATATACATTTTTTTCTATATACATTTTATATACATATCTATATACATTTTCAGTCGATTTATCAAAGCCTTTAGTTTCGAATGGCCCGCATGCTATACACACTGTCTTTTGGTAGGCCTTCCTTTACTGCAGCCAATCATTAGTATTAGCTGGTAAATTTCTATTGGCTGGTAGAAAGAAACCTATTATTCCTGTCTAAAACTCGTGGTGACAGCGTATTAAGGTAGTGAATATAGTTCCCTTGTTGATTTACGCTGAGAAGAGATTTCATTCCCCAGTATTTTGGCTTAATAATCTACCATTACATTTTGAAGAGTGCCTCGTTGTATGGGGTTTTCCCAAACCTACGAAGATATAACTTTGACATAAGAACGCCGCCTGGTGTAATTTGGCTGAGGTTCTGGCTTTCACGCAAACGATCTCCAATTTAAAAGCTTGAAGCGACACGTCGAGTATATCACCCAGATGTAAACGAGGTGGGTTAAAAATAGTCTCCCGGCAACGAAATACTACCCAAAGTAAATAACGGCATCGTATAATAAAAAATCCTAAATCTTAAGAACCAATTTTTGGATCAACCCTCTTCTTTTATAGATGCGCCAACGCCTTTGAAACTTGGAGGAAATTACCTATTGGTTTTTCAAGTTTTGCCTGTACTGGCGTCGCCAAGCGTCAGTGGCTGAGTATATTAATGTTCAAATAGTTAATAATGAGTGAAAATATGAAGTTATTCCTCTGTTGTATTTTTTTATATTTTGAAATTCCATTAGCAGTGAAATTTTTATGAAAGGAAGATAATGGCTCCTAAGCATGTGCATTTATTCTCCTACTCATCTAAAACTCTTTCTTACAGTCCGTGTGTTAAGGCCATTTTAATGGAATATGCCAAAGAGTTTTCAGACAAATCAGATGAAAATAATTTTATAAATGAAATGCATAGTTGAATAACTATTTTTCCTGTACATCTTAATCCTATAATTCTATTGGCTTGACTACTGGCTAGAATAAGTGAAGTCACAACTCGATGAATTATTTTGTTGCCTTTGAAATTATGCTAAGTCTGTACATTTTTTTTTAAATTCCCAGCTCCGCTCAGTAATCTAATTTAGTTTACTTGTAATACATTTTGGAATTGTAATTTAGCCCAGGAGGTCTAAACTTCTGCCACAAATCACTGATTATTATCTGCTGAAAAGACACGTCACTTCCCCTACATTAACTTTACGCCAAATGAAACGATATTTACAAGTAATGTTTTTCCAGTGTTTCAGAGTACTCTGTCGTCAATTTTGTCCCACCTACATACACGCCATACAATGAATTGAGATCTCAATGGAGCTAGTAAAAACGTAAAATATAATTAATATTCAAGTGAGATATTGGATAAGAGCCACAAAAATCGCATTGCTAACTCTGAGGTGCCATTTTCAATGAAGCATTCACAAATTAATGGTTTCATATAAGTGGGAATCCTGCGATAAAAAAAGTCTTTGATATATTTATAAAGTTGTAATTCGAAAGCTAGGTGAAAGCACCAGGGTGCTCATCAGTAATTCATTCTCACTTAATAACTCCTAAGTTGCAATTACTTTGGAAGTATATTAGGAAGAAGTAGTTGCAATTACTTTGGCCTCTATTACGCTGAGTGACCTAGAGGTAACATATAAAAGTGTTTGTTTTTGTCTCTGATTAGGTTTTTCTTTTCTATATGCCTTTGTGACAACAACTGTAAAACTTGGCAACGAAAATATATCTTATTCGTAACTTTCAGTTTCTGATTCTCCCACGAGTGGAGTAACATTTGAAATGACTGCACATGATGGACGTAAAAATCGGTGCATAGAGGGTTAACTCGAAAAGTGTAGTCAGTAATATGGCTGCTCACAGGCCAAAGACAGCAACTCGTGGTCTTAGGTGTGTACTATTAGATTTTAGTCTAATTGAAATTGTTAACGCGTTGATACGTGAGTGAAACTAAAATGAAAAGTTTGCCAATATCGCCACTCCCCAAGCCCAAGATATGGTAAAATATTCATAAAAACTGTTTTACATTCGCCCTTTACACCTAGATACCCATTATTTTTCGCATGGTATCACTCGCATAGTCGTTTCAAAGAGAATAACATTATTTCAACTTTGAGGGCAGCATCGCCTTCCAGATTGAAGGTCTGAAATTCCTTTTTTATCCGCTCAACTTATTTTTTGTGACGACTGCTGAGCTTTAATCTCGTCATCTCATCCCATAATTTTCACGCCATGACGTCCGATTGGTCATCCACACTCGCATGCTTACCCGTCGAAGAATTTCATTATGAAGTCAGTTCGAGCGTTAATAAAGCGTCAGGTCGTTAGCGGAGCTTTACGAGTTTATTTGCATATGCCATCATTCCGTGCCATTGCCTTGACGCGAGGGTGTGAAGGGTGGACCGATTGTCTCTTCAGAAAATCCCTTCCGCTGATCTTTCCCATACACGTCCGACCCTGTTCACTCTAACGTTTCACTCGTCCTGAAATGTTCAATTTTTTTACTCTACGTGTATGTCACACATGCTTAGAGCTACATAAATGACTTGAAGCTCGTGAGTTTTCATCTATTAATCTTCTAATCGAAGACGTATTACTTCTCCGCTATTGAAGAATCTTCTAGCACCATTGTCTCACCAAACGGCATGTGTACTTTCCAAAAATAATGTCAACTGCGTATATGCATCAGCTAGTTTCATTTTCTCTGAAAAATGACACCCGCTACCAAAATCATGTTCAGTTTAGCAACAGAGAACTGTTTTACTTCGCGCAGTTACCCAAAAGTTCACTTGAAGATTGGTAGTTGAGATCAGACTTCTGGTCTTCAAGTATTACAGGTAGCATTTTTATTTTTAAAACCATTTCGTGTTGGAAAAGTCAAAAGGTAAGGGCCTTATTCCGAAAGGGCCCGGAATTAAAGTTATTGAGATTATGACCCAACATCCTCTACAATACTTAACTTTTTCAAGGCAAAAATGGAGGTTTTTTTGAGGTTATGACGTTAAAAGTTCGTCTTTGGTGATTCTCAACAATTGCGTAGAGACTGATCGGATTTGAATCTCTTATCTTGAGTAGAGACTGCTCGCATTTGAATCGAAAAATCGATTCGATAGCTAACGGCCGGAATTTCGAAAATACGGAACGGAAAAATTCGAAGATTTATCGGTAGAAAGTTACAATATATAGCATGTTTGGACATTCCACCAAACTCTGACGCGGTTATATATCTATTATTGGAAACTAGAATCGATCGGTTTGAGAGTTAAAAAAATATATATATAATCCCCCTGAATAAGGCCTCAGGGGGGATAGCAACGGATGTATCGTTATAATGACTAATTCCCTCCGAGCCGCTCCGATTTTTGCGCGACGTCTGGGATGTCTCTATCTCGTCGTTCAAGTGCGCACTTATTCCTTCGGGGGTGGGGGGCAGGGAGAGGGGTCGGATAGGGGGAGCATCAATGCGTGCCCTCCTCTCCCCCCTGCCCCTCCTCCGCCCTTATCTCTTTGCCCCCCACCCACCTATCCAATCTCTCCTCGCCCTCATTGCTCACCCATTCTTGCCTTTCTCCCGCACTCCACGCGAGAGTCCTCGGCGGCACTAAGTCCCTTTCTCCAACCCTCTCTTTCTAAGCCCTCCCGTTTATATTGACTCGCTTCCTCGAGTATCCTTGTGCGTAGCATGCCGGCACAATCTCCCTCAGCCACCGCGCTGGTGCGGTTCGTGGATCCAGGATATTCGTCTCGGAGGGTCGTGAGGGCTTTGATGATTTGGGATGGTGGGAAGGATGAAAAAAAAATGGACCGGTAGCATCTCCAGACGGAGTAAAGTGTCCCTCCGGTCTATCCCATTCCCATCTCTGGCATCACACGTCTAATTACCTGCACGATAATATCCGACCTTTTTCACGACAATGTCTTCCAGTTCTTGGCGCTTACAGTGTGCAATGTTTTCCGACTAGTGAGCGCCGAGTATTTTTTTAAAAGACGTCGAGTATTTTTTAACCGTGGAGGTAATTAGCAACATGTCCAGGTCAAATTGTCTTCTCGACTGTATCTTCAACTTTTCACAAAATCTGTAATTTAGCGGAAAATAGCGACATGTGGACGTCGGTTCGCAGGTACCATGGAATCATACTCTTGAACATCAGATTTTTTCATTTTAATAATTTTTAATTTGATTCTTGATTACTTGATGCACGTACATGACAACCCATCTTGTCCTTCGTTACCATAGAGATAATGAGCATCAAAGTGGCTGCTTGATAAGAACTGAAACATCCAAGTTTATGTCTCATATATTAGATGAACTTTCATGGAAACCCTTTTTGTTTCCTATTACCTTGGTGATAAAAGGCTACATGTAGAAGACTGAGTAACTAAAGAAATAATATTTGAAACTTTTCATATTTAGTTTGAGGTTTAATAATCCGTTGTAGTTAATTGATGCACTCTTATGAAAACCCTTAAGTATATTACTATCGTTGTGGAAAATGGAAAAATGTGCGTGTCTGATTGCTAGGACTATGGTAACCGAATGGGAACATCAAATTCTATTATTCTTGTCAAATATTAGATGAAAAAATCACGTTCAAGGAAAATCTTCTACTCTTTTGTTACATGCGACATAACTATGACGGCGCATATGGGCGTCTGATTACCTGAACGACAAAAATGAACTTTTTTGCGTCTTAAGCCGCGTCCACACCTGTAAAAAATTGCAGGGTCTACGACCCACAGCATAAATCTTTGTGCATGCGCGGGAATTTGTGCAAATGTGGACGTGATAATGCACGCAAGAATTTTTGTCCAAGTTCAACGCACGCGATCCGCACAGAGTCAGATTTTTGACGAACAGCAATGAATTTTGCCGCATTTAGGTTCTCAATGTGGATGCTCTTGCCTTACCATTGTTTGTTTGTCTACCCTGTCAACCCGACTTGAGCTCAGGCGCACACCGCACAGCACAAATATTTGGGTGAAAATAGTTATCAATGTACGGTGACCGCATTTCGCACTAATTTTTATGGATGTGGACGCGGCTTTAGATACAAAGTGACGAATGTAGACTCTTTAATTTTAACTCTTCAAAATTGTTTTCCATCGCGGAGAATGTTGTTTGCATGTGCGTCTGACTATATGTAAGAAAACATTGTTTTTGAGTTTGCGTCCAATTTTCTTTTTTTCAAACTAAGCAATTTAATTGAAACTCTTCGAGTGTGTTGTTACCTAATACATTAATAGGGACTCTAAACATCTCGATTATGAATGAAATGGCCCTATAAACACGTTGTATTTTCCAAAATTTCCGCGCATACACAAAGGTCAAAGATCCGTGATTCGATGTCTGGTTCGGGTTGATTTTTTTAATTGTAATTTTCGTTTCATTGCCGTAAGAAAACAGGATAACAAACATCACGTTTATTTGAATTTTACAATGAATTAGTACTATTTTATTCACCCTCCAGCGTTGTCAGCTTACTTGTTAACGATGTAACTTTGTGAGTCCACATAAATATTACGGAATATACTATGGCACATATTTCTTGTAATAACAAAGTTACTGCAAAAGTGTACTTCTACCCGCTTTGTTGTATGGTAGTGAAACATGGGTATGTCAGGATAGACATAAGAGTAGATTAAACGCCGTGAGTATGAGTTATCTGAGGAGTATATGAGAGGAAAGTAAGATGAATAGGGTGAGGAATGAGTGGGTAATAAATGAATGTGGGTTAGATGCTCCAGTAATGGACATATATGAAAGGAGTATGCTTTGTTGGTTCGGCCATGTTGAGAGGATGAATGAGAGTCGCATAACGAAACAGATATATAAGAGTGAAAAGAATAATGCGAGAGGGTGAGGTAGGCCGAGGAAGTTGTGGTTGAATGTGGTTGAGGAAATTATTAGGAGGAGGAATATTAGGAGTATTAAAGACAGAAGAGCGTGTATGAATAGGAAAAAACAGGAGAGCAGAGTATGGGGGTAAATGAGGCAAAAGAGGTTTGCAAGGATAGGTCAGTATGGAGGAAATTATTGAAGCAGAGTTAGGTGTACAAATATGTATTTATGAGTGAAACTTAGTGACTCTCCCTACCCCGGAAGGGAACGGCGTGATTGGTGTGTATGTATAAAATTACTTCCTTTACAATTTTGAGTAAATTCCATGTAGTCACGTCTGAGGGAACTGAGAATTGTCAGCTTCCAATACGAGACGCTTGAAACATCGAATAGCAATACGTATTTGTCCAATGACATAAACGTGGGCACGTGAATTATTTCTCGTTTAGAATTATTATTGGTTCATGTCTCGACTCATTGTGTGATTAAATGGAAAGAATAAAAAATGTGCAGTGAGTAAATAAGCATATTAATAAAAAACTAAATTTAATTTCCACTCTACCATGGAACACTATTTATTGCTTAATGCGGTGTTGTAGGTAAAATATTTACGAACAATTATTTAAGCGATGGGAAAAAATAGTCTAATTAGAAAATTTTCAACTTCAATTAACAGTTAACTTTTGAAAACATTCATTTAAAGTTTTTTAACGGGTAAGGTGGCATACAGGAAATAAATAGTAATTTCTCATCAATTTAATAGTATTGCAGCATAGCTACGTTAAAAATGAACTGAGCAGTGAAAAATCCTCCATTTCTGCTGTGATTCGGCTGTCTTAATTTATTTGTTGAACATATTATAACACGTGCTGTGCTTATTCCGCTTTTAACAAATTGCCTCGTTGAATTTTGAAGCACTGCATTAACAAGTTTCATCGTTCATTGACAGCTTTCAATGCATCTTCCATGAGAAATTTATTTTTTATACCATTTGGGTCTTCGTATTCTCGATGAATATTTTATCCACTGTTTCTCGAGTAAACCCGTGGCTTTCAGCTCATTTCTTTTCACTTTAACTCTGTCAATAATAATGTGATTTTTATCCTTATCGTCGAACATTTTAGACATTTTTGAGTCCTTAGACATGTGAAAATAAATGAAGGTGTAATAGGAAAAGTGAAAAGCTACCGGTACCTAGGAACGATGGTGACAGACGACTGGAGAAGTATTGCAGAAATAAAAGCAAGGATAGCAATGGCAAAAGAGGCCTTCAGCCAGAAGAAAAACTTGCTATGCAATAAAAGCCTGGATCTGGAGCTGAGAAAGAGACTAGTTAAATGTTATTCATAGAGCGTTTTCATGTATGGATGTGAGCGTGGACATTAGGTAAGAGGAAAAGGAATAGAATAGAAGCTTATGAAATGTGGGTGTGGAGAAGGAAGGAAAAAGTAAGATGGGTAGATAAGATCAGAAATGAAGAGGTTTTGGGCAAATTAAAAGAAGGAAGATTGCTCCTAAAGGAAATAAGGAAAAGGAAAGGAAACTGGTTGGGCCATGTGATGAGAGGGAAAAGTATAATAACTGTGGCACTTGAGGGTTCAATTGAAGGAAAGAAAAAGAGAGGAAGGAGAAGAATTAAATTGGTGGATCAGGTGAAGAACATCAGCTATGATGAAGCAAAGAAGGAAGCTCGGGACAGAAGCGGATGGAGACAGCAGTGGTGTACGGGACCTGCCAGCAGGCAGAACACCAGATGATGATGAGACATCACACCTTCGTCTAGATTAGGCAAATTAATGTAATCATGTAATATTCATTTTTTCATTAATTGATAACCCTCAAATAACAAAAACTTTTTTCTCTAATAATTCCTAAAATATTTACCATTGCGTGATGACGATTAGAATAATGCGTCGCCTTCCTTTGCATAAAGAGAGGTTGAGTACCAGTGTCTGAACGCGAGTCGTGGTTGTTTGCTTATATAGGAAGGTAGATGCAAAATTTTGGTTCAAAATCAGAGATCTATTTTATATAATTTACTTTTTTTTCATTTGAAATAATATAATCAAATAGCACTAACGATATCTTTCCCTTTATCATAATATTTATATCCCTGCTGATATGCACGTAGAATTTATCGTTCACTTATGAAGAATGAGAGTGAAATTTCAGCCGTGTATACTATTAATTATCTGTTATGGGCGAATGCTAAACGAATAGAAATTCCAGAATCCACACCAAAATTGTTTTCGTTTCCTCTGTGAACAAAATCTACTCAATTGTACTAATTGAGTGCTAATTTTTCTACACTTCATGATAAATAACGTTTCACATCTATATGGACGACTGTGTATTTGAGTTTTTTTGGTCATTTAAATCATTACTATGTCAGCGAGGATTCAGCTCAAAATATTCATTTTTCAAACGGTAAATTATTGTGTAAACAGCTCATTTGTATTCATTTTCTGATCACAAATAAATAAATTTGATGTAGTTGCTATTGAATCACCTCATACCAAACGACATGTATTCACCCGACTATTTTTATCAATACCGTGTAAGTCATTTAATGGAATTAAATTCAATAATGGGCACTTGGCCAGAAGCGATTTTGTCGTAATTAAAAAATCTCCACAGGGAAAATAATTGGGAGGGAACGAGGGCGAGAATTTCGTAATTTCCGCTTTGATTTCACTCATACATTTACTATAATTAACTCAAATAGTTGAAATTGACATTCATCAATATGATGGAGGTTCAACATCATTTAAAACCGTGCAGGTCCAGTCCAGATTAGGTGATTATAAATTGTATTAAACGATCGTCGAAAAATAGGGAGAAATGGAGTCAAAAATGAAAATTGAAATGTCAAAGGCCAAGGAGAAATAATCTAAAAATATTTATTTGACGGCAGTGGAGAAAATATTTTGTTTTTTAAACGGAAACAATTAATTTGCTCTTTGTGTGACAAAGGTGGTCAGCTGTTTAGGCCCCTTTTTGTAATTCGCTAGTTTTGTAATTTGTTTAGTTGTCCCACAAATGTGTGAAGCATGAATTGGACTGTTGTTTTGGGATTTCTTTGGTTCTAGATCAGATGAAGCTTTGCAGGTCCACATCAGCTGTACCTAATGCGTTGTGTGACTTTTCCTTAACATAGTTTGAGCGGAATATAATTTTACCTAAAAATCAATGAATTTGGTCTCATTTTAAAGAAAAATATATCACCCTTACATTGGCATAAAAAATTCAACCCCTTACGACATTACTTTCTGAGATATTTGCCTAAAAATTCCAGCCCTTATATATGGGAAATGGTACGTGTATGCACTCCAGAGAGACCTCATATTAAAAATGAGGCATTTACTACACTTAGATCTCGTCAAAAAATCAGCAGTGTGTATTTTTTGCATTTTCTCAACTATTTTTGAAACTTAATCATATTGTCACCGCAGACAATTCTTCGAGATCACGATAAACCTTCCATTTTTATGGAGTTTCAAACGTACCGCGTGAAAATAATGAGTCAAGTTAAAGACTCATTTAAATATTTTCATTTGATTACTTGCAATATCTGTCATGTGAAACTATTTTATTGCACTTTTATAATTTAATATTTAATTCGTGTGTCTTACAGTTGGTGAAATTAAATCGTATATATTGAGTATGGTCTCTATTATGATTTGGGAACTATCTTGCTCGCACAACCATAAACCCTGACCTTGTATAACCTAGGAAATCAAAGCTTCTCAGGGAAGGAAAATCATAGTGATGCTTTTAGAATTGCCGACTCCAAAATTTTAAGTGCCACCCAAAAAAGCACACTCTCTCCATCAAACCAAACTACAGATTTTAACTGCTGATTGAAAATAGGGCTCCAATTGATTGCTTCTTTTTAATGACTATCTCCGTGAGCAGCAAATAAATGACGGTTTTGGACCAGTGGAAGCGTGTTTGATTCCCGTTCCGAGGGTCGCAGTTTTGAGACCAAGTGACGGAAAAAATTGTCCTGGCTGGCCAAGCCTCCGAATTTGACCCCGCTACCTAAGTTCACGGAATTGGCCGTGGATCTGCAATGTGGAAGGCAACGGGGAAACCATATTAATCTCCCAAGAAGATGCAGCCTAGGGTTCTATATATGACGGCATTCATCCCAGTAAAATAGTCCCCAAATCGGATCTCTGGGTGGGGCACAGTCAGGAAGGACAAGTGCAGGACATGAAACGTGAGATCTTCAGGGGTGAGCGAGAAGCTAGAGAACGTGAAGATAGAGATGGAGAGGCCACGGGTGAAAAATAACATAAATAGACGACTACTTGAGCGATGGATATTGAGTGATATATTCAGGAGACGACCAGAGGACTACAGGGGTTAGCATCACACTGAAGAAGAGCAAGAATAAGAACAAGCAAGAGCAATAAATATTCATTTCGCGTAATTGTAAGCTAAACCTGCTATAATTTAATCTAACAAAAAAACACAATTACAGTAGCGACTGATATTATTTCTGGATATCCTGTGTGTGCTTTGATTATTAAAAATAGATGCATGTTCACATTTATCTTTTCTGCATTAACTTTATCTTTATTTTCTCCATAATTCAGCTGTTTAGGCCCCTTTTCTTATTCCTGGGTAATTGTCGGAGTCCAATGTCGAAATTGAAATGGCCTTTCCGACTCTGGGATAATATCTGATGCGCTACCTTTTTATGCTGGATAAATCGTCAGTCAAATGGAAAACATTCCTGTCTTTTTCTTAGAATAAAACAAAAAAATCCATAATCCTGAGCGTTATACTTTTTTGCTATCGAGATTAGCACTCAAATACGTTTTATGGGTTTGATAATTAAAAAATATTTTTTCTGATCCAAGAAAAAAGGCACATATACTTGTCCTTTGCACATCGATCAATTCAATTTTCTTTAGTTTTTCTTTATGTGAAATTGCTCGGGGATTTAATTTTTTGCCATCATTGAATTGCAGCTGATCAGTAGCTCTAATGACCACGTAACAGGACTAGTGAAACATTTATATGATAGAAAATTTCTTTCTAGATGCCTAGGAATTCCTTTCCTATGTTGATTACCGTTCCTTACCTTACCACTCCTAGGCGGATTCAACAATTATACGCAGATATTTTTGTTCGTACAACACTTCATCTCTGTAAACATCTACATTCATCAACACTACTCTACGCTACGGGATTTCTAATAATGTTGTGACCCTTGAGGTATATAGAATGAGCTATGGTGGCCAATGCCCAAAGCTCTAACAAATATGCACACAGGTAATGTATGCCCTTCCAGTAATTAGCATTCATTTCATTACAACATAGCAAACGCTTTTCACCACCAATTTTTTTAACATAAAACAAGATCATCCAAAAATTGGTATAACGATAATTATAACAATCACGAGAAGCGTCCTAGTCTTCTCTTTAGAATCTCACTACTGTTCGAGAGTACAGTGATTTAAAAAAATGCGGACTGTGAGGACAGAGTGATTTAAGAAGAATTTTCGATTGCGCCGTGGAGTTCGGCTTAGCACATCTGATGAGTATAGAGAGACGCGGCCATAGCATTAAGACCTTACTGACACGTACATTGTTCGAATAATTGGCAAATTGGAAGATTAAATGGCCTGTCCGCCGTCATTAACCCCGACTTCTCTTTACCGCTTACGGTCTAATGCACTAATTTTCATATTCTAAGACGGTGTTCATTAATGTCTTACTAGTAATCAGCATGCTCTAACTTCTTTACTCAAACTCCGTTCGAAATATTGGGATAACTATTAACTCAAGCCTGTCATGGAACAACCATGTGAATAACATTTCTATCAAAATCAATTCCATTCTACACCAACTCAAAGTACACTCTAAACTTCTTCCTCAGCTTACAAGATAAATGCTTATTTCAACGTTAGTTTTTCCTATGTTCGATTACTGCTGCCTGGTGTACAATGACTTAAACCAAAAAGATAACGCCTACCTTCACCGAGCATTGAATTCATGCATCAGGTTTATTCTTAACCTTCGTAGGAATGACCATTTGACACCATATTATAAAAAACTTCGATGACTCAATATTAAGACTCTAAGAAAATACTTCTTAGGTTGTTTTTTGTATTCTTTATTCAATGAAAAATCCCCAGAATAACTGTTTGACCAATTTGTTACCAAGCTATCCACAAGTAAAATGTGTACCAGATGTGATTCAGAATTTTCATATTTTCCAAGTTATAAGTCGAGTAAGTTCCAAAATTCTTTTATCGTAACAGCGTGTCATCTATGGAATAATATACCTAAACATATAAAAATAGTCCCTCTCTCTCAACTTTCAAAATGAATTATTATAATGTATTATTTTCTGATTCTTTATGTTGTTGTTGTATCCTTATATCTTGAACTTGTTTGCTGAATTTTGAATTCATTATATGTAACACTTCGCAGTTTACTTTGCACACTTGTTAACTGTGTCTTATTTGAATTGTATAATTTCTATGTAAAAATGGAATGTATCACAAATCTATTCGTCTTTGCCATTTTATAATCTTTATTTTTTCTTATTTTGTTCAGACTCGCATTATTTTGTATATACTTTTCTTGTTATTAAGGGGCATGACCCCAGAATAAACAAATATTCAATTCAATTCTTTAATATGAATTCTCGCAACACATATTGTTTATTTATTTAAAAAATGATTATCCGCATTCCCCGTGAAAACCATGATAAATCGAGTGGAATCCGTAGCACCAAGTAGCCAAAACATGCTTAAGGGTAACTTGCCTTAAATTTCGAACAGATGTTGGAACTGCTCGCTTTACATCCGCTAATTCGGTCATTCCGTTATGCTATTCGAAGGAAAGTAAGAAAAGTGTAGCGATTTTGTAATGTGGTTGTTACTTCTGTTGCCAGGCTACAGTTTGATGACGTAATGCCCTTCCATCTACCTCAGCGGTTGTGATCTACCACCACGAGCCGCTCACTACTGCATAGACTCGGCTGTCTTGATTTGGGGATTGGGTTGGTGTGGTGGCTAGAGTACTGGCTAACCATACGGGTGGCCAGGGTTCAAATCCCTGCGGAGGCGGATGTTTATCCCGAACAGGGAACCCAATTCCTACTTGAGTGTCTTGTGGAGGGCACTTCAAGTGCAGTACTCCGTCTGTCGGATGAGACGTTAATCCGTGGTCCCGTTGGCGCCTTTCGTTAAGATCAGGCTAATGCCGACGCCGGGTTGCTATCCACCCTTCCTCCCTTACTTATCCCATATGGCGCAAATGACCTTAGCCGTCGGTCGCCTGCACATATATCCAATCTAATTCTGTCTTGATTTATGTGTTAAACTCGTGCTGAGTTTTTTCCGCTTTTTATATATTGCCTCGTTGAATTTTGAAGCTCTACGTTAACCAGTTTCATCACTCATTGACGGCTTCCAATGCAGATAAAATGGAAAATGTACTTTTTCGTTTGAGTCTTCATATTTTCGATAAATATTTTATCAACTGACTCTCAAGTGAATTCATGGCTTTCAGTTCATTCCATGTTACCATAACTCTGTCAATAGTGATGTTTTTTTCATCCTTATCGTCGAAAACTTTGGACATTTTTGCGTCCATAGACATCACATCATTGTCTAGCTGAGGCAACCCAGTGTAATCGAGAAATATTCAGAGCTTTGTTTAAATAATTGATAAATCTATTAGAACAGACTTTAGTTCCCTAATGACCCCGATAGTATTTACTGATACGTAATTATCATTAGAAGAATGTTGAATTGAAGTTGTGATCTACCACCGCGTGCCGCTCACTACTGCTTAAATTCGGGAGGAACTAATGGATGTGAAACCTAGCACCTGCATCATCATGGTCTTGCTACACGTCTCCATTATCATTTTTTGTGCTCTCTGCCATCCTTTCATCACAAATCGGCTTCGAAAATTCCTGCTTCCAACTTCCTTTCCCATCTCTCTTTAGCCAATTCTTCAGTTAGCGCTCTCTCTCCTCCCTCTGTCTCAATTCGCTCACTTCTGCCATCTGCGCTTTTCACACACCACGAATGCCTTTACCACTCCGCCGCGCTCCAGACAACCTATTGTCTTCGCTGAGAGTTCCCTCTGGCACCCGAGGCTTGCCGTCTATCTGCACCCACTGCATGGAGGTCCCACCCTTACTCATACCAGCACCCATGCCACACACACTCTTTAATTTTAAAGAGTGTGCTTTCTTTTGTCAAAGCCTCATAAATTATCTCCGTAAATAAATATGCGTCGAAATATTTTTCAAAATGTCGGGAATAATGGAAATGAATTAAAACAAAATGTTTCCTTCCGCATCTCCGTACTTGTCTTGTTCCCTCTATTAACGCAAAATTATGCCTAATCCCACAGTTTTATAGCTCCTCACATTGCTGAGCAAAACCTGGGTAAAATAGAGGTAAACGCCTTTTTTTCTTTCAAGTTTCTTGTAGTTGGCTGAAGAGACTTATTCCAAATAATGAACGATAAGTGTCACGGTATTCCGGTGCAGAAATCCGTAAGATGCATTGGGATTTATTTTTCAAGCGTCTGTGCTACTCCAATGAGCCAAATGTGGTAATCCATGTGGGGTGCACTACCCTCGCAATAACTCTTGGCGGATGAGCAGCAGACGGCACTGGACGAGTCTATTTTCTAAAGACCTATCTTTGACGTTGATTGGTTAGTAGCTGTACATCTATATCCACATAATACCCTGCGAGCCGCCGCACGGGTGTGTGGCAGGGGGTGTTAGATTACCACCCATGTAAAGACGTGAGGTTTTGGGAGGTGAAATTGTGACATTGATGATGTATTGATTGATTGTATTGATTGATGTATTTAGTGGAACTCAATTTTTTTTTGACACTTATTGTGCGTGGAAAGTACGAGTTTTTGTACTTTTCTGTTCGGTAATGTATCTTTCTTATTTTATCGCTTCTTTCAGACCTAGAGATGTAATATGGCGTCATGATAATATTCTCTGTGTCGCTCTGAAACACATCAGTTATGAATTTCTCTAACAACCTAAGCCTGGCAAGTAGCCTCCGAGTCTCTAGGGGTTCCCACCTTAATCCCTCTAAAAGTTGTGAGACACTATACTTCGCTTGTAGCAGTTTTTAACGAAGCGTGCTGCTTTTCGTATTTTATTAATTTTATTGGTTATTTTAATATTTATGCCCAGCCTTTATGACCAGGGTCCCAAATGCCCGCAGCATATTCGAGCTGTGGCCTAACCAGAGCGAAGTAGTATCTCGCTTTTACTTTTTCATCCCAGGACCTTCCTGAATGACTACCCGGCGTGCAACGCGCCTAATAATAATTAAATACCATCTTCTCCATCCCTGCTTATAATCCCTGCCCATTTCTTTCATCCGCGACGTGGCTTTCTGTGCGTCTATCTGAAAACAAGCCCTGGGAGTGCTGGTACATATTCCTCCTCCTCATTTTTTGGCCCCCTGGACGCCCTGGACCAAGGGTCAATTAGAAAACGGTTCGGAGCACGTTATTCAAAATTTAGAAAAAATAATTTCATCACTTTTGCCAAAAAAGTCTATATTTAGTGAACTAAAATTTCTGCAGGAAAAAAAGCTCCCATATGTGCATCGTTTCTCTCAAATCTTTTCGCTGCCCCGACTCACCCCCTGCCAGCCATCGCTTTCCCCGGGCGAGATTATCAACGGCGGTTTCCCTCCACCTCCTGCTCCTCGCTCCACTGCCTCCCAAATCCGTCAACTTGAGTGCATTCATCCGTGATCCCACCTGCGGTTGTAGAAAAAATTTTCCGTGTCCTATTATTCTCTGCGTCTCCTGCTTTTTTTTCACCCCAATATCCCGTGCGTGAGGCACCGAAATTCCCGTTTCAATTGGTGACGAATTCCACCGAAGTTTTTGGATTCAAATAAAGTTATTTTTGAGCAGACGCGAATGATGCACCCGAAATTTTCTGGAGCCCTCTCAAAAATATACGTCCGTTTTTCTTTCATTGAAATATCGTGCCTTTTCTATCTTCTGTGCCTGTTTATTCGCATCAATTCTGTTGCACTCCTTCTGGAGGACAACGTGTTTTATGCTACCTTCCCAAAAATTCGACGACGTTCAGGTTGTACCTATCAGAAAAACATTATCAATCTTTTTCAGACATTTTCCTCTCTCTCTCTGGCTCAAGTCTCACCATCAAACTTTATTTTAAACGCATGAATCGTCATAGTGATGGGATGAATTTGGTTGCAGATCACCCAGTATTGGCCCAAGCTATTTTTTGAATGTTTAAACTAGTTACTAGGCCACTCCTGAGTAAGAATTCATTTACCGATTGTGATTTCTTAAACCACGCTAGATAATTTAAGGGTGCTGTTAGGTTCTTTAAGAATTCCTAATCTCATCTCTGTCGTTTCCTTTCCTGCAAGATAGCCTACAAACTGTTCTATTATTTTCCATGAGAGGATTAATATTTAATTGCTATTCTCATAGATTTAATTAAAATATAAATTTAATGCTGGATAAAACGGAAGATTTCTCTCTTACATTTGCGCGTCTTTCAATATGGAGTCGATAAGTTATAGCCTGGCGCTAACAACATGCCAAATCCAAATAGCGATGATCTTGAAAATCTGCGAAAACGGCCAGTGGGTAGCATCAATAAGTCGGAGGCCAAGTGAGGGATCTTTTGCATTCCCGCGTTCCTCGTCCGCAGATGGCGCCGAGGGCCGATAGGCTGAAGGTGCGCGGTTTCCTTTTCAAACCCTTCCCCAACCTGCATCCCCCCCGGTACCACGATGAGGAGGGAAGGTCAGGGAGGGTGGATATACGGGCAGGCTGGCGGAGTCGAAAACCTCTCATTTCCCATGCGTGGAATCGCCTGAGAGATAGAAGGGAGAGTCCTTGCGTTCATCCCTCCTGGCTCCCGAGCCCAAGTCACACTCTCCCTTTATGTGCGATGCGAGTCCTCATTCGGCCCTGATTGGGGCCATCACGTCTCCCATCAACTGGTCCATTGTCAAGAACGTGGTGTCAAAATCCCCTTGAAATATTTGAAAGTGAATTTAGGCTTATAAAAATAAATGCCATGCGAATATACATTTATATTTTTTAAGATATTTAGTTTTAAAAAGCGGGATGACGCTCCCTTGAAATATTGGACCTTAAGCTATCACTAGCAGAGATATTTACAAAGAGATAAGGTCAATGTAATTCATCGATTGATCAGGCAATGTCGATATTTATGATAATAAGTACTCTTTAATTTAAACACCTACATTCACACCCATATCGCAGCTCCCTTTCAGGCTAGGCAATGTCAAATAAGTTAAATTCTTTCCCTTTAAATATTTATCCGATTTCATATTTTTCTCAATAATTCCTTATGTATCCACACCTCTTTTTCTCCAACTACCCCATTTTTCTTCATTATCACAACCTCCTAGTTTAAATACTCTTAATATTCTCCTTAAAAGGGTTTCTTAAAAACATTTTTAACCCCAGAAAAAATTGAAAATTACGTGCAAAACCGCAGATAATCGCAAGGAGGAAAAACCATCGAATTTCCAACGTAAAGTTTTGATCTACGATCACTGATTTCATCAGATTGAGAAAATTTTTATTTGTTCAGAAATTAATATCGAGTATTCAGAAAGTACTGAGTAAGAAATTAGTGTAAATTGACAGAGTTTTACACTATAGCATGACAAATCTGGGAGTATGCGTACGCCATGCTTCGCACTTTGGAAATGGGGTGTATATTTTTGTAGTCAGCATCCCATTTGACAATCTCTTATTGATAAATTCACTCGAATTTATTTACCTATGCATGAGGTGAAGAGCATGTTTCGTGGTGCACGATTTATATAGTGGATCCCCTCTTACGATGGGTTCACTATATGATCTGCATACTATTGCGCGCGAATTTCAATTTTCAAGGTTCAGGGATGCTTTAAACCCATAATTAATTACACATTTCTTAAATATTTTAACTCTCATTCGTAAACGGACTAAATTTTTTTATTATAGCAACGTATTTATATTAATTGTTACGAAAAAATCGATCCCGAGGCCGGTATAACGCTGGTACACTTTACGACGGAATTCACTTTTATAACGGTCCTGTGGAACGGATTAATATCGTAAGGCGGGGGTCTACTGTATCTCCTAGCACATCCAATCAATTAATGTAAAATGACAGTTTTACGATACAATTTTACGTTGTCATCATGTTTTATTCGTACCACTGGCAGAGGTTCAATCGCAGTCACAAATTCAATTTATTTCTTTCCCCATTTGTTCCTTTTTTGTCATCTTAAACGTTTCTACTAACCACTCCTTCCTTCAGTCCTTCCACTCCCTTCCATTCCAGGGCCTCTCTTTTAGGCGCTGATGCTTCCTTTCTTTGACCTCCTGCCACTAACCCTACTCTCCTTTAATTTACATCTCTCTGCAGTACTATGGCTTTTGCATTCTGGAGTCACTACTGACCAAAAAATGTAAATTTATCGTCACCATTAACCGACATTTCTCTCTCTCCTTTATGAACTAAAATGATGGAGAGTTTACTAACCAGTTTATTCAATATGATTTCTTAAATAAGTCCTCAATAGGGCTTAATAATACTCAAAGTACCTGTTTGTGGTGTTGTTCATTCAGAGAATTCTTCCACTGAGATAGGTTAAGGTGACTATCTGAAACTGATCATTCTAGATCAATTTCGGCCTTCAGCATCCTGTTGCCGTCTCCTGGCACCCACTTGGTCTCGTCCTAATCTCGTTGCAAATGAAGTAAATTTGTTATTCCCCATAAATTTTATTTAAGATGACCCGGGTTTCGACATGGCACGTCACATCCGGAGATCTTGGTGCATCCGGCGCCGCAATGACCTGATGACGACGTGCCACGTCGAAACCTGAGTCGTCTTAAATAAAATTTATGTGGAATAACAAAGTTACTTCATTCACAATGTATGTTAAATTTCACGTAGTCACGCCTGAGACAACTGAGTCATTTTAATATCATCCAGCAGCCTCCCTTTCTTGTGTATTCAGAAGGTGAAATAATGTTTTTAATACGAGGTAATGTTGTTTACTCTGTGGAAATGCGCAATGAAAAAAGCAATAACTTAAGCTGAGAGATATATTTTGTATGGTTCGTGGGGGCCATCCTTTTGATGAGAGGGTTATCGTAAACTTATGGCTTATATTAGGTTGGCAACTAAGTTCCCGCCGTTTTTTAAAAGTTTATTTTTCATGGATTAATCAATAATGTATTCTCCTTTGCTGTTTACAACTTTTTAAAAAGTTTATTTTTCAATAAAAATTAACAACTAATTAATCAATAATGTATTCTCCTTTGTTGTTTACAACTTTTTTCCAACGTTCAACAAGGTTTTCAATACCTCGTTGGTAGAAATCACCTGGTGTAGACTCGAAAAATTCATCCAACCAAGCTCCCAATTCTGCATCATTATTGAAAGAAACTCCCCGCATAGCATTTGAAAGAGATCGAATGAGGTGAAAATCCGTTGGTACCAAATCGGGAGAGTACGGCGCGTGTGGCAGCACTTCCCAACCATGAGTTTGAATGGCCTCCTTGGTCATATTGGCGATATGAGGGCAGGCGTTGTCGTGCAGCAAAAGAACACCATGCTGCCGAATAGGTCTTTTCTCTTGAATAGCCGTGTTGAGTCGTTCCATCTGTTGAACATAGAGTTCCGCGTTGATCGTTTGGTTCCGTTCAAGCAATTCGTAATGGATAATCCCTTCCCAGTCCCACCATACGCACAGCATCTTTTTACGCGGATGAAGATCTTGTTTCACGCGCGGGGTCGCTTGTTTACCGGGATTCCTTACGCTGCTTCATATTGATGTACAGGCACCATTTTTCGTCGCCAGTAACGATTCGGTAAAGAAATCGTTCCTTGTGAACGGTGACGAGCAAGCAAACCAGCGGATATTGTGGCTCGTTGATTTTTGTTGTTGTCACTTAAAGCATGCGGAAACCATGCTCCACACTTCTGAACCTTTCCCATCGAGTGAAGATGCTTCTCTATAGCAGTGTGGGAGCATTCCATTTTCTCTGCCAGTTCCCTTGCCGTTTGACGCGGATTTTCGTGCAAAAGTTGATTTAATCGCTCTCATCGAACTCAACTGGACGACCAGAACGAGGTGCGTCTTTGAGGTCAAAATTTCCTTTTTTGAACTTGGCATACCAATCACGAGCGGTTCTTTCAGCTATAGCACCCACTTCATGCATAGCACAAATGTTGCGAGAAGCTTCTGCGGCCTTGATTAAAAGCAAAAAGAAGAAGGTGTCGAAAATGCTCATTTTTCTCAACTTGACATTCCATTTTAACGATCTGAAAAGTAACAGAAATTTATCTTAAAAAAAAAAAAACATAGATTCCGGTAGAACAAAATATTCTCTTTTGAATGACTTAAAACATTGTGCCAAACATTTAATGGCATGCGGAATGTTGCAATGTAAAAAAACGGCGGGAACTTGGTTGCCAACCTTAGTAATTAAGTTACGTGAGGAACGGCGCCCGATGGAATGTTAGGAAAACTAGAAAGCATTACCTATCGCTTCCGTTGAAAGTGGTCGTGATGTAAAAAATGATTGAACAAGAATTTTCGGAAATGCACATAAGTGCAATAATAAAATGAAAGAATTTTTGAATAATTAGGGGAGAGGGAAATGAAATGATTGCTCTTGATTTCATGAAGGGTGAAGAGATGGAACGAAAATGAATTGTTATGGACAGAAGTGACTTTCGTTATCAATCTGAATCAATAAGTATTTCATTTGGATTAATTCCTGCAATCGTTCAAACCTTGCTTACTTTGGGTAAAGGCTTTCATAATTTACCGTCTTATTATCACTATATTTAGATTAAATGGTCTTAATCTACGCAGAAAGTTAGTCTAAGTGAAATTTATTAGTGTATACTAGTGGTTTGAAACTCTAACTCATTAATTGAGATATATAAATTAAAATTGTTTTTCAAGCTACGATACATTATAAATGAATACATATCAAATAAGAAGTATTTTTGATTTTGACCTTTGTAATTGACCACCTGAGTTTTTGTTACATCCATTTAACAATTCTCCTATTCTCCTCCTTGGGTATGACATGCAATAAGTTGACAGTGAATCTTCTCCGCCGATAATAACGCTCCTCGTTGTGGTATATGAACCTGACGGTTGCAAAAGAGATCACTTTCTGTGAAATTTCTTAAACTTCCTCCACATTTTTGGAGTAAGATAGTCTCCATGTTTGAATATCAGGGTTCCCTAGGTCGTCAACAACCGTGTCCATATTTTACTCAACATAATATGTTGTGAACAACAACTAAAGTGCTCGCCGTGACTGCCAGTTCGTTATATTGACGGGATGCTTTGATGAGCTGTGACTGTATACTTTCTTTAAGTGTTAGAATATTTTGTTCGAATCATAACCTGTCTTGTAACGTGCTGCCAACACCTTCCCGCTCTCACAGGTGAAGTAGCGTTAGGTCGGAAGCGTTGTGTATCATGTGCTCTCGCCTCCCCTCCGCTTCTTAGCCTACAAGGTCCATGCACTCTGTCCCTCACTTGATATCATGATTTGTGAAGAAAACTGCCACCGAGTTTTGCTGCCGCTGTAACTCATGAAACACACCCGCACCGCCTAAAATCCTTTCGCTGAATCGACCATTCCTCCTCCTCTACTTCTTCCCCCTCCCTATCTCTCTCTTCCTTTCTTCTTCTCGCGCCCTATATCCTCCTTTTCAATTTCTCACCCCTTACTCCTTTACGATCCGACGCCCCCGCACCCTTGTCTGCCTCCCATCTTAAACTCTCCTTTTGTCATTCATTTCGCGTTCCTAACGCGCCATATTTTCCCTTTCTCCTTCAGCGTTCTCTTTCCCTAAGCCGCTCTCAGTTTACGTTTTAATACGTCTTCGATTTGGAAGAGGTTCGATCCTCTTCGCGAAAGGAAGCACTCGCCTCGTGAGAGGATATTGAACAGGTGCTGCAGATGGCTGGGAGTCCCTTTTGACGCCCGCCGTCGCGGACATAATGTTAAACAGATAACGTTGTTCACTTCACTCGTACTTTTTCGGTCATCGGACGATTGTAGAGCGTACGTGAGATTAAATATACCCCTAACTTCTTCGCATGTATTGTTAAAAATAGAGTGTCAAATCTTCACAACCTACCCTCTGATTATGTCTTGTCCTCACTCTCTGTTAATAAACTTGAACATATCTTCCTTCAAACTGATCTTAAACTAATCCATAGCACAATAAACTCAACCATAGACTGCCCCAACCTTGTTTCCTTTATAAATTTTAGGATACTCTCCTGGACTCACTCATTGCTCCATATCCCTTCTCCCAGATAATCACTTGTCAAGTGCTTCCTCATTTTTTGCCTCTCTTCTCTTGTATATTCCCTTCCTGTGAACATTGACCTTTTCACCCTATCTTCCACCGTATTCGCCCACCATTTGCCATTCCCAAAAAAAGTAATTTTTACTCTCTGCCCATGTTGCATTATTTTTTGTTACCTTCTTCTTGTTATGTTTTTACGTTTGTGTCCTTCTTTGTTTGTCATATGTCCACTGTAAAATGGCTTTATGCTGTGTGATATTTTTGACAAAAGTTAATAAATAAATAAAAATAAACGACTCTCGCAATGCTTCAGATGCCTCTAAGTAGGTTACTTGTCGAGGTTGTGCAGGTATGCTGTTGGTATCTGCTTAAATCATAATTATTAAAATTAGGAAAAAGTTATTTTGTCAGCTTTCACTGCGCTGGATGTCAGCTCTGTTGGGCCGATTTTTTAAGCCACATTGGTAAAGTGGTTTACGTAACCACGTTACCAGTGGGGTAACCTGAAAGGGGGAATTTTTACAATTTTCTTCCTGGATATTCCGTAATAGCTAAATTCAAAATCTTTGGGAGAAATTAAAATTCCGAGTAGCGTGGGGCTCTGCGTGCTAGCACGGAAGGAACGTAATTTAAAAACCAGACTAGGATACCTTTTCTCATAAAGAGACTAAAATTACGCTAAAGCTAGCGGTTTATGACAGATATTGGAAGTAGTCGACAGAATAATTATAAAAGGGAAAGAAAATGTTTGTTTGGAAATGATAGTCTGTATTTTCCCTCTCGTTGTTGAAAAAATAATATTAATATCAATGTCTATCTATCCCCGTGGGTGGAAAATCCGTCAAAGCTTGAGTCTTCAGTTGTGAGTGCAGTTGTTTGCCTCCCTTTACTTCTAGTTGTAATTATGAACTCACTCTTCTTTGCATTAAAGTTCATTCCACACAAACATACTATCCTTAATGAACTGTATTCTCGCACAAAAGCTGGTCCCTGTAAGTTCTCTGAAAACTGTACCTGTAAACAGAAATTCTGGTTAACATCATGGCCTGCGAACTGAGACAAAAATTCAAAGGCCCTCGGTTTAATTTCTGGACTGGGGAAGGTTTACCTAAGACAGTTTGCTAAAAACTACTTGTGCGAAGTCTTCCCAAGAGAACTTTTCTAACCCTGAGGCTAAACGTCTGGCAGAAAGGATCATAGTTTGTCTCAGCCAGAGTCGTGAGGCTGACATTTTAGGCACACCTAAGTTGCACTTAATCGACCGTTTAACCTTTGGCTCCCGAGCGAAACTTTGTTCCGCACTTTTCCTGTTCCGCTTTCTCTTCCATGCACATCCTCCACGTCGTGACTGCTTCCCTTCGCCAAACTGCCCTCCCATTCGTCGTTTCGACGACACCCTCTCCTCTGCGTTTTCAACCCTATATTCTCCACCACACCCTCCTCCCACCCTTCCCCACCCACACCCGCCTCCTCCCTTCACATTCCCGCACAACTTCCCCTCGCCGCTCTAACAGCACCCAGATCTTCATTATTACTTCCTCTTCCCCCCTCTCCTCCCCTCATTTCTCAACCTTCACACCACCCTTCGCCCTTCTCCCTTGCGGGATCCCAAAGTTTTAGACTCCTTTTTCCGGTGTGCTGACAACTCCAGACTCACCGAATCCCAGCCCCCAGCACGAATCCGTTTTCCACGAATGTCCCCCCGTTTCCCGCGCTCTTCCCACACCCCCTCCTCCTATTACTCCTCCGTCTAGGCTTTCCAGCCCACTTTTATTTCCACGTAAAGTCATCCTTTGTCTTTTAGCGTCGCTTGCAGTTTTCGAGTCACCGCCGTATCATCCGTCCGGAAAAAAGACACTGCCTCACTGTTTTTAAATCGAATGTGTTTCGTTTTTCCGTGATTTAGCTTCAACCTAGGTATACGTAATATAAATAATAGTATCTAGGCAAAATCGTCCATTGTAAATATACATGTATACGGTTAAGTTTTCTTCAAAATACTTCAGTTGAAGAAAGTATCATCCACAGGAAATCGGCCTGATATGATGGGATAGCATTTTCTGAAAAAAAAAAACTTAATTCGTACTTAACACTTATTTCCACAATTACGACGCATTTCCTTGCATTACGAGGTTATCCATGTGCCCGATGATGACAGCGTAATTCGTCGGAATTGGTACATATGGTCTTACATATGGTCTTTGTAACATAACGTAGACTGGACAATTTCTCTATTTTTTCATTCATATAAAATGTGATGAATTTTTTTCAACTTGAAAATACTAAGTTTATCAGTAAAGCATAAGGCACATAATGTCCATCTACAAGTAAAACATACAAGTAACCTCAAGGGTGTCTGACGGGAATTCATTTTCAACAGACACGCACATATAACGTGGTAGCGGATTGAGCCTAGTATTTTTTCTCTATTAAATTTCCTTCGCATGTCACTATCACATTTTTTATATCATAATAAATTGAACTGCGAAAAATGTGGAGGAGTATAAGCCTTGTTGACTTTTCCAAATTTTGTGACATCATCACCATCACCCGTCATCAAAACGAATATCAGATTTCTGTATCTGTCTGCACTACTCATTCTTTGCAGCTATCCGCTTCACTGAAACATAGTTCTTTATTGAAATTTCTTTGAAGGCTTCCGCGACTCATATACTTGTTAATATTGCTCTTTTCAGGTATTCTCGTCGCGTGTTTAGTTTTTCTGACAACAATTTCTCCCCTCTTCCTGGGGGCATCTTCAGGTCCGTTGGACATTTTGTAAATGCCCAACAAAAAGAAAACAAAACAAAAATGTCCAACAACAAATTACAAATTTTTGTTTTTACAAAATGTCCAACGGACCTGAAGGCGCTCCCAGGAAGAGGGGAGAAACTGTTGTCAGAAAAACTAAGCACGCGACGAGAATACCTACCTGAAAAGAGCAATATTAACATAGTTCTTTCTTGTTAAATCCTTCACAAGTTACACAACGCGTTTCATCTATGTTCTTCATCGTAACTCCTTTCTGTGCTTCCTATCACCATTGCTTTCAAAGTCTGTCATGCCTTGTAGTGTGTCTAGTATGTTTGTCTGCTCTAGTTCGTGGTATTTTAAATGTTTTTAAAGATCTCTTTTCTCCGACTATTTCGAAAATTTTCATTGGTGATTTCATTTGTTCTTTTGATCTTCACCGTTTTTCCATAACATCACATTTCTAATGTCTTTCATCTTTTCTGTTCTGTTGCCTTCATTGTCCTAGAATTATGGCCACGTAGACCACGATCTATGCATATTTCTCAATGAATTTCCTCCATACTTTCAAACTTTAGTGGCCAGGTGATGGTTGATTACTAATAGAACTTGGGCTCTTTTATTCGTCTTACTTCTGTTGACATACTTATATCATCAATGGAGAATCAAACTTCTGCAATAGTCTAGAAAACCAAACTTAGGGTCTTACACAGATTTATTATTGAGAGTGTAACCGGTTTCAGTGTACCTGATGACGTAACTACCGAAACTGGTTGTACTCTCAAAAATAAATCTGTGGAAGACACAAAGTTTGGTAATTACTACAGTGCTGAACTTCCAACTAGTGAAAACTTTAACATTTGATTCTAAAATAGTGTTCGAATGAAGTGCTTTCTCTACATTAAAGTTTGTGTTACGAGTTGATATTAGATTCCTCCACACAGAATACGTTCTTTTCTTGAACATTCCTTCTTTGTATGCCTTTCTGGCCGTAATTCCTCTCTTTGTCGGGTTCTCAATTCTTCCGTCGTAGATTCGGCCGCAGTACCACCACTACTTCTTGCCAATGCAGAAGAAGGGAAGCGGGAGTGTTGGTTTTCGCCATGTGGGAGAGATCACCGTGGGTGGCGGTGGACTTCTATGCTGTCGAAAGTCTCCTCCTCTTCCGTGTCGGAGCGACGGGTGGGATGGGAACGGGGCGCTTGGGCGGAGACGAAAGGGCTGAGGTTTACTGACGTGGCAATGGAATCAGGGTGTGGAAAACAGGGCGTGGCAATGGAATCAGGGTGTGGAACCGGGGGGACATACTCCTTCCGATGAGTGCGGAAGGAAGAATTGGAGATGGAGTTGGGCGAAAGGAAAAATTTTCCCCTCTGTAATTCGTGTGTGACGACCATGAAGCTATTTGCGACACGGTATCTCAGCTTATATTATCTCTTTCTCCGAGAAATTATACCACCATTCTGCCCATTATCAACCAACAATGTGACATTTTCAGCTCCATTCTTCGAAATTCTTTGAAGATTGGCTTTGATTTGAAAGCTTCATTCATTGACATTCTTTTTTGTTATATTTTTACTGTTAAGTACCTTTTTAATAAAAAATTCACCCATTTAAAACCAAATAATACACTAAATCTTAACTATCAGAGAAAATCAGGATTGCTGTCCTATTTAATTAGGTTTAGAAGAGGTATGGCATTAAATAAGGACTTACCTTAAACATTTTTAACTGGGTATTAATTTCATATTTATATTTATACGATTTTTCCTTTAAGAATTTGATCCAGAGATATTATTAAACAAATAATTTTTTATTCTGAACGGAGTATTTGAAAATTAAAAAAATACATGAAATGCAACTGTCTTTCTAGACTAGCTACGATGAAAATTTTTTAAAGGATTATTATGGGATCAGCACGAAAATATATTGAGCACATGATGGTGGTGTTAATATCGGCTGGGCAATGCAATTGCCACGCCCTGTTGCCTACATAATGCAAGAAAGCACAGTGGACTCAATACCATTGAGTCCACTGTGCTTTCTTGCATTATCTTAACGCCAACCAGATCTTCAGAAATTGAGTTGTTCTTATTTCTACGAGAAATGATTGTGATGTACAGTTATTTACATGATGATTCACGGTCGTGCTTTGTAATTTTTACGAACATTTTGTAAGTTAATCGTGAAACACTATGAGCTTGACTTTCTTCCTATTTTGTGCTAATTGGAAAAGGAGTATTCTCGTGGGGCTACTGATGGGGAACTCCTAAGTTTACTGATGAAAAAAATACTCTCGGGTGATATCCGTGGTAGGCGAAAGTTTCAGATTCCTGGCCTTATTTTTTTAAGCAACTCTGAAGAACTTATTTGGCCTTGTTTTAGTAACTCGCTCAAGTTTTACCAATACCTTGTATTTTCTGAAAATTGTGGCATTATTTTCATAAAAGAAGAAGTTAAGTCCATTTAATGGAGGTTTAGCATGGTAAAATTTAATAAGCGATTGATCTTAAACAGTGATTTAAAGAAGTTGACATGTAAATTCTATAGTTATGCATAGTAGTTTCTACCGCATTTATCATGTATATGTTTATGAACACACGCGAAATAGAGTCACTGTAATTAAGTAATTGAAGTACAAATCACAACCAAAACTGTATAATTACGGAATTTACCCATATTTACTAGTCCTTTAACATTAGCGGCTGCCATTTTAGGAAAAGTGTACATCAATTTTAACCTTGAGCATGAAATGAAAGTTAAAATTCATTTTAGAAATAAAAGGATCGATTCCTTCTCTCATCTCATGTGAACAACTCTCTTTATTCATGGCCCATAGCCGTTAAGAATAATCTAGCATATTGAATATACAATAAACTTTTCCATTTGTGAGAAAATCAAGTCGGCAGCTTGAACGACAGCTTAAAATGCTTGCGAATGGTATTAACTTACGCTACTGAGACAGGCTTCTAGTGACTAGTGGTTTATTTGATTCTTTGCCATTTCCTAGAAATGCCACCAATTCCATTCCTATCTACTACTGTATTCAAGCTTTGATTAAAAACGATAATGTTAACTTTAGCGGTGACAGTGGAAATTACCCTCCTCCGTAGACGAGTGTACTTACCATCATTGAGACAATGCCTTCGTTTCAATGCTATGCGTCTCTTTGAATGCTTAATTACCCGCGGCAGGCCTAGCGCATCATTACACTACACGAGTGAACTCATCGCTCGTGTAGTGTAGGGTATTGAATCGCTTGCGCATCTCTCCGGAATGACTCCGGGGTCGCGATGAGGGAGGGAGCGACTCCGGAGAAACATTCCTAATATGCCGGAAGGAATGCACTCGGAAAGTTTACGCGTCGGAAAAATTCCCGAGATTATGATGTAGTAGGTACGTACACTGATGTCTGCCTCATGCTTCACCCGTCTCGTCTCTGCCTCACTCGTCCCCTCCCGTAACGGCGGAAGAGGAGGCGCGCGTAATGAGAATGGAGGGAGGGGAGGGGTGTGGGATGCCGGAAGGGTGATGGGGGAGGTACGGTGAGGAGGGGGGAGAGTCCGAGAGTAAAGAGGGATTAGGGGAACGAAATGGATGTCGACGCTGGCGGGGAATGATGGGGAGTGCTTCGGATGGAAAAGCGGAAGAACAGACTGAAATATTAAACATTATTCTGGTCCGCGCAACCCAGAGTAAAAGCAAAAGTTTCCATAAAGGATAGCGAAATTGTGAATGCACCTCTTTGTAAAAATACAGCAAATGGTGAATTCGATAGACACTTTCAATATCATAGAGAGCGCCATTTCAAAAGCAAAAAATGTATTACTTGGGTCTAAACTTAATGGTTAAAGGCGTAACTTTGTGGAATGTTACCGCAGGCATACGAAGAGATTTTTCTTTTTCGTCATGATTACTTGGGGCAACGAGTGACTGTCTTGCATATTATATATGTTTTTACGGATCCAGATCTTCGCTTTTTAATTGCGTGTATTGACTAATATGATAATAAATAGCATTATAGAGTAGATATGATGATATCGAATTAATGTAATGCAGTGGAGAATAAATATTATAGGCCCTCGTGTTAAGATAAATCGGAATTATTATAGATGTAGAAAGAAAAAATACAAATAATAAAGAGTTGCCTGGTAACATATGGAAAATTGGCATTTATTCTCAATGGTGACCTGTGAAATATGAATATCAACCTACTAATGGCATGGTACTTTTCGCTTTCATTGATAAGGTGGAAATTCCTGCTTTTAGATGCCGGGGATATGAACTAGAAATCCTCTCGAGATGTATCTCTACAATTTACTTTCACCAAGTATGTTAACTGCATTTTATTCATACACAATGTGGTCGATTGTTCATGCACAAAAGCCTCTATTTTGCGCTCTGTCACATCATGTGGTTCGAACCACAGACTTAAGTATTCTATTTTACGCCCTCGCGACTGCAGAATGTGATTGAATTGAATCAGTAGGTGGACTTTATGCTTTCCATCCCGAGAATTTTACCAGGGCTCTGATTCAGGCGGAACCGGATATTGTTCTATGGAACCCAGATTTTAAAGTTGGAGCTTAAGTAAAGAACATAACGAGCAGTATTTTATCCGTTGGAACGGGACAGTAAAAGTACGCAGGGGAGGTGAAGAGAAATTCCATCCTTCTTCCGCACACCACATACCAATAACCCTGCCCATGCCTGCGCGTTAACGTCTGAAATTATTTGAAGACTTTATAGAATATTCTGTTAACGAGAATAGGAAATTTTTGATACCTCTCCAAACTATTTTATCATTTGTACTTGACCGATATCAGCGCTTTATGTCAATGGCAGCTCCCACAACCAATTGTCAAAATTTCTACCCTTGAAATTGATGCACAATGCACAATTTATTCACAAAAATAGAATGTCTGGTATTCTTCATTCTCGTTATCTCCTCCATATGTCTAACTGTATATATAAACTTATTAAGTGATTACTGATCAGTCAACTCTCCCAATGACGAGCGCTACAAATACAGGAGTCAAAGGTAAAATTTGGATTCAGGAACGCGGGTTCTTGAGGAAGAGTGAATGGCGTCAGTGTGAAAGAGATTGAGTGGTACGGAGATGAAAACCAAATTAATTTTGATAATTTCGGAAAGGAGAAAGGCGATGGAGGGGAGATGTTTGTAAGCGCGACGAGAGGGAGGCTGCAGGAGGGAGGATGATGGCGAGGCGAGAGTGGGAGTGATTTGATTTAGAGAGGGATACAGGAAAGTGAAGCGAATCGTCGAGAACTAAGACACCAGAGGAGATAAGGTAGGCAGGCGTCTCCTTGTACCTTTTGCAATCTTTTTTGGTCAATGGTCAAATTGTCTTTGATTTTGCAGTTTAAAATTCGTAGTCCAAATCTTTTTTTTTTTTGAATAAATCACTCCCTGATACTTTCAGATTATCCAAATGTGTATGTCTCATGTGTTTGGAAGAGGTGAAATGATGGATTTTCTTTTAAAGGGCTACAATAATAGTGTAGTAACATTCAAAATGTTTTAAAACGCTTGCATTTTAATGGCTTTTATCCGCAAAAGTACATCTACTACAGAATCTACCCATCTACATCACAGAATCCTACCCATATCTGCGAACTAACCTTTGAAATTATATGAAGTATTACTTTGTAGAATTTGTTCTAAACGGGGGTTGAAAATTCTCAATAACTTTACAAACAATTTTATCTTTTGTACTTGACCAGTATCTTTTGTAGTTGACCTTGACTCAGCTCTGGGAATGTACAGATACAAATTATTACTCCTGTTAGTTCAAGTTTTGGGGGAAATAAGGTGGAGCAGTCTGGATGGGTTATTTGAGTTGGAATGATTACTAATATTTCTGGGATGCATGCATTCGTCTCAATTTTGATAAATTGATGTTCATGTGATCCATTTCAATCGCACAGCATTTTAAATTATTATTCAACCACCTATATTTCCATCTTTATAACGCAAAGGGTTCTCCATTCCTCCTTCTATGACATATTTGATCGTTATCTTTACTCAAAGAGACGACACTTCAATTTTTATTATCTTTATATATGTCCATAACTAATGGAAAAACCTCAGAAGTTGACGAGGGTAAAATAACGTGAGGCAGGGGCCTCTGGCCTAATGGCTGATGAGCATGAGGAAAAGTTGAAAGAAAAGCTCTGTACGCGCGGAGGTAATCTCAGTTATGGATGGAGAAACAAATGTCCGAGTGCTTTTATGCATGGGTGACTTTATTGTTTAAGCTTTTTCTTGAATTCTTGATGGAATTATTCTAGTAATATTAGGGCGATGTTTTGTTAAACAACGTCATTTATTTACAGAATTTAAATACATGTTGTATAATATCCTCTATACTCTACTGTGACTATGGATTTCGGTGGAGAGCAGCCAAGAACTCATTTTCATGACAATCTATTTGCACAAGTGGATGAAAAGAAACATGCTCGTATCCCTGGATAGTTTCAGAAATCTGCCCCCGCGAAATAAACGGATTCATCTCGAGCATCCACGGTTTAACAACTGCGCAGCGGTGATCATATATCTTCTTTCCGCCGCTTGCATTGAGCCCATAAAAGCACTGCCCTGTCTACATCCTCCCGCTACTGCAGTTCGATGAGTCTGCATGCACCCACTGCATACATATATGCACTTCATGGCGGAGCTATTTCCCGAGCGAGGACTCTGTGCGAAGGGAGCGCAATCCCCGGGTCGCGTACGAGGTTCGGGTCAATTTTTCAAAATGATTGCAGTCGGAACAAAGGGTGTGATTTATTGAGGTGTGTAGCTCGATTGATGGAGATGTGCGCTGGGGATCGAGTTTCGGAATTGGGGATAAAGGAGAGTGAATATCGTAGGGGGAGGAAAATCGAATTCTATCGCACTCACCCTTTGCAACAGAATACTCGTTATTCATCCAAAAAAATACGAGAATTAATAAAGTTAGCCTATAGGAGATGAATTCAGTGAAAATTTATAAAAACACTTATATTAATTACTTTTTTCCCAGTCATTGCGACATGCAAACTCTAATAACGCATATACGCGCGATGGCTAATAACGCAATCACGCGCTCGGGTGCAAAAATATTCTCCAAACGGTTATATTCTCCGCGAAAACATCATTTGACTTGACCGGAATTCGAACCGGGACTTCGATCCGGGAAGCAGGTTTGGTTAATCCTTCATGACAGACCAGTGCTTGTCAAGATCGACAACGTTTCTATCAGCGATGGCTAATAACGTGATCACGCGCTCGGGTGCAAAAATATTCGCCAACGGTTATATTCTCCGCGAAAACATCATTTGACTTGACCGGAATTTGAACCGGGACTTCGATCCGGAAAACACGTTTGGTTAATCCTTCATGACAGACCAGTGCTTGTCAAGCTCGACAACGTTTCCTGGCCACATTGTAGACTGGAGACGAGGACATCTAGTTCGTGTAGATCACCGCTTAAATTCGCCTTAGACGAAAATTGCTTGGTGGTGAGACTGGCGAAAAAGCCTAACCGGAAATTGGGATATATGGGTTAGATTCTTGGCCAAGTCACATGCATGTTGTAATTAGACGATAGTATGAGTTCCGCTATGTTTTACATGGAAACACTCAAGATTACGACATATTTTGTCATTTTTAAGGTACATGGGAATGCTATTTTTTGTCATTTTTAAGATACATGAAATGCTATACTATACCCAGGACCAAGAAGGAAAGAGACCTAAAAGACTAGAGGATGGGGTAAAGGTAAAGTAAATTGGACTGTTATAACGAAGTTGGTACATAGGTTTCCACAGAGTCTCGAATTATAGAGATCGGCTTTAGGAATTCCCTCTAATTTGTGTTCACTAGGTTGACGTGTAGTGGTATTTAAGCCTACCGGAAAAAACGTTGGTGAAATACGTTGATATCGCCATGAGAAAAAATTGGCCTAGACCAGGTATTGAGTAGATCTTAAGCCCATGCGTCAAGAATGGGCTTCAAGGAAGCTACATCGCAGGTGCTGCATCCCATACTAACGCATAAGCTGCACTTGGCTACGTGTAGTGGTATTCAAGCCTGCCGAAAATACGGCGGTGAAATACACTGATATCATCATCAGGAGAAAACGGCCCGGACCGGGAATTATACCACGGACCTTTCGCTTTCCAGGTCAATGAGATAGTGAGAGGAGATAAAAAAACCTAGCAGTCTTGCAGCAAAATAACTCACCTATCGGAAGCTTGCTACACTGTTAAAATAAGCTTTAAGCAACAACTTACATCACATGGACCCACAAAGGCACCAGCACCTTTGGCCTAAAAACGCCAGCGGGATGGCTGGAGACACTATCGTCAGCGTTAGAGAGCGCAAAGCGGAGGGAATACCGAGAGCTAAACTGAATTAAGTTTGAAGGTAGGTTGGGGGTAAACCTAGGAACCTTGGGGGTTGGCTTGAATATGTGTAAAGAACAAGCAAGCTTATCTTGAGGGTCGCAGAGCGGAAGAGTCTTAAACTGTGAGTCCTGATGATCTAGGATTAGAGTTGCCTTCGAATCTCTTGTATATTCACCAATCTCCATTTGTAGAGAGCCGTATATACGTGTATTTAACATTGGGGGAAATAAATATATCACCCGACTAATAAAAGCCTATATAACGTATTTAGAATCACTTTTGCCATGAGAATTATGGAGGTGCTTTTTGCTCGACTGATACATAGGAATTAATGCGTGGATGCTGTCAGTTTACCGTCATTTTCATAAAGATATCTGATGATGACGCAAAATTGCGCAAAGTTAGGTGTCATATGTTACTTTTGTGGAGAACGTTTCAATGAAATAGGACTTAATGTAACTTTCTCAGCCTACAGTTTCAATTCACATATGGTTATATAGGTTACGGTATATTCAAGTATAGAAAAATAGAATAACCATTACCAATCAATAAATGTTCTACAATTAAGTGTAGTGGTCAGTAACGCATAAAAATAAATTATCCCTTTAAAATCCAATTATTAATAATATTCTCCCACATTACCTAATAGTAGTAGCGTATACTCTTAAATCGTATTTAGTGTCATTCCACAGTATATAAGACATAAAATTCATAATGACCTCAATGGTGGTTAACTTTTGGACTCTCCACCGGTTTGAGAAGTTAGGTATAAATCGTGAAAGTATGAGTATATTTCACTTTTTTGCCTGAATTAATACTATGTTAGGTATTTTGAAACATCTACGTGGAGTAAAAACGAAAAATCCTTACCGAGCTTCAAAAGTTGAAAAGGGATCGTGGGTTCGAGTCCCGCCTGGGTAGAATATTATCTGCCCAGGACATGGCTGTTTGTGTCTCGTCTGTTGTTACTGTTATTCACCCGACGTAAATTGGCCCATTGTGCCGTATTCGGGATAGTGAAGATAAATAGAATAAAATAAAAAAATATTAACGCTCCTTTCCATCACAGAGGACCCTAAATGCTTTCTGAAACTTTAAAGAGAGACACTTGTCAATATTATGCAATTCACAGATTATCAGTCTGAATTTCACATTGGCTTTGGCAAATTGGTGACATATAGCTTCAGGCAAGTTGGTTCTAGAAGTACGGAGCAAGTCGACATGAATTTCATATCACCTTAAATGATCTAAGTTACATAATTATATGCTGATATTCGAGGAGATTCAGGGCGTGCCACGAGAGGAGTTCACGGGGCAACGGGGCGGGATGGGGCGATGTGAGCTTAAGTGAGCTTATCGCTGGAGTAAAAAGAAACCGGGAGAAGTGGGAGTTCGGTTCACGAAACTTTTAATGGAAAACTATAATGAGCCGAGGTAAAATGACCGTGAAAGGTTGGCTTTTCAATTACAAAACTTTAAATGAAATGGCGGTAATGGGTTAATAATTAGAATAGAAGAAAGAAGATCAAACGAGAACGCCAAACTGTGTTGACAAAATTAGGAAGAACTAGGAACTAACAACACACATAAAGCGGAGAATATGCCAAGCTAAGAATAAATTCCACTTTCTCAGGCGAGATGTGGTAGAACAGCATTTTCAATGATACGGTACGATATCTTTTGTATATCACCAAGCTAAGAAGGCGTCCATGAGAATAAAACAACTGTTGTGCTCAAATAAGATTGTACAACAAACCAGGAAACAGTATCTGAAAACGTTCATGTGGAGCGTGGCACTCTATGGACCGGAAGCAGATACCATTGGAAAAGCTCACCTGAAAAGTTTAGAGGCCTACGAAATCTGGTGCTGGAGGAGGATGCTGAAGATGAAGTTGGCAGACAAAATAGGAAATGATGGAGTATACAGAAGAGTTGAAGAGGAAAGGAACATTGGGCCACCATAAATATAAGAAGGACCGGGTAAATTCAACACACCCTGAGGCACAATGAGTTTGTAAAGAACAAAATTTAAGGTAAAATAGATTGAAAAGTCCCCAATGGAAGACCCAGGAATAATTTCATGGACCAAATAAATAGGGAAGTACATACATAGGAAGAGATACCAGAATGTAAGAGAACTAGCATTGGATAGGAAAGGGTGGAGGGCTCCAGTCAACCAACCTTGGGATTGAACGACCAATGAGGAAGAACTAAAGCTTGGAGATTAATGTTAAAAAAAACAAGGCTGTGGTTTGTGGAA
The DNA here is from genome assembly GCA_963169105.1 of Ceriagrion tenellum. NCBI lineage: Eukaryota > Metazoa > Arthropoda > Insecta > Odonata > Coenagrionidae > Ceriagrion > Ceriagrion tenellum. The sequence goes on along the minus strand of OY720634.1, from coordinate 133,260,516 downwards.
TAAACGTGGGCAGAACGACCGCTAATCTTGGGTAGCAAAGTTGGCGCAAATGGCAACATTTTATGAATTGAAAAGCAGATTGTCCAGTGATGGAAGGAGCAAGAAAGACGTTGTGAGCAGAATAGCCCAAGCAAATAAGACATTCTACTGGATAAGGAGTTTGCTGGTAACACAAGCATGTAAGTAAAGAAGCATATTATCAAAACATATGTTTGGAGCATGCTCTTGCATCGCGGGGAAGCCTGGACGGTAGCAGTGCTTGGGCAACGGAGATTGAATGTGGAGTGATGAAGATAATGGACGAGGAGATTCACTGACGAAGGAGTCATACGAAGAGCTTGAGAGGAAAGAAGCATAATGAAACCTCTGCAAAGAAGGAGAGACATACCTATGTGACACACTTTGTGACGCAACAGCCAAACGAAAGTAAAGTGGAAAATGATTGGGAAGAAATACAGAGGAAGACCAACTATGGAATAATGGAAGCAAATCATGAAGGACAACGGAATAAACAATTATGTAGGAATGAAGTGGTTGGTAGAGAGAAGATTGGAATGGAGATTTTCTGCAAATTAATTTTTGAATTGATAATGTAGAGATATTTATGAAATGATTCTATTTAAATATTTTAAGTGAAAAAGTTTGGGATAGTTGCCGTGATATTTTATTTTTTAGTGGTGTTTGACACCAATCTGGAGTTTCCAATTCTCATGCGAGAGAGAAATTTCACCGTTAAAAATCATGATCATTGTAAATTTTTGCAAATCATTAGAAATTCTGACAGAATGCTACTTAAAAATCGTTTTCAAAAAGGGAACCAGGACTAGTTATAATACAACATAGCGTTAACAGACAGTAAATGGATCGTTTATTTCCTCAAACTCGTTTATGTTTCCAATTCCAATTACTATGGGTATTATTAGACCAATCACAGGAAAAAAACGCCATTGCATATGCAGACCAAAGATGGAGTAGTTAAGTATTCACGTAATGACTCCGTACTATTGTTTTTTTCGGCCATGATGACATGAAAGAATTATGGGAAATAACAAGTTAGTAGAATTTGAGTTTATTTTATCTAGACTTCCTCCCCTGGAATGAGTCAAAAATCAGCTGATTGGTTTACATGTTAATAGATATTTTCATTAAAAAAATAAATGCGATGAAACTATTTCATTATAATCATTCGAATGGCAAATGTGACTTTCAACACATTTATAAGCTTATCCGGAGATGGTCTAGTATAGCTTTAGAGAACAACACTAGGTGTTCCAGTATGGGAATCTTTATACTTATATCCAATTGAAAAGTAACATGTAATAAAACAGTTGAAAATAAGACAAATCAGAGAAAACTTCCGTTTTCTTAAGGCTAATAAGTTCTTTTCGTCAATTGGTATTTGCCTTATTCCCATTTAGACAAAATTATAAACCGACCACTGGACCCAGAAATTTTTTAGGAGCAGAGGGATTACCGAAAGTAGCGTAGTATTGGATATTTTTGGGGAGAGAAGTATGAGATAGGTGAAAGAAGTGACTTGTTTGGGAAAAAAGGGTAGCCGGGGAAACCGAGAAATTGAGGCGAAGACTAAAAAAATATTGTGAAGAGGATGATTAGCTCAAAAATGAACTGTGAAATAGCTGACATTTCAAAAATATTCAGCTTTAATTTGCCATTTAAAATCTCAATTATTTAAGAAAAAACTCTCGGCTGTTATTTATTACCGTCAATTTTAAATTATGCCACATCGTAATCGCCTGGGCTTCGAATGAAAGCAATGGCAATGACTTCAAAGAGTTTCCTTAGGTACATCTGCATCGGTATTTAAACAACAAACCTGAGAAATTGGGTTACTGTTGGTACGCAAGTTTATTTAAGCTTCATTGCAGTGTCTTGTTGTGACACTTCATTCAAGCTGAAGATCATTATGTTTTTTCAAAACCTATCGCATGATGCATTGTTGAGACAATGCTCTAAACCTTATTATAGTAATATACCTCCGTAGCTCTGCTTATTTACATTACGTCTGCAAAATGCAGAAAATTTCTGTAAAGTGAATTCATTCAATTCATTTTGATGTGGCAGCATCTATTGTTGAACTAAGGTACTACAGCATTCTATTAAAAGTTTCTAATAAAATTCTGAAGATCAAAATTAGAACATGTATTTTGATGTCAAATAACAGATTGTAACACTTTCATTTATTAATACGAATCTCCCAAACTATAATTAATTAGGTATCTTTATAGCATTAATTATTTATATTATGTTTGTAAAATGCTTAAAATTTCTGAAAAGTGAAATTTGTAAGTCCATTTTGAAGGTGCACCATCTATTGATTAAAAAAGAATTATAATTTACTATTTAAAATTCATAGTAAACCAGCATCATAATTTAACCTGTGTCGCACTTTCCTACATTAATGCCGAGATGCTGCCATATTAAGAAATATTTCGAAATCCGTTTTTCAGATATGCTTTTTCTTTTTCAAACCTAATATAAACATACAGAACTGATTGGCACATAATTTATTTTTGATTCAGTGTATAATTTTTTAAAAGAAAAACTATTTATCATTATTTTTTATACTTCTTCCGTTTATTCATCGTGTATATCGCTCCAAAGCACTAAATTTTGGTTTCCAAAAATCTATTGAATCTAAGAGTTTCCTTCGGTACATGGTCCAGTTCAAGACCTAGAACACTGGCAGAGAAAGCGGGCCGAGTTAGCCCACTTCTCATATCGATACCTCTAGCCCGTTGCGTTTACCATACCGAGCTGAATCTGCCAAATCAATCAGAGTTCGATTAGTAAACAGTGATTGTTAATTTCCCTAGGCTAAGTTGCAGCTGACGCTGACTGCGCCTGTATACGCCAGCAGGTAAATCCCGCCCATAGAGATATGCTTAGAAAATGCATTGGATTGAATAAGAAATCAATGCAAGATTATTCATTTTAGTTTAGCGAAAACTGCATTACTTCAAAACAGCAATATTAGGGCACATATATTTTCAGTTATTCCGCTGTTAAAGATTTTATTTCTCCAAGGTATATGTCTTTCCTTCCCTTCCCTATACTTTCAAGCAAACTCCGTTCAGGATATGATTTTATGAAGCACTGCATTTACCACGTCCAGAAACTCTCATATCTTTCAAAATATACGTAAAATGTGCCTCTTTATATTCTCACAAAGCCTTTTCAGTATTAGTTTTTTTAGTAAATATTATAAATCAGGTTTTACTTGCTCATCACAGGGCAGCGCCACTGAGCTCTGAGCTGCGAGTTCCTCGGAGTATACAGAATATAATATAGAGAACATAGTATAGAGAGTATAGGTCTCTGTACTCCTTGAAAAGTTCACTGCAATTTTTGTCGCGCCTGTACATTGCTTGTCCATGGAGAACCCATCACACGTGTCCAAAAGTAGTCGTGGCCGGCGGCTCCGCCACGGCGACCTCGAGGCCTGGTATGGACACGGTAGGATGTGAACGGGAAGAAAAATGAGGTGAGGAGGAAGCGAGGAAGGAATTCGTTTAAAAAGTTTGGCCCTCGGATGGAGCGAGGGGAAGGGGAGGGACGCGGAGGAAGGAAAGGGATCGAATGAGATGGTGAGAAGAGGGGGGGCTGTTTGTTGCGGGGGGGAGGGGGGTGAAAGAGCGGGTGAGGGAGGCGGGGGTGCATTGCGTGCATGGGGGTGGAGATATCTCTTGGATTGGATACGGGAGGTGGAACGGACGTGGGATGAGGGAGAGTGCAGGTGCGCCGTAGACGAGTGGTTTGTCGCGTCGTTGGGAAGGGTTGATGGGAGTATCCACTCGGATACCACATGTTCATGCAATGTCGCAAAGCTATGTCGACCCTCCCAGCGTTGTGATGTTGGATGCGAATACAAGTTGGCGGCGCAGATAACAGACAGGGTACGTTTGCAACTTTCCTAATGCGTCATGAACTAGATTTTTTATTACACTATCATCATGTGTGTAAAAGTACGGCATGTGTGTATGATTAGGAATTCTATGATGAAAATAAATGCTGTCCAATGGTGAATTAGATATGTTTGGCCACTAAAATGGACTGTATATACACCAGGGTCGAAAAGTATTTCGCTGACCTTTATGCGTTTTAAACGACCTTGCTTTCTTACTCAAAGCAAATATGCTTGCGCATCTGGAATAATAGTTAATATTTAGCACTCGTGTAGTAACTCTTCGCTCGCTGCTTTCTCATATAGCTATTTCGACCGCGGAGGAAACGATATTTGTCGATAATAAGGTCATCATCATGAGGTGAAGTTATTTCTCAAAAATCATTGCATCATTGTGAATGGGTAATCCTCCATTCCATGCAAGGCCATCATGTAATTGCAATTACTTATTATATCGTCACAGCGAACGTTTTTGTGAGTACATGCAGCACATTTTCCACTATGTCATATGTGGCGCTGTTGACCAGGGTGGGAAATGAAGTTGGAAGAGAATATCTCTCATTGGCTGCGGCACAAGATACAACTTAAAGGGTCGGCCGACGTATATAGCCCATTTATCGACATATTAAGGCAACTTTAGTTATATTCTGGATAGTGCAAATGATATTAATAAAAATTGTTGGCAGTTGAGAAGTAATATTTGTGTCAAGAAAGGTATTTGTCTGTAATCGTATTCAAAAATGCTATCGCCGGAAGCATTTTAAGACAGGTTGCAACGTCGTGTGGTCGGGCGATAACGATTTGCATAGAGAGATTCTGGTTCGAATTACTTCTCCCCGCAATGGTATTCGGATATACGAGTGGAGTCAGCGTATTTAGCGTAATTCCAATGATGTTAATGCAATGTGGGCATGCGGTGTGAAGCAATATGAAATGAGGATGCGGTTTCGCCATCCGCCTAATGCTACTTGGATATGATAATGCTGATACTCGATAATGTGCGTTCGCGATCCAATACGATGTGCGTTGGGACATGGTGCGGTGCATCACAAACTGTCTTCATGTAGTACGCCTGACTGGTCGACGCTGCGATGTAGCAATGCGAGAGCAATATGCATAGCGGGAATGCGATTTCGCCGAGCAATTCCATTGCGAACACGATCAAATAACGCTCCGCTAGGAGCACTCCATTAATGAGATGTGCGGAGTGGGATCCATTGTCATTATGTGAGTACTAAACTTCACCAGACTTAGCATCGTGCTGTCGAACACATAATTATCGTAAATTTATGCGAGTGAACTATGATTTAAACATGCAAGTTTTGACATGTAGTGCCAGAAATACAAAAATTAAAAAAATAGTATTGGTTATGAATTAATTGTTATAAGTAGCCAAAGGATGTGTTCATCATCAGCAGTCATCAATCTTCTCTTCAATTCACTTTACCGTCAGTTAACTGTTTTATTTGTGCAGAAGTCTTTAAATTTACGTCTACTCGATGAAATTATTTGATGCATGACTTCTTTCCTGTGGCAGAGTTTTGTTTCGCAAGAGTATATTTCAAAAGATCTTCCATGGAACAAGACGTAATAAACTCTTGAGTCATTCTGATGAAAAATTCTCCACAAAAATTTCCGAGAATTCTGGGAACCTTAAAGGTACTCTTTAATTCCCTCAGGAACAATTATATTCCCAAGGCCCGTTTTTATAATGTTTGTTTAACCTGTACTCGAGGGATATGTAGACTTCAGATTCATGAGATTTAAACTGAGAGGGTTCAGCAAAGTCCACCGGTCTGTTTGTAAGTTGATGAAGTCGTTTGGAATATGCCCGCCCCAGTGTGGCGGGGTAGGCCTTGTATGCTGACCTGAGGGTACGGGTTCGAGTCCTGTCTGGGCGGGTGTTTCGCTGTCTAAGACAGGGGTGATTCTGGTGGTTCGGTCCCTGAGAAATATGATGGCCAGTCAAAAATCTCTTATCGGGATGTCAGGGATATTTGGCCCCCTGAAATCACTTGGAAGGAAAAAAATATGACAGCAAACGCACATCGGCTCTCTTATCCTTCAACGTTCTATATAGTAAGCAGGTTGCTTGTAATTTATTTGTCTCCTCGCCTTTCATTATTTTTCGATTGTAATGGTTTCACACAATTTTTTTTCTTGTCCAACGTATGCTTCTCTTCTCCAGTGGTAATAATTCACGACTTTGTTTTGTTCTTCTCTTGCGCATGCGATCCATGCGGTCATTCCATTTTCTTTCTTTTTAGGGTCCTCTCGTAATTTTTTTAAGTATATAACTGGCTCTTTTTAAGAAGAGATGTCTGACCTGGCGTATTAATTTGGGTCTTGGGAAATTTACAGGAAATTGTTACCTAGTTGTTGGTAATTATAAGTTTCATCGGTTGTCAAGTGAGTTCACATGTCCTTGGACAATTATACAATATTTTGTACCTGAGAATAAACGCCTATGCTTTGAAACCGATAGTACTAACTAAAATTTTAGATCAAAATTATGCATTGTTGTTAATTAACTATCGATGTGCATATTAATTTAGTACATTTTGATTTATATTACCATTCCGTTTGAATATTAATGTATCATATTGTTACTGCTAGGCAATTTAGAATTCTCTTCACAAAATGAAGTCTCAAGCTTGATTATGAGAATTCCCCCTTGCGGAAGCAACAAAATTTTTAATCCAATTTGAGTAAACATAATTAATTTCGGCTTTCGGCGTGTTATGTTGTTTTGGTAGGTGATAACGGAATAACATGTCAAAACTGAGATCAAAATTTTGGTTATGTTTACGGAGTGGTATTTTACATTATTCTTCCTTCGTTTCCTAGGTGATGACCACAACGGTTAAGAGTCATATAACCACGTCTAGTATAGTCGTCAATAATAATAAACAGTATATGTTATTGAACGAAACTTATTTGAACTGAGTATAAACTTAACTGCTGCATGTGGGCAGCTGTTATGTCCCAGACTCATGCCGGAGGAGTGGAGGATAGGATAGGATGGAGGAGCGTGAGGCTTAGCTTGCTGGTGTGTAACGAAAATTTTTCATGAGAAAATTGAGCATGCAAAGAAAACGATCTCAAGAGAGTAACTTTTTCAGGGCGTAACACACCCTTCATTAAGTGATAGATAATCTAATCCAAGGTAACTTAAACTTTATCACTTTATCTTGACCATTTCAAAAATTGCTACATATCTATGAGACTGGATTTTTTTTTTTTTAACTTCTACAATTTAATTCCGCAACTTTTAGATTTAAATTCCATGAACTGAGAGGTCATGTCCTGTTGAAAGTGCAAATAAGAGCAATGGTTCGTCGATTTGAGCGTTTTAGGTCCCTAAAGAGCGTGTATAAATGTTTGAGCGGGCGTAATGAAACCGCAACGAAGGTTCCTAGCTTATTGTGAATACGGTTCCTTGCCTATTGTGAATACTACAGATAATTTAAATCCAAAATTCCACGTTTTGCACTCGGTGATAGGCTGTACTGGGTGCCTAATCACCACTTTTTCGTGCCTAACACGCTTCATTACTGCGTGTAGCCGCGAGCAAGTCCCCCCACACGCATGACGGTGTAATGTGAAGGTCGGAGAGAAAGGGAGGGGCGGGAGGCGTTGCAGGGCCCAGTTTGTGTGCGGTACGAGGGGTTTCGAATCAGTGGCCGGGGTTAATGGAATCCCTTTCGCGGAGGGAGGTGTGTTTTGCGGTCGGCTGGTTAAATAAAAAAAAGGGGAAGAGGAAGAGCAGGAGCGGTGGATGAAATGGAGAACTTTGGGCGGGAGGGGTGGCATTGTTGGCGGAGGCGGTGGGCGAGTGGGGATGTACCCGTTGTGGGGGGAAGGAGGCAAATGAGATGAAAGGGTCGGCGGGAGTGGGAGAGAGAGAAAGAGAGAGGGCTCGGGGGGCCATCTCGCGGCGGAATTCGGAACGACGCTTCTCATTTGCACCTCCACAATTTTTTTTCTTTTCCCCGCCCCCCTTCTCTACCCTACCCTCTACCCTTTCTCATCCCTCTCGCCTGCAAAAACCCTCGCACCTTCTTCCCGTTTCCCTCTTTTACCCCCCGCCCCTCCCCCTCCTTCAGCCCTCTGCCACTCACCCCCTCCCACTCTTCCACCCGCCTCATTTCCGCCTCCCCTGAGTCCCTCTCCTCTCCAACCCTTTTGGTCCATGAAAATTTCGTATTAGGGAAATACGATTTCAACGCCATCTCTCCGCCTCCCACCGAAACAGTTGCAAAGGAACCGACCCGGTTCAGCCTCTCGTCGAAAGATGGAACTGATATGGGGGCGTTTACGCAGATATTTTTCTCCTCTTCGAATCGAACCGAGCTTTTAAATTGTGCCGCACCGTTTTTAGTGTCTCGTAGCAACTGCACTTTTTTGTAAAGATTCGTTGATTGATTTTCCTGGCGTTACTCCCATTGGTAATACTTATCATTGATACAGTAAAATCAAAAGTATTCAACAAATTTATGGTGAGGTATTAAATACTATTGCTCACAACATCCCCGCTAATTCTTCCCTAACTACTTTTACTTTTGGAATAATTTAAATTTATTTTATAAAAATTGAGGAACATGAATTACATATATTACTACTAACACTCGCTTTTGGCTGGTTGTCAGAGTAAATGAATGTGGATTATGTGAGGTGATGGGATGCCAATGGCCCAGGTACTATGGTGGATGTTGGGAAAGTGAGGAAGAGAGAGGATAAGAATATGTCGTATTAATGTGATGCAGAGAGATAGGACGTATGCCCATCTAATGAATGAAATCGTATGAGGAGAAAAGGCCTTTGACTGTAGTAGTCCAGTGTATGTAATCTTATCTCAACTTATCTCAATTCTCAATATTTAACGTCCCTCCAATAATCATTAGGGGCTTATATTTTCTATTGTTAATTTATTCCAATGAGAATTGACTACCGCGGCTACGACATTTACATAATTCATCCATTTCATATCCAATGGAACAAGCAACTTTACCCCGTTTAAACCCATCTTCAGATTTCTAAGCACCCTATTTCCAGGGTTTTTTTGCAACAGTTTCATAATTTATTTCATGGTTGCCACCGACATTAGAGGAAGATAATTTTGCCCATTTATTGAATTAATTACCTTTTTAATGTGGCCAAAAATTACAGAAAAATGCTTTCCAGGATTCGAATATTACTTACATTTAATTACAATTAATGAAATAAATATATTCGCTAGCTTTTGATTTCCATTAATGTGCACATTACTGCAACAACTCATCACGTAGTGGCGGCCTATAAACGCATTTATTTCTTTTTAATATTTAGCTCTGCGAGTATTAATAAGAAAAAAACTTATGATCATATATCTGAAGGGCGTTTAAAATGAAAACATTAACTAATTACCCGCTTTTCAACCTCACAAATAAAATACTTTAATTAAACTGGCAATACGGAAACATAGACTCATTAAAAAACTGTCCCGTCGAGTTCTCATTTATCAACAGAAAAGTTTTCATCGCTTTTTTTCACTTTACCGCTTCAATCACGGTGCTTACCTAAGCATTAATTTTTCCCCGGGGGCTCTTTGATCAAAAGTTGTCTTTTTTCTGGAAAATAATTTGAAAGATAACTCGTCTAATCTTTATTTTTTAACTCTCGCACTTCTTTAATACAAATGGCAGTTAATGTCTGATATTTTTACAGTGAATAAATGCAAAAAAATTGTTCAATTAGTAACTCAATTAGCCAACTCTTTTAATTACCTTGGCATTAAGTGTGCGGTGTATTAATGCGAGTTTGTTGAAAGCAATGGCGCATATAGGTTCGTATCCTTTGCGTAAACGTAAGAAACAGAACTTCATGTACTATGGAGCCGGCTAATCCACCATTTATTTAACCCAAAAGATCGATGAAAATATATGTTATCTTTGAAAATTGGTTTGATTGGTTCTAGGATCGATTCGATGAGACACTTATGTTGATTGAAGTAAATTGATATGATTTATTTATGTATTATAACCCCAAAAACAGCACAATGGACATTTACATTGGTTGATATAATACATAAATCTTAAATATTTACAGAATCTACAAACACAAGTCGCACATATATTAACAGAAGGTTCTTAGGGAACAAGGTGTATTTACAAAACAACGGACTTAAAACTGGAAGGTGAAGAGAAAAATTCGACGGACTCACGATGGTCATATTGACATCACGTTGGTCAATGTACTCACTTTGGTCATGGCATATCAATTTAAATCATTGCTGGAAATATCACTATAGAATAGAATCCTCAGATATCTCATCCTTGGTAGACGTTAAGTTTTAACAGTTCAGTGCCGTAAAATCGATTTGCAAAGCAAGAGAAGTTTTCGGAATCCAGTGCATATATTCAGTGATGGTGGGACGCCTCGGTGACTTAACAGGCTAAATCACTCGGCGCGATATTGAGGTATTCGGTTCGTGTCCCGGTGTAGGAGAATGATTTTTCCTATGGGGAATTCATCACTTGCGTGCGCTTGCAGGTGAAGCCGTAAAAATAATACCGTGGCTGGTGCCAGTTTTATCAAAATTTGGCATGGTGTGTGTACTTAACAGTCGAAATAATTGAAACTCGTATATTAAACCAGAGATAATTCGGTTAGCGGGGTAAAGATGGTACAAACATGACAATCTCAAATCTGGAAGGAATTGGTGGAGTGGTGGACAACGAGATAGACGACGGCGGTTGGTCCACATACTGGATCAATCGTTGGCATTACCAGACAGTGCTTTATCCGAGATTTCACCTCCAGTTGGTTACACTATCTTTATCTTCAGTGTCATCACATTATCGCTAAAATATCACCAAACCTCAGTCGTTGTGCCAACTTGGGTTAGTAATAACGCAGAATAAGTATTTTTAATTTCTCAAGAAACTATTTGATGGTAATGATCCATTGAGAAATTTTTATTTTATATATTGTGCAATTTTTATTCATAAATGTATAAAAAGTGCAGTCAAAGGGTTGAATATGGTACATCGAAGTATCGAAGAAGTTCCATGTATGTTTTCGTCGTTTAAGTTACTGTTTTTTAGATTGCTACGGTCAAACCAAAGAAAATTAATATGAGTGTATCGGGCCATACCTAATGGAAATGAAGTATTGATGATATTATCACAAAATGAATGACACTGTGATTGTCCTCTCAGTTTTATTACACCGACCTAGGATTCGACAAACTTATGCCACTATAATGGTACATAGGTTAATTTTTGCGAGCTAACTGATTTCCTGAAGGTGCTTTCTGGATGATTGGTAGCTGTATCTCTTTCGTAACTATGACCTCGCTGAGTGCATAATGTCTACCATTCTAACAGTGACACCAATCAGACCTTCAGCATTTAAGATATATTCATTTAATCTTCTCCTCTCGTAACTCCATTCCTGAGAGGCCGTGCGTGACGTAACCTTCTGCGCATGCTTCAACCGCTAGATTTAACGAGGGTTGTATAATATTATGACTATGACTACCGTAAAAGAAGTTTATTCCGCGATTCCTATTCTTCTCATTTCAACATCTGGAACAACAGTCATCCGGTGTGGCAAAGCTCCTCGCTGCACGCGAAGCCGGAACCGCGAAAATGAATGAAATATCCCGGAGAACCCAATTTTCCCACCTTTTTGGGTCGTTGCCATCTTTTCGTGATCTACCTCAACGCGCGATCGCCTTCTTCAGTTCTATAACGCCCCCACCGCCTTTCCTCCCCTAGGGTTCTCCTCAACCCCCGGGCACGTCCCTTCCATATTTCTTCCTTTTGTTTTGGCTCACATGGCGATTCTCGTGCCGTGAACTCACACCGTACCCCGAGAGATTACCTCGAGGATAAAAAAAATCTTTCCCACTCTCACTCAGTTCCCCTCTCCTCCCCAGACTCATGAAATCATTCGATTCTCTTTCCGCTCGGTACACTAGGGTGGGAAATATTCCAAAATCTCAGGTCTAACATCCCCCTTTTTCTTTGTACTCCTCATTTTATCGTCGTTATATAAGTGAAACTTGGTTATGGCAGATTGAGTTGGAATTTTGGTGGTAGAAAAGGTAACTACTATTTTACTTAGTGAGCGGCAAATACAGTGTTCTCACGATGATTGGATGCCCTATGAACCTGTAAGTCTGTCGAAGAAATGGAAATGTCGAGCAATTGGACATGTGATTAGTGTAAAATGACCGTTTGAAATTAAATGAATTTTTATTACCGACTAAAATGCATAGATAAATGGAATTCACTCATCAAAATTTTAAAATGTTATGTAATTTGCTATTGCTATTGATTTGATTGTGCCTCAATGATTATAGCTACATTATTCCTAAAAGTATTTAGTACGCAATTGAGTATTTAAAGCATGACGAAAGATTTGTCAGCATTTCCATGAATTACTTAATATTAACAATAACTCATGTATGCATGCAAACACACTCTTTATATAAATACAAATATATATATATATAGGTGCTAGTGGCACCGAAATATCAAGAAACTTTGTAAGTGTGTTCATCATTTTTTTGTTTTCTGTGTTTGTCGTCTGCCTTCCTCTGGCAAACTTTTATATATATATATATATATAAAAGTTTGCCAGAGGAAGGCAGACGACAAACACAGAAAACAAAAAAATGATGAACACACTTACAAAGTTTCTTGATATTTCGGTGCCACTAACACCTATATATATATATATATATATATATATATATATATATATATATATATATATGCATACACACTCTTAACTGGTTTTTGAATTTGCATTTCGCCTTTATAACTCGCGGGAATTTCAATTTTTTAGCTGTCGAAACAATGGTACGGAAAGCTTCGCAGCTATCGAGCTATGGAGTTACCAGTAGACTAGGTATTAGATTTATGAGATCAAAACTATACGCTGTAATGGGCCGGAAAACGTCCAACTACTGGGAGTGCCAAGATAATGAGATATCGAACTATCAAAAATGTATTTTAGTTAGTGAAGTCAGATTTGTTAGAGACAAGACAGTGGTGGAGGCAACAAGTTACTAGAAATCAACCGGCGGAACAACAAGTGATTCAGCTCGTGTTCGACTTCCATGTATTACTGTATATTGCCGAGCAAGATTGATTAGTCCCCATACAGTGCGATTATTGTGAAATATGAACAAACCGTGATCATTTTTCTTGCTTCTCTGATTTTCGATTGGAACTTCGCTTCTCGATTAAGTGGCTTTCCTCCTAGTGTTCAAAACACCTAGTTTCTCCGCCCACCCCTCCCTTAAAAACCGTTAACACCAGGACATCATTCAATGGAGGGTTAATGCAGTGATTATGAGGTATTCTTAAAGTGTTTGTGTAAAAAATTGGTTTAGAAATGATTGGTTACGAAAGAATTTCAAAACGATATCCCGATAATGGACATATCCGTAATGTGCTTGCTTAATTGGTTTAGTAATTTTAAGATGACGAATGATAGCTGAATGAGAAAGCAAATGTTTGACTAGAGGGCATGCATAAAGCAATGCATGAGTGTAGAGGTACAAAAGAAAAGACGTATGCAAGGACTGGGCAGTATGGAAGAAAAATATTAAAACCAGAGCTAGTGTCCAACGCCGATAATTTGGCTGTCTTATAGCGCCTACCCTGAAAGAGTGCGTCGTGATCGGTATGCATGTATTGGCAATATATATATTTTTGCTTTCATGAGTGAATCCTGAATATTTTGGAGCTACTATTCATCAACGAGCATAAGGTATCGTTCGTTTGATGGCTACAGCATAGGTATAAATTTTGAATCTCCAATTTGGCAATCTCTGTCGTTATCTTTAAATCATGGATAATAGTTTTTTTTAGATCAACCGTTTAGGTAGCTACTGTAAATATTGTTTGCTGTTGAAACGTGTAGGAATTAAGCGTTTGACTGAAACAGAACTGATTCTTCTTTTAGACTGTTGCAGAAGCCAGATCATTTCTCGTAGCACGGTCTCGTGAGGTTAGTTTGAATCACTACCAGGGTTTCCTGAATGTCGGGTATTAATTGCACTTTTAAACATTTTTGGCCATTTTTTATTCGTTCCCGTTTTTTCATTTAACTTCCCAGAAAAATATTTATTATCTTTTTTTACCAACACTTGTAAAAGCTAAATAAGAAGCCTGTAAAAGTTGCGATAGTGACGTTTCCCGCATATACTTCCATAGTATCATTGGCCGTAAATATCATCAGCTTTGGATCGAAACAACATGTCTCGTAAATTACATTGTTATATTGTATATTGCTATTTCATGCTAATATTGTAGGTTTTTGGCGCGAAGAGTTATTAAATTCTGTCATTTAACTAAAAAAGTTTTGTTCATATATATAATGTCTTATCTCACTCAACGTTCCGACACTTTTTTACGGACCCTGAATAGCACTAAAGCCAATGAATAAATGCCGGAAGGAAAAATTGCACAGCTCGTCTTATGGAACGAGTATAGAACAACGCATCAATTCTAAGCCTCCCAGCTCGCCGGATGAAAATTTCAAAAAAGGAAGGGTTTTGGCCAGCAGTCTTTCTCGAATACCGCCCTCTGCGTTCCGCGTAAATTTGGCGCGGGTGACCTCCATTACCCTAGGGTTTCGTCAACGTAACCCCTAGGGCGAGGCCTTTCCACTCTTTCTTTCTCTGTCTCTCTCTCATATCTCTAACTCCCCCTCTTCCTCCGTAATCTCCCGTCATCTAACACGCGTGCGGTTTTGCGCGAACGGCGGTGGTATTGAGTGCTCTCTGGTCGGCGGTGGTGCCGCCATGCGGTAAGTTTCCGAGGTTGCAGACCAAGTGGAGGGAAGAGTGTGGCCGCTAGAAAGGGGAACAGGGTGAATTTACGATTCATTTATTAATTTAAATCTTACGTTCTCTTCGCTCCCTCCCTTCCAGAGAGAATTGTCTCCTAAAATACTTCGTCAAAATGTGAACACTTCAGCATGAATATACATTGTGGATTCTCGGCTCGTCGCCAGAAACTGTTGCCTATAATTCCGTAAACATACGACTTTTTCGATTGAGTCACCGTCTAGTGATGAAAGACGGCAGTTCAAATGTAAATACAGTCTACAGATCGCAAATAATCACGTCTTACCGGTTTTACTCACCAGTAATAATGATGTAGTGGATAAAAAATGTAGTACTACACGCGGGACGTTTTTACACTTTTTTTATACTGTCCGGTTGGGTGCGGCCCAAAACACTTTTTTCGAAAAGTTTATGTGCTGCAGTTCCATATTGTGCCAATACCAGTAGAAACCACCCACAAAAAATTTCAGCTCAATCGGACAGTATTTAGAGGTCGCTCACGGCCCCCGAAGTAGTCAAATTTAGGCGTGGCGCGAGCGGCGGCGGGAGCGGCGGCGGCGGGTGGCGGCGCGGGCGCGGGGTAGCGCTGCTAAGCTGACTTGGCGGTCGGATTATGAACAAACTCCTTCTGACTCCTCCTAGGTAATATAGTTTCTGATAATAATAAGCGGATGACAGTTGTTTTAAATTGTATTTAAATGAACTGAAATTTGTGAAACAGACAAAACATCACTTAATCATGGAGTGCGTTCAGCAGGGTAGATTTTTTCATGTCTGGGCAGTTCCTGCGATGCTAAGCCACAACCTTGTGTAGGTATTGCTTTTCTTCCTCATCTTGTGTGAGCGAGGAGTTGTACTTCTTGATAAGCGCAACGCCGTGTTCCGCGCAGTGATTCACAACTCTCAGCTGGGAAACGACCTCATTGAAACTGCTCCAGATTTGGCCATGATTCTGGATCCTCCCTCAAAACATCACACTTGAGACCTAAGGAATTGAAAAATTTCGTTGTACGTTCCGTGACAAAATCGGGAAGGTCCTGGTGAACACAGTTGGCTAGTTGCTCCTGCGACCACTTGAGGCGCTTCGGAGTCTCACCCTCGTCGCTAGGACTTTCATGAGCAGCAATAGCCATATTTCTCTTGGTTTCAAGAGACACCTCCACGTCAAAAAAGGCGAAGGCCACAAGTCGCTCACTTATATACCACAAGTGGCGACTTAATTTGTCTATGGCCACCTTTGAGACAGTAGAGCCTTCATGCCTGCGCAAAAATCTGTTTTTAGTAAAAAGATCATGAAAATAAGATTCACAATTAATTTTTTTCTCATACTTACTCAATGAGTTCTTTGAGAAGATTGAGAACATTGCGAGGCGCAGATGTTGCATATGACGCTGTTAACTACGCCTTTAGGTAAACGCGAATCAAGAATAAACATACGCGTTCTAGGCCAGTGCGCTACCTGCGCGTGAGCCGAAATTGCTCCTGGAACATCCATATTTTGAGAGTATAGATGCCCTTAGCCATCCACCTTGCACTCGAGCCAAGATCTTGATGCCACGGGGTGGAACACCACCGAGAAAAATAATGGAAAGCTCCAGGAGGTCGCGGTTATCATCGCGAGGCTGACTCTCCTGTAAAAAAGAGGAAACCGAAAAATTTGCTAGGCTGGCGTACGAATGAAAAGAGGGGTAGGTGGGAGTGGGGTGATCACATGAAAATGTTACTGTATTATCAGTTCTTACCTCCAAAGACTTTGCAGCAAAGATTATCATGGTGTCTATGATGTCTCCCAACTTTTGCCTCAATTCAGGGCACATGACACGAGCCATGTATTTCGAGCCATTCATTTGTGGCCATCCACTTCTGAACCGCTCAAATATAGAGACTTCTAGACTCTTTGATGGCCCGACACATGCCTCACACACACCACCGAGGATGACTTCCATTATACTGGTGACGGTAAGCCAGGTTGAGCATTACTTTTGTTTTCCCTTGCTCATCACTAAGTAAATGTTCAAGCAGCACACAAGCTCCATTTTTCTCACCCGAAAAGAAATGCGTTGTTTTCGTTTGATCCGTTGAAATTATAAGTACGGATCGTAACATACATTCAGTTTTTCTTACCTGTATTGCTGTTCGTGGTGTCGAAGCACATCGCACTGACGTGATTCACCAGGCCATACTCCCTTAAGTGCACTGAAACTTGCCGTGACCGTAGCCTGGCCGGTCCCCTTCTCGAGCTTCGCCACTTTGAGAATGCGTTCCTCGAGTCCCTCTGACACCAGGATGGGTAATCGTTCCAATATTGACTGCAAAGATGCGCTCTTGCAAATACTTGGTAACATCTTCCCGTCCCAGTGAACTACTAGCGGGCGAGTCGGTTTAAATCCATCTTTTATATCCTCTGTCAAATCTCTACGGATTCGCGAACGTTGACGCCTTAAACTACGTTCACTGATGGGCAAGCAATTGACATCCACATCCATGCTTTGAGCGTGGGCCGCGAAAATACAAGCGGCAGAACGATTGGCGGTGTTGGTTCTGTCCAGGGCGCCGACTAACCCTCGTGTCAAAACATCTGTAGCGCGCGACGCCTCTGCCTTGAGTAAACGCATGCGCTTAAATTCTTCTACACTTGGTACACTTTCACTAGTTTCACTCTCACCCGACGACTCTAAGGCAGCCTGGTCTGCGTAATCGTCCATCTCTTCCTTAGCCACTACTCTCCTCCGCAAATCAGCTTCATTTCGTGCTACTCGGCGTTCTACTCTGCGAGTGTATTCCTCATCAATACCAGCCATGTAGCCAGGTCGCCCTTCTGTCGTAACAGTAGGAAGTCTTTGTCGGCCTGGAGAACGCTTGAATCTTCAAGGACATTCTTGCTTGCTATGCCGAATAGCGAATCATTACACTCTTTGAATGCATCTTCTCTCTGCCTCTGAGCTATTCCTAAACGGCTCTTCCCAGAATTACTCCTGTTCTTGTTTTTAGACCGTTTGACCTATTCCGTATGAAGCTTCAGTACCTTCGAAATTATATTCTTATCATCCATAACAGGGATTTTTGCGCGATCCCAGAATTCCTTCATCTCACGCACCTCCTCTGCTGAACTTTGACGAAGGGTTCTCTTCTGAGTAAGGTGCTTGTACAAAAAGAGAGAGCCTGTCTTCTGGAGGGCAGCTTATTCCCTGTCAGTTGGTGTAGCTCTGGCCCTAACAGATAATGTTTTTACGGAAGCTGCTACTTTCAGTGCTTGTCATTTTAACACTCAATGTCACACGCTAAACACCAAACAAATCACCACACTATTCCAGGAACGTAGCGCAATCACAAACACGCAGCGAAAACCCAGCGCTCTCCTTCCTGACAACTGAACTCACTAAAATATCCTATGACTTCCCGCTCTTTACCGCTCCTCCCGGCTCGTGATTTCAGTGAGAGCTCGTCATATCTGAACTTGTTCATCGTCCGACCGCCTAGTCAGCTTAGCAGCGCTACCCCGCGCCCGCGCCGCCACACGCCGCCGCCGCTCCCGCCGCTCGCGTCACGCCTAAATTTGTCTACTTCGGGGGCCGTGAGCGACCTCTAAATATTTCTCGATTGAGCTGAATTTTTTTGTGGGTGGTTTCTACTGGTATTGGCACAATACGGAACTTCAGCACATAAACTTTTCGAAAGAAAGTGTTTTGGGTGGCACCCTACTGTCCGGTCTACAGATATGTTAAATTCCTCCCCAAATTTAACTACACAAATGCACAATTAACTTCTTAGCACTTCGTGAATATCGTTATATGGCAATTTAATGGCAATACGAAGTAAAAAAAGTGGAATGAATTAGAAGACGGATACATGTACTATTATGATTTAAAAAGCAAGATCCGACAATATCATCTATGGGTGAGAAATTGCGCCAATAACTATCATTTTAATAACAAATAATGGAGAGATTGTTGAACCTACTTCGAGGCCACACATGAATAGTAGGTTACACATTAACATCCACATCAATCAATCCACATCATACCTTCTGATTCCTAAGGCTCTCAACAGGTAATAAACCTAAAAATGTAGCTGTAAATTAACAGTAAAAGATCCACACAGCAGAGAAAAGACTCACAATGTAAGTTTCAGCGCCTCTTACACACTTCCTGCAGTAGATATTTCCTCTCTAGCATTTACAAAGTAACTGTTAGGTCTCAAAAATAGTCAGCTATTATTCACAGCATCAAGTAGTTCATATTTCTTCAATCGTTATTGAATATTCATCACAATCTCACGTTAACAACAATTTACAACGGCTATTTACGATTCGACTAAGAATGCTTTTTTCTAAGAGGCGCCTAGGACTGAGTGAACTTAATGTGGAAATAAATTGTATTACAGCTCAGAGATCAAGATGTAGGTATCTGCACAAGATCCTCACAATTGAGGGAGCAATGGATTCAATTTCAGCGTTATAAACTCTCGTTTTTATTCAAAATGTTCACCTTTCATGTTCAGTATGAGAGAATAATACCTATAAAAAGTCATTTTATTTCTGTATCTTCCTTGTCTCCAAAAGTATCAGAGCCTGATGTATCTGAAAGCAGCTTTGTTTCAGCCCAAACATTCAAACACCTACATTTAGATGAATATTTAAAATCTTTTTAAGTATCTATATGAGACTAACGTAACTCCGTTTTCACCTTATCCTTGAGGGAAACAAAAATCCGATGAATGAAGCAATCTACATCTTCATACTACTCCGCGAGCCACCGCATGGGCGTGTGGCAGGGGGTGGTAGGTCACCAGTCGCGTAAAGATGTAAAATGTTTGGAGATGAAGTGGTGACATGTACAATGGGAGTGTATTTAGAGGAGCTCATTTTTTATTGTGGTCGCTTATTGTGCGCGGAAAAAAACGAGTTTTTCTACCTATCTCTTCGGCAGAGTATCTCTCTTATTTTATCGCATCTGTCAGATCTAGAAATGTAGTGAGGCGTCATGAGAATATTTTCTTTGGTTCAATGATGATACTTTCGTGTTTTTTCTTCATGTTAGGATGACGACCTTACAGTTGACGTTGAGAAAAATTACTCATAGAGATTGAAATATTATCACAGAGAGATATCATTCAAAGAAAATTTTCCAACCGAGTAGCTTTTATAATTCATGACCCACGATAGAAGCGAAATCATTCAATTTTTAAATCATTGCGAATTTTGGTTAATCTGGGGGAAAAATGCATGAACGTTGGTCGCATTTGAAATCCAATAACATAAGTAGTGATTTTTATCTAGTCTCCTATTTTTCTTCTCAGAAATCAATATCTGCAATGCCTTTTAAGCCATTGTTATAATGTATTATATATGACTGAACAATGAAGTTCATGAATTCATTTGGAACATTAGTACCAGAAAGAGAATAATTAATGTTTACATTTAATTTTTCCGAGAAATGCAAGTTCTCCAAGCAATTTGCCTTTCCAACTCCTTGTAAATGATTGCTAGTTTGCAACGGTTGACCTGGCCTTTTTACCTAAATATGTGACGAAATTTGGTAATTTCTCGGTCTTTTTCAAAATTATCGCCACATCCTATCAAACCTTTCGGGATTCATCAATTTTTTTAGGGTTTAATATTTTCTGCATTTGAAATAAAAGTACATCAATAGTATGAAAGTATCTACGACAATTTAGACCCTAGTTGATCATTCTCTAAGAGATTGAATAGCGCTGTGAGAGTGGAGACTCATGAGTTAAAGGATCTCTCTGTAGAGAGCAAAGTGAAGATCGGCCGCTAAGCAATGTACGCACTAATTATTCCAGTGAAGCTTTCCGCGTCAATCACGTCTGTCATTTATCATTCAAAATGAATTTTCTCACCTCACCTTCCCGTTATCGATTGTCAGTGTTGTTTAACTCATAGCATCACATCGCTTTTTCTCCGCAGCTTCGCTTTCCACATAAGTCAACCAATTGCAAACTTGGATTTCTCTCTACATGGGTAGCTGCCTCAGAATCACCTCAAAACACGTCAAAGGCGTGAGTTTTCTCCCCTCGAAATACAAATTGTCTCTGTATATATCATTAAATTTACAGAACATATTTTCTTCTGCTTTCAGCTCAGCAGCGACCTTAGTTCTTCATAGGTAATACAAGCTTCCTTTAGCAAATTCATAATGTTGACTCATTGTCAGCGATTTTATTGAGAAAACTATTTTGAAATCGTAGTTCACCTGCGCTTCAAACGGACCATGGCAAAACATAGGGTATTGTTTCTTTGCGCTCTGATGTTATTTAGAGGGTTATAAATTTGGATGAAATGCTTACAAAATTGGTTTAATATTAAAGGAACGCTCGGGTGCACAAATGACGCCATGCTTCACTGCTTAGGGTTAGTAATAAACGTAGCAAGAAGACACTTTAGACATTGGAGGAAGTTATGACAAACGCTCTATTAAAAAGCGAAAGTTTGTTCGTTATTATTATCCAGAAATATTTTATTAAGGTATGGACGTCAACGCCAATGAATGTGTGATGGTCGAATAGGCTGACTCTAATCCAAGACTTTAAATCAATTGTTAACTCAATCGATATATTTAGTGATTCAGTCCTTTTTGGTTGTCCTTGTTGGCTGAATTATTTGAATACCTCGAAGAAACAATGATACTTATTGTGCAAGTTAAATACTGAAATTCTTGAAAATTTTTTGAGCTACATTGGATAATTCAATTTAACGGTAATTTATTACAAAGAAAAAACACGATTTTCGACTACGAAGGCAGTATGTACTCTAATACTACCCGGAATTAATGATCCCCGGGCTGCTTACCTAAGCACCTAAGTTTTCGGAGAGAAAGAAAGTTTCTGAGGTTAACGTGTATCGCCGTCGCCCCTACATTGACAAATTTTTGCCCCCAGAAAGCAGCGCGAATTTTGGACACTGTTCCCAAGTCTCTGACTGACCATTATATAATCAATTTTATATTTCCCTACGCCTCCCGGCACTTTTCGTGAATAAGCACCAACACACGAGGTGGTATTATAGTGTCCTACATCAATAGTTTCTTTCTCCCACGAAGTTCATCTGCATTCTCTAGGCGGTAATATTTTGTCCCAAAACCATTCTCTCACTCTTCATATCCATCCCTCATTTCTCTGCCATTGCATTCTAATTCCTAATTTTTATTAGAAATTTATCACCTGGCATTTTTTAATAATCCCTCCCATTTTTTGTGTATGCTGCATCGATCTCTTCCTCCCTGTGAAACTTGTGGGCCACAACAAAATTATATGTGCTCAGTAATAGTTATTCACGATTTATTGTAAAAATGTTTTCATCGCTAATATTTCGTCACTCATCTGTTCAGTATTTTCTGCTTGTTTCTCCCATTTAGTATTAATTATCCGCATAGATTCTCGTCCCTCCGATTGTATATTCCCTTATAACTAACATTCCAATTGCTCAATCTTTCCACCGCCCCTTGTACGACGTAAACAAATTTATTTTCATTTCTCCATCTCCAGCATATATTGAAAAATATTTTCACGCATTTTAGTTGTTATTTATTTAGTGTCTACGAATGTTAATGCAGAAATTATCGCGCATTGAACCACAATGAGGATGTTCATAAAAAATTTTGGTGCATAAGTGTTGACGAATCGAATCTTTTCAATGAGTATGAAGGTACATTTACAAAATGGAAATATTTATATATTTTTACATAGAGGATCCTGAAAATTATTGGACGGTATTTCGTTGCCATACAACTTTTTTCTCTCATTAAAAATGGCAGAATGCTGGTATTTCTTTTTATATGCCTCTGTTCCTTCCAGCGGAATAGAACGTAGACGCATTTGTTGAAACCCAAGGGTATTCGTGCTGTGGTCTCATTTCCCGAGTTTATCCCCGCGCGCATTCTCTTCAAAGCCTTTTAATCCAAGCCCCTCCTTTTCTTCATTTCCTCCTTCTTCATCTCATAGTTATCCCGCCTCGGTTGGTATTCTACTTGAAGAAGCCCTACGGAAGGCAATTCCCCGGACTCGTTTCGGGCAGCGCCGAAAGAAAGCCATTTTCTCCGGGTCCCTCAATCTCACCAGTGTGAATCAGCTGAGGATTTTAATTATTCACAGTAACCGTTTTGAGCGTCGAACCCTGCCTTCATTTCCCCTCCTCACACATTCCTCTGTCCTCTCTCGTCCCCATTGCAACCCCTTTTGCTCAAAACCCTGAATTCTCTGCTCGACTTCACCCTCAAATCAATCGCCAACAATGGTTATCCTTCTCCCGGCCAAAATAACCCATTCTAACCCCTCGTGTCACATTCCGTATAAAAGGACTTGCAGTTTCTCCTGCTTTCCATTTTTTTTAAAATTTTAAGTTGCAAAGATAAAACTCATAATTTCAAAGTCTGATGCGTACATTCGCTACGAACACGTAAACTTAGTAACGAAAAAGATGTTGCCTGTACTATTACTCTGCAATGCGACAGCCACTCCCATCGAATAAGTCACACGGGCAGGTATTTACGTGCGCCCTTAAGTGATTATTTAGTTTCGACCCATCTCGATTAATGTACACACCCCAAAATTGTGGTAGGGGCTCCCCAGGTGGCATGTATTTCCGCCAACTTGTGGCTATTACATGCAATTGATAAGTCCATTACTTTTAACGATGCATCGAAGCTAATTTTTTTCTATTGATAATATTTAAAAACTCAGTAGGGGGTTTTCATGAATTTTTAACCTACTTGTAAAATTTTACCATCGATTATGTTTGGATTGGTATCAGTTCCACTTTATAGCGATGTTTCCGAAGTCCAACCCTCGCAAGAAACAATAGAGCTATCGCGCGATCAATAAAAATGTAAACCGTTGAACTACTACAGTAAAGATACCATTTCATCATAAACCATGCACCACGAAAATGCTGTGCGATAGCGATTTTCAAGCCAATCGATTTACGCATAGGAAAATTGAGACTCGATTTTAGCTTTTTCCCTCCGAGTTTTCGCCGCCTTCCCAGCAAAATCATTAGGAACATGGTAATGCTGTTCCTGATGATACAGCCTGTAGTGACAGTAAATGCTCCAAGCAAGGAAGTAAAAATGTCTAAGAAACCGAGAGCCATTCCAAATGAGATTGAAATTGCAGCAAAATTCTACTTTAGAAATTTCCCTCTCCCTTCCCTTCTTGAAACTTCCGATGGACGCTCTTCAAGTGCAACGCCAGCAGGGAAAACCTCATTGAAGAAAACTGAAAACATGAGAAGGTTTGATAGCAACTGCATGAGTTAAAGCAAATGACAAATGCCACCTTTGAATTCAGCAGATCATTATCAGTCATAAAGCTGAAGATTAGTTTGCGGCAGCTTTTCGCCTTTATCTACCATTAGTCAACCTTTTTATTCCTAATTTTTAAAAGAAGAATACTTTCAATGTCCACAACCGAGTGGACATCACAAAGTTTTTTCATTTAAATTCACGATGATATTCCTCAATATCTCGCCGGATACCGTTAAATATATTTTATTCCTTTCTACTTCATATTTGTTCAGGCATGCAATTTAAAAATACTACTTTGCGGTGACGGCTATCCATTCCGATGGTACATGCCCGAATTTCGGCATTGAAGGAGATTTTTTTGTGGAACTCTGATCTCTTCCCGAATGCTCACTTGATATAGGTTCAATGGTATCACTCTGTCTAAGGGATGTTACGTTTATCTCTCCACTGAGGAAAAAATTAAAGGTATCTTATAGAAAAGTGGCAGCAGAAAACTTAAAACTTGGAAAGGTTCTATCGCGACTAAACGAGCTAAATCAAATGGAAAATCCCGACATTTCTTTGTATATAGTTCTTTGTATAGAGTTAAATTTGGATAGAAAATATTCTGGTGAAGAAGATATATTTTGTTAAAATTTTCCTAGAATAACCAAGAAACGACTGAATCGTTATTATCGAGTTACGGCATTCTGGCGCCGTTAGCTATTATCGGAAAGTGCAAATGACGTACAAAGTCAGTTTGTTTGTTCTTGTAATGACTTAACTTTTTACCTTTTTCCTGAACAAATTGTATCCATGTGTGTTTCTTGCAACAATAGAATTGGCGTTAGGAGGAAAAAAAAAAGTTTTCGTTGAACTTTACCTGGATTAAGAAGTTGGGTGCCCACGGTGGTGGTATGGAACTTCGGCTATGTACAGAAAAAAATATCAAATGTATATTCTTACTTTTCTGGGCTGACTCTTTTCTCTGATTGAATTTTTTTTTCTTAATTTTTCCTCTGGGGTTTTCTTATCCTCAAATGCTCGACTAGCAGTTATTCTTACCTGGCTTTGTGAAAACTTCCTCATTCTAATTTTTATCTTCCAATGTCATCATTTACGATAATCTACACCATCAAACTCAGGAGGATTTGAGCTATTGTTGTAATGGCCAATGTACTTTGTCCTTGGTTTGCTAAGCAGATAATCTCAAAATCAGCTTCAATGGTCTCTAAAGGTCTATATGGAGTATTGTTATTTTATCTTCATCCAGAAGGTATTCATAGCTCAAGCGATATAACGCTTGTTGACTGTCGTGCTACTACAAAACCAAGCCTTGTTGCCTCTGAGGTAGGTATAATTTTCCTCTTGGTTTTATATTTCCCTTCGTATCTCATCATGTAACATCACTTTTACTCCCCTGCAAGCCAATATGAGAATGTTTGCAATGCTTCATTCGAATCCAGCTTCCCTCTTTGGCATGCTATGACTTGAATTTTCTTCATTTGATTTTCATACTATATTCCTGAAGATTATTTACATCAGTAGAGAGTAGTAAGATATTATTGTTTCCACTAGGAATTGAAATACAAAAATTGATAGGCTAAAGTATTCCAGCTACTTATTCATAGTTAGAGTAGAAATTTACTCTTCCAATGTTCTCGAATATTATGGAATTTCATTCTATCCCTTTTTTTCTTTAGAAATAGGAAATTTTTAATATTTTGAAAACTATTTTAATAGCATATTTCAACTTAAAAGGTAGATATTTTGATAGAGGTAGTATTAGTCCAACTAGACTAGATATGTCGGGGCTAGAGGATAAAACCATCCATCAGGCCAAAGGAGGTCTTAGTACTGAAATTAACAAATGCGTTTTGGGGAGATTTTTCTTTGAGGCTTTTTGCCTTTTTTACGAAATCACGAATTTTTTAGATATACTAAAAATTAACGTGTATTCATTTGTTTCCTCTGGTAATAAGCATGGTAATCTCCGAATAAGAGTCAATTTCGCGCGTTTCTTGTTTCTCCGTTTCGCAATAACATGAGGCATGGTTACCATTCCTTGGTATACATGCAGAAATTTCTCTGACGTTGGAATGGTAGAGGTGAATGAAGTTTACGCTAAATTGGGTTATTATTATTTCTCCTACTGTTACGTAAGGGGTCTCATAGTGTGGATGATTCAATGCTTGCAATTTCAGGGTCCTGTCAACTCCCCACGTTCTCCGACCAGACGGTCAATAGGAGGTGTCTCACAGGGTTATATTCACGCACCCGTGGGGAATTTAAGCGCTCTGAATGTGAAATGGCGTGGCACGGGCGTGTGCCGACGAAAATGCCCATTTTCCTCCCTCCAGCGCGGTAAACATGCGACACTTGCGCTTGATTGGGCAGAGTCAACACAATACGGGAGTGAAAATTTGACCCCAAATCACCCGTCGTTCAAGGGGATCGGTCTTGCCTAGGGTAGAAAGAAAAGTGCGGTTTTTAGTGATGCTGCTCACACAATATCAACCTAATCCAGATTTTTCAAAAATATTGGTTTCGTTGCAGATCATAATTTTAAAATATACTAAATATGGTAAAATCTGGAGCGACTCATGTCATAAATTTTTCGCCTAAGTATCAGCGTGCTGAGAAGCATTCCGAGCTGCGCAATAGTAAGGTGCATCAACT
The DNA here is from genome assembly GCA_963169105.1 of Ceriagrion tenellum. Taxonomy (NCBI): domain Eukaryota; kingdom Metazoa; phylum Arthropoda; class Insecta; order Odonata; family Coenagrionidae; genus Ceriagrion; species Ceriagrion tenellum. The sequence goes on along the minus strand of OY720634.1, from coordinate 133,233,824 downwards.
ACGGTATCCTTAGCGTAGTTATCAAATCGGGATGTTGATCATCCAGTCCAGCTATAATCGGATTTTAGCATGGTGCAGTGACATTCAACAAGTAGTGAAATGACGATATCCTGTGCGATGCTGATATGCGTTCTAATTTCATGCCTGTCAGCGTGATATCATGCCACCTGCCTCATCATAGAATTGAGTGATTCATAGCGTCCTTTTCAATGCTCATTTAATATATCAATGTTTTTATTGGGATTTAAATGAAACGCAGCATAATCTTCCAGTGAAATCACTTAAACTCCTGCCTCAGATGAGTAAACTGTTGAAAAGGCGAAAATTGAAACATTTTGAGTTTATCAAAAAATAAATACGTAAAATATATCGGCTCTCACTCATTTCTCCAGCATTTCAAATAAACTCTCGAATATCTCAGCCACTGATATTTATGATAAACAGAAAATAAATATTTTCTCGAACCTCAGATGCGTAAATAAGACTTCACCAGACATTGATCGGTGTTTCATACGTACGCAGTTATTACATAATTCGTTTATCATCGGCTAGTTGCAAGAAATATTTTGTTTATTAATGTATTAGCCTACTTAAATGTAATCAATTAATTTTTGAACAAACAGTCAAAGAAATTTGCAGCCTGGCATCTTAAAAATTTAAAAAAATCACAAAAATTACGATATATAGACACTATATTCTTCAGCCATTAAATATCGACTCATATGTCAAGTACCTGTTTTAATTTAGACGCTTTCAAACAATAATGAATAAAAACCATCCTCCTTCACTGCTCTTAAATTGCGCTAATAATTTAAATTTGGCTCATCATGTACACGCAAAAGATGTAATGCGATATATATACATGCTGCGCTAAATAAAACAATCTAAATAATCTCAGCTAACGATTGCAATGAAATAAAATGTAATCGCTTATATTAAATTTGAACAAAAAGCATCTTGAATGAACGATTTCTTCCACAGCTGAAGACTTCCGAGTCGCAGTTCTCGGTGACACCGGGCGATTTGGATGACGTGACGTCGCAGTCGCCGTTGATCGGCGGCTCGGGCAAGGGACACAAGGGCGTCGGGACGTCAAAGTCGGCCAACGGAAGCGTCATCACGATGACGTTGCAGAACAACCACCTCATCGTGGAGACCGAGGAACTGGCGGTGGGTGGAGTCACGCAAAAACATCCCATGCCCTCCCGCTCAAATCCCATCCGCCGGCAAAAAAAAATGTTTAATGCTTTGCCATTGCACATTTGCGGAGGTCTACAAAAATGAGGTTCCAACTCTTAATGCAATCCGCTTGAATACGCTTTATTCCAGCTAACTGATAACCCTGTCGGGCGGCACCAGATGACATGCCGCTGCGGTGTGTTGCTTTCGTTTGCGCGTACCAGCCCCGACCGACCGTTGCAGCAACGGAATTACGTCCGCTGTGCCCCGCTCACTCTCCAATGGTTAAAATTTAGCACTGTGGGTTTCAATAACTAGTTTCATTGGAGTCCCCATTGACTTTAATTACAGTAGAGCAAAGGGTAGTGATGTGTTTTAGTATTAGCATTGTAGTTTTTTATCACTAGCTAATGTATGCATCCAACATAGTGTCCATCTACTCCTAATACTATCATTCTTCCGTCTCCTTTTTAAGAGTACGGTTTCCGTTTTGCCTTTATTTTAGGTTTTTTTTGGGTTTTGTTCTTATGACTCAGTAACGCTAGTAGGTATTTAGCATTAATTACGATCCCCCAATCTGGCTGAAGATTCACGTGCAGTTGGTGGTACCCTGCGTTCACAAGGCTTACTATATTGTCTTAGGAGTCACCAGTTTAATAAGCAGGGAGAGAAGTGAGAGAAGCATGAATTGTTTGTAGTGAAAATGTTCAAGGAAACTTGTGTACCTTGTTAAGCATGACTGTGTGAGTGAGTGTCTTTTACTACTGCGATTAGCATTTCGATGTCAAATTGCAGAGCATTTAATCGAGGGAAGTATGTTCTGTTAGAAGCTAGAAGTATCAAGAGGTGGCGAGAATTAATTTTTTTGTGTCGCTGTGCTATCTTTGAATATGCCACCTGAATAATGAGCAAGATATAATTTTTGACTTCCACAATTTATTTAAAAAAATACGACCGGTTTCGGCTGTCAAGCCATCTTTAGGCCACCTGAAGCCGAAACCAGTCGTGATTTAAAAAAATAGTAGAAGTCACAAATTTTATCCTGTTCATTATGACGACCTTACACCAAAATAAAGCTTCCGTGACTGAGAATCCAAATTTTGATCTACTGCGGGCCACCAGTTGCGTCCCCGGCCGTCTTGAAAAAATAACGTAGGCATCGCTGACTCGCTGTTTCACCAACATGTGGCTAGTCTTCGCGCCGCTTGGTTTGGAACGACTCCAAAATTTTGTCCCCTGCGCCCGTATTTAGGGTTTCTCTTTCGGGGCGCCGTGAAAACAAATGGATGTTAGAGGTTAAAGTACATCGTCAGCAAACTTTTGCCGTCATCGTATGGGTTCAGAGAAGAAGGTTCACGTGTTTATCATGGGGTGTTTCATGCTAGCAGCGGTGGACCCAACCGACCTCCCTAAAATCTTGGTGTGCCCCTGGGAACGATTAAGGCTACCACTGCCCCTGTTAAAGAGAAGAAATTTAAAATGAAAGCAATGAGAGAAATGCTGTAGTAGTCATCGTTCTAGTTTGAAAATGTTTGCTCAACAACCGATTGACGGAAGGTAAAGAAGTCGCCACCTTTTTAAATTTCCCTTTTCGTTTATTCAAAATCTTTGCATTTGAATGCTAATAATTTGTTCTAGATTTAAATCAACTTTTTCGAATCACTCAATAAGTTCAATTAGAGTAATTGTATACTTAGAAGAGTAATAGTATAGGAAAGGGCGGCGGCCAGGAAAGTGATCGCCCACGGGAAAGGTCGCTTTTCGGTTCCCCCTATTTCTCAACGTACCCTTTCTAGCCGACATTTTTATGAACCTTCTTTATTAGCATATTGATAAATGTTTATTTTTTATCAATCTTGCCGCCAGCTTTGATAAAAATTAAAATATGATGTTTTTGAACAGTGCTGGTCTTGGTTAGACGTTACTTTGGCACCCCCAACCTGCGGTTGCGCCGGACGCGGTAACTTAGTGGAATTTTGATGCTATTTTTCCTCCTGTTCTATCGATGGAATGTATGTTATCTCCACAATTTGCCCTGTTGTAGTGCGATCTAAGGATAATCGGTAAGATGATGGCAGGTAGTCAGAAAACATGCCTATTCCCATTATGATACCGTGACTTATTGAGGGTCATGTCTTTATGATAACTAGTGATGATATAGTAGTTTTCCTTTGCATGCTTGAATGTAGTAGTTTTTGACTTTGACGTAATTATTCTTTGTAGTTGATAACAAAATATTCACTTCACAACGTGTTGGTGCCTTCTAGCATAACTCATAGAACCACCGTGAGTACAATATTTTCTGAGTAACCCAGTCTATTTATCATATTTGGCTGTTTTTATACGACTTGTCAACATGATTATAAATGCGTGGTGGAGGTTGATGGAGGGGAGACCAATATTTCATGCCCACACAATTTGAGGTAAGCAAGGTAGGACTTTAAAGCACAACTCCTTTGTGCTGAAATGCTATTGTTTGGGTGTTTCCGATGCAAAGAGACGCTGTTAATAGTCACTCGAGTGATGAAGAAAACGGGCAGAGAAATAGTTGCTTGAGTAATTCATTGCTACTTCAAACAGTAAGTACAAAGAAGCTGAAGACTTCTGTGGAGTATATGAGGACGAGAAATTAAAGTGTAAAAGAAAAAAAAACAATAATTGTTCAAAATTGGAATTAGATGAATAGAAAATTGGGGTGATCGTCAAAAACTTTGTTCTAACTATAATTATTCAGGGAGGAGAAACGTTGTGTTTAGAATTTAGTAGAACGCAAGGGATATTTTGGAGATTTGGTCCATTTGGTTATAAGTTGAAGTAATCGGAATTTTTGGGCTATAAGCACTTCATTTTTCTTCATGATAAAGGCTTACATTTTGTCAGAAGGTTAGTGAAAATCATATTACAGTGGTTACAAGAGTGCAAAACACCCTACAAAAGGATATAAAATAAGAGTTAATTTCAGATATATTCGGTATTAGGCGAGATGTTATGGAACATCATCTTGAATTCAAAATAAAGAAACTCAGAAATGTCCACTCTGTCATTTATTTGTTTGTACAAACTGTTTCGACGCTTTGAACGTCATCCTTAGGATTCATTGTACCTAATGAGGATGCTTTAAGCATCGAAACGCGTTGTGCAAATAAATAAATGACAGAGTGGATATTTCTATATAACTTTCCTTTAAAAGGGAAATTCAGGATAGACAACCCGAAAAGCACGTTTCGTTGTTAGTGGCCCGCACAATTACTTGTTTTACGCTGTTTACAAGATGTAAACGGGGAAAAGGGAAATAGCAGTAAGTGATTGCATTGAGATGTACTTGGTGGCATACCAAGACACCCATCATGTGGATAAAGCACTAAGTAATTTTCGGCTATTAAATGCATTTTCCCCCGATATATTTCAACGCCCCATTATCACTATCTACGTGAACACCATGATAGTTAATACGTAGATTTATGATTTATCGGAATATTGTTTTGAATACTTAAAAATAATGGAGTTCGGTTTTCACTATGTACTTCCTTCCAGGCTGTAAAGCTCTGATCCAGATAAGAAAATGTTGCTGATATGACTTGATGCCGGCCGCCTGACTGAAATCAAAGAGAAAGCAATACATTTGATAATGCATCAAGTCCACCATACCACAACATAAAATCCTGAAAGACTTTAGACCTGGTAGAATTATTTGTTAAGAAGACAAATGAACTATCATAAGATTTTAAGAAATTATTTGATTCATTCTGTCGTAAATGTGAAAAGAGAGAATCTTGTGACTACTTTTTACCCGGGAAATTTCAAGTGCGAGAATGGGCGTTCCTCTGTCTTCAACGTGGAGATCGTATCATGACAATGTCTCCAGTGAAGAAGAAAACGGTATCAACGCATGACAAGGAGAGAACTTGAGGAGTGTTGCGTTTTGGTGAGTTTTACCCGTTAGGGAGTCAGCCATTTACTAGATCAAGTTAATGTAATTTTTGAGAATAATTTTGAGGAAAATCTGCCGACTACGGAAGTTTTTTTTGCTGAACAAAGAGCACAAAGTTAATCGATCTGAGGGAATTCATGCATTCAATAGCAGACAAAGAAAACACAGAATATAATATCACAGTGAACAGCGAATCTATACGAAAAATAATGATTATATGTTTGTAAATAATATTATGGGTTACACAACCCTTTTTAACATCTAGTGCCGTTACATCAAAAATTACATACCGAAATAAAAAACAGATGTAGAAACACATTTGAAAAAAAACTTATGTGAACAAATTGCCAAACATTTGCAAAAACACGATGAAGGAAAAAATTATGTAAATCATGAAACATTTTACTAAATTATATTTAAGGGAAGGAAAGTAGTCATACAGTTTAGGTCGTGTTTAGCCAAAAGGGCTAGTCAGCAGGTGCCTATTTGTTAAAAGTTTTTCAGTTGTGTAGGTTTTTGATTTGTTAAACAAGCAGCCACTCTTTGAGTTGCTTCTTAAGAGCAAAACAATCAAGTTGATCAACCAGACAATAATTATCAGCCTCAACCATCAACCTAACAGGGATAAGGGTGGTAGACGGCTGAAGCCCAATTCAACGCGACAAACTGCTCTTGCAAGGGAATGTGACAGATTCGGAGTTCCTTTCACTATTGGCGCAGCACCAGCAGGTAACAGCTTGCACGCGGTCATCAAACTACTTGTCCAAAACGTGCTTGCCGGGTTGCCTATCCTGGCGTTCACTCTCAATTTTGTTCCTTTTTTGAGGGGTTCTGCACTCATGCAACAACTGCAATGCCATTTTCAATTTATTTTGATAATGTATGAGCCTTTCTCACGAAAAAAATGGGGCATATCCCGTTTATTTCAACTTTTACCAAAATGGCCAAAAAATTGTTGAACTTTAAGCACTTGGCCGAACTTCAGGACAGTTGACACAAATCACAGGGACAAATTTTCTAATTCTGAGCTCACTGAAATAAAAATATAAGTACATGGCTATAACCCCTGCGAGGGAAGACTAAGTAGAATAGATAATTGTAAAATTCATTTTTTCAGTGTAGCTGTTCATTTATTTAAAATGATAATAATCCGCATTGCCGGAGAAAACAATGGTAAAATCAAGTAGACTCCATATTGCTAGATTAGATTTGTTTTTGGTGGAGTTCCTTCGATGAGGACCTGGGGTACCTAGACCTATTGGTCCTCTGTGCTAACCATCATATCTTGATTGCCCGTGGAGTCCAATGGCCTTACTGAAGGCCAGCATATCCTCTATGGGAGTAACCATGATTTCAGCCGGATCAGGAAATGGAGATGCTAGATGCCTTATCCTGGTCCTCATCAAGGCAGGACAATCACAGAGAACGTGTGATGTTGTTTCGTCCTCTTCTTTTCACCATCTGCATCTGGCGGAGTACGCCGGCTTCAAGAGATGAAGGTGCCTCATGACCTGATAGTGTCCAGTAAGGAGACCCACTATCGCGCGTAGTTGACCTCTGTTTATCAATAGAAGTCTTCTTGCTAGTCCCGGTGTGGGTCCTTCTATAAAAAGCTTGGCTTGTCTGAGCCCTTGTGTGTTTAGCCAGATCTCAGAGTGGTGGGCAAGGCCCCACTTCTTGATCTCAGTGATTCCTGCTGCGATTGGAATGTGAGGCTCTGGTCCCATCGGTGTGTGGTTTGAGCCTTCTTTTGCGAGTTGATCCGCAATCTCGTTCCCGGTTATACCCTCGTGTCCGGGGACCCAGAAGAGTTCAACTTTGCCAAGACTGTGCAACGAGTTGAGCACTTCACGGCATTCATGAAGGAGTTTTGAGTTGCACATTGGTGATGCTAGGGCCTTTAGAGCCGCTTGGCTATCGGTGCATATGTGGATTGTTCTGCCCTAGAGACCTGATTCCTTGATAGCGTGTGCGCACGTCAGTAAAGCAAACACCTCCGTTTGAAGGACTGTAGCATATTCTCCAAGTGAGATGGTGATCCTCTTGTCTGGGCGCTGGCAGTAAATCCCAGCCCCTGCTCGGCCTTCCTTCTGGGAGCCATCGGTGAACCACACCTGGGCTCCATTGTGGAGATCTTTGTCTCCCCTTTTATCCACCACACTCTTTCTGGAAAGTGGATTTTTAAGTGTGGGGGTGATTTGTAGAATGAGGTTATCATCGTGTCTAAACCCATTTCAACAATAGGGCTCGACTCTCTAAGCTCCTGCCATATTTTTCTGTGTCCGGACATGTTTCCCCTGTTATTTCACTGACCCTGTCTTTTTAAACGATATGTTGCAGCCCTAGCCTGTTTCTCTACTTCCACATTAAGTGGAGAAAGGCACAGTAGGGCCTGCATAGCCAGTGTGGGGGTGGTTTTCATTGCCTCCATAATTCCCATACAGGCCATTCGTTGCAGGTGGTTGAGCTTCTTCCTTGCGGAGCTCTGACTTTTTTTCCCCCACCAGATTAATGAACAGTGTAGAAAGCTAGGTTTCACCACTGCAGTGTAGATCCAACTGATCGCTTTTGGTTGGAGTCCCCAGGTTTTGCCTAGTGCCCTCCTACAGGTCCATAGGGAGGCGCACGCTTTCTTGGCTTTCGCCTCAAGGTGTTCTCCCCAGTTGAGTTTTGAGTCCAGAGGGACTCCCAGATATTTCGCTGTTGTTGAAGGTTGAAATATCCTTCCTTGTAACGAAGGAGATGTGAGCCCTTCTCTTTTCTTCTTGTTGGCGAAGACAACAAATTTTGTTTACCCTGGATTTACCGTCAGCCCTGTTGGATGGCACCAGCTCATCGTTCTATCCAGGGCTTTCTGCATAAGTCCGGAGACGGTGCTGAGGTACTTGCCTGCGATGAGAATCACTACGTCGTCTGCGTACCCTTGTGTATATGCTCCAGTTTTGTTTAGCCTTGTGATGAGTCCATCGATCACCATGTTCCACAGCAGTGGGGATAGAACTCCCCCTTGTGGGCATCCTCGAGTCACAGCCACCTCCATCGTGCACTCTCTCAGAACAGTTTTGACTGTTCTTTCTTCTAGCATTAATCTGATCCAGTTGACAATGAGTGCATGGACACCATGTCTCCTGGTTGCGAAGCAGATTACTCCATATCGCTAAGTAGCCACTATGTTTCAAGAGTTACTTGCCTTATTTTTAAACAGATGGTGTTTTACAGAATGGATTAGAGTTGAATAACGAAACAGATATATAAGAGTGAAATGAATGGTGCGAGAGGGAGGGGTCGAGAAAGTTGTGGTTGAATATGGTTGAGGAAATTCTTAGGAGGAGGAATATTAGGAGTCTTAAAAACAGGAGGGCGTGTATGAAGCAGTGTATAGGGGTAAATACGGCAAAAGAGGTTTCAAGGATAGGTCAGTATAGGGACAATTATTGAAGCAGAGTTAGGTGTACACATATGTATTTATAAGTGCAACTTTGTGACTGTGCTTACCCCGGAAGGGAACGGCGTGATTGATATGTATGTATGTGTGTACACCGCTGATTCGTCCATTTTGTCGTGCCTTTCAAAGGAAAGTAAGGAAAGAGTAGGGATAACAAATATGGTTGTTATTTCGTTAGCCAGGCTACAGTTTAATAACGTAATGCCCTCTCCATCTTCCTCAATACCTAACACATATCTGTTTTGCTAACCGATCGCTGTCGTATTTGCCATCTTGATAAAGACCCGAGAAAGCCAAGCTCAGAAAGAAGCCAAGTGTACGAGGATGTGTTTTTCGGAGGGAATTAGGTAAAAGGAATTAGTTGGAGAGGTGTTGGAGATGAAGGGGTCACGACTCGTTCTCGATATTACACGTCATAGCGAGGACGGGGCAGTTAAGTGCTTCAATTTAAGAAAAGGGAACTTGTTACTTTTAGACAGCTCCAGATGCTACATGAAAGGGGACAGCAAGGTTGTACAAGCCCCTGAAAACTCACAAGAAAACCATTTCTTACCAACTATAGCCTTTAACATCATCTTCTTGCTTTTACCAATAAAACAGAAGTATCAGCCCGTTTGCTCCAAAGACTTTGTTCCAAGGTTATGAATGCATTCGTATTAACTGTTTGCTTGACCATAAATTAAAGCGGAATTTATTTCCAACTTTGCTCCTCCCAAATCATGGCTGCACATACTTATAATTAGCTTTTGCGGGTAAGAAAATCAATTACTCATTTGATTAAACCGAAGTGAATTTATAATGAGGCAAGACATCCGATGGTAAATTGTTTTCTACTGAGTCGAAAACATGACTTTCACGATGGCAAAGATATTTAAACTTCCTGAGAATAAAAATCACCACAGAATAAATTGGGCTAAGATTAAAGATTTTCAAACAATGAGCTATGAGGAGTAAATATGAGGAATGGCCAATCACTGATTGTGATTCACAAAAGACAAGAGTGAAAGGATTTTAAACCAACATTTTATTCATATTAATCCATCTAATATATATTTATATACATCATTTGGTATACATTGAATAACCGAGAGACATTTTTATGCAAGTTTTTATGAGTTTGCTCCTCGCGCGGACACTAGATGTGTTTTGATACTCTTCATTTTTAATTCTGAACGAAAAGTGCGTCCAAGTAACTCATTTAGTTTCATCTGTTCCCTCCAAATACGCCTACCATAGTCAAGTTAGTCTGCCTAGTTGCTTACAATGCTAAGTGATGACACATCAGCGAGTTAAACTGCGTGGTGCCTGCAATAGCGGTGTCCCTTACAAAAATCTTTGAGTTTGGAACCCGGCGGAGATTTCCATATGTATTCCGATTCCGATGGGTTTAACAAGCTCCAAAGTGTAGTTATAATGCTATCTCTGGTTCAACAAAGATAGTCGCATATGTTCACATCACCATTCCTTTTCGGGGTCGGCAGTCATAAGAGCTTAAATCTGGGATTAAGACCTGAAAAAAGGGCTCGATTTCAATTACTTCTTACTTACTGCCGTACCCTGGCACGCCATTTTTGCTGTAGTTTATACAAATGCAATGCTTCATGCATACTCCTCTATAAATTTAACAGATTCCGGCGTTATATGGAGGAAGTTCGTCTAAATAAGAAGCAACAATAGCACTATTCCACAGGTCATAATTATAATATACAGCGCGCTTCGACTCACGGAGTCATCGCCAGGTACAAGACACTTTAGCAAAAGGAGACATCATATTTATATGTCTGAGAAGAGAGGATGGAGTACGAAACAGGAGTGAAGTAGGGGGAAGAGATAAGGTTGAATGTTATGACGGAACAACCAAGAAATACCGGAATACCAATGAGAGGAGGGGAATGAGGGAGCCTGGGAGACCCAGGAGACGGGAAAGGTAATCAAGGAAAGAAATATGGAAGAAAGGGTGGGGCAGGAAAGGACACATTTATATTCTACCCTGCTAGCCGCCGCATCGGTGCGTGGCCGGGAGTATAAAGACACAAGCCGTGCAAAGGTGAAAATGCTTAGGCAATGGGAGGTGTAATGGTGAAGTGTATTATGAGAGTGTATTGAGCGGAGCCCAGTTTTTATAATGGACAGTTATTTTAAACGGAGAGAACGAATTTTTGTGCCTAACTGTTCGGCAATGTACTCGTATTTCTCTTATTTTAGCGCCTATGTCGGACGTTAAAACGTAGTTTGGCGTTACAGTGATATTCTCTGTGTCGCTCTGATTCACACCTGTTCTGAATTTCTCATGTAAACAAAGCATAGCGTGTAGCCTCCGAGTCTCTAGCTGCTCTTAACTTAATCCCTCTAAAACCTGGGAAACGCTATTTGTTAGCTAAGCGTCCGATGCGTGAAAACACGTGATACATTTTAATTAAACTCTGTAGAAAAGTGCCATTATTATTTCTTGTAACACCCTCTTCTGTTCTTTTCATTTGGTGGATCTGTGCTCCGAAAGGTTTAATTGAACAGCTCCCTCCATGCTTCTCTAACCTGTGCTGCCTACCTCAGCTATTCATCACTCCTGCCTATCATCATGTCTGTCATCATACTACCTTCTTCCTCTCCCTCTCTTGTTCTCAATCTTTTTTCAATATTTTTTTTAAAAGGCAATCTTTCTCAGGATGTGTGTTATCCAGTTCGCTTTCCTACTTCTTGCTGTTCTCATTGTATCTTATTCCATTTATTCTCCTCGGTACATCCTAATTTCTCGCTTTATCACTCCATTGGATCCTTCACATCCTTCGACATAGCCACAATATATGTCTTAAGAGTTACTTGCCTTATTTTCAAACAGATGGTGGATATTCTCGCTTTACATCCGCTGATTCGTCCACCACCTATACATCTCTCTTCTTACCGCCTGAATGTCCATGTTTATGGTTATTTAAACACTACGTTACTAATAGAACATTTGGTGAATATTTTTTTTACACCTCTTTCGATCGATGCAGCAGTTTTTGGTTATTTTGCTACTGTTCTAAAGATTCCGAATATTTCCTACCCAGAGCAAGTGGATGGTGTTAGTTCAATAGAAAACTGATGTCTTATAAAGAGCTCCACTGGCTGATTTCCGCCATTACTAAACATTTCTCGTATTTACCATGCTAAACCTGCACCTCAATTTCAGTAATTTCGGTTTTTCTCTGCCAAAAGTGCTGAAATTGAGATTCGTAAGTTGTATGGGAAATTGGAAATGGCAATGGAAATTCGCTGGCGACACTCTTATGCAGTACTTCACTTTTCTATCCAGTGACATATTCTCTCTCTCTCTCTCTCTCTCTCTCTCTCTCTCTCTCTCTCTCTCCCTCTCTCTCTGTTCTCCCCCTTACCGTCTATGCTTACGAGTTATTAAGGTACCAGAGGCGGCGCTCCTTATTCTCGGCCGTGAGCCAAGGTGAAACCGCTTCCACCATAGTGAGTGTTCGTGATTTACCATCAGCTTACTTGGCATAAACATATTTGTCTACACATTTGACGTTCAAAGAATGTTGGCTTACTGAGAAACTGAGATACTACCGGTTTAGTTGATAGGTAATTATATTTTCACTCCCTACTTCCTAGTTCATGGATAAAGAGGCATGTGGGAGCATTGAAAACCATATCGTCCGCTCTTGAGTGCCTATGTTACCGATATCGTATTCCAAATTAAGAAAAATAAATACTTCACTTTAGAGCAGGAAACAAGTACTCATCGATAAATTATCCTTACGACCTTACCTTACGGTCTTACGACTTAATACACAGTATTCTAGAGATTCTCGTATGGATTCACATGAAGTTCGTCGTGCCACTTCTTTTGAACTATACACTCTAAAGTAACCTTATGCTCTACCCCTTTCTTTTCAGATCGACCCTATTGCTTCATTTACGCTATTTCGCATTTCTTTTCCCTTCACCCTTCCCCCCCCCCCCCCTACTCCGTCGCCACCCTTCTGGACCGCGCCACGCCAATTCACGGGGTGAAATTGGTCGTTCGTTGAGGGAAAACGTCGTTAGGTCGCCGACGCGCCGGCGAGCCGGGATCCCCCGTCAATAATTCAATGCCTCGGAGTGAAAGTGGGCGCATCACGCTCGATACATTCGTCATGAGTCAAAAGTGATGATTCGGATTTATACCTGCAAGCTATTAGCCTAACGTCACCATTCCCATCGAATATTTACCTTGATGCCCACTAATGTCATGGAACACTGACCAACCGACTCGAGCCTTTCGGCAATAAATGTTTGCCCCCGTGAGCATAAAGATTGAGAGAGGGCCTGAAATCAACCCATTTCAGTACCTCAGTGGCTGCTTTTAAGTACGCTATTTTTGCACTTACACTGCGCAAGAAACTAGCGACCCCGCAACAGAGATCCATAGGCTCTTCTGCCAAGGAATTAGTGCTTGTATCATTTCTTCTTACAATTAAATATATGTTACCCTTTTGATGGGGCCCTTACCCTCCCAATAATGCCCTAGAATTTGTCTTCCCTTCTCTCACCCTTCACTTTACCATATCAACGTACACCTTCGGCGAATTTGGAAATATATTTTCTAAATTTGAGCTTTGATTTGAATAAAGGAAGATAAGAAGAGGTATTTTACTCGAGAATCGTTAATAAATTATCTTTCTGCTATTAAAATGAAATTAAAAAGTGTGCTGTATTACAAATTAGCCCTGGCTATGTTTCTATCATCCTAAAATACTTCAATAGTTTGGTTCGGGGGCAAAGATTACTTCATATCACATCGCATTTTTCTAACCAAATTTATTTAGTAGACTCAATTTATCGTATGAAGCGCCAATTCTTTCAAAGTAGAAATGAATTTGACAATTTTTCAAAAAGAGACGCCTCACAAACTCAACTGTATTCGGTCGAAATATTTATCATAAAATTATTGTGCAGAGAAACGAGTAAAATGTAAGTTGATATGCATAAGTCAAAAAATAAGGCAAAAACATCCGAGAGTGAAGCATAAATTATCACAGTTCGTCAGGGTGTTGTACTCAGGACTACCCATTGAAAGCCCTACCCCTCCCCCTCCTTAATATTCCCCCTACAACAGTTGTTATAACGAGAAGAAATATCACACAGGCATGGTATAAAGGGCATAGTCAGTTGTTTGAATAACATAGTAGTTCACCTGTTTTGTCATGTCCCAACTAGCGATCGATAATGGTTATTACAAATCCATTACTAGAAAATGAAATAAATTATAATTTTCTTTAATTGGAAAACCATGGAACTTGTAGACGCTCTCAAAGAGTAAACGTAATTAATGGAATTGTTGCTTGAAAAGAGACAGGTTCATGTGACAAAATAATCAAATGCGTGTTTTGTAAAATGTATGTGTTTGCTAATATCTAGGATATAATCTATTTTTATATGGTGTTTTGGGCGGGAGGATTTTGAGACAAATTCGAAGAGGGCACCAATATAGGATGAGGGACATAACGAAAGATGTAAGTATGTTGAAGAGAGTGACGGGAGAAAGATTTTTTATGCAATAGTCGGAGCAGGAGAATTGGGTTTTTTGGAAACTTGCGGAGGGAAGAAATAAATGACTATTGGAGAAGGAATTACGTTATGGAAAAGCAGATTATGTTAAAAAGGACTATTTGGAAAAGACTCACATCTCTACACTGATACCAGCCAGCTTTTGGTATTCATCTTCTCAAAGATATCTATGATTGGGAAGTTATCCTCTTAATCTAAAGCTCAACAGTGTGTCTTTCCCATTTTCCTCTCGTAGACTTGAAAACTTTTTGACTGCCTATTTAGTGATGTAGTGTATGATATTTCCTTGTGAAAATAATTCTATTCGTCGTTTATTTATTAATTCTCATGCATAAGCAGAGACATATGTACAAAGAAGTATCATTTACTGGAGGGCTTCTCGAGCACTACGCGTTGCAGCAAAGAAAACTATTTGTCGAGGGCTCTCGAATGAAGGAGAAGAACACCCAATTGTTGTGAATATGCCTAACCTCCTCCCACTATCGTTCATCATCATCAGATTTCTCCGCACCAAATTTACCGCTGTAGCTCTCCGCTAATTTCCTTTGATATCATCATCATGTAACTGGATGTTTACCATTTCATTAAATAATATACGTGTAACATTCCATCAAGGAGCTCACAAAATTTTCCCTCATACAGTTGGCATCGCACAAGGGAGAGGAACGCTCACGGTTATTCTTCCTTATAATAGTGACATAAAAGAGTTTGATGATAATATCCGAGAAAAGTGTTGAAATTGGATGTTGTTATTTTTCCGATAATCTTACTCGTAAAAAGGGGTGTTCTTAGAAAATGTACATTTCTTTTGTGGTTAAGATTTCATTCATTCCATAACCTTTCGACCTATTACAGCTCACTTCTGTAACGACGTAAGAAATCATTAAATCCCACGAAGTAAATGTCGTTTTTAGATGCGATATATAATAATAAGAGAGCAAAGGAAAATCAGCAAAGAAGGAACTTTGGATGAAAATGGAGATATGACCGCAGATATTGAGGCCTTGAAAAGAATATGGAAGAGCTATGTAGAAACTTTGTTCGACCCAGATCATACAAATAGATTAGAGGACAATAAATTGGAGGGAGAAGAAAACTGCGATGAGAACAGTAGAGAGTCAAACATAAAACTAGAAGACTGTTAAAAAGGCCGTACATGATCTTTATAAGAAGAAGGCAGATGGGAGTGATAGTATTCCATCAGAGGTTCTGAAGGCATTGGGAAAAGGTGCAACCCACTGGATAACATTTCTGGTCAGCAAAATATATAATACATGAAAATTGTCATAAGACTTTCACAAGATAATTATGATGCCTATACAAAAAAAAGTAACGCTAAAGACTGCAAATATTTCAGAAAAATTTACTTCATTACTCATATCAAAAAGGCTGTGATTAGGATTATAATAAAATGAGAAGAAAAGAAAATCGAAGACAAACTTACAGAAAGCCAGTTCGGTGTTGGAAAGGAAAGGGGAAAAGAGATGCAATCGACAATCTTAGAACGCTAATAGATAGGTCCATAGAAGTGAACAGATAGGTAAATGCATATGTTTTATAAGCAGGGAAAAAAGCCTTTGTTAGGGTGAACTGGAGTCTCTCATTGATCGTTCAATCCTAAGATTGGTTGACTGCAGCCCTCCACCCTTCCCTATCTGATGCTACTTCTCTTACCTCCTGGTATCTCTTTCTATGTACGTTCCTCTTTTTTTTAGGACTCTCCTAACTCTGTACATAATGAACTTGAGTGTCTAGATTGGAGAGGCAGAATATTCATTAAAGAGCTGTTAAGGGCAAAGAGTAGCGGTACGAGTGGATAAAGAAGAAACAGGAAATCAGCATAGGGAGGGGAGTAATACAAGGCTGTTGTATGTCTCCAGTTCTATTCATTATCTTCCGTGAAGAATTAATTGAAGAAGCCATAGGAGATTTAGGTGGAATCCTTGTTGGAGGAGAAAGAGTTAACATTATAAAATACGCAGATTATCAGGCGGTAATAGCAGAGAGTGAAAAACAGTTACAGGGAATGGAGGATAAAAACGAGAGGGTAGGAAAGCATTTTCGAATGAAGATAGACTTCGGGAAAACTTAACTACTGAAGGCAGGAAAAGAGGATGGAGTTCAAAATGTGACCGATGATGGAAAAAGGCTAGAACAAATACCATCCTTTGGATACCTTGGAAGTGTTATTACTTCGAATGGAAGATGTACGGAGGAAATAATAAGTAGAATGCCACAGGGAAAGGCAGCATTCATTTAAGATGACCAACTACTTTCAGCCAAATCAATCAACATATGCTGAAGGAAAATATTTGCTAATTTTTTTATTTGGAGTGTTATGCTTTAGGAAGCAGAAAAATGGACAGCAGAAGGAAAGAGGAGAAATATTTACAGGGATTTGAAATGTGGCTATGGAGAAGAATGGAAAGATCAAAATGGAGGGATAAAGTGAGAAACGAGAAAGTGCTAGCAAACGAGAAAAGGGATATTTTGAGATAAATAAGGAAGGCGAACTTAGTTGGACACGTCCTCAGGAAAGACTGCCTACTGAAAAGTATTTTAGAAGGAAAGATAGGAGGAAAGCGAGGGAGAGGAAGACGAAGAAATAATATGTTGATGGAAATTAGTAATGCCGAGAGTTACGAAGATCTTAAGAAGGCATCACAAGATAAGGCAATATGGAAGGAGAAGTTCAGTTGACACTTGTCTAAGGACGGACTCACCTTTGATCAAGACGATAATATCTTCACAATACGATAAATTGCGTGTCTACCAGATGCTAAATTTTTTCGGAGAGCCGAAACTATTGGTTCGAAAATAACAAAAAAAAAACTGAATAGAATTTTTTTAAACATTTTCTTATGGATTTACAATTGAATATAGATGAGACATTTTAATGGATGGTATATCTTTTAAAAATTACTAATGTGGATTAGATATTTTAGATTTGTAAGTTATTATTCCAAATTTGAAACATTTCTTTCTTTGTGACCATATTTACCCAGCTTCATTCATGCATCTCACATGCTAAGCGAGCATGTGGCTGAGCTTCTCAAAATACCATGTACCTACTTCAAATTTGGTTTGTGAATAATTCAATTGCACTCGCGAAGCAATATTATTTATGATGCATAAATGAAAAACTTAGCAATTTTCCACAATATAACTTATATTTATGGAAAATTGCTAAGTTTTTCATTTATGAATCATGCATAAGTTCCACACAATTTCGCAAGAATCTTCGGATTTTATACAATATTATTTAATTAAATTGTCCAAATCGTAAGACAGGGGCTTATGATGATGAGATTTTATCGTTGGGGAACGGCGTGATATTATGCAGGCTACTTACAGCTGCAGGTGACTATCCATTAAAAACAGTAAACTGTTTAATTAGAAATTCAATCGGCAAGGAAGTGAGATCAATGCGAGGATATCTCTGATTGTTTTCTCAATATCAATTGTCGAAGGAAAGGAACTATTTCTATTTCATAATTTATCCTATTTATTGAGTAATTTCTGCCATTAGCTAACAGAGCTTGGTAAATATTACGAAGTAGTTTTTTGAAAATATTTCTCGAAGTATTTTGTGTACAATGCGCCGTAAATCTGCCTCTTCATTCAGACAAACAAATCCGCCGGTGACCAAATTTCGTTTAGCGTCTCAGAGAAACGTGCCCTGAGGTTTCCTAGAATTCTCTCGGTGAAGATTCAACCAGAGGAGCCGAAGCTAATGCAACACATTTCTTAGATTGAAGAGGAGGCTGTTGAGGGTGGAAACCGCATAAATGGCAGTGTGAGGCGGAGCATGTGGCTTATAAAGACTTCGAAATGGAATGGTGTGTTGGTGCCTTTCGTGTCGAAAGAGTCAGAAGGGTGTCCTGTGGAGATCTCGTCTGCGGGGAAGAATGCAACAGTTAATCTCCTCGAAATAGCTTCTTTTTTCTCAAAACGAGCGTTAACCATCCTTCAAATGGGTCATTTTATAAAGAAGTTAATTTTTTTCCGATGCAGATCCCTTCCAAAGGTTTCTGCAATAGCTGCTTTTTTATTCTCGGAAGCACAAGAATTTTCAAAACCATAGTTATGTAGGTAAGTTAATTCACAATCCGAAATATGCTATGCAACGACATTACTTTCGATTAATTATCCCTCACGTTTCGAGAAAGTGGAATTGCGCTGCTTACACCAGAAGAACCAGACTTTGCGGTATACCCATTAGTATCGACTGGGGTCAATTTGACCTCTCAGAAACAACTTGTTTGCTAGAGGAAAATTGTCGTTTTCCATTGAAATAATATGCAAATTCTTTCAAAATTATTATGTATATATGTTTGCAAATAATTTACAAGAACTATGTTTTATATAAACGTACTATAATTGGCCATTTCAATATATAAGATGTGGCGCTTCGCATGAAGACTTGGATCCATGACTCGTTCTATGCGCGCATGTTTCGCATATGAAGTCGTATTTCAAGTGTTTATAAACTGTTATCGCGCATGTTTCGCATATGAATTCGATTTTCAAGTGTTTATAAACTGATATTGCGCTTAGTTCGCATATGGATTCGCATTTCAAGTGTTTATAAACTGTTATCACCGTTTATCGGAAAAATTTAATGACACCAAAGAAAATATTCCAACAAAAGACAATAAAACTCCATTCCATAATGACAAAAGTCGAATAAAATAGGGGGGAGAAATAGTTGGGTGTCAAAATGACACATATAAGAAGTTAATGAGTATTAAAAGTATTGATGCTATGAGGTTCTTGTTTTAACATTATATTTTCCTGCTAAAAACTCAAGTCCAGAACCATACAAGAGCTGGGACGATTCAGTAAAAGTAATGAATAATCAGAAATTAAAAGGAGTCAAAATGAGCCCTCCAGTACTTCTAGTGTGAATCATAAATGAACATTCTGAATATTGCTTCATAAATGAATATTACTTTCTCTTCTTCTGCACTTGTGCTTGGCCGTCTTCTCTATCCTGTGATTGTTTATTCAGGAAGAAGTAGACTCGATGATGACAAAGTTTCACGTCATAACCGCGAAAACACCTAAATACTGCTTGAAAAAAGTAAATAAAAATATGTTAAGGCTCTTAAAACATTTTATAAAACCACCTCTGGTTTTATGAGACTTAATTATTTTAATTGTGCCACTCGTTTGAGATTGTTGATCTATTCAACTCATCTTGAGAATCAACATATTTTTACCATGCTTATTTCTCAATGCAATCTTTCAATGATAATAATCGTCAACTTCTAGCATTTGAATTTTTTATATATATAACACAATTGGTGCGAAATCATCTATACGTTTGTGCATTCTATTATCCTACTTTTATGCTTTATAATCTTTCTCTAAAGTAGGTAAATTAGTCGTCTTTCTCCATTAAATAAGTCAACTTAAATGCTAAAATAATATTTATTAGCAGTGAAATATAGCATATAGAAATTATGGTAAGAATTTTGGTACAATATATAAAGGAAGCGTTCTGTGAGTAATTCTCGTTCGTAGTAAATAGTACATCCCTGACTCCATTTAAATTAGCACTTAAAAGTAATTGAATACTTCCTTCTTAAAAAAAATTACTATTAAAAATTATAAAAATGGGATAATTAATTAATGGGGAATTTTTTAAATCATCTTGGATGTAAAAAAATTGCATACAATATAGGTCACTGATTTACTATTTATCGATAGGTTACCTCATTTGACTCGTGAAAAAAGGGATATGCCTTATAATTTTTTCCAGACGAACGAAACGAACTAACGTTCGTCGGTACTCGATAGGAAAGAATTTCCTTGGACAAGCTCAACTTCCTTTGACGTTTCCTCTCACCGCTGTCAAGGACGGTCCTCCGTTCTTCTGTCCAAACTTCAAAAGGTCTTTCGATCGAGTGGAGTTGATGACACTGGTTGACTCGCCGGACGAATCGACGGACCAAAAGGGTCTGACTTGGGAAAGAAAAATGTGGGCTTTCGATAATGCTTTCTGTGATGACAACAATGCCCAATTCAGAGCAATGTTTGCGTCAATTGAATTGTTCAAAAAGAATCTGGTCACTTAAGATATATTTCAGGTAGAGGTATCAAGTTTCGGCATCTTGAAAATAATTTGCAAATGCCCATTGATGTGGCTTAAATAGGGCCTCATGAATCCAATGTTGGGAAATATTTGAAAGAAAAATATGCTCAACTGATTTGTTTTTGTTTTAAAAATGGATCCAAGGTTTTATGCTCTGTTCGATAATAGTATATATGTGGAAAATGCTACATCTTGTACTCAATAGAAGCGGATCGTTGTCAAACTACCTAATTGGGTGTGATCCTCTGCCTATTTTTTTGCTTTGCTTGTTGCCTGTATCATATTTTAGCTAGTTTAATCATGAGACTAAAATTTTCTATTAGCTCAGTAGGTATATCTTCGGTTTTCATGAAAAATATATAAAATAAGTAGATAGTCCTTAGCATATGTCGGACCACCAACAAATATGCTCTCGACCAAACTGGGACTCGAATCCACGACCCTGGAAGTAAGTCTCATGCACTAATGACTAAGCTGCATCTTTCTTGAGCTCCCTGATGCCAACCAGTAAGCAAAAGTTTGGTCCGAAAAAAATCCTAATGACATTGATATAGTAGCTCGTAGAATCCTGCTTACGGCTTTAGAATTAAAATCCGAGGCGGTAAACTAGCTAATCTATTAAACACATTTGAAGTGTGATACAGAAGAAAATATTGTATTATTCTTTCATTCAGATTATGAAACCCAATATATTTCCCAATAGTTCCCATTTATCAAGGAAAACCTTAACATTTACCAATTCCTAGAAATACAATTAGCAGTGCATTCTTAAATATTACCTCTATGACATATAATACGCTTTTTAATATGCATTATCACAAATAATTTATTCTTTTTCCCAGAGTAGATATTAATTCAAGACACAGCCAGCATTACGTCTAAACACTTGCCTTAGTGATGGCGTCAAAACTTAGAACTCTTCCTGTTGTCAATTATAAATATGCAATCAAACGGGTATAGAAATTACTTCATAAAATATGTCATAGGCTCAAAACTGATTTTCAATCACACAAATGTTCATTTTTGAGAAAAAGATATTATTTCATCTCCTCTCTGCTACTAGTTACGTCAAAATTTTACGGTAAGGTACTTATTAGCGGTTTTAGGGTCGTGGAATGGAGTATTTTTCCCAATAGAAACATGAGGAGAGAATTAATGCTGAATATAATCCCTTTACAACTTCATTTTTCTCTGCCCTTGAAGTTAAATGTCAGAGACTACCGAGATGGAGATTTGAAATATACCTCCACTCGCTCCAATGAATGAAATGCCCTTATACGAGTTCCAACTTTGTCCACCCACCGCGGCGCTTCGGTTCCTGCGCCGGCACGGACGCCATACGGAATTGCCTCGAACTACTTGAGCGTCGAGAGAGACGAGAAGGGCGCGCCGCTCCGACGAAGCTAGCGGACTATGAGGGATCTGCCCACAGTGAGCGAAAAGGGGAGGGATGGAATTACAACCGAATAGAAATTGCAACTGTGGGAGTATAAATCAATCGAGAATTTCATCCTGTCATGGTGGATGGAAGGTATAGGAGAGGAATTTCGGCCACGAGAGGAAGAAGTAGCCAGTTTGAAAACAACGAGATAGTTGGGAGAATTTTTTTTTCTTTTGGAGGCGATAGGGAGGGGTTAAGTGGTGAGGGGGTTAAGAGAGCGCTGGGGGAGGGTAAGGAGGGAGAATGGCCGAAAACGAGGATAGGGGAAGGCATGTGGGGATGAGGCGAGTTAATTCGCCAACTGGTCCTTTCGGGGACGGGGGCATTTGAGGTCGTCGTCATCTCTTGGGAGGGTGGAGAGGAAAAAAATATACGCAAGTATAAAAGAGGGCGGAGTGCGTTTCGCTCGGTTCATGTCCACCCTTCAGAGACGTCTGAGCCCGAACTTCAAGTCACAATTTCGATGCGACGATAGCCCTACCTTTCCCGTGAAATCATCTTCGTCACGAAAAAGACAATGACAGGCAAAGAAAGGTTAAATGGAGGACAAGAGTTGGCAAAGTAGAAGAAAAGTAAATTATTGTACGTAATGCAACTCTTCAGATCGGTTGATTGCAGTCCTCCATTCCTCCATATTCACCGGCTGATTCTTGTGCCTGATAGCTCTACAGTTATATGCACACAAACAAACACACCCATCACAACATTCCCTTTACGGTTGGCACAGCCAAGAAGGTTATTCTCGTTCTAGACCCGTAAAACTGGCTCCGTTTTAATATTTTTTTTCCGTAAGGCCCTACACCTCTTTTGCTTCGGTTATCCCCGTATCTCTATCCACCCGAGCCCACACGATCGTGCAGGTTCGGTGGTTTTAATTTGGTTTTGGCGAAACCAGCTCCATTCTCTGCGGAAATTCGGGATGCAGCCATCGTGCTAGATCTGCTAGTCACGTATTTCCCCAAAACTAAATCCCAAAACATCCTAAAGACCATAGTAAAATTATGGAAACACAAGGATGTATATCTCAGAGTGAAAAGGGACATATAGCGTCATACACTTCTTCATGTTCTTTTGTCTCCCAATATTTCTCCCCATAAAGAGTATCTTCCGCCATATTCGTCCATGACTATCGAGGTCTACAGCTCTCTCACACCAGTCATTTCGCCATCAAATCTGTATCTTAATTCAATTCAATGTCCCGTCCATTCTATACATGTTCATTATTCTGCCTCATAAGATTTTTTCCTGTGCTGCTTCCATTATTCCTTCTGCAGTGCTCCTTACGAATCCATTGCGTCTTACGGCGTGTCCATTCCATCGGCATCTTGTGTTCCTGACAGTTTGCCACATGGCTTTCTCCAATTCTATTCTTCTGCGAACTTCCTCGTTTCACATTTTATCCATCCATTTCATCTCCAGCGCCCGCCTTCATCGCAAGATTTCGAAAGCGTCTATTTTCTCCCTATTCGGTCATCCTAGAAGTATGAGTACACACAGTAACTAAGTTTATGAACCTGATGACGACATGGTGACAGCCGAAACACGTGATGTATAAAATGTTGGTTCCATGTAGTGGGCTATACGACATTAGTCTTTATTAATTACAAGATACTGTATCACAATTTCTCGCTTGACATGCATTTATTAGGCCTAGATGCCTATTAGGCCTAGTGCTGGACCTACATGTACTTACCGTAAGTCCGGGTTTGGCCAGAATGATTCCAGTTAGGAGGGTGTCTCCTAGTTTTTCCCTCCCCATTGACCAATCTATCCCGGTTGACGCTGAAACATCTCTGTTTAGTTCATTTTTCTACTGTATCAAAGAATTTTCAGCGACTATTTATGGTAATAAATGCACAAATTGAAAACATCGTAACAAATTTTATAAGGCTCTGGAGTGGCAATTGAGTGTTTTTCACTAGGCTGTAGCAAAGAATGCCTGTGATAGAAGCCGAGGTGAGCGATATCGTTCTTTAAAACCTTGACCAGAGAGCACAAAGAAATTACTCCAAGGGGCTTAGAATGGTTCAGCCACCTCACAAGTAGAGAGATTCGAATTTAGTGCTTCCAAGTTTGATACTAAAACAAGCCACCGAAGCAACGAGAGATCACTTTATTTTGTAACTGTAGCGAAAGAATAAAATAACGAGGCACAAGAAACTTTTCAACATATTTTTTTTTAAGTCCCTATTTCGTCTCGGTTTTAGTCACTTTTCAATACTAGACACGCCCCAGTTTTGCGTCATCAGCATATTGCGACCAATCACATGAGCAAACTGAAAACTAAATTTATAAGTATGATTTTTTTTGGTTCGGTCCGCGGTCCCCACGTGTCTAATATAT
The DNA here is from genome assembly GCA_963169105.1 of Ceriagrion tenellum. Lineage (NCBI taxonomy): Eukaryota > Metazoa > Arthropoda > Insecta > Odonata > Coenagrionidae > Ceriagrion > Ceriagrion tenellum. The sequence goes on along the minus strand of OY720634.1, from coordinate 133,209,844 downwards.
CCAGCATCCCTCTCCTCTCGGAAAGCGCCGCCGCTCACTTTGGACGACTCTGGTCCCTCGCTTGAATGGAGTGGGGGGGAAGGGAATTGGGGGAGGGGGAAGAGAGGGAGAGACATTTGCTCGCCGCTGCGGAAGTCGTGGGCAGGTGTGATTTTCGCCCAAAACCCTCCACCCAACTCTTCAACTCTTTCTCCGCCCCCAATGCCTTCTCTTCATCCCCCTCCTCCCCTTTCTCAACCCTCCCCTTTCCGCCGCCCAAATTCTCTCAAATCCACACACCCTCCCCATCCATTTGCCTAGTCAGCCATTGAAGGGATCTAGGAGGCTAGATGGCGCCATTTTGGTAGTTTTGAAATAGGCACTAATATGATTGATTCAGGTAAAATCATCGATATTCAGGATGCAAAGAACACTTTGTACTTTTCCACGATTTATTTTTCAATGCTACGACTAGTTTCGACCCAAAGGCGTCATCCTGAAGTACTGAGGATGACGCCTTTGCGTAAAAAACTATTGTGCCGTTGAAAATAAATTGTGGAAAAAATACAAAGTGTTCTCATTGCATCATGATTAATTTCCATGAAGCACGCCTGAACCCACCGAGTTTATTGATATTCAGGTAAATAACTCATGTTCCGTAAAACAATCACTACTGAAATGACATTTATTTGAGCTTTTATATTTAGTGATTTATTAATTGTTTCTACCTAATATAATTTCATTTCAGGTTTGTTGTTAATTCGCTAGAAAACGTAGAATATTTTTTTTTCATTTTTCATTGTCAGTCTAATGAGCGCGAAAAGATGAGATGTGACATCAATTTCTTTATTGTATCCCTCGCTTATCCTCTCCTTCTTTCTCTTCCTTATTTAATTTCACATACCAGATCCTCTCTTCAAATTACCTTGGTTTAAAATGTCAAAACAGGCTTCCCGGTCTCATTTTTGTCGGAAACATTCAGCATATTCCAATTTTTCAGAGATACAAATAAGAATCATTAATCCGCGTCTATCCCCTATCTCGATTCTCTTGGCAATGCGAAATCTTTCTTTGAATGTGAACGTGTTTAACTTCGGAAGATCAAATAGATATTGCACATATGCACACACCCAAAGATGGGCAGAATGACGTACCAATGCGTGTCTCTTCCGCCGTTCGCATTGCTTTCACGTCCACCACCCTTGTCAGTCACTTCACCCTTCCCGATCTCTCTCTCTCTCTATCCCTAATTTAATCACGAGTTCTAGGCCATTCTTCTATTGAACCCTGGTCTATGGTATTGAAGTGATTCCTTGGTATTCTATCGTCGGTTTCCCGGGTGCTGATGCTGAAGAAATCTGCATCTTCAGGTTTCCACCGCGTTAGTTATTTTTTGGACCCAAGTTTCGACCGTATTCCAATCAGCCTCTTCCAGTCGACGCAAAACCTGAAAACGCTGGCCGAATACGGGCGAAATTGTTGCCCACGGATATATTATACATTCCAGGTCTTCTATTTGCCCACTGTTAAAAATGACGCGAGAAAATTTGCGGTCCAAATCTCTCCCGACACAAAAAATAGAACCTCTTTCAAGCTGCTGCCGTCTCCATTCTCCCGATCATCCTCAATTTATCTTTGCATGCTGAAATATTTAACTTCGAAAGATTGAACTATCACACTTATGCACACATTCTGTAAGCTCTTATTATTTGACGAATAACACCAGTGTATATATTAATGGAAGTTGGCTGTTTCGTCATATGCTTGAGTGCGTCTCACATACCAAAGTATTTTTAAAGAAGTGTACTCATGTTTTCCAGAGCATAATAATGTACGTATTTAAATTCGCACGGATGTATTTCGATTGGCTCATGTATGCTGATGGAAATGCGTATTATACCGAGGTGAGTGCTAGGAAAACTTTGAGAGTCATCTTTTCCCCGCCAGCACTTATTTGACCTATTCCAATTAATCCGATCCACGCGGATGGAGACTGTACTTTGCATATAAATTAAGAGACAAAGCACGGGCTTCGAACACATAGACATAATGATTTTTCTGGCTATTTTCTTTTTAATCCTCCCAATACAACAAATGTAATGGAATATTTTCTTGGTTATGGAGGAGATTTTAAACTTCCCAACCCACTCCAAAATATGCCACATTTTTCATGTAATTTTTTTGGTCCGCGACAAACTTTCTTCCGCCAGAACTATCCGCAATTTCAATTTCAATATTCTTGCCTGAAATCCTCGATGTAGAGACGCATTTCATAATTTCATTTCCACTTGATCTCTTGGTTGACTGGAATGGAATAGTTTTCCTAAGTTATGGAGTAGAGAGACTCCCTAGCATCATAAAATACTTATCCACTTTTGATATTCCCAATCTATGATCATTTGAGTGGCTTAAGTGCAAGCATTTAGCCAAATACCGTTAAAATGGTGCTGACAGCCAGCTTTCCCTCTGCATGTATTCCTAATGATTGACCATAAGTGGATGTTGTAACTTGTTCGTGATGCAAGGCCCACCTGCCTTGTGCCATTATTTTTCCGCAAGATGGCTGCGATTAAAAATGAGTCTTAAGATCTGTTAATAATCCGCGAAGGATTGCCCCCATTACGGACTCGTTCTTTTCTCAGGAACATCACCACTTGCTCTGTCCTACTCTACCGAAATAATTATGCCAAAGCCTGATCACTTGCCATCGCTAATTCCCCTCACCTGGTGCCTTCTAATCGGTCAAGTTTTACTATTGATATCCTCGCGCGATATTTCATCATCGGAACTGGTTGGTCGTATTTTTAATATACGTTGGCTCGGCCAGAAAATTATTTAGGGTGGAAATTTCTTCGGAAGCATTCCAACCCATCCACACCCTTATTGACCAGATCAGCGAAAGTTTATGAAACCTTATTTTCATAAAGTTCAAGAGTTCAAAGTTCATATTTTTGAAGTTCTGCGAAAGTTTATGAAATGCTATATTGTCTTTGCATGAACCATTCTAATTTATTTCGTGGTTTGTTTTTAATTTCAGCCAAACCTTTGGAGTAAAATCAAATACAGTTTTGGGTCAGGATGGGTTTTTTGGCATTCAAAGCCTACCTTTTGACTGTCACTTGTATGTGCTTCAGTTTGATGGTGAATACGAGTTAATTTATTAGTCAGACCATGTATCGGTCGGAGGTCTTTCTCATGCGTTTCATTTACCTGAGATAGGGATTGCTGTATTTTTGTTATGAAAATGTTATTTACGGACAGTATTCCAAAAGCTCCAAACTGTAAGCAACATTATACTTTATGCAAAATTACGTTTTTTATTGAATTTGAAACGTTTTATATGCTAATCTTAGCAATAAATTATCATAATAGTGTTTAAAATGACCTGAAAAATATCTAATATAATGTATAGCTTGGATGAAAACAAGGAAAAGTATTGTTATTCAGTTATAAAAATTTCCATATAAAATTACATTGTTGTAGATGTTATTATGACTTAAATGAAAATGATATTGTATATACTCTTTACTGTACTTTACCTCTTTTCTAAGAAATCGTGGATCAAAAAGAGTCATCTTCAGTGACATCGTTAGTCAAGGCTGAGGGTATAGCAATGGATGAGACGAAGTAGACCCGTCAGCCAACGAGTACAGATTAATAATGAACTCATCCAGAAATGGACGATGCTCAAATGACTATTAGTACTACACAAAAGCATGAATGATTACAGGGAGATCTATCACGAGGAATAAAAAGCCATTGTTTTCAAATAATATAGGTTTGTCTATGAGGAAAAGAAACCTGAAAATATCAGTTTGGACTGCTACTCTATAAGGCTCAGAATGACAACCACCATTGAAAAGCTGTGACAGAAGAGAGTAGAGACTGTCAAATCTTGGTGATGAGGACGGATACTGACAATCAAATGGACGGATAGGATGAGAAACGAGGAAGTACCAGAAAAATAGTAGAGGAGAAAATAATATGGAGTTCGTGAGGGATATAAAGTGCAGATAAACGGCTACTGACTGGGCCACAAAGACATTTAGGATCATAATAAAGGAGAAAAAGGAGAGGAAAGCCACACAAAGAAAACTGAGAGACATACTTGTTGCCAAACTAAGTACAGTAAGTAAAATAAAATGTGGAACAGAAGAACTAATAGAAGAAAAAGGTGTTAGCGAGGGACAGGTTAGAATGGATGACCACAGTCAACGAATCTAAGGATTGAAATACTTGATTAATTAAGGTACGATATTATCAAATGATCGTCTACGATTCACTCATTAGTGCTATGTCTACCTCGTCCTTACTTCAGAATTCTTTTAAACTTCGGATTTAAAATTCTAGTTTCAAACAGGACGGTTAACGAGGAGTGAACTTTGCTGCAAGTGCGGTTCAACATTGGAAAAAATTCAAGAAACCATCCCCAAAAGCAACATAGCGGAAGAACGTTAGGCTGATTTGAAGCTTTAGGCATTCGGACCAGATCCTGTCATAAATACCTGCCTCTTGAGTCTTGCCTAATTTTGCCATTCTTCACTCTATGAATACGGATGCTAATTGCTCTCTAGATTGACGCCAATAAATTTGTCATTGTCGCGAAATTTTTTCGATCTGGAAATTCATTATCGGACCGTTTGTGGGTCATGTGTGTGAATGCCTCTTTGGCTTCCCCCGTATTCTTCATTTTTTTTCTTGTTGAATTTTATGAACCCCTTCCACGTTCATTTCTTGTTTCGTAGGCGTGTTTCTGAGAAAGACATTCTCTTGGCCCAATTCAATGCGCTGCCGCATCACCGAGCCACGTCCTGTAATTTTCTCATTCTACCTCGAGACGCCTTTGCAACCCTCCCCCTTGGTCCGCCCACCCTCTTCCGCTTTCTCACCCCCTTCAAAGGGTCTCACCTCTCATCATTCCCCCTCCCTTCATACTCTGCATTCATAATTTTCGTTAATTGTCCCATTAAAAGTCCCAACTTGTGATCATGGACGTGCTAATTTTATGACGCTGCAAAATGCAGCGTGAATGAGGGAGGGTTTCAGTAAAATAATATTTTTTCCGATTAAAAATGTGAATTTTTTGGAGATCGATCCACTTATGCAGGAGCCACATGATTCCAAATTTTATCGCTGCCTGCGTATTCATTGTCCGAGCGTAAAGAAACATTAAAAAATTTTCCCCGCGTATGATGTGAATTTCAACCTGTTCTTCCATCACGTCAGGAATAGAGTTGCTGCTGACTTCTTAAGAGTTTTGATTTCGATATGACTCTGCTGTTGCCCTCTAATGTACCTACTCTTAACGTCCTAATTGCATTTTATGTTTATATGTTTATAAATTTTATTTTTTCATGAAAACTCGTTCATAACATAACTTCTTTCTTGGTTTAAGTTTGAAGGCTGTTCCCGCTTCACTTTACCATGTCATCCTTGGTCTTCCAACACTTCCTCTACCCAGCACCTAATACTCCTAAGCCAACTTTGGCTGTCCTTCCATAGGCAATCGTAGTGCATGCTCTTTCCACCTATTTTGGTCCTCAAATAATCTATCTGTTATAGGCTAAACACCTAGTTCTTTGTCTCTTTTGTTTGTATTCCTAATTTTTCTCGAACCATGTACACCCATTCACAGCTCAAAGAAATTTCATTCCTGATGGCTGTTTGCCTTATTTCTTTTTGATTTGCTGTCCAACATTCTACATCTATTTCTAAATACTATCCTGTAAGCTGCCGCATGGGCGTGTGGTAGTGGGTGTTAGGTCACCAGCCGTGTAAAGATGTAAGTTTTTGGGATATGAAATGGTGACATGTATTATAGGAGTGTATTTAGTGGAGCTCAATTTTTATTGTGGTCGCTTATTGTGCGCGGAAAGAACGTGTTTTTGTATCTGTATGTTTGGCAGTGTATCTCTCTTATTTTATTTCTTCTGTCTGTTTAAGTTAAAAATGTTTTTTTACAATTAAAAATGTGCATTCTGAGCCTCAGTAGGGACTGCCTTTACGTTAGAAAAAATGCTCTTGGTCCACCCACAAATCCTCGGAAATCGTTGACTTTAATTGCAATGTCTCATCCCCAATACCGGGAATGGGACACCTGTCCCAGAGTTGGATCTTCTATGAAAATTTGTTTTCTTATCGGGTTGCTTTCGAAGAATGCGAGATTTTTTGTTTTAGCTCTTGATATTTGAAGGTTATACACGTTACCCAATGTGGGTAATTTGAGAACCATAATTTGCAATTTATTTTCACTATCATGTATATTAACTCGGTAATTGCTGAATAACGTTGTATATAAACACTCGGAAGGTCCTAAATCTATACATGGTGGTACATTGATCTCCTTTCATATCCTCAAAAGGTCATCTTACCATAGATTAAACATTGATACACTGTAATCCTGTCTAACACCTTGTTCAATGACAATTTCTTGTACCAGTTGCTTCCCAGTACCAATGTTTTTCCTGGTGCTTCTGTTTGAGCTCTCAGTGTCTTTTATCAGATGTTTCAAAATCATCTTTTCTTCATAATTGACCGTAAAATTCTCTGTTGACGCGATAAAATTCTTCTTCACTATCGATTAATGTTGTGTAGTTTAGTTGTGGAATGAAATGAGTCTCATGGTTAAAGTCTCTTCACTCCTGAATTTTTTTTGGATGAGAAAACATCGTCCGCACAAGATCATCCACTCCTGAAGTTAGCAACGCTCTTCCAATAAAAATTAACCGGAGACAGTAAAAATTTTCGAGCGAGATGTTGTGGAACTGCATTATCAAAATGAAGAACACTAGATGTTGTACTGTCCCAACAAATCACATTTTACTCCAGCAACAACACAACAGTGTACCTGATGATGGCCAATAAAGTGCCGAAACACGTGTATTAAAGTTTTGAGTATTAAAAATAGTGGACAGTACAAATCTAGTGTTCTTCATTTTAATCGGAGATAGATTGTAGCCTAGTATTACTTACTTTATTACGTATAATCTATGCTTTATATAGAAGACTTACAGCCCCGTAGTTCTTAGGAGTTACTCCTTTCTCCCTTACAACAACAACAAAACAGCTCTGGGAACCCTCTACTCATCTGAGATTTCTTGGTTTTTCCAGCACATGCGGAATTTTAATTTTAGGGTTACATCACCATACTTTATCAACTCTAAATCTATTCCAACCATGGTTTTCCTATTCTTTGTCATGAAATTGAATCACACGTAAGGGTTGCTATTCAGCTATATGTGAATAATTTGTACTTTTCTACCACTGTTATGCTTAATGCAGTGGTTGATAGTAAAGATTTATAAGATATTTGGGGGTTAATTATGGCAGCGTCGGCAGCAGCCTGCTAGAATATCCGTGATTGCTTTGCGTGCGCCCAGAATATCTTGGCAGAATTTCATTCGCTACATAACAACGAAACCAATTCCCGTATCGGTCAGAATGAGCTTTGCTATACAGTCACTCAGTTGAGATATCCTCTGCCCTGAGAAATAGATGGTCCGAGCAAGTTGACTGCGCTGGGCTATGACTACTGGAAAATAAGAGCGATTTCCTCGATGACCGAATTGTATGACCTTGGATGTACTTCATCTTCGAGCCCCTGATGTAATTCATGGAGAGGAAGAATGTAATTTACATTCCTCAAGTCATTTAACGTTGTGGAGCGTCTTCTCTGGTTGTGTGGTTTCATCGCTCATGCGTTGGTAGTCTCTCAAAATGTTTAATCCTTTACTAATGGCAGGAATGTGCCAGAATTAATTTACCTGCGGACTAAATATTTTAATCTCTCAAATGAAAAATGTTAAATATATTCCTTTTTTTAATTATTCTTTAGAACTCCATTCTATCTTAGTTAGTGAACCTCCAGTTTTCTTAGGACAATGCACAAGACGTTGGCTATTTTTACAAAAGATATTTTTTTCCATGTGATTGGCGATATAAGATCCTAAAACTTCTAAATCCCTGTGATCTCTGGGGTCTCTCATTTATAATCGCCATGCTATAATGGCCCAACTTTTACCACATCTGATTCTTTCCAAATAATGCATGAGTGCTAACGTATGGTCGGTCAGTCACAACATACTTGTAATTGACAGTAGATACATGATATTGAATCATACTAAGGGTTGCTGTTAACTTTTACCTGAAACAAGTGTGCTTGTCTATCACTGTTGTACTTTACGCAGTGTTTGACAGTAAAAAATATTTGACGACTAAGCAGTTTTGGTATCCTAATTACGTAACCAGAGTAATTTTGAGATTTATCTCGTTGTATTTTATTCATTTGACGATCATTTCCACTCTACGCTGTTTTAAGTTCTCCGTGAGGATTCTAAGCAAATTTGCTTTCGAGTGAAGTAAAAGTGACTTTCCCTTATGTATTACAGTCGGGATATAAATTACCTGAGCAATTGAATAAGGTTTTTGTCGCAGATTTACTGATTTTAATTATTCTGCGGCTTCAATCTTCTGTATGCTTTGATGCTGATGTCGTCTCACTGCCAATGCTGGAGGCAATTATGCTGATTAGAAAGGAGGACCTTTGAAAAATTCGAATTGGGAACGCTAATGGATCGGTAAATGATTCGGCAAATATTTCGTGCCGGCTGCCGTAGGCACTGATTCATTAAAAGCGTTTGAATTGCCTACTTTCCTTTGATGGCGATACCAGTCACCAGCGTACGTAGATGAACTACCTAATTAATTCATCAATAACTGAACATTAAGTAATGATAATTAATACGATCGCCGTAACTAAAGGTTATTCCGGTGCTCACTGGTGCTGTTGGATGAGCACAGCGTGAGACGGTCATTACTAGCGGCCAGAAATTGTCCAGGTGAGTGGGATTGGGGAGGGGGAGTGAATGAAAACAATTGGTAAGCAAATATTGACTTGTACCAGTCCCTCAGCCTTGGGCCAATGATACATGTCCCAAACAGATGAAAAAACAGGAAACTCAGAGCCCTCGATATTTTTATTAAATGTTTATAGCGATAGCCAACTGAAACAAACCTCAGCTCCGATGACTTTCAAATTCTTATTTTTTGTCTAAACAAATTATAGATAGTAATGGTTGCTCTTAGGCCTGCACTCCGACTTTGAGTTCAATCTTTTTGAATGTTGATCGCTTAAAAATGTTCCTTTAAAGTGCATCGCGTGAAAATTACAAGTTTATACGCTCAATAAGAAGGATAAATGCTAAAATGAGGGCCACACTCCTGATGCATCTTCTGGTGATCTTTAGAGTACGTGGTTACCGCGGATGATACTGTTGGGATATTTGTCCTTAATACAGAGAAAATAAAAAGGCACATGTGGTTTCTATCGTTTAGTTAAAGGACCAGCCGGATGTGCCTTTTTATTTTCTCTGCTTTAAGGACAGATATCCCAACAGATTATGGGCCTAGGTTACGAGTTATTGTTCAGTTATGCGTTGTAAGAGTGTGGATTTGAAATCACGTAATATTTCGAAACTATATCTGCGTAACACTTAGTTTGAGAAAGGTCAAACTACCGCATGGTCATAAGTACGAGTTCCCGTAAGAAGTGTCAGATCCCAGAAATTTCGCGATATTTTTTCCTGTAAGACGGGCGAAATGACTGATGAAGGTGTGTTAAAACCTGGTGGAGGTAATTCCATCTCCGTAATCATCAGAAAGCTGACTGGAATAAGAACTATCAGGACTGGAAATTTCACGTGAGCTATTACTTGGAACACCAGGATTAATGGGAACGTATTGAACCAGGAGAGGATGGTGATGTGCCTGTTAACGCGAAAAAGGATCGGAAGGCGAAAGCTGTGATTTGTCTGTTGGTGGAGTCAAACTGTTATGCTCATGTGAGGGATGCAAAGACGGCGAAGGAGTCTTGGGATAATCTCAGACGAGTATTTGAAGGCGAGGGATAGGGCAGGAGGATTAGTCTACAGAGGTCTCTGTAGCAGTGTAGGCTGGAGAACTGTCGAAGCATGGAGGAATACATTTCCAAGGTAATGTCAATATCCCAACAGATACAGATCTTTCCTCTCACCTACGCTACACAATTGTGGATCAGTAAAAAAACAACTGTGAAACATGTAGGGGTTTGGATTTCCTTTGCTCATTCGCGTTTCTTTGTACTTCTTTCTCTACATAGGTGGTCAAAGTAAATAAAACGGTGAAACACGAGAAGTGGAAAGTAAAAAAAAGAGAAACAGACATGCAGGTACTATTTTTAGGAAATAGACCCCTCCATTCCGTCCACTTCGCATTTACCTCGAACTTTTGCAGGGGGTTTAGATGTATTTCCTTCAGCAATGAAAACATCAGCCTTCCCTGTTTATATTTAACCTTTCAAATTTAAATGGATTCATTAACCAATAATTTCAATTGATTGCCAAGAAGGACGTTGTTCACCGATTCACCTGACCCCCTTGATCTTATGCCAAACAAATTTTATTATCCAAATTTTGCTTCAAGATCTTATCTTTACCTCTATTTATGTCTCAGCAGCTAGGATCACCTTCTGAGATACGAATTCTGCCACTTTTTAGCAAATTAAGTCGTAAAAATTAAGCGCTCATCCAAACCGTCATTCGTAAGGTCATTGTCACCTATTAATGCTCGTTAATCGCTAATAGACTGCGCAATGTACGAAGCGATGAAGCATTGTTGACTATCATTTGCTTGAGAAAATGCTAATGTTCAACGTTCCGGAAGAGAGCAGGCTCGCTCAAATGCTTCCCTTCCTATCCTGCATAAAGCAAAATATTAATTTCCGTCGCATCGTGTTTCATGACGAGAGCGCCCATAGGAAAGATGTATTCTACAGAGCTTGAAAGGTGAAAGAACTCATTAAATTTGCTTGCGGTAGGTTGGATTGGTGTCTAGAGTCAGTTGTTTCTCTTCGGAGAGGATCGAAAACTTGCTCATTAACATGTTCAGGCCACTAGAAAGATTTTAGATGGGGTTTTGGAACATTTTGGTAGCGAAGTTGCGGGGATGAGTTCTGCATCGTCGGGGCGTCTTCCAGGTTGTAATAAGTGCGCCCCGCCTCCCACGCGGATGTGAGTCTGGCCACCGTGGTGTCCGTGGCTCTATACTTCCAATTTCCGAGACTCGGTTTCGCATTCGATGCCGGTAATTGCTTCCAAAGGAATGAAAAATTGAACCACGTCCACGTCAACAGAACGAGTTTAATGACCAACTGAAGTTCGCGGAAAACAAGGACGGTAACTTGCAATCAACAGTTTCCAATGGCCTGACATTTACATAGTGCTTTTTAAAATAAAGTCCAAGAGTGAAGCAATCCTTCTATTAATAGTTTCCTGCATAGGCTTTGGACATTTTTGTTATGCGCACAGCTGAGAGAAGATACTCGGGTACCTTTCAATGCATTTATTCGCTGACACCAACCATGTTTTCAGTGCTTAAACTGCTATCGTGTGACGGACCATTATTCTTACATGGTGACTTTGTAATTAAGTATGTAGAAAAAGAGCCGATTTTAAACAGGAAACTTACGATGGAGTAAAATATGCCGCTGAAAATGTTGTGGTGTGAATGTCTGTAGTAAACCAATATTTCTGAGGCAAACCTATCTAACTGTGACATATGAATCTGATTCAAGGCGTTACTATTCTGACACAGTCACCTCACGGAAAGCGTTCCGTTATAGTCACTATTGGAGCTTTGAAATTATACCCTTGTCATTACAAGACAACGATTATGTTGTGAATGATGAAGATTGAAGGAAAATATATTCCATTAAACTAATTAGTTCATAGAAAAAGAAAATTTTAATGTCAGACAACCCACGCAACACCTGGTTTACCTATGCAAAATTGATTGAAATATCGATTTGAATCGGTTCATATCGATTTGAAATCACAGACTGGCAGAGAAACCGGGCAGAGTTAGCCCGCTTCTCATATCGAACCCACTAGCCCGTTACGTTTACCATACCAAGCTGAACCGGCCAAATCGATCTGAGGTCGATTGCTAAACGTAGTGATTGTTGGCATTTTTAATGAATTTTCATTCAATTATGTATCAATGGTTACCGTACTAATGAATGGATATATTATCTTTACTGATTGGGGATAGTTTTGGACCTAAATAGTTAGCAGAGTATCTGACAAGCGGAATTTACTTGAGTATTTTTCGGTGATATTTGACCATGGGAAAAATGATGGAAGCCATAAAAGCAGGGCTGGGGGTACCCTTAAAAAAATTTTTAATTAATCGACGGAATTTATGGTTTATGGTTTATATCGTGCGAAAAATCATTTTTTGGTCATTATTTTCCCCTCCCCTTTCTTAAACTATGCAGTTTATCGTAATCTATTAACTAGCATACAGTTTCCTTTTACAGTATTTGGTTTTTACTATATTTTTTCCATCGCAATGTCCGTGATGACCACAAAATCGTGGTGAGGACTCTTTAATGTAAATGCCATTGTAAGAATACATCAAGGCCTTAAATTTACAATGCCTTCAAAATGAATCGAGTTCTAATGTTCGAGCCTCTCACTCTGTCGTGGCAAAATGTAGATACGGTATCTTTACCACCTGTTAATGCTATCACGTGGTATCTGTGAGTGATATGTACATATTATTTCACAATAATAAGGCTAAATTGTATGAAAACATTATTTCAGGTTTAGCTATGATGTAATTCGGGCATAAGCCAAGGGAGGAGGCTATCATTTAGAAGTTGTGACGTGTAATGAGGTGCTGTCTCACGGTGAGTGGATTGCGTGCGACTTGAATTTGATTATGCCATGAGATTTCTATTTAAGCCAACATTTTTTTAATTTGTGAGTTTTTAATTTAGTCTCTTGCTCGAATTGTTAGCGGTTATAGTTGGGAATCTTATTCCGGGAGCAAGAACACCTTCGGAAAGTGAAGTAGTGGATCATTAGCAGTCGTAGTCCCATTCGCTATAATCACAACCCGAGTCCAAATCAGGTTTCCGCATTAAGCAAAATAGAAACGGTTCACTTGAAAGAGTGATTCGAAAGAGAATTAGTCGGTCCCAGGCCCGGCGGTGGACGTTTTTGGGGGCCAGTGAAATAACGGTTTCAGCTCTTCCTCCTATCCAGTCACAGACTCATAGTTTATGTGGCGTACTAACGGGGTCCTTGCCATATCGGGAGCTCTCCAATCTTCCTTCACTCCCATACCTATCTTTTCCTTACCAAAAATACTCGAAAAAGGGCTTCAGTGAGTCATCCAGTTTTTGTTTGATACGAAATTTATTTATTTATTTAAAGCAAGAAAACCACATACAGCTATGGTGCCATTTTATAGTGGCCATGTAACAATAATTGGTTTGAACTTAAGATCTAATCCTTACAGCAGCTGAGGTGCTCGCGTGTATCATCCATTTTAAATAATATTCGCTAAAATGTCTTCTATATTACGGTATTGCCATTTGCGACCTCCGCGGAGAGATTAGACGGGATCTGGTCAAATATAATTTCAACATAAGATGGGAAAACCAGAGCAGAGCAGAGTTATTAAAAATCGTGGCAAATTAGTGTCTTGTGACGCAGTTATCTTTAAAAAACCTCTTCTACTTATTTACCAAGCGTGGGCGTGATGTGGTATTCAACTCCGATATACCCATTTAAAGTGCCCAGATACTTAATGAAATCTGTTGGATGGTTCTACATAATCTAGTCAAAATATATACCACATATAATCCAATTCTTGGATTTTATCATTCAAACATTTCTTTTAGGGCACCCATGTATTTCTTATACTAAAAGTTACCTTTTCTCTCGTTCACATGTCCAAGTAACCGACAAAGCGGGTATTAATGGGAGGAGTTTGGCCCAAACATTCCTTTCTACCCTCGTGCAATATATTTGTGACCACGAAAGGATCTCGGCTAAGATCTCTTCATTGGATTTCTTTCTTACAGATTTATTTCTTACAAGAATTAACAACTACTTTCGCCAGGAAAATTTCCCCGACATTAGGAGTTGGAAAGCTGTCTTAACTACATCGTGCAACTTTCCGTACAGCATTCTTTCAAGTGTTCTAAAGGACCTGGCAGTCTCTCCAAGGCAGTTTTAGCGATGTTCCTTTCCTAAAGATGATTCTGAACTAGAATAACGCCATTTGTAATGTTTTGATCCATCTTTTATTTTTAATTTTAACTTTTATCAAAATGGCTTCTTTTCCCTCGATACGTATCCTATAGACTCCCAAATCCAGCAATGAACAGCCATTTTGGGTGGGATGAGACTCTTAATGCTGATTGACTGGAATTTGAAATGCCGCGGTCTATAATCATTCGGCGTTTTGGCTTCGATGAAGGCGTTCCTGTCAGAGGAGAAACGTGAACCGTACTCTCAAGTCCCTTCGTTTTAACCACCGTTGTACACAGGTCAGGGGTGCATAACAACCACGTTCAACTTTTCATTTCGGTGATACGCGTTCCACGCTGAATAAGTGAACGCAAGGCTTTGAGAAGGACCGTGATCTCTGTATACGAGATAATCCCACACTCAGCTCACAGATGAGAGTCAGAAAACATACTAAATTATATTCGCGTGTTTGAATCGAATAAGAGAAAATTGAAGGTAAACGTGAATGTAATAAGGCGCAGAGGCCGTAGAATATGAGAATCCAACAGCTATCACATTAGCATCTTCATCGGTCTTTCAACCCTAGAATTGATTGCCTGCATCCCTCCTTTCTTCCCTTAACTAATGCTAGCTCTCTAACACCCTGACAGTCAGTTCTAAAGTACTATCCTCTTTATTTGATCAATGTGTGTATACCTTCGTCTTCGTCTCGGGGCTTTTCCCACTATTTTCCTTTCAATTACAATCCCGAAACACCCATTGTCCCTCAAGGTATGCCCAACTCATTTGGTTCCTCTGATGTGCACAGTATTTCATATGGCTCTTTCCTCTATTTCTCTTCCATATAATTTTTCATTTTTTATTTTAGTGGTCCATTAGATCTATAGCATCGTCTTTCAGTATTGGTTTTCCCAAGATTCGAACTTTTTCTGGCATTTTTTTTCCAATGATGCATGCTTCCATATCATAGAGTGCCACGCTCCATGCGAATGTTTCCAATTACTCATTCCTCGTTCATTGTGCTATTGTCTTTGAACAAAGTAGTTTCCTAATGTTGCTCTTTTCAGGTATTTCCGTCGCGTGTTTGGTTTTTTTGACAACAGTTTCTCCCCTCTTCCTGGGGGCGTCTTCAGGTCCGTTGGACATTTTTGTTTACAAAAATGTCCAACGGACCTGAAGACGCCCCCAGGAAGAGGGGAGAAACTGTTGTCAAAAAAACCAAACACGCGACGGAAATACCTGAAAAGAGCAACATTAATAATTATAAGAGTCGCGGAAGCCTTCAAAGAAAAGTAGTTTCCTTTTCACGATTAACGGCTTCTTACCTGAGACTATTTTGCGTTTAATTTTTTTTAACCTCTTGTGCGCTAGAAGTTCACTTTAATTCTCCCACAGAAGCATCTAGGTACGTCATGAACTAGGTTAGCATGTTTGAGTATTCCCTTGGACAACCACTACAAATAAAAAGATATTCATGTTTATATTCTTTGTATCCCGTGATCCTCCGCAATGATTGGTGTGGCCGGTTAAGCCTGATAATCTTGTCGCCGTTGGGATAGCATTCGGGTCCTCTGAAGACTTGCATTCTATGGTGGTGGATTCTCAAAATTCCTATGTAATTATCGCATTGAAAACTATCTTGGGATTTCGTAGAGGCTTTGCATGCCACAAAATCACCCCAAACTTTCCAATTAACAATTACCGCATGCGCATAAAATGTAACGACTCGAGAGCGATTCCGTTTAATTGACATGACCATGCGATTAAAATAGTATTAGAACTTGCGATTACTATCACGGTTTTCCAAGAATAGACGCCGTGGTTACCTTTAACGGTTAGATGGTGTTACCTTTTCACTTATATGATATTAACTGGGTTTATAATTTTGGAAATTTTTTTAGTTAATGTGATCCTCCGTTATTTCCCTTGAAAGTTATCGATGGAATCATATTTTCACACTAGCCATAATGTCGGAACAATGTTAATTAACTTATTATAAACTGGGCAGTGATCTTGTTTTCTATGATTGTGTTTGGAGGAACTCCCGTCTTAATTCTTGCGCTAGCCTTGTTACATATGGCTTCACTCTTTTGTTTTTACAAACCTGTCGAATTGTCTTCGACTCTCTTAATCGAATTTTTCTTTGGGGCCTATAAGAGCTGTATACTCTCAGTGCAGCTTCATGATTGTAAAATAATATCTTCCTCGATCATTTTGACTTATATCTGAGGCCATTTTGGACGAGCTAGAGTTTTGGCATTTGCTGGATGATGTGAGAGATGTGGAAGGGAGAAGGAAAACCCGGCACAGGCATGAATCAAGCTTTTTACTCTGAATGAAAAGCACCAAAGATTTGACAGGAGCTGACTTAACACTGGGCGGACAAGATACTATAACTTGCAAAAGATAATGGCGCCGTTGAATTTTAGATATGCAGCCTATCAGTAAATTAGCCTGAAGATGTTTAGGGAAGGGAATCAAATGACAATAGAGTCCACAATTGAGAGACAACAACAGAATCAACAATTTCAATTATTCATTTGAGTTGAATCGCAGGTTTCCGCGGGGTTTTATTCAATGTGGAGCAGCTTTCGGGCGTTCCTCCGCATGATGTTCAAGGTTGGCAACTGTTTCTCCAGCCATCCTGCTGGCTTCTACAGCCCAGAATAGGTCGGCCCCAGTGGCGGTGGGGTCAAGTCCTCGCCTGCTAAACCGAGGGTCGCGCGTTCGAGTCCCCCCTGGGTAGAAAATTATATGCCCAGGACATGGGTGTGTGTGTTCGTCTCTTGTCAATGTTAAAACACCCGATGTAAAAGGCCTTTGTTGAGCTGTTTTCGGGATCGTGAGTATAAAAAAAAGAAATGGTGACGCATTATTCTGATCCGTCTTATATAGCCGGGTCTGATTGGCGAGAATATCTCTAATTGGCGCATTATTGGTTTCCCGTATTTTCGAAATTGAAATCGCAAAGTATCCTAAAAACTTCAACCGGGAGAATGAGTACAATCTCCCTAGAGCCTGGAAGAGGATGTTCAGAAAAGAAATACGGGAAACCAGCGATGCGCCAATCAGACCCAGCTATATATGACCGACCAGAAAAATGCATCGCCACTTGCAGGATGGCTGGAGAAACAGTTGTCAACCATGGACACCATGCGGAGGAACGATCGAAAGCTGCTCCTCTTCCATTCATTTGAGTTTTCTACCGGCTGATTGGTAGATTTTGGGCAGTTCTTATCCCAAAGCCCGATTTTCTGGCACATCGATGAGTTTTCCCTCCTGCAGATGACGAGCCATGAGATCCCTCTTAAAAATTCCTCATATCTTCTCCCTCTTTTTATTTCGTCCCGAACTCCCATCCTTTTCCACGCTTCCCCAGTGTTCTCCTCTCTATTACCTGCTTCAACATTCCCACTTGTTTCAAAAACGACCTCCGTGCATTTCTTTTGCCTTACGGTCGAGATAATTTTGAAAATTTTCATTCGTTTCTAATTAAATCAGTATTTTTTTACTGCACTATTACCTTGCATGGGCCCTAAAACATGACATCCTGTCCTCATAGCACCAGGGTCGAACTTTCATTGAAAAATCGCCCCCCACTGCCAGAATACAAACCCAGGCCCTCCGAATGGGGAGCCAGTACTGTGGCCCCCACACTAACCACATATTCTTTCCAAAATTCGTGCTCATCTCGAATCACGATCGTCACTTGAAGGGGCGGTAAACATTAAGCAGTCCCAGCGGTAATTTTTCTTCCCTTTTGGCATATGAGTTTCATGAATTCCCAATTTTACATTGGCTCATGCTTTAATGAAAATGGGAATGAGGGAAATTATTGGAGATATTGGGGTACGCGAATGAGAGGAATAATTAATGGAAAAGAGGGAAGTGAAGTTGCCCCGGAAAGAGTCGCACCCTTCATCCTTAGTCATTTAGACATCCGTCCTTCACTCCCCCCCTCCCCCCGCAACCCCAATCCCTGCACCCAGTCTGCCTCGCTGCCAGTTTCTCTAGTGCTTTAAACCCTTCGTAATTAATGCGAGAGCATCCATTTTTGTAATGCATTCCATTACCTGTCACCTTGATGGCCTACACCGTGGGAAAGTATTTCGCGTCATCGCTTCCAGTTCAGCGTAATATAAGCAGGTTCCGAAGTTGCTCCGGGCGATATTTAATCCGCCAACTCATTGTGATTCATGTTTTCCAAACGATTTGTGATTAGCGTCTCAAGAAAATGCCATAGTTTTTGAGTAGGTTGACTCCCTTTGATTTGAATTCACAGAGTAATAATTTACTACACCTTTTCTGTGATTTTATCCCTGGGTTGAGAATACTTTAGCGACATTCTCCATAGTAGCAAGTGGTTACGTCTGGAAATAAAGAAACTGGCATCAAAAGGCTATATTTTCGGAAAAATATACTCTTGTTTTATATTGCTGGATTAATTATAAATGTCCATGCCGAATATTCCCCTGATTTGGCAAGCATAGTGTAAGGTTGGTGTTAAATAGATTCACGATCAGGAAATGGAATTTGGTGCGTAGTGTAGAGCATAACACGCGATAAATGCGTGCGACTAGATTCAGCAATAGCCCAGGAAAATTCTATCCATATCTTTTTATCACCGCCAACTCTATGGGTTGCTCCATTGCTATTAGATGGCGTGATCATTTGTGTAGCAGCGTTTAGAAAACTGTTTGCCAATCATAAAGTAAGAAAATGGCCCAAATGTTTCGTGTCTACTTTCCATTTCAAATCATTCATATCGAAACTATATCTCTTTCCTAGGATTCAATGAAAATCCGGATGATATTGGCCCATTGAACGATTTCTGTTGGAATTGTTTTCTTTACTCTTTCAAGCCCTTAACTTATTTTCTCTTTGAAATAGACTTCGTATAAAATAATATCACTATCAATCTTCGATGAATCACTCCAGGAGCAAATCGAAAATTAGTAATGATTCTTCTTCTTTTGAATTTAGACTCAAATTAGACATCTGTTTACAAAATTTCATTCCTTCCCCAATTCAATTGTTACACATTATGTTTCCATACGGCTGAATATACGCTCTTATGAGGATATTACGGCCAATTATCTGCCACTAATGAATAAGCTTCCCAGAATAGAAACCATGCCTAAAATAAACCTCGGAAAAGAAAAAACTCATGCGTAAGATAGATAGCCTACTGTGTGCCTCGTGACGCGAAAATATAAAGTCCACAATACTCTCTTCAGTGAACGGCTTAGATCTAAGATCTTAGAGCTCTAAGGACGATGAAAAGATATGAGAATGGAATAAAAAATTATAAAAGTGGTGGAGCTTGGATCTGATAAATTTTTATCAGCTTGCATTTTATGCCATATTATAAGAAAAGCTCACATTTTCGAGGATTTTTGATTTTCTCGGCATCAAAGCCATCGTATAACACTGAAAACACACTTTTATAGCCCTCTGAAAAAATATTTCCATACGGTTTTCTTATCATTTAAAAGGAGAGACGTATCAACTGCCTTCTTCTTCTTCTTCTGGCCATAATTGTTCGCAGTGAAGCAATGATTTCAAGTGACCACAACTGCAACTTAATGTGAGTGCCCGCAGAAAAAGTGCTGCGGTAATAAATACCTGCGTCATTAATTGGAGAGAAAGACACTTCGAAATTAAATCATTAGTTACGCGTATACAGCTGAAAATTGGCAAGTTCACTTGTGAGATTGAGTACATTTTAATTAGCAAAATTTCAAGTACTCTAGTGGATGGTCACTTGAAAGCTGGTGCTCATGGAATAAACCGTGAGAAACCATTTTATTTTTTTCGCTCAACAATCCTCCTTTTTTCATTACTTGATCCGTCTTCTATGGATATTTTTACTAGAATTAATTGCAGTTGCTTTAAATTAATTATCAACAGATATATTTTCACTAATAGAGCGAGTTAAGGTATTTTTTGACGTATATTATCCAAGTATCTGCAGGTAAATATTTGGATTCATTATTCTAGTTCATGAAGATCTAGAATAAACATTCAATTTAATATTATCATATAGATATACTCTTTATTTATTTTAGATCTGATTCTAATTACGACTCAATTAACGAATGAGTTTCTCAGACTGCATCTGGCGGAGAGTTAAAAGTCATAGGGACATTTGTTTATGATCATGATAAGTTCATGAAACAGTTTTGAGCATTCAATATCTTTCTAAGTTTAAATATTATGCGGCATATATGCGTATCCATCACGCCATTTCCTTTAGAGGCAACCACAGAAATAGAGTTTAGATCTTTCTATCATGACTGTAAAACTAGCTAATTTTCAACAGCTTCCTCCACAGTGCCCTATCCTTGTAAATAGCTTATCTTTCTTCACATTAATGCACTATTCCACACAATCCCTCTGGTTCTTAACACTCTTAATGCTTCTTTTTCAGAGCAATATTTGCTATATGAGTTCATATTATTTTGCGAACATTTAAACTCCCTCATTCCGTAAGAATCCTCCTCCTTGACTAGGTACCATACTCACTATCATTTCATAAGGTAGATGGTTGGTGAATAAAGCTTAAGGAAGTTTCTGTTTAACGGTGTATAAATAGTCGCGATAGTGAGTTTCATGTTGATAAAATAACCCTCAGTACTTTTCCAGACTTTTTAAATGTTGTTCCTCTACAACCGGTTTCGATATTGTACGTCATTTTCAAGCGTAACACATGAAAATGACGTAGAATGTCGGAACCGGTTGTAGGGAAACAGTTGAAAAAGTGGAACGGAGTACAAAGTGTTTATAATTATCACGAAAATCCTTATCTTCAACTCCTGGCCACAACGCTTACCCGCCATCGTCTAAGAAAATCTCGTCCTTTGCGCATGATTTCACATGCAAACAAGATGTCAACTAGTTTCATTTATTGTCAATTTCATTCATTCAACTCAGGCTATTTTCCTTTCACTCTTTGCCATTCCAAGTAACCATTGATCAGTTCTAATCGCTGTCTTTTTTGGGCCAACTTTAAACAGCCGACGCCGACCTTCGTCCAATCACTCACAGCTCCATTTTGCCAGTATTCTACAAGAAAAAAAGCAAGCCAAGCATAAGAAAAACCATATGCCATTTTTTTACTCTACTACTGTAACTAGGATCCCAAATGAAAGGACTACCTAACATAGCACTGCCCACGACTCTGCATTGTACTGACACATCCGGACGCTTTCGCCTCATTACAAAAAGCTTCTTAAATTAATTTTTGAGAGTATTTTTAAGTTCATTGATTAATTTCTACGTTATTATTAGAGGGAATGATTTACATTGGTATCATAAAAGAAAATTAATTTCTTTTAATTTCCATTCTTTGCGAGATATTCGTCGAAAAACAACAATTGCAACATAAGAAAACATCATGACAGCATCAGTACAAATAGGTATTATTTCCGAAACTCTGTCGCGATTACTTTTTTGCATCGACTTAAAATTGGAGTGGTAGTAGATTTAAAATCATTCGAGGAAATAGAGAGATTGTTTGACTTTTATTATAAAATGTTTTAAAATTTCAAAAATCGTACATTCACAATCCATCCAGTTATGCTGGATTGTCATACATCTTGCTTGATTAAAAGATTGAAATGAATATTTGATCGTACATTCAACTTTTCTATTTTTTTAACTTTTACGAAAAATGCGCCAATAAGCACAATGGGATTTCGTTCCATTTTAATAAGCATTCGTAATCTCTAAAATATGGACTTAAATTCAAGTCCGTCCCAGAAATCTCTACGCATAATCGGCTGAAATATTGTTCTGGAACACCCGTAGAAATATTTATTGGTACATCCGCATAGTAAAGAACTAGTTTAATTGATTTATCGCCACTACACGCTAAGTGAACCAGCTGTTGCTTATCTCAGTTTCCCAGCTTATGAATGGCTAGCAGTTAGTGACGGGAGTTACCATGCAACCACCTCAAATGTTTATTATCAATCTCGAATTTCATATAAAATACAGTTAAACTCAATTTCTCCGAGTATAATTATCAATATACAGTAGACCCTCGCTTTACGATATTAATCCGTTCCGGAGGACCGATCGTAAAGCGAATTCCATCGTATGTTGAATCGGCATTATTTCCGGACGAGGAATCGGTTTAAAGAGCATCAGCGCCAATCCATTCAGTGTTCGACAGAGTCAATTCTTACGAATTATCCTGGATTCAAATTATTTAAAAAATTATTAAACCAATATTGAAAATTAACATTAAATACGCATTAATTATGCAGTAAATTGTTTCATTAAATTTGAAATTTGAGAAAGCGCGCGCAAAATCAGCTCAGATCGTAAGTCGAATCCATCGTTAGTCGAACCCATCGTAAAGCGGGGGTCTACTGTACTATACAATGAAGTATTAGGGAAATAATCGCGCTTTAAGGTTACGGAGCAGCAAGATGAATCTCTTTTTTAATGACTGCTCTCACGGTACGATTATTTTGTACGATAAATCTACGATAAAACTCAGGCTGAAAGCTTTTTTAGAGCAGAGAATTCATTAAAGATGACACTCGGATTTCTCTCGTAAACTACCGCAAAAATTACACGTAGAAAATGAGTATCTGATCTAATCTGTCTGGTTTCAGAGGGTGTTGTCATGCCTAAAAAGTATGTGGATTTATTCACCCAAAATGTACAATGCAACCTTTTCGTTTATTTAATTAATTTTTTCAAGTCATAACATGGAATTCGTTAAAAACTCATATAAAAGAGTAATTTATGAAGGTAGATCACATAAAACTTTTAATTTATATGAAAATAAGATAAAAGTTTGTGCTAATCAAATTACTTAAATTATCAAATGGCTTTACCTCAACCACATGAAAAAGATGCTAAGCTTCGAATCACCCACGAAAACAGCGAAGAGGTCAATGCTAGGTAATGTTGTCACAGAAAATACGACTGCATTGAGGGCTTAAGGTAGTTCTAGGACGATCAATTGGATACATGTAGTGCGAATAATCGTGTCCAAACACTCTGCTTAAAATACTCCAGGTAGAACAGCTACACTGATCTCGATTGACCGGCTCCTATATAATTCTTATCTCTTCCGTTTCCTTCTGGAGTTATTTCACCCTTCCTTATCCTGCCACCTGACCTTCCTAGACCCGAATAATTTCCGTGATACCAATTATGTTGATTTAGCTCGTTCTATCTCATCTCATTAAGAGATACGAGATCCCCTCCGCAGAAGGGACCGTTCACATAAAGATAAGGGTTGGTGATAATTAATTTGCAGAAAATTTTCCTTCATGCTAAGAAAAACAAACGGAAAGGTGATCCTAAAGTATAAAGAACAAGGCGCTGATGAGTGTTCGACAGACAGTTAAGCCTGCGAAAACATACAAGTGGATATGGTGGCTGCAGATTTACACGTATGGCCTCCTTCGTTCATCCGAAATTCAGTAGTTTGTTTCAGGGCGACGCGACGCAGAGATTTTCATTTTGACGCCACACTACATCTCTAGGTCCGACAGAAGCGATAAAATATTAGAGATACGTTGCCAAACAGATAGGCACCAAAATTTGTTATCTCCGTGTACAATAAATGACTATAATCAAACCGGAGCTCCATTAAAAGCACACCATTAAAACACTTCACCATTTTACCTCCCAGAACCTCATCCTTTACTCCTATACACGTCTGTTGTCCTTGCATCTCCTGCTACACGTCCCTGCAGCGGTTCGTAGGTCAGTACGTAGAAGTGCCCTGGAGGCAGAATAGCGTGAATGGGAAGAAGTGTTATGGGCACCTTTGCGAGAATAACTGCAACATAAAAGGCTCTAAGTTAAATTGGCGATTTCTTTGCTAAAACAAGGCGACTCGAGACGAAAAAGCAGTGCGCGAAAACGTTCGCGTCGACTCTGTTACTCCGAGGATCCGAAGCGTGGAACGCTGGTAAAGCGGGCAGAGAGGAGCCAAAGTCGTGGAAATCTTGTAATGGAATGAAAATGCCAAAAATCAAATCAGTGAGCGGAATATTCGAGATCAGAGGAGGTACACGAAAGAGTCGAAGAAGAAGAAAGTCCTTTACGGAGAAAACGCACAAACTCAAGTACACGTGGTGGATTGAGCGTATCTGTAGACTCAATGAATTGCATGGTAACATACGGGAGAAAGTGAGAAAGGAGGGACGGAATTTTTAGGACAAATACTCGGTTTAAACAGTGAGGAATTCATTAAAAGAAGAACTACTTTATAATATAGTGCTAGCCTGGGATTGAGAAGAATAAAATAGTACTCTTCGGGTCGGATTGGTGTGTTGGTTGAAGTATTGGCTTCCTCTCCTGTATGAAATATTTATTTATTTCAAACAAGTAACAACCTTACCGTACAATGAAGAAATTTATGTAGCACCTGGGCCCATAACCTGTTAGGATTTGCGTTGATTAAAATAAAACAACACGAGTCGCGATTTTGTTGTAAATTGCCTTCATAAAAAAAAACTGGAAGTAGTTTCACCAAAACAAATGAAATACACAATTCGAAAACAAACAAATGAAACGCAGATTGCAAACAAAATTAAATTAAGTTGAAATGTAGATTACTGTTTCCAACACATCCAAACGATCTGGGTTCAAATCCGGCGGAGGTCAAGATTTTTCTCCGAAGAATATACTCCGTAATGTGAAGAGTACTTCAAGTGAAGTACTTCTCTTTGCCGAAAATGACATTAAAATGAGGTCATCTTAGTGCCATATACTTAGGTCCGTTTTAATAATTACTTGTTAATGTTAACCGCAAGATGATACAATCTTTACTTCCAATAGTCAGAGTTATTTTTTTGTTCATCAGACTGTTTTTTTTTCAGTTTTCTCGGGCTTCCGATCGAGTTGGCCCATGTTGGCCGACGTTTCAATGCTCGATTCGAGCATTCACTTCTGCCCTGAGGACGGTGCTTGAGTCGAGCATCGAAACGTCGGCCAACATGGACCAACTCACCCGGACTCACCCGCCTGAGAAAGCTTTGAAAAACCTCATACGCCTGGAAAGCATCAGAACTTACATCAGACTGCTGGTTAATTGAAGTGAGCATTACCGATGGGATGACGTATTAGCATCGTATTTCTTCTCCTTCATATTCCTTTATCGTCGGCTCCAAAGGCCCGTTTCTTTTCTGTTACAATGGAGAAAATTTATCGCACCAACTTTTTCTTGGTTAAATGACGTTTTATCTGCCTATGAGCAGTTTGTCTCTTGCGATACGCACTACTACATTGCTTTCCATTCTCTTTGTATATGAAATCCATTTTCATTTTTCGTTGAGGTACCTACACAATTCATTTATGTTCCTATGAATTAGACATGGCCTTAAGGGAGAGCAGCTTGACTATAGTTAACTGAAGCATTTCCTTAATATAAGGAAAACCACCTCCAACCACGCAGATCATGATAACAGGAAATAATTTAATGAGAGGCTACGACAAATAAGCCATGGATATAAAAGTGACATGAAAAAATTACCAATTTTCCTGACCATCGTTTTACATAATATCTTTGCATTTTCACGTCATTCGCTGTCTAAGATTTTTTTCTGCAATTCTTCGAAATAATTTTCTCTGATTGTCTTCTAATCATGGATATGTCTGGCCTCGTATCTGTTATAAGTGCCATAGTTGGTCTCACGCTTGTTTTATAGATTGACTTTCGTATCTAGTAAATACTACGCCAGACATCATAAAACTGGGACTAAGTGCAGACTTATGTTCGCTCAAGGTTTTTCCCCCGTCCTTCCACTATCGTTTCCAAAATAAATGTTCTCTTATCACCCATACCGCCAACCTATCCTTAATGGCGCGATTGACACAAGACGCTTCCCCTATCGACAAACTGATGGGGAAGGGTTCTGTTAGCTAATCTTGAGATTGAAAGACATCAATGATGTCGGATCTCAGTTCCGCCTTGCCAACCAAGCGGCATGCCTCCTCTCTCCCAACCACGGCAGGACACAACTCATCGCAACCACATTCGGTACTTTCCCGACCGAATCCGATTCTTGGTATTTTCTCATTTTCGCGGCCACGACGCGACGGCCAATGAACGGACGCCTTGCAGTGTCGGGCGCGAATCTCTCAGCGTGGGGCTCCGTGAAAATTTCCCGCTCTCGTTTGTGTGGCTTAAATGTCTTTTCGGGGGAAGGTGGTTCCTCGTCTGGGATTGGCGAGCGAGGCGACGGACACCTCAAGGCCGCTCGGAGGGAGCTTTATCCGGTGGACAGACGGAGAGTGCAGTCGCCCCCAGAGGGCTAACGCCTTTGCGTGCTTCAGACACGAAAGGAATTCGGCGGCGGGCGGCTCGTTCGCAAAATTACGAGGCGGGCGGGCGGGAACATGGATTGCGTCTGCATATGCCTCTAGTCTTCCTTCCGTGTCAATCAGGTATATTTCTTTTATTAGTGGTAGTAAAGAGGGAAGCCAACCACTCTATACCCTTAGCATTCAATGAGTTCATACATAAGGTAGTGCGAGGGAGATAGTTCTCTAATCATAATTGAGACCATATTCGATACATACGTTTTAATTTCACCAACTGTGAGACACACGAATTAAATATTGCATTATTAATGGTGCAATAAAATAGTTTTACTTGACAGAAACTGTAAGTAATCAAATGAAAATATCTGAATAAGTCTCTAACTTGACTCATTTTTTTCACGCGGTACGTATGAAACTCCATCAAAACGGAAGGTTTATTTGTGATCTTGAAGAATTTACTGCAGTGACAATATGATTAATTTTAAAAAATATTGGAGAAAACACACAAACTACACACTGTTGATTTTTTGACGAGATCTAAGTGTATGAAATGCCTCATTTTTAATATAAGGTCTCTCTGGAGTGCATATACGTACCAATTCCCATATAAAAGGGCTGGTATTCAATGGCAAATATCTCGGAAATTAATGCGGTAAGGGGTTGAATTTTTTGTCTATAGAAGGGTGACATATTTTCTTTAAAATAGACCAAATTTATTGATTTATAGGTAAAATGATATTTTGCTCAAACTACCTTAAAGGAAAGATTATTTTTTAAAAGGTGGAAGGGAGTAGAAAAAATCTGCTATCACCCTTCAACACCCACCTATTTCAACACCCACCGTTAATCAATAGATTTATTACAGACCAGTTTACCAAAATTTTCTCTCTTGATGTGCCTTCTGTAACCTTCCTTGAAAAACCTATCCATTTTTCTTCGTATAGCCTGATTCACTTTGCCAGTATTCACGTACACTTTCAGGGAAAGAGGCGATAATTAGTGAAAACGTCAGAGAAAGTGGTGGTGGTATAAATTTTTCCATCTTTAGAGTTCGTCCTTCATTCTGCCCCTGTACGAATCAGAGCTGTAACCAATCAGAGCACTGGTAGAAAATGAGAAATGTGGTGTCACACGCGAGACAAAATTGAGAGAATGCAGATTGTAAACACTACGGAAATTATACTCGCAGTTGCTGTTAGTTTCTGAAAATCGGAAGTCTGAAGATGAGAAAGTCTTGGAATTCTGGGAAAGATTCCTTTACCATCACATAGTTCACCATCACTAGCCATTTTCGTCATTCAAAACACGTTTCGATTTTAAATTCAAGAATTGATACTCCATAAGCCTAGCACCAGGATAATTTGTATCTGCTGAAGACAGTACTTCCTAGTTTTTGCTCTATTTTTTACCAAAAATCAGTCTCCGCCATCGTAGTCAAGCAAAGATTGTGGAAACCAATTGATCCGTTTCCGAAAGTCTTCGCCAGTGTTGTTCTTGAGCAGGCAACATCGAGTTTTCGGAATCGATCGACTTGGAATCCGATTTATCGGAATCTGAAAGGAGAAAGTCGAAGGGACGGAATACCACGAAGGGAACAGCGCGCGGGATAACCATTCCGAAAACGGGTGAAATGAAAGTCAATGCCAGCGGTACAGACTACAGTTGATGGCCACCGTGCATCCTGTGGAAAGACATGGCGGCGAGAGTGACTCTCCACTCTTTCCTCAAGGCGATTTTTGCCGCCATTTCCACCTCCGCCGGGACTACAGTGACAGGAGGGGAGAAGAAGAATGAGGGAAAAAACAAAAACAGGACGAAACTCGTGGCGGTGGGGGGCGGAGACAGGAGATAAAAGAGGAATAAAAACAAAGGATGGGGAAAACTCCCAAAAAATGTCCGACCGCGCCGTTGACAGCGCCTCCTACTACTCTCGCTTGGCTTTCCCGCCCGACCCACCCACCAGCAAAAGGCCCAGCGGAGGGACTCATTTTCTCCCGAGCTCTCTGTCTCGGTCCTCTTAGCCGAAAAAAATCCATCCATCGCCCACACCACGTGTTTCCCCGCTTTCCCTCTTCCCGCACTCTTCCATAAAAAGGGGAAAAAGAGAATTGCTTAAGAATTCGAAACCCATGCCAATCACCAAGGTAGATTATAAAATACTGGCGATGGCCCTCTACAATTAACCATCCATGTACATATCCAAAGTAATCACTGACAAAAGTTGTTCACTCTGAGGCAGTAGTAACGTATAGACGAAAGATCTGAGGTTTTCCCAGTGTATCTGCTGGAATAATGTTTCTCGGGTGTTCCACTAGGTAAGCAGATCAATAGGTCCCGACGTTTCGGATAACGACTTGCTCTCCATCTTCAGGGGTTCTGAATGAATCTAAGATCTTTCATCTATATGTTACTGCTGCCTCGGAGGTTCTGATTGAACCCCTTAGGATGGAGAGGAAGTCATTCTCGGAAACATCGGGACCTATGGACCTGCTTACCCGGTGGAACACCCGAGAAACATTTTTCCATTAACATATAGAGTTTAAACTAACAAGGGACACGAGCAACGAGCGAGATCAGCAATTAGCTGTTATAGCCTTTGATCAACAACGAGCTTTCGATAGAGTGGAACATGGTATAGAGCATAACAGGCCCTCGGATGAAAAAGTCAATGAGACATGTTACTCCACTATGGTTAGGCCACACCTCGAATACGCCGCGAGCATTTGGCACAATGGTCATAAAGATTTAACCAAAAAAATAATAAAATACAAAGAAAAGCAGCGCGTTTTGATAAAAACTGCTACGAGAAAACATATAGTGTCTCACAACTTTTAGAGGGACTAAGGTGGGAGCCCCGGAAGAGACTCGGAAGCTACTCGTTGGGCTTAGGTCGCTAGAGAAATTCAGAACTGATTTGTTTCAGAGTGACACAGAGAATATAACCATGACGCCATACTACATCTCTAGGTCTGACATATACGATAAAGATAATAAGAGAGATACATGGCCGAACAGATTGGTACAAATACTCGTTCCTTCCGCGTACATTAAGCGACCACAATAAACATTATTCTCTACTATATACACTCTCATAAAACATGTCACCATTTCATCTCCCAAAAACTTATATATCTTTATACGGATGGTGACATAACATCCCCTGCCACCCGCCCAAGCGGCGGCTCGCAGGGTAGTATATAGATGTGGATGATTACTTTTTTCACATTATACAAAGGTAAGGCTTCGGACAAAGATGTATATGTCTCATAAAAACCCTCTACAAGAACCCGACGTTCGTACATTGCTATGAGTGATTAGGCTATTTCTAGTTCGCTCAGCCATCTAACGAGACCAATTAGCATGCATATGCACTACGAATTTAGCCGGTATTCATCTTGTGCAGCTCTCTCCTTTATTCCACCAAACCAGTGAAAATCAAGCAGCTATTCGGAATTAAATAAGAAGTTCCGCATACTTCTCACGTTTTGCAATTTTGGGAATATTTCTCCAGTTTCATCTACGTACAACTTCATGAACCATCCTTATTGGGTGCGGTCATGGGGTGTTAGGATACCATTCATTCCATGGAAGGGTTCTAGAAAGGGAATTGATAGGTAGATAGGATGAAACGTTTTGACAGAGGACTCCGCTCTGTGGTACCTTCTTTTTCTTTAATGCAGTACTAATATGCGGGAAGAACATATTCTAAAACTTATCTGTTCGACTGTGAATCTCAGCAGATGGGTCTCCTCTATTCCCATTCAGTTACAGTCAAAATTCGCCTTCTTCATTTTCTTTGTCTTTTTTGATTATATAATATAATTATTTATTTATTACTCAACACAATTAGACATACATTACTCTTTACAACATGAATAATATTAGGTAGCCTAAAAGGAGGACCTGTATTAAGAATACCATCATTTGGCCAATAGTTATGCGTTTGTCTTTAACATGATTGAACATGGAAATAGATACATAATATTACATGAGGTTATCAGTACCATAAGTGGAATTACCAAGTTTATCCCATACAATTATAACAAGGTATCCTCTATTCTTTCTTGAGTAAATATTCAAGGTTGTATATTTTTCAACACTGTATTAAGGGTTGGTTCGCGACTGAATGGGACATAATTCTAGCGGCATCCCGATTGTTTTATTAATGTACATGAGCCTCTAAAAGAATACTGCTTTGATTTCTAATATGTCTAATTTAGAGGAAATCTGAAATATCGCATAAAAAATGAATATTAGGAAGACCAGTCTACGAAAAGACTTTTCAATCGAATGCCGAGAATGGAGTCGTGCAGCGATTATGCCTAAATATGTAATTAGATTTATGAAACCTTTTCAACAATATATATCACCAGAAATATCTAAAAATTCATGTGATTGTTATATTATAATAATTTCTCAAGTAAACCCTGCATTTACATTTATTTCAAGGTTTGTTAATTTCTAAAAACGTTGGCAACGCCGTAATGAACTTTGTTGATGTCCTTAGTGTCTGGTGTTTGATGTGCGTGAACTGAAGTTCTTTCCTACTTTTAACACATTGAATAAGTTCATTTTAGAAGTTCTCATACTACATAACAGTCCTTTTCAGGGCTAAATTGATCACCGAGTGGTGTTATTTTGGAAATCAGTGCTGTAACGCACTTTATGCATTGTTTTTGTGCGCGGTGAACGAGAGGTAAGGTAGTGGCTTGTTATGTGAAAGGTTTGAGGTTCGTTTCTCTGAAGGGGAATATTTTTTTCTTCTTTTTTTCATATTTTTTTCACTAACATCTTTTCAAAATTTTATTTTCATCATCGTAACTCGCTTTAAAAATATTTTTCCCCCCAAAAAGATAAAAATTGATCGTTTGAACGAATGTTTCGTTGCCTACAAAAAATTGACTGTCAGAATTTCGATCAGATCGACCGTTCAGACGCTAGAACTCAAAATTGTGAGAAATGATATGGAAAAAAGAGTAAAGAAAGTAATTTATATAGATGATGGACTAATGGCATTAAGAATAGGAATGTTACCCAAGGTCATAATACAAGTATATATGCCTACTTCTGCCTAAGACGATGAACAGACATGAATTCAAAATCACAAAAGTATACATTAGGATTTAAAAACAACTTGTTTGCATTATTCAGAAATATTTATAATATCAAGCGTTCATTTTAGCTGTAAGTGCCGCATTTATCAGTCGTTTCAAGTGATGTTAATTATTATTATGTGTCAACAAAATGTTTTAGGAAAATTTACCGGGCCTGTTTGGGTTTTATGAAGCCCTTCGTTTTTTAACCGATGTTTGTTATTGATCGAGGTGGTACTATATTTTCAAACAATTTACAGCTTCGGAAATGTGCCTCTCTGTTTGAATTCCCACGGTATGTGTACGTTCACTTCCATCGCTGCCACATGTATGACCGACCCCAGCGCTCCGATCAGCTAACTACTGTGTCTCGGATAAAATTTCGATAATAATCATTAAATTTCTCAAAATCTAAGAAGGTGACCTACCGTCATTTTTGCACTAATCAGTTTCTTAAATCCTAGTTTATGTCATATCTGTTTTTTGTAAAAACGACATGGGTTTCAACACTCTAAATCTATATTTTAAGTACCAAGGATCCGCTCCTACTGTACTACGTTATGTAAATATAGCTATTTTCAAATGTGATTATTGGAAAAACCAGGACGGAAAGGTGTATTTTTAATTAAGCCAATCGATAGAGGGTCTTTTATTCTATAAGTCCTGCGAATATGAAGAAAATGATATGGACTTTAGTTTTCGGACCAACCTCCTTAACAGATTTGGATTTAGCACATGAAGTAGGCAATAGATTGTACACTTTAGGTCCGACATACAAAAAACATCGAAGATTGAAGGGAGAAGGTAAATACAGTAGTAACCCAGAATTTTCACTTCTTATATAAAAATGTCATAGGACATTATGAATGTATAAATGTCTCAATGGGAGCAACTATAGTTGAAGAAAAAGTGGAAAGGAGCTTTCGAAACGGCTCTTTATCAAAATTACTCTAATAAATTTCTTTTGAAGAAATTCGGCTGGGTTTAAGGAATTTAAATATACTCCACCCCAACAGAAAATACCAGAGTTTAGTCTGGATTGGAATAAAGCATTATATATTCGCCCCTTAAATTATAATGGAAATTTATTTCTTATAAAGTAAACATTTTGTAGAGTTCGTCGCATAATATTTGTTACATTGTGAATATGTTGCTGCCATTTCAAGAATTCATCCAGGGTTACTCACAGGTATTTAAAACTGGATACCCGATCAATGGGTAAACAAATATTGCATGAAGTCATTAGATAGCTTTTTCCATGATAAGATAACACCCAATCAAACTTATACCTATTACATACATTATTGCACATATATTTGGTTTTGGATACACTAATTTCCAGTCTATTGGGTTCAAACCACTGTCGCAAACTGATTAAATCTAATTGCAAGTTATTTTTTACGTTCTCCCAGTTTAAATCCCCGTAGTTTAAAGCAACATCATCAGCAAATGCTGTCACATGACCGTTGAATTGGTAATTACATAGGTCCTTCGTATAAATTTGAAAAAGGACGGGACCAAGGGCTGAGCCTTGAGGAACTCCAGAAGTTACCACGTCTTAATCACAACAAATATTACCTATGTTGACACCCTCGAGTTATTAAGGTACTATATAATCTAAGGTAAGGAACTATATACTCTAAGGTTAACACACTGCTTTCTTGAGCACATTATCGTGGTTCATCTATTCTGGTTTTGATCCGCGATCATTGCGCCTGCAATGGTAAGCTGGCGGAGAGTGGAACTAAAAAGTACGATGGTACAGATGGGCGTCCACTCAGCGATATCGCTCGCGAAGGGTCGGCACGTGTGAACGGGGAGGGGAATAAGAGAAGTCCCCTCCCTCATCCACACCAACCCACCCACCCACCCCTAACATTCTCCATCCCTTTCATCGAACAACCCTGAAATTCCCTCCCAAACCAAACACTCCAAAGAGAGGAGAGCCCTTTGCCAAAAAACTCACTTCGTCTGCCTCCACGCAGACAGCCACACATACAATCAAGGGCCCTCGGATGTGGGAGAAGGGCGGGATACAACACGCAGCATAGAGACCAAAGCCTCCAGCAGCGTTTCCGCTCCCACACACACATTAGGTATCCACCAAATGAGTGGTGCGTTCTTGGAGGAGAAGAATTACGTGGTCCAAAGAGAAAGAAATATAGAAGCCGATTCTAACTAATAGAATAGAATAGAAAAAGGTTTATTGTCCTAAGAACATTTGCTCCTATCGGGCAAGGTTTTTCATCTAAACATTAAATTGACATATGAAAAAAAGAAAAACAGTAGTGAAACAAAATGCAATAATATAAATGAAGGTCTCAGTTTTACAAAAATATGGTATGTATTGGAGTGAAAATATAACAATAGACCAGAGCAACTGAATATTACAACTTATAACTTAAATAAAATAAAATTTTAGATTTTTATGAACCTCTGGGATTTAAAAATTTTCAAATATTACTAATTTTAGTTTCCATGTGCATTTGCAAATCAACAGCTTCAATAATTTATGCATGAAAAAGATATACGAACTAACAATTACAGCAATCAAAACTATTAAAATTATCAACACAAACAGTTACAATTAACAAAATATACAAATGTGACATTTTTGTATACCATACTGCATATCTATTCTGAGAGTACTGCAATTACGGCCCTCCAAATGGCACGTTGTCAGGGATCGATAACTTAATGGAATTCAACATGATAAATTATTTTCAAAGGAAAGCGATTGGCTGCAAAGAAAATTGGGTGGAGAGCTGCAGGAAACCTGTCTCTGGATCGACGACTGCTTATAATAAAGATAGGAATGGTGGGATGTTAAGGGAAGTTTTGTTTTGAGTAGTGAAGTGACTTGAGATAAATTCTACGTCGGAATAAACCTACTCCTTAAGCTACGTTTCCGTTACTATCTTTCTACTCGAGAAAGAATTCCGTCGTGCGGACGCAAGTTGGAGCCAACCTAAGTTAAACTTGTTTACCGCGCCAGAGGTACTAGGGTTGGCGCCGGTTGCCGGAATTTGAAATTCGTGCGAACGGAAGTTAGTTAAAAAATGTGTTAAGACAATGGCGGGTGAAGCAGAAATATGGCGGAATTACACTATATGGAAAATTGAAACTCTCGTGGACTGATACAGACTGTGAGTCCATTCAAAGGATATTGCATTTATTAAACTAACATTCTTGATAGATATTAAATGTTAATGAACTCGAAGGCTTCTGCGGAGTCGTTCAGTCGGCAGTGAAGGCATTTCGGGCTCTTTTCCGCGTATTTCAACTGCCGTAGACGACAGTTTCAACAGCATGGTAGCTGTCTCCTTGAGGTCCGAAGAAACTGTCGTCTACGACAATGGAAATACGTGGAAGAGGGCCCGAAAAGCCTTCACTGCCATTGAATGTTAACTTTTTCCAATCATTGCGTGTACAATTGATGAGTTACGAAGTCACTCTCGTGGGGCAGGTGTGCTAGCAAGTGACAACTCGTCAGGTTGAGTGAGTAGCTCAGTAACCAGCTGACACACCTGACCGACAATAGGGATATCCAGGCTCGAATGCCGGTCAAATCAAATGATTTTTTAAATTACAAATATCATCTCTTCATGATTACGTGTTAATGCTGCTCTTACTGGTGCGGGCGCGTATGTTGCTTCAGTTGTTCTTTAGTGAGTCCTTACTTTGGTTTGGTGAAAACAAGTCAATTCGGGCCGCCATATAGACCGCAGTTCAAACCTAGAGTCCGTCCGATATGCTGATTTTTCTCAGAAAGTTACGAAATCACTCTCATGGGGCAGGTGTGCTAGCAAGTGACAACTTGTCAGGTTGAGTGAGTAACTCAGTTTCGCACTCGGATCCTCGGGATGAGAAGCCAGTGGTGTTACTACTACTACCACGCACTCCAGTAATGTAAACCGGGCTTGGCGAAAGACGCCCATTGGTCCACAGCTTTCAGTCTCATCCGACTGATGAAGCATTGTACTTCATCTACATCTATTTCTACTTATTATCCTAAATATCTATAAGTATCTAAACATTTTTTCACGATCGTATGGTTTAAACAAAGGCTACCATCATGAAGTCTTCTGTCACGTGATTCTCTGTCCCAAACGGTATTGGACGTTTTTACAAATTGTATGCATTTCTGTCAGCTACGTAATTGTCTTGAACACACTCCAGTAATGAAAACCGAGTATACGAAGACGTCCATTGGTCCACAGCTTTTTGTTTCATCCTACTGATGATGCATTACACTTTAATGCTACTACCTGGCACCCAAGTGGGCATGCGGATTGGAAATGTAAACCTCCGGGATGCGAACCAAGATCCTTTGGATGGGAAGCCAGTGGTGCTACTACCACTGCTACGCAATCCAGTATAGTAAACCGGGCATGGCGAAAGGCGTCCATTAGTCCACAGCTTTCAGTCTCATCCAACTGACGAAGCATTGAACTTCATTTTCATCTACTTCTACTTATTACCCTGCTAGCCACCACGATGGTGTTTGGCAGAGGGTGACTTATCACCAACATGAACTAGAGTGAAGAAATTTACTTTCACAAGTATGCACCATATATTAGGTATGCTACAAGTACTACAGAAGCCACAAAATTTATCTATAATGTAATTACGTAAACGTGAAACTATAGTCATGCAGTGAACATGCAAAATATGGTGTCAGCACTACTCGACAGATTTATAAACATGCATTAGGGGGTGCATATGAATTAATCAGCTACACTGTCTGTCAACTAACCTACTACCAAGTCTCAACGCAGACATTATGGTTTCTTATCGATCGTGGGAAAAACGACATTTTAAACCTATCTGTTCTAAAATCAATTTTCCTTATTTTATTTTCATGATCTGATCTGCCCTAGTATGTTGGCGTTCGTAAGATATTGAAAACTTCTTCTGAAAATAAATCGTTTTTGAATTTACTTAAAAGATTGAGCCTAATTTTCAATCGAAGGTCTGATAGGGATTCCCATCCTAGTTTTTGCAAGAGGGCACCAGAATTCTATCTCGTCGCACCCAAGTGTGTATGCGGGTTAGAAATGTAAACCTGCAGGATTCGCACCCGGACCCTCGGGATGTGAACCCGGTGGTGATACTGCCACAACACTGCGTTGGAGTTCGTAGGATATTGAAAACTTCTGAAAATAAATCGGTTTTGAATGTACTTAAAAGATTGAGTCTAATTTTTTAATTGACGGTCTGATAGCGATTCCCATCCTAGTTTTTGCAAGAGTTCACTACATGTACATGTACATCTACGAAATACCGTGAAAGCCACCACTAGGGTGTGTGGCACGGGGTGATTCCACACCAGACATGCAGCACTCATCCCAATACAATCAGAACCGCGCGCGTTCCCCCGAATGCCAGGCGCAGGCCAAAGCAGTCAGGGTAGTGATATCCATTTCAAAATGAAAGAGAATGGTAACTTTCCACACAGAACTTTAATGATTACCGACCATGGTTTCAGCACCTAGTGCCATTATCAAGGTACATAAGGACCTTGATAATGGCACTAGGTGCTGAAACCATGGTGGGTAATCATAAAAAATTCTGTGTGGAAAGTTACCATTGTTTTTCATTTTCAAATGGATATCAATATCAATTGCTTCCACAAAGTTGAGCCTGATACGCTATTATACAGTCAGGGTAGAATGCTAGAATGCTACCTCGTGGCACCCAATAATGTATGCAGGTTAGAAATGTAAACCGGAGGGATTCGCACCCGGATCCTCGGGATGGGAACCCGGTGGTGCTACTGCCACCACACACCTCGGTATCACATCTCCCTCACACTCTCCCCATCCTCTCGCTCGCTCACGTGTTTGAAAGGGGAAGCGGGCCTCTTCCACGCTTTTCCTTATCTCCCTCCTCTCTCTCACTGCCTCATTCCCTCATCCTCCTCCGCCTTTTTCCACCCACGCCTCCCTCCTCCCCTTCCCCATAACCTCGCTCCCACCACACAA
Source organism: Ceriagrion tenellum (assembly GCA_963169105.1). Classification (NCBI taxonomy): domain Eukaryota; kingdom Metazoa; phylum Arthropoda; class Insecta; order Odonata; family Coenagrionidae; genus Ceriagrion; species Ceriagrion tenellum. Next base: position 133,172,419 of record OY720634.1, on the reverse strand, counting down.
CCCGTCTCTCCCTCCCCCAACCGTCTCGCTCTGGTCTCGCCGGCTCCTTCCACCGAAAAGACCCGCCATGGCACTCGGTCATTGCCAAGGGCAACGTCTCTCTCTCTCTCTCTCTCTCGCCTTCCCCCTTCCTCTTCCTCCATTCTCTCCCTCCCTCTCATTCTCTCCCTCCTCCTCCCCCCACCCCCGTCACGGCCGCCTCCGCCCCCTCCCCCTGCTGCACCGAATCCCCACCGCCCCCCTAACTCATTCTTCGTAATCTCCCTTCTCCCTCCCTTCCATTTCCCTACCACAGCCAAGCAACCACCGAACTCTCTCTCTCTTCTCTCTTCCACTTCCACCCCTCTTTATTTCTCTTTTATCTTCCTCTCCCCTTCTCTGTGTTCCTCCTCCTCCTCCTCTCTTCATCTTCGGAGGAGAGTGCAAAAATGGGCAGGCGGCGGAGGGGGAGGGGAGGAGGGTGTTCCCATCTTTCTCCCCCCTTCCTCTTACTGAAATGGAGCCCCACTCCACCTCCTCCTTTCTCCCCGCCCCTCCAAAACATCGCTGCCGCCTCCTCAAACGTCCTCTTTGGGCAGATGCCAAACCGTTCGTGCCTTGCGGAAGTAATGGCGATCAGTTCTCTCGGCAGGAAGGCCTCTCTCTTTCCTCTCCTCCATCTGCAACTCGCGAGCGGTCCGCGAAAGAGTATTGGCTCGAGTTTGGTGGATTCTGAGATCGATTTGAACGGATTCGGAAAGTTTTTCGATCCTGTGAATCGCGTTTATTTTTCCAAAGGGCGACACTTTTTTTTTTCAAATGATGCCCCGATTCGTGGACATCGCATTTTTTTTCAATCGATACATCGCATAAACTCTCTCACTCCAATGAGAGCTGGATCTATAGGATACCGATTCCATCAGCGTCTCGATCGATGCTTTTCGAGTGAGGTGAACTCCGTGGATTATTTTTTAACTGGGGTCTCTCTTTCTCGAATGGATCCTCCTATGTTTGACATCGCGACATTTTTGATCGATAACCTACTGCATTGTGAAAATATCTCTCCCTTGAGCGTCAGATCCAAGAAACTTCAATTCCGCCAACGAAGTATCGAATGACACGGCTGATATAGTTCCAACCAAGTCAAGGTCCCGGTAGGCGATGCTATCTTCCCCTTGAATCTAGTCGACATTCCTACGGAAGTGTACAACGCCATCTGTCGACGCTCAAGTATTTCCTTTCACTTCGACAGGATATGCGAGAAAGACAGGTTTGATAAATAAATAAAGGAACCATTTTGCTACGTTGGCTGCGCTCCGAATAAATCTTATAGCTTCACAAAAGATAAAAATCTTTTTCTGGAGGGCTTGGAAACACCCTGATTTTGTCTGGCGAGCAAAAGACTATTGGGAGCAGCAATTTGGCCACAAAACCTTCTTTACGCTAGAAATGGATTGGCAGCTGAAAAAGTTATGGACCAAGACCGGTTCTCTGTAGAAGTGTGGGACATTTCCGCTCCCCACGCAGAATCCTCGTTTGAAGTTCCTATCCAAGGGAGAGGTGTGTTGCGCAGCAAGTGAATGGCTCATAGCAATGGCTCCTCCGCCGTTGTCAAGGGGGTGATATCATCATCATTATCGTTGCTTCAATCCCAAGGTTGGATACCTGCAGAACACTATATACTTTCCAATGATATGTTATTTCAACCCTGCCTTAATGATTGTTCTTTACGAAATCTCTACATATTTCATTCTCGAAGGACTTCGTCCATATCTCTCCTGCTATGAATTAAGATATACATTATGTGTTGTCAGATATGTAATGCACATAATTTTTTTAACTGGAACGAGTTTTCGAACAAATCTAAAATTAGTATGCTCCAGGTATATACATCCTTCGAACGAAAATAGACCCTAAATCTTTATCCAGGCCATGTACATTTTATTTTTAATTTTCCTACAACATTTTATTCCGTTCTTTGCGTCACTGAACACCTTAATATACGTTATTCTCGCTGTTCCGATGATGTCTTATTGTCTGAAGAATGAATTGATACACCAAAGCTAATAAATTTACAAAAGTACATAATGTTTGTCTAAAAATGCAGTGTTTCTGGGTTTAAATCATAACTTGGATATTTATACAGAATGCAGATGCGTTTGTAACTGAATTCGAATTTTAAGTTACCCGTACGTGACGGCTCCAAAACTGGTAAAAAGATTCAAAACACATGTCCACAACTTTTTCTCACCCGTGAAGTCGAAATTTTGAATTTGTATTTGAATTTCCTCTGAAATTTTTATTTGTATTAGGATCAGGGATATATCTTGTGTTCTTGGCTTAGAGTTGGATCTAGGGTCTAGTTTTCATTACATTAGCACCTGGAGTATAATGAACCTAAATACCCTACAATAGAACCTGTGATTCATATGCACATAAAAGGTGGTTCCGTGAAATCTGTATTCCGTTTTCAACGAATTTGATGGAGAACTAGCTTATTTATCATTGGTTTCCGTTTATAATGAATTTTTGGCGCCCCTCCCCCCACTATGGTTTCAGTATTTTGCGCCCCCCCCCCCCCTGGTGGCAGCCGCCTACCTGTAGTGGTTAAACCGGCTGTACCCCTTTTTTTCCTATCCATCTCCCTCCTTCTCTCATTCTTTCTTTGGGGGAAGACGCCCCCTTCAGCAGTCCGTCTCGGGGGGGGGGGGATCGAGGGATGGCGGATGGGGTTGAAGGAGTGGAGGGGAGGAAAGGCCACCGCCGCGCGGGAAAATGAAAAAGCCCTGAGAGAGGAAGAAGCGAGGAGGAGGAAGGGCCGAACCAATGTGCCGAAATTCGCAAACCCTCCATCTCCCCACACCCCTCCCTCTTCCACCTTCATCCTCCCCCTCTAAGCACCGAATCTCTCTCTTTCCCTCCCTCCTTCCTCTCAGTCAGACGGCAGCAAAGAAGAGAGGAAAACCCTCCCTCCCTCCCTCTATCCCATGTCTGCCTTCGGCGGGCGGGCGGGCCAACGCCGTCGTGTGGCCTTCTGCCTCCCGAGTGCGGAACGCGCTGTGCAGTGTATACCTTATGCACGGCAGCTGTCCCAAAAAAGCTTCCTTAACGCCGCGTGGCGCTCATGCGAATTTCCCCGGAAGGAGGTGACCGTTAACCCGACTAGTAAATTCTCTCTTTTTTCCCTCTTATGACCGGTGTCAAAATTGGTCAACATTCTCGTTCTTGTAATTTTCAATTCTTTTATAAAATAAATTATATACCTATAAATAATGCATTTTCATCCAACCTGACCAGAAAAAAATAGAAGCCTTCGAAACCTGGTGCTGGAGAAGCATGCTGAGGATAAATTGGACGGACAAAATAAAAAAATATGAAATGTACAGAACAGTAGAAGAGGAAAGGACCTTATGGGACACCATAGAGAAAAGAAGAACAAGATGGGATGAATTGGACACACTCTGAGTCACAATGGGTTTGTGAAGAACATAATTGAAGGCAAAATAGAGTGAAAAGCCCCCAGAGGAAGACCAAGAAATAAGTTTATTGACCAAATAAAGAGGAAGGTACATAGGAAGAGATACCAGGAGGTAAAGGAACTAGCATTAGTAGGTAAGGGTGGAGGGCTGCAGTCAACCAATCCTGGGATTGAACGACACAAATGAATGTTATTCAAAAATTACCAGCCAAATCTTGACCTTAAGTATTGTATGGTTCTAAACTACCTTTGCTAATTGAAAACTATCTCAAATATTGGTTTTATTGGTAATTATAACAAGCAACTATACAAAATGTGCCTTCAACAGAAAAATAACAATGAAAGCATGCTGTGTACTCGACTGTAATAGGGAAAATCAAGTGAGGAAATGGTTCATTGAATTTTTCTCAGAGTTAGAATTTCCGGATCTCCAGACGATTTGCACTCTGTAAAATTCTGGAATGAGTCAAAAAAAAAGTCTAGGTTCTTTTTTTCCGTTTTTCGTGGAAGAACTGTGGTCGAACTCGAATCATTCCGCGGTCATCCAACTACAGTCGCGTTTCCACTCGTTTCCTTGTTGGTGAGACCCGAATCTGCAGCTGTCCACCTTGGTTATGTCCTCTTTACCCTAACACGTTGGTCGATTAGACTTTTGAGGAGTCTTCCGTTATATTTGAAGTAATTCTTGATTTTCGGGAGCGGATCTCTACCGAAAACAGCAAATGAATGTACAAAAAGATGAGAGGACGCATCGAGGAAGGCCAAGAGTATAAATAAATTCCAGCGAATTCTGATACATGTCCAAACGAGGATTTTGTTGGAATAAGTACGAGAATAAATCGATAAGGAGAGCTGCAGCATGCAGAGGTATTCGGACTGACGATTGCTGATGATGAGGAATAGATGGGTCGAATCATAAAGGGGGGGAAGGATCAGGGGTGGAGAGAAACCCGGCTTTGGTCCAATTCCAAAGTGCAATCCAATTACCATCCAAATAGTCCCATCTAATTACGATCAGGATTACGATAAATGTTTCCTAAGGTGCATGTTGATCAAATTCTTTGTACGATTACTGGACGTACCACCTTTTTTTTCCTAGTTTTTTTTTTAACGCCATGCATCTTATCAACGTCATCAAAGTTCATTCTCTGACTATCGACTATATTACCTAAGTTGACGGAAACGGACGGTCGCGTTTAGTTTTCCTTCGTCTTCTGGTCAAGGAGGAATGTAAAATGATTGACGGGAATGTCAACGCCAATTGTTGACTTTTTTTGTTAACGGAGCACTAAACGGTTGTAGAGCACCACTTAATCATTTATACTTTTAAATCAAAGAATGTATCATCCGAAAAAGATACCACCTAGCGCTGATTCATGGGTATCCATTACTCTCATCGTAAAGGAGAGAGATGGATGATCTGGATATGAAAATTTGTGAAAATTGAACAAAATCTCTCCTCTGATAGGCTTGCGTTGACGTGGCATGATGAGAAAGTGGATATGTGACACTAACAAGGTTCGCAAATCGTCCGTCCACTGCGACAACAACGCCCGGTAATCGTAAGTGGCCACACTAAACAATTTAAATCTACATCTACATACTACCCTGAGAACCACCGCGTGGGCGTGTGGCAGGGGATGTTAGGACATCATCCGTGTATAGATGTAAAGCATAGTGTTTTGGGAGGAGAATGGTGACGTGTATTATGGGAGTGTATTTAGTGGAGCTCAGTTTTTATTGTGGTCGCTTATTGTGTGCGGAAAGAGCGAGTCTTTGTGCCTATCTGTTCGGGTGTTTATCTCCCTTATTTTATCGCTTCTGTCAGACCTAGAGGTGTGGTGAGGCGTCATGGCAATATTCTCTGTAGCGCTCCGAAACACAAATTCTGAATTTTTCAAGCAAGCTAATCCTCCTACGCTACGTGTAGCCTCCGAGTCCCTAGGGGCTCCCACCTTAATCTCTTTCAAAGTTTTGAAACACTATAAGTCCCACTCGACGGAAAAATGTGAACTTGAAGTGCTTCTTCAATACCTTTAAAACAGTGACCGGCATTCCACCTAAGAATCTCCACCTACATCGGGATTCGAACCGTGACCCTCGGGATAGGAAGCCAGTATTCGGGCCACCTTACCCATCCTATCCCTCTTCTGCACGTCCGTCCATACACAGATGTACGGGGGTCCAACGAGGAGTGCCAATTCATCAACGCAACGGTGACCGTTCCTTCTTCGTCTTCGTCACGTTAATCTTCGCTCCGCCTCAATCCCTTCTTCTCCACGGCGAAGCCTCCTCCTCCTCGCCTCTTCTCCCACCTCGCCTCGCCTGCCCTCGCTTTTTCGGACACCAGTCCAGTGCTGCCACCTGCCGAGGAAACATTTCGGCGAAGCCTCCCCGTTATATTATAGTCTTCCCATGGCGTTGTGGAAGGAGGGGAGGGAACTCAGTTACGCGACCTCTCATACGTTCGTTCCTTGGGCCATAGATTGCCGAAATAGCGAAGGGTAGAGAGGGTAGGGGGAGGAGGGGGTAGACGTTCCTTTGGCCTCCTTCCTCCTTCAACCTCCCCCCGACGACCAATTTTATGCACGACTGACTCCGCGAAAAACCCTCCGCCTAACGACACAAACGCTGTCCGCAGGGAATCAGAGGAAATGGTTGATTTCTTCTCTTCCCTCCTAGCCGCGCGTGTATACGAGTCAGAGTGAGTGTATTTATAAATAGACAATACAACTATTTATACGCGACAATGGGACCGGAATAGCGTCCGATATTTCTAGCTTTTGCCGGTCCGAAATAGACCCGTTCATCAAGGGAGTTTCGGTGAGATTCCGGCGTTATAAAAACCTATTTTCGTTCGCGCTCGTTCACGCGCAAAAGGTGTTCGCGTCCCACCCCCCCTCACTCACGTCCCCCCCCTCGCCTCCCCCAAGGGGTGGCTCGACTCCCCCTTGAGCTTTTCATTTCCCATTAAAGCATCCCACATAAACCGCCCCCGTCAGAGTTAATTTGAGACCGCTTGAAGTGTAAAAAAAATAACGAAGAAAGGAAGGGTTTTCGTTCCCTTGGAGGTGTCCTCCTCCCTCTGCACAGCTCGCAAATGTTTTTTTTTATCTGCGTGGGAATCGCAAGGAAGCAATATCTCCGAGTTCATCAAAAGCTCAGGATCGCTCCGCTCCCCGCGTGAACATCCGTCACTTCCTTCGGTAGAGGTTTACATAATTCGTCATTGCATGCCCACAACCCGTTCACAAAGGACCCTCCCCCTCCCCGACCCTCCCTCTCCGGCCAACCCAATTAATACCATCCATTCATGCCGTTCATGCGAGCTGAATCGTCAGATTCCATCGATATACCCTTAGCAATTAAAACTACTGTCACGCATTCGCAATGGGAAAGTGAAAGAAATTGTATTTTATTCGGCTTAGTTTTAAAAGGCTCCGTTGCGTGACATCGCGTGAGATGAGGGAAGTTTATGATTCGGCCCCGTCATCATTGGTCCTTCAATCCTAAGATTTGGTTGACTGCAGTCCTCCACCCTTCCCTATCTACTGTTAGTTCCCGTACTTCCCGTTCCTGTTTGTTCTTCCTTTTGTGCTTTCCTCTTTATTTGGTCTATTTGTTTGTCCCCAGCCTTCCTCTGGGGACTTTTCTCTCAATTTTCCCTTCTGTTAAATTATTTACAAACACATTGTGCCTCATTGTCCGCCAACATCTACATCTACTTGTTACCCTGCTAGCCGCCTTAAGGGTGTTTGGCAGGGGTTGACCTACCACCAACATAAACTACAGTGAAGAAATTTACTTTCACCGACATGCACCACATAATATCCATGCTACAAATGAAACAGAAGCCACGAAATTTGTCTATAATGTAACTATGTAAACATGACTCAAGATTCATTCAGTGAACATGCAAAACATGGTGTTAGCACTACTCGGAAGATTTAGAAACGTGCATTAGGGGGCATATGAATCAATCAGCTACACTACCTGTCAACTAGCCTACTTCAAAGTCTCAACGCAGACATTATGGTCTCTAAAAATCCGTCCAATCCATTGGGTTCCCATTTTCTGTACAATGTTCCATATGGTCTTTTCCTCGACTACTCTTCTTTAAACTTCATCATCTATTATTTAATTCCTCCGTTTGGTCTTCAGCATTCTCCTCCAGAGCCAGGTTTCTATGCTTTGGCTTCCGTGCGTGATATTCTCGACGGAAATGCGAGAGGCGCGTCTCGACTTGAAGGTGAGAATGCGACAGGGCGAAAAAAAATGCGTCCGCGGCGTCTATGGAGTTACCGTTACATGCTCGTTCGCCATTTCAAGGAGGTCTAGACATCTGGAGATTCCAAAATGGGCCCCAGCCGAACTTTCCCCCCTTGAGACCAGGCCGCGTGGGCCTCTCGAACTCCCTCCCTCTATATATCATTAAAAAGGGCGACAAACTGGAACCGACTTGTCTACGTGTTTATTCTAACTTCGATATGGTGGCTGGAGCTTGAAGAAAAGCCGTCAAAGTTTGAATGTGGCCGTGTATTATGTTTAATTAGTCAAGGGAAGATAGAACGCAGTTGGCAGAAAAGATTACAGTGATTATGGAATGAATTAAGGGAATTTGACGAAATAATCATTTTCTTCTTAATGGCTGTCGTTCTCTCAAAATGTTAGTGTTCTGGGATACAAACGCTTTTCCCCATCGAGATTTTAAAAATTTATTCCGATATTTCTAGTAGTTTTCATAGCGTTTTCACATTGTATCTTTGTTTAACTATACTCCTTAGTTATAAGTTGAGCCCTTATTCAATAAGAAATCCATACCAATTAGGGATCATGGTATAACATGACAGTGTTTTCTTTTATTCCTTAAATATTAACAAGAGTGGATAATATTTACGACGAGAAACATCATGCATGGAAGAATAAAATCACTTTGTTAACTCCACTCGTGAAAATTTATTGTCGCGACTCGGGTTTTGACACTTATTGTCATCTTCAATTTCTCCAATAAATTTGCGCCAGTAGAGTTGACAAAGCTATTTTATTCTTTCTTGATCGATAAATACCACATAATCAAGCCTATAAACCTATAAAGCCTATAAACAAGCCTATATTTTTTTGTAAACATACATGGAAATTAAATTTCTTAATTAAAATCTTGTATTTTTTCTTGGAGGTGGCGACGTTTATTCGTTGTGAAATATTACAGAGTACTAAAGCGTAAAGTCCTTGTTTCTTGAAATATGGATTTTAAAAAGTATATTACATCTATCAAATTTCTTAATAGTAATAACATTGGTTTATAAGTCTTGCCATAAACACTCCATAGTTCATTTACGTCGAAGTGAGTTAAGTGTTGCAAATGCATATTTAATGAGAGTACTTGAAATTATACAGTTCGTATTAAAGCATGTCTTTTTATGATTACTTCACAGATTTCATTTGCACCCCACTCTTTAATTCACATAACATTACACTTACATTCACACGTTGCTGTTGCACCTTAGTATTCGAGTTGACGAAATAACCACGAGACATAGATATGACTTCTTGGAGCTTACTTGTGGAGCACTTACGATTTAATAAAACTGAAGTTCGAATTTAAAAGTCCATTTTGGAAATTACGTATATCTGGAATACACAATCCATTATATCTGGAAGACCTACCTGAATAATTGCCAAAAGGTCATTAGATGGCCATCAATGATCATCTAGAGGAACCCCCTTGTATAGTAATTATCGCTGCCAGAAATCATTAATTATATATTAATAAAATAAAATAATAGCTGAGATGCGTTGAAGACGATTAAGAGATAACACGGTCCCATTGTTTCAATTGGCTGAGCTTATATTTGATCGCTAGAAGAAAAGTTACGGGCTATCAAGACGCTTTAGGTGAAACTATGAGAAAGGTCTACTGATATTATAACACCCTTTCATCAGTGGCTCTCATATCAGTAAGTACTAAAACGGTGTGGAATTTAATAAAATGTAGTATGCATTAAGTTGGAGCAATTGAATTATGTATTAAATTATTGCAAATAGCTTACAGGTTATTTTATCCTGGTCGTGTTTCTTCAAGGAATTTACCATTTTAGTTTGGCAGCTATTAAAACTCAAATATTATACTTCATGATTTTCAATAAACAATAAAGTGCATATCTTTTTCTATTAGAACCTATGCTTTACAGGCGCTGTTGGAATCTAAATAAATGGAATAGTTTTTTTAGGTGGAATATGTAAATCGTTGTGCAGGTCATATTTTATGTTCTAAGGTCTGACTTTTGAAAAAAAATGATAAATTATTATTGAACTACGAATCCATAATCTTCCTATCATTAGGAAGAATCTCGTAGCTTCCAAGATGTACGATATGCCATTTATTAAACCTCCTCAGATGTTAAGAACCCACATTACGACTTGAGCTGGAAAAAAAGATAAAAGGTGGTCCATCGAATGATTTCAATTGTCTACCGAGCATAAATAAATGCGGTAGAGGTTATTTATTGTATGAACCTCAAGCTTGGATCTTATTTTAAGAAATCTTGTTCAGAAAAAATCGATACAAGCGTTTATAACTAGACATCGTTTTTTGCGTCTTCGATGCTAGTCAACGCAAAGCTCATAACTTAGCAACATTTGCATATGTAAAATCACGTCTAGGCTGTGTTCCATTTAAAGACTGACTGAATATATGCATTCTATAGGCAAATGCATGGTGTAATGCAATTTTACGCGAAAGTTGAAGAATTTGACCGGACCGAACTGATTTTCGGATAAATATTGATTGAAAAATTGTACCATGTTTTTATTAACACTGCTTTCTATACTGATATGACTCCACAATATCTGAAGATTTTACCTTGTTAGTAAATACTATTTCTTCGGTAAGCTCATAGCTGTGGATTGCAAATCCTTGATAAATGTTTCAACCTCTAATAGGAATGAAGCGTTTTTTGCAATGCTTCACGATAATAAACTGATAGATAATTGCTTGTGTTGTCAACTGCCTAACAATAACTATTGGCCTTGTTTTGTTTTTGGCTACAGATTGATCCTTCTTAAGAAAATTGGTTCACACAGAATATCAAGAGCACACGACGTTTAAAGTAGGACGCAGAAGTGTTTGGCTATGAGAAAGTTTCGCGAGCTGTGAGGCAACTATTCGCAGTGGATTTCGTCATGGCCTAGAAATGTTTTTGGGAACGTGTTTAGCCCAGAGACTATTAGACTCAGACGTTCGCGAAATGTTGGCGGTGAAATCTAGGACCGAGTGAAATAGGGCGTCTGTCGTTGAAACTTCAAGTCGATGAGTGAGTTGAGATTCCTTAAAACATATTTCATCCAAAACGTTACATGCGAAATACCTCCAATGATATTGAATTAAATATTTAAAAAAATATATATTTGTAAAACGATACTTGCGCGTGATATTAGCGAAAGAAAGGACCTACTTAAAAGTACTGATAAAAATGCTTCAGTATACTATGCATGTACCTTGAAATAGAAAAGCCAACTAAGGTAAATATGCGCAAAAATTGAGAACTATGGCATGCAAACTATGCCAATGGATGCCTATGGATGCAAACTATGGCATCGATTAAACGTTCGCATTTTAAATGACTAATATGAGAGGCTGGATTGCTTTGGGCTGGATGGATAAGATTATTATTAAGGCCAGCTATTTCAGGATTCATTTGTCCAAGAGGAACTACCCAATATCGTTTCAATTTTTTCACTGCTTTGATTTAATTTTGACTGGTGACTAGAACATCTTGTTTACATAAACTCCCATTGAAATTTGCAGAAGTTACGATGGATTAGTGATGTAACTGAATAGGATATGAGTTGAGCAATTAGAAGCTCAAGATTGGAATCCCGGTCAAGTAAAATGACATTTTTAAGGAAAAATTCATTTCATTTTAAGTGTATTATTACTTCGACTTCAATTTCAACTTTTTCCCCATCACATTAGCGCAGTCAGTTTCATCACAGTGGCTATTTTCTTAGGCGGAAAGAATTTAACTTCACCATATGCACGACATACTTTTGAGTCCACCAGTTACCCATATCTGAGCGAAGTCATGCGTTCATTAAGAGTTCATCGCGGCGAGTTCCCTCCCTCCTTCGCTGGAGTTAAGATTTCGGCAACGGCTCGAGGCTTTGGTTTCAATCCTCTTCGATTTAGATTATCAATTCGGGGTCAGAGGAAATTAAGTTTTTTTGTTTTTATGACTGGGGGGAAAGTTTCGCGAAATGCGTCCCAACTATTAATAGTGGATTTCGTCATGGCCTAGAAAAATTGTGCGAGACCCAATTCGTTCCGGGACTAGGGACTTTCTAACGGTCCACGGGCGAAATCGAGCCTGCTCGAGTATTTTGAAAGTTTTTAATGCTAGTATCCTGTTTTCTCTATCAGCGGTGTGATCATTCCACGAGTGATGATCGCAGTGAATGACCGATGCCGCTATTAAGCGAAATGAGTAGGGAATTTTCGTCAAAATTAAAAAAAAATTAGAAGTCCAATTACTAAATGGTGTGATTGACATATGTGATGTCCTGGTGTAAAATATAATGATTAAAGTAGGGAAATAATAACTGAATGAGTACGTATTGCTTATAAAAAATTCAACTTTCTGAATAGCAATGAATAATGAGGAATATTTTCAAGTATTGGCTGAAATGCTGAATATATTCATCATTAGTGCTTTGTTTATTCAGCAAAGCAACTCTAAATGTGCCCTGACGTTTGCACATCAACATGATATATAATTTAATATGATTAGAATGTACGTATCCACCATAGCAAGCTATCTGGTCGCAATTGGCATTAAAATTATCAGTTGTGCTGATTCAATTTTCTGTTGTTTTCTTATATCTGTTCTTTCCCACGGGCCACAGGGGGTTAGAGTAGCAATTGAGGTGAATCGGATAATGTTTTGAATCTTGCCGCTTAAGGAGATGGGTTGACATACCTACCCTTAACAAGAGCAGTTAATGCTTTGGCGTCTTTGAAAATTTTTTTTAATTAGACGTTTACTTTGGTATCATTTCCTCTTTTCATCTTAGCATTTATAATTTTCATTTTTGCGGTAAACTAATATAAAATGGTGCATGGCAGATAGCATTTTGTATATTGAATAGCCATTTAGCCCATTAACTTTTGGTACTCTCAATTAAGAAACTAGAATCCTCCACAGGGCAATCCCCATATTTTATGATCTCATTTGATTATAAATTGTATATACTTTTCATCTTTGTATGGACTAATGCCATCAATTTTTTATTCAGTATAAAGGATTTAAGAAATTTCCTAAAAATATGCCTCGAGGAAAAATCTTAATTCAATGTAATTGGTTAGTTTAGAAGGAAATATTTTATCCGGTTTTGCTAATTTTTCGCCAATTCCGGGAGCAATTAAAAAGGATGTAAAAAAACCGTCGGTGTAATATCATTAAATTGATATCGGCTAAGTATGTGCGAAGGAAAGATTAGTCATTTTTGTTTTTCAATTATTGAAGTTTATTGTATTTAATTCAAATTCTTTCGTAAGTGTTTCTAAAATCCCTCTTGTTGGCTCGGTTTGTGCTTTTCTCTCTCGTGAAACAAAATATTTCGCTCGATCCCGGCTGACGTCCCCTGAAATTGTGCCATGCTGAATGATTTTTCACTCAGCTTACGAGAATTATCATATGTAAGCGGAATCAAAAAGATAGAACGCCATGCTTGCTAAGGTATGTATTTGTTTGCGTGGCACTTGGAAAATTAAGTTCAACAAACAGCTATGCAAACTGACGGTTATAGCCTTTCAGGAAGTCTTCCCCAGGTGTTTCCATATTCTCAGAAAACATTGGGATAACTTTTAAATATCTCTGAAAAAACACTGGGTGAGACACCCAATTTTGGTTGTACATAAAGGATGGTCCGTAAATCAGCTTTAATTGATATGATAGCTCAAATTGTTGAGTGCAGCATCCGTGTAGCAAATATCAAAGTGACGGACGGAAAACTCGTTCGCTAGTCGAGGAGCTTTTCAGAAAGGTATTGTTCAGAAAGAGATCTCCCTAAGATATTTCAGCGCAGTGTTAATAGTTTACTACTAAGAATTCGACTTGTTTATATATACGTAATTCCGTAAAAAATGGCATGACTTTAAAAGTTTTGCGAACTTGGTAAACCTTGCTTTCTTCGCTTCGTACTTGGAGCGCAGCGAGTGTAGATGACGTCAAATTCTCCGTACCTTTTTCGCCGTTGGTGTGATTTTTCTCTACATTCAGAGGGAGCAGACAGAATGAATAAGAAAACTGTTCTCTTTTGCTCGTTGTATGTAACGTAAAAAGGTTTAGATGAGATGATATGGTCCTACATGGCAGATAGAAGAGAAGAAACTGGCATGTATCATTATTTTTGGTTCATATATTTTTATGATATTTGTTCATTATTTTGTAGAAATAAAATTTGAACACCCTTAAAGTTACCGGATTTTTTCTGATTGAATCTATATTGAAGTCAGTTTTCTGTGAATAATATAGATATTGTAGATATTCTGTATTTCTTAGCCGTCGGCCTCGGTGGCGGCGGGGTAAAGTCCTCGCCTAACCCGAGGGTCGCGGGTTCGAGTCCCGCCTAGGTAGAATATTACCTGCCCAGGACATGACTGTTTGTGTCTCATCCGTTGTTACTGTTACTCATCCGACGTAAATTGGCCCGTTGTACTGTATTCGGGATAGTGAAGATAAAATGAAAAAATAATTATTAATTCAACCGACGAAATCTATTTGCCTTGCCCTGGGTGTAAAAACTCCCCCCCTGAAAAGCATTACGGACTAGTAAAAGATACTTATGGGTCAACATAATTTCATCGGCAGCATCGGCTGCAACTTATGCTCATTTAATTTGTTAATACCACTCGCTGGGCGGGTTTTACGGGACAAACAATGGGGGGGAATTATCCTTTCATGTAAATATTCATGAAATAAAATCACGCATTTCCAACATCATAAAGTCAATAAGTATCACATATAATTGATCAACAAGTGAGAAATCGAAGGTTATTTGTTTACCGTGTGGTAAGATACCTGTTTCGTGTTTTTTTCTATTGTCTTTTTTGTTTATAAAGACTTGGTTGGCTATATATCCGCGGTAAAAGACAGTTGAGAAGCAATATGTGATTCGCTTTAGCAGTATCTTGCTATCAAAACATTATTAACTTTTCATATAATTACTTAAATGAATTATTTTATACACTTAATGGAAGGTTCTGTTAATTATATTGATTTATAAATTGTAGTCGAAGAATGAAAAGAATTTCAGAGAAGTGATTGAATCTAATTATCAACTAGCGTTATTATTTTGGATGTTGCTTTTCGTATGTTAAACTAAATGATGGCCGCATCATGTCTCTATATCGTTGAACGGCTCCAAAACTGACAAGCAAAGATGCTCATGGGCCTGTCTGGAGATCAAAATAGCTAGAATGATAGTGAACTAAGCGTCAGTCAAGTTTGACGTTTTAAGTGAAATTTAGTCCAGGGCCTTAGCAAAACATTGATGAAACAATTTCGTCATGATGGAGTGACTTTTGCCGGAGTGAGTAACATTAGTCGAAGTTACCATCCTTTACACATATACCTAATAGAAATAATTTTACTTGCGATTTAGTATCTCCAAGTTCTCATTGCCGATGATGGAGCTCTTGATTTTGGGAAATAGGTGTTCATTTACGATACTGTATGTCACAGGATTGCGACTTGGAACTGTAGAAAACCATCCTCGTATTTCCGACAACTCATTCATCGTCATGATTGGTCTTTCAAACCAGAGATTGTTTGTCTGCAGCCCTCCACCCTTCCCTATCTAATGTTAGGTCCATTGCTTCATGGTAACTCTTCGTATGTACTTTACTCTTTATCTGGTCCATGAACATATTCCTGGACCTCCATCTGGTGACTTTTCCATCTATTTTACCTTCAATTATGTTCTTCACAAGCCCATTGTGCCTCAGAGTGTGTCCGATCTATCTGGTCCATCTTCTCTGCATGGTGTTCCATATGGTCCTTTTCTATTCTTCAGTTAACTTCATCATTACCTATTCTGTCCGTCCATTTTATCTTAGGCCAGTGTCCGAAGGCTTGTAGTCTGTTCTGGTCTGTTTTTCCAATAGTCCGAAAAAATAAATAAAGTACAAAAGAAAGCAGCGCGCTTCATTTAAAACTGCTACGAGCGTTAATATAGTGTCTCACAACTTTTAGAGGGATTAAGGTGGGAGCCCCTAGAGACTCAGAGGCTACACGTGAGGCTTAGGTTGCTTGATAAATTCGGAACTGATATTTTTCAGAGCGATATAGAGAATATTATCATGACTCCTCACTACATCTCTGGGTCTGACAGATGCGATAAAATAAGAGAGATCCACTGCCGAACAGATTTTCTCTCTTCTTTCCGCAAACAATAAACAACCACAATAAAAATTGAGGTCCACTAAATACACTCCTATAATACATGTCACCATTTCATCTCCAAAAAACTTATACTTTTACAGGGCTGGTAACTTAACACCCCCTGCCACGCGCCAATGCGGCAACTCGCGGGGTATTATGTAGATGTAGTCCATGCTTCTGATGCATTTCCGACAACTATTTCCTTTGCTTTCAATCGAAATGATATCTAGCTGGTTTAAATGTGGCATCCAACTATGAATTGTTGGATGCCGCATTCAAACCAACTAGATAAACTTAGAAACAACTAGCCCAACAATTCATTGTTGGATGCCACATTCAAACCAACTAGATATCATTTCAATTAATGGGATGATCTGTCCAATTAATGGGATGATTCCTCAAATTCATTCGAATTCACTATGTTCCAAATTCAATTCCAAGCTTTCATAATCCAATCATGTTTATAAGTTTTGATGTCTTGAGATTCGCTGGTATCTTGTTGAGTATCAGTTAGTCATCGCTCTCCCGTAAATTAAGGTAGTATGGGCGAGATAGTTCCCTAGCCATAATGGAGAGCATATTCTAATCATACGTTTTAATTTCACCAGCTGTAGGACAGATGAATTGAATATTGTATTATTAATGGTACAATAATACAGTGTTATATGACAGAAATTGCTACTAATGAAATGCAAATATCTAAATATGTCTATAACTTCACACATTTTTTTCGCGCGATACATTTGAAACTCTTTCAAAACGGAAGGTTTTTTTGTGATGCCGAAGAATTTACTGTGGTTAAAATATAATTAATTTTCAAAAATATCTGAGAAAATATACAAAACACTCACTATTAATGTTTTGACGAGATATAGGTGTTAGAAATTCCTCATTTTTATAATGAGCTCTCTCTGGAGTACATATACTTGCCGTTTCCCGTGTAAAAGGCCTGGTCTTTTTTAGCAAATATCTCCAAAAATAGTGTGATTAAGTGGTTAAATTTTTGGTGTCATTGGAAGGGTGAGATATTTTTCTTTAACATGAGACCAAATTCATTGATTTATAAATAAAATGACACCTCGCTCAAACTACCTTAAATCCTGTATGCTGATGATTTATTCCTGTCTTGATTACCCACGTAAGTAATTACTAATTGACTCTAAATAATTTCTTGAGACCATTTTTTATATCTAATTACAATATTTACATTCGCATATTCATTAATTTCCTCGTTAAACATCTGGAATTTAATCTACCGATTGATGGATACCAATCGCTTGAGGATTACTGTAGGACACATGAATTAAGCATTGAATTTTTTTAGTATTTTAGCATTTAGATTTTTAGCATCAACAAAACTCCGAAGGTAATACAAAATATGGAAATGTTTGAAAGGCATCCTACATGGTTACCCAAGTTAATTTTGGCTGGACGTGTGTTCATGACTTAGAGGCTGTCATTGAACATGACAATAGTAGTGGCATCTCATATGAAACAGCTTCAAATCGTTAAAGGACTGAGTGCAATGATCATTATTTATCGATGCAAATAGCAGTTTCTATAAAAGCCATGTCTCATTATGTCATTTCACTGACTCATTTTCCGCGGAAACCTCAGCGTTCCGAGCTCAAATCGTGACTTTGGTGTCTTCTTTAAAGTAAACAAAACGATCCAATTCTGGTGCGTCATCATCTTTTGTGGAGGCCGCCCGTATAAACGCCCTTGATTATAGATTAGACCGAATCCTGCAAATCCATCCGCTCCCCACTCTCCGCTGCCAACTGCTGCCTTCATCCCTTGACAGATACATTCCACGGCTGTTATTATCAGAATTAGGGCATAAGGCCCGAGCGGACACGCACAATACTGATAACACGGCTCGTTAGCATAGCTATTAGCCCTAATCACTCTCAGTCTGAGGCTCGGATTTGCACATAATTGTGGATTTTGGAGCTGGCGCTTGCCGTATTAATTCACCGAATTAGGATGAGGTCGTTCCACGCCGAGTCCCGCTGCATTTCGGTCACTCCTCCTCCTCCCCCCTGACCCTCCCCCCCAATGCCACTCCCCCTACCACATCCCCATCTTGATAGAACTGAGTGGCAGCTGTGGAAAATTCACTGTGGCTCTGGCGTTTATTGACAGATTGCCGCGCCTGAAGAGTGATCTTCCTTTGTTACGGACTATTTTGACCGCATAAGTCAGTGGAACAATTCTTAAAGTCCTTCTCCAGGTTTATTCCATCTTTAAGGAAAGGTTACTCGATGCATGGTATATTAGGTCGTTATTTTTGGAAGCTACCAACCGTAGGTCATTACTACCATCAAGGATTGGATTGGCACGTAAAAGTGAAAAGGATCATTTACAGCTTGTAATTAGGTTGGAAAGAAACCCGGTGTCAGCATGATCCTAGCCTAAACGATCGGCGCCAAAGAGTCTATGGGTTAATGTTCCATTCGATGGAAGGAGTAAAACGCTAGAAGTGTTCTCCATGCAGTAACAAGAAGGGAATGGCGATATCGTTATGAAATGTTATGTCAGTACGCTTATGAGCCACGCCAGGCAAAATTGGTGGGCCAACAGAGTGAAGGCCATCCGCGAGTTTTTTCGCTAACTGTCATAAGTGTACAACTATTGGATCTGAGTCAGTAATCGCTAAAGGCTCGAAGGTATAACTGTTTACATTAGAGGGCTCTCTGTTGGTCGTTGTCGTGAATGGTACAAGAGATGGAAATATTCTCGTTCCTATTTGTTTGGCGATGAATCTCTCTTCAGTTTTTGCTCTTTGTCCTGCAGATAGATATATATAATATGGGACTGAAATAATACCAGCGTTGTTAAACGTTTTGAGTATTTTAAATCAATTATTCAAATCACTAACGCACCAGTTGCCAACTTTTGGAAAAACTTGAACGACGTTAGGAAACATTGTGGTCGATAAAATGATAGACGGATATCAAGAGGAGAATAGCCCCAGCTAAGAAGACGTTCATGGGAAAAAGACAACTGCTCTGCTCAAAAAAATAATAGGACTAAAAATCAGGAAACAGTATGTGAAAAAATTCGTGTGGAGCGTAGCACTCCATTAATCGGAAGCATGGACTATTGGAAAAGCTGACCAGAACAGGCTTCAAGCCTTCGAAACCTGGAGCTGGAGAATGATCCTGAAGATACAATGGACGGATAAAATCAGAAATTATGAAGTGTACAGAACAGTAGAAGAGGAAAGGATCATATAGAACACCATACAGAAAAAAAGGACCAGATGGATTGGACACAGCCTGAGGCACAAAGGGTTTGTGAGGAACATGACTAAAGTTGAAAATAGAGGGAAAAGTCCCTAGAAGAAGACTCAGGAATAAGTTCATGGACCAAATAAAAAGGAAAGTACATAGGAAGAGATACCAGGAGCTAAGGTAACAAGCATTATATTGGGATGGGTGGAGGGCTGTTCAACCAATTTTAGGATTGAATAACCTTAGGCAATGAATAAATGAATATGATAGAATATAAAATAACATCCTCCCTGCCAACATCAAACTAATGGCATCAGATTTTGTCCGGTTTTCTGAGTCTGCACTGAACCTTCGACTCTCCATCGGAACACCTTCGAATCCCTTGCAACGCCTATTTCCTCCTTTCAGTTGGCTCGTGGCAGATTTCACAAAATTCATGGCTTTCCACCGTTGTTGTTTGCCTATTGAAATTAATATGTGCAATTAACACCTCGTATACCCAAAGGAGATTATAAAGGGACCTCACTTGATGAAGGCGCCATGTCAAAGCAGAAAAGGCTTGAAGAAGATGTAAAGAAGGGTTTGGATGCCCTACAATTGTTATGACTGCTACTTCCAGATTATACTGGCTACTTTCCATTGTGATGCGTGCAATGTCAAACATTCATCTTGAGGAATGACGAAAGTTAATATTCTGAGATAAGCTCTCAAATTTCTTTGTAAGTACGATCGCAGTGTGGGGTGAATCTACTCGTGTGGTGTGTATCTTGCTCAAAAACACATAGTTCAGATGAACCTTAGCCACTCAATAAAAACGCCTAAATTAAGCCCTCAGTAAATTATTGCCAGTAAATCTGTTGTCAGAAATCTTACGATATCCTGAAGATAAATGATCAATCAAGATAAATGATGTTAAAGATAAGCGATTTAATAATGCCATTCAAATCTTCTATCAGCTGCCATTCAGATATTTTTTCTTTGAGTGTGCATTTTAAGAATGAGTGAGTTTTCCGTGTTTTGCTCTATGTTAGAGCATTTTCAAGAGAGCATATCATTCTGGAGCAACAAAATTCCTAACCTTTTGCCAGTTTATATAATGGTTGTGGCCATGTACCACACATCACTAACTTAATTCTATTTAAACATGGAAATAAGTATGCATGTTGTGAAATAATTGATGCAAGAATTATATTTTTTAAATGTAGTCTCCATGAACGCAACGTCAAGGCTTGGGTTCACGGCGTGATATTCGAAGGATAGGCGAAAATCGTGTGTAAATGTTTGTTTTTATTCAGCATGATACCTTGATATTAATTTAGGAACCATCATAATTATGAAAAACGTATGAAATCGCGTTTGGGAGAAAATCTGTACATACTTCAATGAATTATTTTAAAATACATGTCGACTCGCATAAGGTTTCATGTTAAAAAAGCTTTAAATTACCTACATATCAACTAGATAACATGCATGTTTTTTGCTTTCGTCTGTAAAATTACTAAATAGTGCGCGTATGTAAAATACGAACACAAATGTATGTTAGCAATTCTGTACATGTCGAAAATATCTCCAACCACCTCATTACATACAAAACATATGTGGCACAGCATTATAAAACTAGGTTTTGATAAACGTTTAACGTTATATTTACGTTTAAACGTTAAACGTATATAAAAGGATGGTGCTCGGATGAAAAAGTCAAAGAGAGATGCTACTTCTCTCTGGTTAGGCCACACCTCGAATACGCCGCGAGTATTTGGGACCTTGGTCATCAAGATTTAACCAAAAAAATGATAAAATACAAAGTAAATCAGCACGTTTCGTTAAACACAGCTAATAGTGATCATAAAGTGTCTCACAACTGTTAGAGGGATTAAGGTGGGAGACCTTATAGACTCGGAGGCTACACGCTAGGCTTAGGCTGCTTGATCAATTCAGAACTGATATTTTTCAGAGCGGCACAGAGAATATTATCATGACTCCTCACTACTTCTCTAGGTCTGACAGATACGACAAAATAAGGGAGATACACTGCCGAACAGATAGGTACAAAACTCGTTCTTTCCGCGCACAATAAGCGACCACAATAAAAATTGAGCTCCATTAAATACACTTACATAATACACGTCACCATTTCACCTCCCAAAACCTTACATCATTACACGACTGGTGTCCTAACAACCCCTGCCACACGCCCATGTGGCAGCTCTCAGGTTTTTATGTAGATGTACCCTACCGAATTGCACTTATGCTAGTGGCACAAATGACCTCATCCGTTGACCGCTGGCCCAGTATGCCAGAGCTTTTTGTGGCAATGTATCAGAAGTGGAGTGCGTATCGAGAAGGCATGGAGCGTGGGATGATAAGAGCGAAAACTAGAAAAAAAGGAAAATAGGGTAAGGATTTCTGGCCATGATGAGGGGAAGCAGAAAGTATTAATACCAAAAGAGACATATATATCGGGCAAATATTATAGTCATAAGGAGGAGCAATTTTACGTATCACGATATAGGATAGTTGGCGCAAAGACTGAACACTTAATATGTATATCAATTTCCAGAAAACCTACGATCATAATGAGTGCAAAAGCAAAACACCTCAATGATCCACAATAAGCCAAGGAAAGTTAAAATTGTAATATTATACAGTGGTACCTCGACCAACAAACAGCTTCTCATTCAAACTATTCGGCATACAATCATTTTTCTAAGTTTTCGTTTGTAGACCTCATTTATTCTCGAGATACGAACTGTGCGGTTTTTATAATGCACCTATCCACAGGTTGCTCATTGCTAACAACGAAGTCGCGCACTTTCAGGAGCGCAAATAAATGGTCACTTTTTTTTCAAAATTTATGAATCTGCGTGGGATTCACTTCTCATAAGCTAATGAAAAACTAAGTTTTGATGTATGAAATTTTCGACGCATGAACCGCGGACTGGAGGCAATTGCCTTTGCAATTGGAATGGTAATTCAATTAAAGAAAACAATGTGGTGGGATTGAACTCTAGCATGGGAATTTTGGCGGGGAGTGAAACTCCACCTGGTCGCAATACGGCCATTTCAATATATTCGGTAGTACTTGCGGCCGCATTTCTGACTTGGCGGATGGTGGTATTACACGCTACCTTGATATTCGCAGCTGTGCAGGCGTTGCGAAAATCGTCCGTGGCCCCAGTTGCCGGTAGGTCGAAGGATGGGAGGCGAAAGGAGAGGCGGCTGCGAAGAGGCCGGATCCCATGGGGGCGGCCTCCATTTGGAGTGGCGGAGCTATCTAAAAAACACAATTCTCGTAAGCAGCGAGATACAGCATCAATTACAGTATTGCCTTCGACAAACAAGGAATGATGAGTACAATTCTATTGTGAGAGTCATAATTATATCAAATAATTGTGGAAAATTACTGCACCGTCCTCTTCTAAAGATGGCTATCGGCATTTTTTTGGGACTCGTCAGGTGCGAATTTTATGTTCATACATTGTAAAAGCCTAGTCGGTTGCTGTTTCAGACCCGAAATTAAATTTCGGATGTGATCTGTTATCTATGCTCGTGTGATAACGACATCTTTCGGAGAGTATAAGGGCTCATCCAACACGATTGGTTTTCAATAGTTTCAGCCTTAACTTTGTAAAACTATTCCATGCTCAGGAATTAACAAAAATTTGCAAGTTTTACTTAGATTATTTATTGTGCGACCGGTTTCCTGGCCTGATGATGTCGGCTATTCGACAAAACCGGTCGTACAATAAATGCTCTGAGTAAAACTTACAAAGTTTTGTTAATTCCTGAGCACGATTGGTTTTCTTTTCATGTGTCACCTCATCTTCATACTGACGACGGAAGATGACTTTCATAGCGCACTAGTCAATTTGTTTCAGCGTTCGCGTCCCAAGAATTAATCGGAAAATCTTTACGTGTGTGATTCTTGGATTCCATCTTCAAGGCGTAGGAAATAGTGAGTGACTCACAACCCATCAAAATCAACATTTTACTTTACTTTCGTCGTTTTCTCTTTATTTAATTAAACATTACCGAATATCTAATAAATAACCAACCGAAATATTTTTTTTTCAGTTCCATTATTTTCGATACCTAAATTAACCATTGTTAATTTTCAATTGAACTAAACTATTTAGTTGGTGGTGAGCAGAGGGATCAAATGCCTTGTGAAAATAATCCTTGAGGATAAAAATTAGAAAATACGACGCAAGTTAGCAAAAAAAATGAAACCAATTTCTTGATATTTTCATCTCTGTATGGTTTAACTAAATATCCGGTCAATCCAATACTGTTATTTCAACTAGTTACGCAATCATCTAACGAAAAAATATCGTGTCATTGTGAAAATTAAATAAATATTCTTGAAAAATGCAGATGCTGATGGTATCGTATGGGAAGAGGAATGATTTTCTCAAGCTCCTTGCAAAAATGTAAAAAATTTCATGATAATATAAGAAATTTAGGTTTATGTCCTTCGACGGCCTCGGCCATTGCGCACATTGCGCCAATGGCAGGATAGAGAAACAACACACGGACGAATTAATGAATCATCCCTTCAAATTCGAGCCGAGTCCAGGAATATTTTACTTCGGCAACTGATCGGGAACCAGTGTTTCCACTGCAGTTGGCTGTTGACAAATCTCGTAGTGATATGCTTGAAAATATTTAGTGCTTAGCATCTTCAGTGTGTGGCTAAATTTATAGGACTGCTGAGAGAAAATTTGAGGTTTATAAATTTTGAAAACCCAATACCTCCAGTGGATTGAATTCGCTAATAAATGATGAAAATTGCTCTTACTGAATATTACCACTCTAGCAACTTTAAAATTATGATTTTTACCTTGATTTTCACGTGCTCAGTACTCTGGGACACTTTCACTGCCTCGATATTAATGCTTAGGTATTAAAGTTGAATTCAAGCTAAGCTTAATTTGGGGCAATCGCGGATGCCTTGTTCTCATTCACTCAATTGCAAGTTTTTTAAGGAAGCGTCTAGTATACTTGCATTAGCTCTGGATACGCTACCACTTTTAAATGTCCCTCGTCTCCAATGGACTCGACCTGACGTAAAGTCTACCGTATACTTCAATATTGGGCAGAATAAGTTTTTTCTTTGAAGGCTTCCGCGACTCTTATAATTATTAATGTTGCTCTTTTCAGGTATTTCCGTCGCGTGTTTGGTTTTTTCGACAACAGTTTCTCCCCTCTTCCTGGGGGCGTCTTCAGGTCCGTTACAAAAATGTCCAACGGACCTGAAGACGCCCCCAGGAAGAGGGGAGAAACTGTTGTCGAAAAAACCAAACACGCGACGGAAATACCTGAAAAGAGCAACATTAAGAATAAGTTTTTATCTCTTAAGTAGGAGTGCCATGACTGGAAATTTCAGTTTTTGAATGAAAAGTATTCATATTTGATCCGTCCAAGCCATTTACTCCCCAGGTAACTCCTGTATCCGTTTTGAACCCGCAAATATTCCGAGATAAGTCAATCTGCTGCGTGACAACACAAATAAGAGTGAAAACCACACCTACAACGGAGCTGGGGCGTTCTATTTTTTGTCACCTACGGATTCCGGGAAAGTCCGATACCAGGAAAAATAATTCAGCATGACTTTATCTGAGAACGTTCATTGGGAGAGTAGAGCCATATCGAGCCAACTGTACTTCAGGGTAAAATTTTAAAATAGAATGAATTCTATGTGATAGGTGTGCATAGCAAGCATGAGTCCAGAATTTCGGATTTCGAGTTTTAAAATATATTCAATTCTGGAGCGCCTATTTCAATTAATTCGTTTTAATGTATCTCGTATTTAATAGCTGATAGTGATGAGTCGTATTTATCTTGGACTCATTAGCCGCGCAGGGGGCAGCTTTATCCGTCTCAAGGAAAAGAGAACCCATTACTCTGAGGGCTTCCATGATTCTTGCGGCTACCACTGATCCAGATGAATACAGTTCTAATAGATGAAATTTTTTCATCACTTCATAATGGTTGGCTCCCACCATTCAGCCACCGCTAATTCAGGCTAAAGTCTTACATATCTTCCTCATGACGAGACTAACTCATTCGTTTCTTCGTTCGATTAGAACTTATGAGTTATTAAGGTCTCTCAGACTCCTTTTAACATTAAGGTCTCTATATTTAACCTATCCATGACCATTCTGATATTTTTTGTAACTTTTCAAATCCTCTCCTCAACAAGGAGAGGATTTGAAATCCTTGTTTTTGATTGGTTCAGTGTTTTCACATTTTACGTTTCTCTATGCTCATCCTATTCTTCTGATTCTTCTTGTGATTCAATATCTCGGAAAATTGGGCATAGCATTTATAAAGCCTTGCACTTTTGCATTGAGGGTGAAATACCTTACCTGAGGTTTGTAAACACATTGGACGAAGATTATTGCTCAAGAGCGCAAGCATCTTCACCTACCGCGACCGTTTGTTGTGAGAAGTCCGCTTTCTGATGGAGAAGCTACTTTTAAATTTCTCGCCTCGTTGTGATGTTTCATTCTGTCAGAATAATGATTTCGGTCAACCTTCGTTATCCTTCCTCTGAATTTGGACACTTAATCTTCGGGCTTGGTTCAAGAATAAATTTCATGCATGGTGAACATATGACGAGGTTTACACTGGTATTCTTCAATTCATACGCGTGGATTGTCTCTCATAAGGCTCTGAAGACTGCGTTTACTCTATATACACAATAGAGTCTATTTTTTCCTCTGATTATCATTCTTCTTTCACACTCCTATCATATTATAGGCTCATTCCGTTCCTCCGTTCACCATGCTTTACTTTCTTTTCTCGTTCTCCCTTTCATCCAGATCTAAAAAAACGTCGTATCAACCCTGCTATTTGTCACTTTCGCTTCTCTAGCACTTACAATATTCTTCTGTCTTGCTTAGCTTTTTGGCATTTGTTTTTCTGCCTGTCCATTTTATGTAATTCGTCCAGACTTCTCCATATGTACAAATTAACTTCTAATTGTTAAAATCTTGTTTTTCATAGGGTCACAACGAAAATTCTCTTGGTGAAAGTTTCAGCCATATTGTACTATGTTATTAATTGAGCATGATGTGATCCAAAATACTAGCCAAATTGTTTTTTTCTCACCATTTTACATAAGGCCCTGCCCCAGAAGTCTGAGTAGATGTGGATGACTTAGATGAATAGAGATGATGTGCAAGCGTAATTCGATTGGCAATATTCAGATAAGTAACAGGTTTGTTGATTCGTAGGTCGAGTACAGAGCGTCAATAATGTGCAAATGTCGTTTTTCATTATTTTATATTCTTAGCCCTCTGAATGAGGTTTGCCATGGGAATCTGAGTAAAGGATTTATATGGAAAAAGAAAGAATGCAATAAGTTTTTAAGAACTGGGATAGTTATATATGGAAATAGTTGCAGCATTGAGCACATTATTCAAAATAAGTGAAAATTTTGGAGGATGTTCAAAGCCATTAACTAGCAATCAGATTTTATCTTCCAGCCGAGAGATCAGCTCATGTTAAGCTCATTTGGTTTTCTAGGTGCTGAGTGATTGAATATATCCTTCTAATGGGTTGAAGTTTTCACTGGCGGCGAATACTTACTGTTTATCAGAGGGGCTGCTCTAAGATTATTTACCAAACTCAAATATAGCGAAGCTATAGCGGAATATGACATGGTATTTTGTGGAATTACGTCAAGTAACCCGTAGAATTACGTCAAGTAACCCTTGGAATTTTGAAGAAGCATGAGGCTATAACAGAGCGACTTATTTCAGGAATAGAACGTTGAATGCCAAATAATTCACTTCAAATTCGTGGTCCTAAAGGTACCCATTTTTACCTTTGGCTTTAACTGGACATTATTGGCTCATTAGTGGGCAGCCGGAAAGAGCGAAGGAGCAATACGTGACTTAATCTTCACTGAACACAAATTCTTATAAAAATTTAGACATCATCACACGATCCGTGACTGCTTAGCAGACCAAATAATTGGTTCTGGATTCGAAAACCATTATTAAACGACTCGGCCGCGAGGGCGAAGGATGACAAGTCGTTAAAATGATGCAATTTCGTAATTTAAATTATTTTCCAATTTACACAGAATTGGTGAGTATGGATAGCATTTTGGCTATAATCATTCACCCGAAAAGTGAAATTTCCTGATTCTGCTCTTGTCAAGAAGACTTCTTGACATAAGTTTGTCGAAAGAGATCACTGTTATGTCATTTCCAGCCGAGAGGGATTTTATTAGCTTATTGTTTCAAGAGTTGTTTCCATTGTAATGGGTAGAATTTCCAAGTAGAAATGGGTGCCTAGGCTTTGTAACCTTTTTCTACCATATTACCATATTGCCTAAGAAATGCTGCCTCTAAAGGTTTCGTAGGGACGTAAATCCAGACCCGTTTGCCCATGTTTGTTTAGACACCAGCAATGAGAAGAGAGGGAGCAGTACAAAGGAATTGAAAGATTCCAATTGTCGATATTAGTTTCAGCGAATTAACGCCTCGACCTGCTCTTGTCGCAGTAGCCCCGAGTCAGGTTCGGTGAAAAGGACTATCTAAAGCTGATTGCCTGTGAATGTACTTTTTCGTTCAAATATAGTTTGGAAGTAAGAAGATTGCAACCCGAGTACTCTTAGGGTCTGGATTTTTCTTAAAGCCTTAGCCTAGAGTGTAGAGTTCTTGTCTCGCTACCTAGTCCTTCTGGCTCTTTTGTCACAATTGTACTACCATTAAAAAGTTTGACTTTAATTTTTATTTTCTTCAGGTTTTTGAATTTCATTTCCCGATTCTGGGTGCTAGTTATTGGCGGCGTACTTAAGATGTGGTTTTCGATGTCTCAAGATGAGGCTGTTTTGAAGAATTTTTTACTTATAACTTCTTCTTCTAAGAATCCTTTTGGTATTCCATTAATAAATTCCATTTTGTATACGTCTGATACCGAAATCGCGTCAGAACTTCCCTGGGTTCTTATCCTATACAGCTGCGCATATGTAATAATGCTTTTGAAAACAATTCGAAGTACCGGTGCTGGCGAAACAACAACTGGAACAAAAATCAATGGAACCAATTCTTCGATTTTGTAATCACAATTAAATATCAGAAGAACAAATCTCAGGGCCAAGTACATACGTACCAACCCTAAGGCACAAGTACGTATTCATAAGTGTCTTTCGCAGTATTCATAGTTCCGTTTTTGCTTTCATGGAAAAGTCCGATGGATTATTCACGAAGCGCATGTTTCTATTTGCTGCAATCTTTACATGACGGACAGAGTGCCGTGAGAGGAAAAGGTCACACATGGTTGCTTTGATGGGCTGAAGGAAGTGAAGGCATAGATACTCCGTGGACCGAACAGATACTGCTCGAATGTTAATGATGATATCGTTACTTCTCTCTATCATTTTTTTATGCCAGATACATACTCTGGCATTTGATAATGCCAGATACCAGTTACTTGGTGCCGAGACTTTGACACCCTTTTCTACCCTATTAATTGCTTAGAGAAATGCTGCCTATAAAGGTTTCGTTGGGATGCAGGTACATTCAGAGACGACAGCCGCCACTTATTCTTAATGCATACTAACAAAAGAGTGGGTTCATTGGAGTGGCTGGGACGTTGGGATGAATACGTAAGAAGAACGAGTGTCAATTGGAAGCAGCATCTTCATATCCTGAAAGAAATCAGACAGTTCGGTAATTCAGAGAACTGGATAGTGCATCATTGTTTGGTGCTCTATCGATCAGAATAGGTTTTGATTGATTGTTGCAACTCTTCTGTAGGCCTTGTTGGGGTCTCGCTCCTTCCTTACTCATTATTCTCTATCTTCAGTTTAGCATAAATCCCATCTATCTTCAGAGAAACCCAAGTGCTTTTCTATTTCTTTCCTTTGTTCATCTTTCCAAGCCTTCTGCAATCAGAAATTGCCTTCTAAGTGCTACTCCCAAATTATACTTGCTTCACCCACCCACTCAGCATCCTCCCAACTTCTTTAAGCAACCCTCTTTCCTCCCAGATCATACTCAGAGCTGCTTCATTACTAATTATGATCCATCTCTCCTCTACCCCGCTCCACAACCACATTTCTGGCTCCTGCATTATCCTCTTTCCCCTCTCCTCAAAGTCAACGTCTAAGATTAGGGTCCTCAGTCACTTACTCTTATTACCTCTACCCAGGTTTTATATGATAAGTTTTATCAGAAACTTTATCACATCTTTCCCCAACGCAATACTAATTTCCTTTGCTCCTCTCTAATCCCTTGTCGTGTGAAATCTCCCTAAAGCTGCAATATTGTTGTGCATGTCTTAGGTCCATCAATTTAGCTTTCCCTTGAAAACCGTAATAATTAAATTTCTTTAAGGCATTTTAATATAAGTTACTCAAGGTGATTTATCTTTTTCTAAGAATTCCTCATAAATATGCCCTCGTCACCGTGTGCCTCACTTTTGTGTAATCCAACAACACCCCTTGCTTCATAATGATGAACGAAGATCATCCGCTCCAATATATTGACTGATTATCCCAAATCTTTCCCAAATGACATTTGTTGCCTTTGTTCATTACAGTTAACTATTTTCCGTGAATAAATCCGCATATTATGCCTAGTTGTACTGTCAACTATTCATTTCCTTCCCCACCCTTTCCTGAGCTTACCATTGCATATACACCATTATTTCTCAGCCATGTGGAACTCATTGATTTTGGTGAGGACACGCCTTTAATTTTTAGAGGTAATTAAGTGGTATTCGAAAATCGTTTCCCACGTTCCGCAATACTTTGAATTCGCATGGTGAATTGTTCATTGATTCGTGTTACTCTTCTGTCTTTTCTCTTGAGCAGTCCCTCCCGATGGTGGACGAGGGCGAGCCTTCTCCGCCACACGCCGTGTCCTCCTCCGTCGAAGACACGGCCCAGGTCCACCAACCGCCCCTCTGCACGGACTTCCGGCGGGCCGCGCCCGAAGACGACCTCCTGGACGATGACGAGGAGTTAGTGGGCGACCTGGAAGGCATCGCCGAGGAGGACGAGGACGAGGTGGCCGCGGCCGAGAGGGAGGAGGAACAGGGGCGCAAGGAACCCACGGGGGCCGCATCACTGGCGGCCCACGACAGCGACGACGACTTCGACGCGGCGGAGGGGACGTCGGGGGCCGCCGCGGCGGGGGGCGGTGCCGCCAAGGCCGAGGATGACGGCGGCCAAGCGGGCCTCTCGCAGTCGGATCTTAGCGAGTCCTCCTCGATAGGTTCCTCCAACCCCACGTACCGCTACGGCAACCAGCTAGGCTACGCATCCGGTCACTTCGGCTACCCCCAGTACGCGGGTTACGAGCCTCCGAAGACCCCGAAGAGTCCAGGGGACGACCCGAGGAGCGGGGCCTGCGAGGACGGCGAAGTTCACTGGTTGGGCGGCGATGACCCGGTGAACGGCGAGGCGGAGGGGGATGAGGAGGACGAGGAGGCGGAGAAGAGGCACCAGCGGGTTCAGGAGCAGCTGGGTGGCGGGAGCGGAGGCGGGGGCAACCCGGGAGGGGGGGGCAAGACCGTCGGAGGGGGTCACCACCGCACCGGGAGCCTTCCGAAGCCCGTGGCGGCGGACGACAGCGCTGTGTCCGGCTTGGGGTCCGGTGGCGGCATCAGCGAAGCGGACAGGATCAAGTGTTCGAAGCGACGCTCTCTGCCGATCATCACGACGACCCCTTCAGCGGCGCTGGGGGGCTTCAGGAAGTTCCGTAACGAGGACGAGGAGGATGAAGGTGACGAGAACAAGGAGGCGGGAGGAGGGTCCAAGAAGAAGAAGCCCCCGCAAGATGTTTTGAAGGAGTTGCCGGACGGCGAGTTGCTGGAAGTTGCGGAGGAAGAGGCGCAAGGATCGCGTGGTGGTTCTGACAGTGCTGCGCTCTCGGCGAGCGGCGCGGGAACCAACTCGGGGGAACACGAGAACGCGGCTTTCGTTGAGACAGACTGAAGAGGGGCTGGGGGGAGGGAGGGAAGGTGGGGCGTATGGGAGGGAGGGGAGGGAAAAAATGAGAATTTAAAAAAATAAGAAGGGTGTTGTTATGTGCAGAAAAAAGAAGATGGCCCTCTTTCTCACTCACACTCACACTAACACACTCTCAAAGGAGGAACTCTCTCTCTCTCTCTTTGGGTTGTGACCTCTCCCGAACGGAACGGAACTTAGACAAGGAATTTGACTTCACCGTTTAAGGTTCTTCTCTCTTCTCTTCTTATTTTTTTGCGAAAAAAATAGGGACGAAGACGTTTTTGGACATGATTTTTTTCGCATTCGCCATCGCGTACATGTAGAGATATAAACATATATATAACCCCATATCATCGAGGCATGAAATACCACAAATGCATACTTTGCAACAAATGCGAGCTGCAAGTAGATTTGTTTACACGATTCATCTACCCGTTCTACTGGATTAGAGAATACTTGCGAGAACACATTCGCGGAATTAGAACGCGGAATACTTCATTGACACCTTATTCGCTCATTCTTGGAAGTTGATGCGATTGCATCACGTAATTAATTCTGATGTGATATCTGCTAACGCAATGAGTATAATATGAACGGACTTGTAAGTAAATGCATGCGTGCAAATTGCGTGACGTGAACGCGAGGCTTCCGCGAATCCGCGAGCAACGTGTCCACGAAATAGCCTCTACTCTATTTCTAAGCATTAGTTTTCGCATACCCATGGAACAGACCGTGATCCAAAACCGCGCTTTCTTTCCCGTCAACTTCACCCGTCTCCTCACTAAAACTACATTCAAGCATCGTGTAAACAAACCTTCACACACACACTCACAGAAAATAAAAGCTGCAACACAGCGAGCCAATGTTGAACCAGAGTAAAATTATTAATATCGGTGTTTAATTTATATAGGATCATCTGTCTATCTATCTGTCTCCTAGCGCGGGTTTATAAATTGACGCCCTATTCGGTGTGCGAGTGGCGAAACGCAAAGAGGTGTCGTGCGTGGAGGCTAGGAAAATTTTCGGGAGGGCCGTTGTTCGGTGAGGAGGGAGGGAGGTTTATTCGTGGGGGGAACGGGGAGAGTTGCACTGCTTTAGCCGGTGCTGACGTAGGCCCCCGAGTGGCTTAAAGGAATGGATGGATGCTATGGGAGGGGCGGGCTAGGAGAGCATAGGGAGGGGAGGGGGTGTGGAAGTTAGGGGTGACCGCGGAGGACTGGTGGGTGGAGGGCGGGTAGGGGAGGTGAGAGGGGGTCGAAATGGCAGATTCGGCAGAGGGGGTGTGAGAGAGGGGTGGAGACGGAGGGAGGGGGGGTGGGTTCCGGGGTAGTGGGCGGGGAGAGGCGGAGGAGCTGTAGGCGGGCGTGTGTAGCATTTGAGAAGCGGGCCGGACTGCGAGGGACGACGCGAGTGAAAAAAGTATTAAAAAATACACACGCGGAATTCGCGATTGTTGAGGAACTCCCGTTCGTTCTCCATCGAGCATTCGCCTTGATGCGGTCCTCCGCCGTCATGTTGTAAATACTCAAGCATTAAAAAAAAAGAAACGAACCTGCTATTAAAAATGAAAAAAAACATGTAACGTATCTACGTATGCATATTTGTAATTAACCTGATGTTAAGTTTTTTTTTTAATCGTCCCGTGAGTCCTTCGTATCGTGCAAAATCTTTAGATGGGTTGGGGGAAAAGATTTTTCGAAGATCGACGTGGGTCTCGAACGTGTACATACGCACATGCGTATTCATTTGTTTTTTTGTCGGCGCGAGTGAATTTGAGTAATTGCGTTTCGTGACGTCTTTTCGCTTGAGCTGTCGGAGTTGAAGACCGGCGAATACTTAGTCGGTGGTCACGGTGGGCTTAGCGGGGCAAACGCAGATGTCATCCAAGGAATGGGAAGTAGAATTATAGCAGTTTGCAATACAAAAGGGGCGACTAAAAATATGCTCGCTACGGGATGGGATATTGGATGCCGGACTGCCGGACTGCCGGTTAGCTGTCGGTCATTTAACTCGGTGAGGTCCCGTATGGAACGCAACTTGCCTCCATATTGATGTTTGAATCTTTCTATTCGACTGGCCGTTTACAACTCACGCAGTCTCCGCTCATGTACGGCATTTCAAATGAAATATTTCACCAATGTATATATGTATACGTGCGATCATTTCCCATAGACAGCCCGGAGCTTTAGAAAGGAGAAAAAAAGTGAGCATCTGTAAGCGTAAGAAGTGATGAGTTCGTCGTGAACACTAACAAAAGAAATCAAGAACGTAAACAGGAACCCTCACGTTTGGCATGATTGAATAGAAAAGGGGATCGTTTTTCGAAAAGGAACAAAAGTTGATGGACCCAGACATTGAACACCAATTTCACTTTTTTGCCACAGCATATATACATACATATATATATGTATATATATATATTTAAATATTGAGGAAACATTATTAAAAACCGAGAGTTGCCTATGTAAAGTTTTTTGAGGATTCAGTGAGAAAAGGTGTTATCGTTGTTCGCGTTTTTAGCTCGTCAAAACATGATTTTTTTCAAATGAAAGGATACAAAGGTCGAATGCGTCGAATTTCCCTCGAGCGTCGGTCGCCGGATGGGTCGCATCTGATGGGTTCGTGGGCGAGAGTGCGCGGGCAGCGAAACAAATGAAAATTTCAAATCTAACGATTTGCTTTCTTCGTTAGCCGGAAGATTTTTTTCACCCATGAACTCGCGTGTCATGTGCAAACATACCGTTCGGCGCCGTCTTTTGAGGGCTGATTTCCAAACATTTCGAGAAAAACCTTTAAATCTTTCTCTATTTCTCTCTTTGTCGCAAGAAGAAGCTCCCACATATTAAGAAAAAAAATATATATATATACACGTCAAAGTGAAATGAGTAACGGTATCCAAGACTCGCTCGTTTCCCACCCACGACGTAAGTGAGAAATAAAAAAATAATATGCCTGTTCCCATTGTTAATTATTTTCGGACGAAGAGGAAGCTTTGAATTTTTCGATTCTCTCATTATTGCGATTCGATAGCCAAATAGGCTTAACCCATTAAAAGAAATAAAAACCAACTGCTTTCACCAGTAAGTGACACGCGTTGGTTGTCCGTGGAGACAAAGTTTTAGTGAGTCCAATTTTTAAACTAATTAGCATCCATCCATCCATATTTCTGTGCCATAACTTGTTAGAGTATGTAAAATCAACGCATCGCTCTCACTAGTCGCATTTTAGCATTTCCTATGTTTTCAGGCAATCCGGCGGGTTTGGAAGAAGGCTCAAAGCTGGATGTTGTTGTATAAATACCATGGTACTACGTACCAATACGCTACCATCAACACCTGGATTCGATATTCACATAATGGAAATTTTTGACCGTCTAAAATTAAAAAAATAAATAGATATTTTAATCGTAATCCATGCAGTCATTACGCTTCGCTTGATGAAATGACAACGTTGACCATAAGAAAACACTTGTTCCGATTTATACATAAAAATAGGTACACGCTTGGAAATTTTAAAAGAGGAAGGAGTTGGGTGAGAACAGTATCGTTATCACTGTAGATGCATTTCATGTAAACATTTGTTGGAAAGTCAATAATCCTTATCTTGCAAAAAAAAGATGTGTGTAAGAAATTTTTGCAAGTAAATGCGATTCAGTATGTGTGCACAAAGTTTATTTCCCCCCCACCCCTGAAATTTCACCACGACAAATATACCAAACAAACCAGTGTACTACTCTGCTGCCCCTGGAGGAGAAATATGGTGTCAGGGTGTTCGTGAGAAGTGGTGACAGTCTCGCTCTCCGCTTATGAGAGGGGATGACTTGGTTCGTCCGCGAATGAATCGTGATTTGGGGTTGAAATCGTTGAAACGCGGCAAAACACCGTCAACGCTCCGTGAAACCACTGTCGTGGGACTCGTGTGCACGCGGGAGTTGGTGAACCAGTGCAATGACGAGGGCCCGGAGGACATCGATGTCGATACGGCCGGAGGGATCCTACATGGGGGCCCTGGTGTCGAGACTTCTCGAAACCCTCCCTCACATTCCGTCTAAACCTTCCGCCAGCCTCCTATTCCTCTGGAGCGAGCGAGGAGGCGACCTGTGCTTGACCCAAGGAGGAGTTGGATAGGTCACTTCGAAGGCTTTTGCCCTTACGGGAAAACTCCACGAGAATCTGAAAAAAAAGATTTCGTCAGTCTTCTTTCTCTTTCCCTTCCGGTGACGTAACGAAGGGAGAAAAGGTGACGATTTGGTTTCCGTCCCACGGTCGAAAAATCGCGTCCAAAAAAGAGTGAATGTTAGTAAAAGTGAATTCGGTGCGGGCGAAGTAATGTGAAGGGAATGCCAGAGGTTAGCTCGCTGACTTTCCACGACGAGTGTTAGAGCTGAAAAGGAGGTGCATATGTAAGTGCTAATCCCATCATTCGTGTTTCAGTCTCAAGAGGGAACCCTTATCGAAATGGGTTCGTTGTGGCGTGATTCTATAGGCACCGTAAGTCCCGTTGCAAATTTCGTAAAGAGGGAGTTGGTACTGGTACTGGCTATCAGGACTGTTTTTCTATGGCCGTTAAAAATTTAAATGATCTAAAAAGATAATTTAACGACTATAGACAAGTAGCAGAATCTAGAGTGCGGCAATTCATGAAACAAGAAAAATCTACTCTTACTTTACCAAGCAAGGATTTTTCACGCAGGCGTGTATCTATGTTCTCTACATAATCATGGGGTAGATCACAAACATATACATCAATCACATTGTTCTGGATAAAATTAATGATATTGGCAGTAATTTGGTGGAATTACTTCATAATGAACTGATGAGTTACTTAGTTTTCCACAAATAATTTATTACGTTCTCACGACCCGTGCCTGATGATGTCGCGCAGCGATGAAACTCGGGTCTTAAGAACGTAATGAATCTTTTGCAGAAAGATAGATAAGTAATTCATCAATTCAATGTTATTTATGTTGATTAGTAACGCCGAATCGTGTAGCGTTGAAAGATTCGATTCCATTGTTGACCACAGAGTATCTTTTTCTTTCTGTTGGCATTTATGTACTAAAATTAAATAATATGTTGCTGGCTTTTCTCGCACATTCGATCCGAGCATCCACAATGATATCCTATCTAAGTCTAGGATGGGTTTAACCCACTACGGCGTGGATTTTAGTGAGGACAATCCATTTCGAGAGTACTGCCTGTATAAATGTTTGCATGTCCACTGTGGGTGCACCCCATGCGACCTCCGCGCCAAGTGCCCATGAGGAGCGCTGACCTCAGCGGTCCAACTCACCCTCCCAACCATCACGTGATAAAGTAACCGCGGCAGCGCGAGAGGTAATATGAAGGGCGGGCAATCGTTCAGGAGTCCACCGAACCCCCCCCTTTTCGCCAAAATCATTCTGTTTCCCATCTCATACCCATCCGGGCGGCCATCCCTCTCCCCCTCCCACGACGAGTGCGTGACGTCACGGAAACACGCCCACACTTCAACACACTAGTATCCCACCCACATGGATCTTTACGGCGTCCATGTCACACCCCCGCGGAACTCAAGGAAATGCTCCGAGGGAGGGGAGGGAGGGGAAAAAATGCAGGTTTTTTTTCCAAGAATGTTTGGTTGGATTGTTTTTCGGTTCGTGGAGGAAAGACGCACTAAATGGATGGCGGAAGAGGATGTGGGAGTCGTGGGAGGAAGATTCGGTATTTTTATGTGTCGGTATGCAAGTGGGAGGAGAGGAGTTGGGGGAGAGAGGGAGGAGAGAAGGAATGTGTAGATGCAGGAGCTGTGAAATGGGGGTCGGATACTCGGGTGAGTGGAAGGGGAGAGAAGTAGATATAGAACGCGGATGAAGATGAGGGAGGCGTGGCAGGAAGATTCGATGTTTTGATGTGTCGGTATGCAAGGGGGGAGAGGAGTAGGGGGAGAGAGAGAGAGAGGGAAGAGGGATAATGTAGATGGCGGGAGCTGAGAAATGGGGATCGGATACTTGGGTGAGTGAAAGGAGAGAAGTAGAAATGGATGGCGGAAGAGGAAGTGGGAGGAATATTTGGTGTTTTGATGTGTCGGTATGCAAGGGAAGGAGAGGAGAAGAGAAGGGAGAGGGGAAATTTATACTGCGGGAGCTGAGAAATGGGGTTCGGATACTTGGGTGAGTGGAAGAAGAGTAGTAGAAATGGAAGGCAAGAGAAAAAGTGTAATAAGAGAGCGGGAAAGTGGAGAAGAATAGCATCAGATTCTCCCTGAACGTGGAAAGATGGTAACAGTGGTAAAAACAGTGTCACATCACATAGGTGTTCTGCAAATATTGACATGTTCTAGAATTGTGATTACCTTGCTCTCGTCCCCAGAATAGGTAAAAATAACCAGGGTATATGAATGTGTTTATGTCTAGAATACTGACTATCCACCCCGAGGGTCCACGTTCGAATTCCGGAAGTGCCGGAGATTTTTCAGGGGCATCCCCACCTCCTTGCCCTAAGAAGAGCGTCTCAGGCGTTTTACCCCGTTCGTCGTATGGAAAGTAAAACTGTGGTGCCTTGGAACTTTTCATGAAATATTGCCGACTCCGGGTTTCCCTCCACCATTCCTGCATTTCACAAAAATTATACTCTCAACATCCAAAATACCAATGGCGAAAAATTACCTCGTTATTGGCCTCTGTCAAATGAAAATCCCATTTTGAAAGGAAGTTGAGGAAGGAGAAAGGGAAAGTGACACGAATAGGTGAAGGATCTTAACATTTCCCGGCGTATCTGCTGGATAAATGTTTCTCGGGTACTCCACCGGGTAAGTAGGTCATTAATCCGTACGTTTCGGAGGAAAACTTCTTCAACTTCAGATTCCTCTTCATTTAAAACCCCTGAAGATGGAGAGAAAGTCGTTCTCCGAAACGTCGGTATTCATGGACCTGCTCACCCGGTGGAATGCCCGAGAAACATTTATCCACACGAAGAGGTCTTCGAATATTCGTGTACCAGAGGGTTGGGTAGTATTGTATAACGGGAGGTCGTCATCGTTGAGGTTCTGCTAATACCAGTTGGTTCTGGAAAAGCTTTTTTCGGGCAACTAGTCGAAAAAACAACGGAAGAAACGAATGCAAAAGATAGGGAAGAGGAGAGCATGGACATTAACCTGAGGGATTGGGCCAAAACTTGTAGAATAATAAGTCGTGGCATATTCTCCGCCAAATTTGATAGATTTCAGGAGAGTTTCTTCTTTGCCCTCAACCGAAAAATCAACGAAAAGGCCAAGGAAGAAGAAGTTACGAGAAGAAAGGTTGGGTTCGTAACTTTGGGCATTATCCTTGAGTGTGGGGCATATAATACAGAACATGAGGTTATCTCAGACGTTTGGTAGCTTTTCTGCGTTCAAGGGAAATTTCAACCCTGTTGGTTTGGATATTTGGGGAGGCGTCAGGTCATTTACGCCATAGGGGACGGGCAAGAGAGGAAGGGTGGAGAGAAACCCGGCGTCGGCATTAGCCTGCTCTTACCGAAAGGCGCCATTGGGACCGCGGCTTAATGTCTCATCCGACAGACGGAGTACTGTACTTGAAGTGCCCTCCACAAGACACTCAAGTATGGTTCGGGTTCCCTCTGTAAAACATCCTCCTCTGCAGGGATTTGAACCCTGGCCGCCCGTGTGGTAGGCGAGTACTCTAGCCACCACACCAACCCGATCCCCTTCCACCCTGTTTCTCACATAAGAAATCAATGGATGGAGCAAAAGACGAAGGACAGAGCAATCTTGAGCATTATCTTGAAGAATTTGTCGCTATTGTTCAACTAGAAAGTATCATCGTTGTGTTGTCTAATATCGGAAGGTCCAAGGAACAGCCGTCATCTCGTTCACAACCTCGAAATCGACGGAAGAAACGGATAAAGGAAGAGAAAAGGTGAAAGCTGGGGTGGGTTTTTCGAGTGGCGCACCCTCTTTTACTCTCGCACTTTATAGCTGGGAAATAGGAGAGCGAGAGAGAGAGAGAGAGGAGAGGAATATTTTTTGGTTGGTGGGAAGCTAATTTCGCTGTCCCCCGGAAATCAATACAACGTTCCCAACCAGGCTTTATTAGATCCGGTTTTTGGGGTTGGCGAACAGTGCGGAGGGAGGGAAGGGAGAGAGAGAAAGAGGGGGGAGGGGGGAGAAAGAGAAGGAGGGGGAAATGGTGGAAGCGGAGGGAAGGGGGGGAAAAGAGAAGGCATATGAGGGGAGGGTGGTGAGCGGGGCGAGGGGGTTGAAGGGGGTGGGTTTTTAGACATAGAGGGAGGGGGTTGGAGAGCTAAGTACTCTCTCTCCCTCCCTCTTCATGGCGCCTTGGAGGGGTTGACTGCAAAGGGGGGGAGGGTGTGAAGGGTGGGGGGAATTGATGAAGAATTGAGAGAGGGAGGAGATTAAGGAGAGGGGGAGAGGGATATGAAGAGGGGTGTGAGTGGGTAAGAGGAAGGAAGTCAGGAAAGGAGGAAGTGATGGATTGGAATAGGTTGGAGGGAGAGAGTGAGATAGATTAAGGGAGAGAGCGAGTTGGGAGGGTTAGTGCGCATGGGCGCCATATTACTACGCCCGGGGAAGACTCCAAAATCTACGCCCGCGACGCGTGGCGCAGCTCGGCAATATTTCACCCGAAATTTCGCGTTCAACTGTGTATTTTTCCCCGATTTTATTAGCGTCGTCGTTAGTCTTCCAGTTCTAAGATTACCTCAGAGCAGGCCTCCATTCTTCTCAAACCCTTGTTGGTTTACGTCTTTGTAGTGCGTCTATACTTACATCCATAATTGGTGAATCCACACAAGGCATACAAAAATATCGCAGTTCAAATAAGAACTTAGCAGTTTTTCCTGGCTGCTAATCACAGACCAAATAGCTGCGAGGAAAACAATGCACGGTCAAACCAGAAATGAGGAATGTGTTACGTAGATGAACTTGATAATATATAGTGGAATCGTTAAGATTCAAATACCAGTAATTAATATAAATAATATCAATTTATAAGCACAACAAAATGAAAAAATCATACAGAAAACTAATTCATGCCAGACATTTCAAACGGGGTGAATTGTTAATGTTGATGATAAGGTATTAAACACGATCACAAAGTCTACTGTTCCTAGTGAGGGTGGAAGTTTAATACAACTTATCTATCGCAACTATATAAGTCCCACATTGTGCGTAGAAAAAAATGACATTTTAAAACAATCGGTTCTGCAGTCAATTTATTTTGTTTTTGCCTGTGATTGGCAATCGATTTGTTTAATTTTTGCCTGGGTTTTCCCAGGGAGACATTGCTACCTATTTCCTCCACCCTCTCGTTTCTAACAGCATTGCTTCCTTGTTTCAGATGAAAACTTATGGTACACCACAGTTATTTGCTAGCATCGTCCGAATCCACAGATATGAGTATGAAAATGCAACCGACCATGTGTCAGTGTTATCTTTAGGCGTGGATTCTTATCCTGTAACCTTCCCATTTAGCACAAATACGATCGATAGTATTCATTTATCCTTTTCTTTTGCATATTCAGCATCAAAAAAATGGATTTAACCCGAATGGAGTGTTAAGACTGGTCATTGCATTAGTGGCCAACGACCTCTCACAATGAAGACGCGGAGCTTACTTCAAAAAAGAGTTACTTATAGCCAAGTTTCTTCCGGGTGCTGTTTCTCCATCTCTATGTGGCTGAGAGTAAATGCAAAGTGATATTGGCTTTCAAAGCACGTCAATTGTAAATGATGTTTAGTAATATTTTCATTGATGTAATTACATTATTCATACATGATATCTCATTCCGGCATTTGCCAGTTGGATGTTAAAACCGTATATAAATTCTGCTATGGTATTCATATTTTTCCTCATCATTTGAAAGGTTTAGGAAGTGGTATATTACGTTGTTTGTAAATGTTCACCGATATGTCATCAGGGCTTGATCGGCCAATCAAGGATAAAGGAAAATCCGCATTTCCTCCAGAATAGTATTTTTTCACTTGATAATGGTTTCTACAGTGGAGATCGTCATCAGCATGTGATGGACTGGGGTCCTTATCGAAACCATAGCAGTGTATTTGAAAATATCCTTACGAGGAATGCCGATTCGTTTCTCTTTTTTTAGAGGAAACTCCTCGAATTCAAGACTGAAACTATCACCCTCAGTGAAATTTATCCGGTGAATACGTGACCATGAACTTTTATACTATCCTGGAGAATGGTCGTGGTATTGTTGAATATAGAGTCGCAGACCGGTACGGCGAAATAGGTTCAAGATGTTTTCGTCAGGTCGACCAAGAATGTGCAAATTGTACCATAAAATTTCTCACTGCTACGCTGGGCTACACGTAATCAGAGGAGATTTCTCAGTGGAATCTCAACCCATATTTGGATGTAGTGGAGAAAGCTTCAGGTATATTACTCCATTTGTCGGATGGGACGTTAACCACCTTGGCGCTCTTCGTTAATAGTTTGCAAATACCGACACTATGTGTCTCTCTACCTTTCATATATTCCCCACTATTGCTATTCACAATCCTTACCCGCCGGGTTTTTGATGACCCCAGTCATCGGCTGTACCCCTAAAAAAGTAAACCAACCAACCAGCATTTCCATTGCCTTGGCGTATGAAATTGGAATTGTTGAAAACACATATGCAGGTGATGAGGACATGGTATTGAAATTTCATATGAATTCGAGATGTTATTATTTCTCAATTGACGATATCCGCGACCCATATTTTGGTCACGCCCGGGGCAGCTGCCCCTCCACCCTCGCCCTCCTCCCTCCTGATTATCCCTTCCCGCGCACAGTGATTAGGCATTGAGCTTTACCGTGATGAGGAAAGAGTAGGTGGAGAGGGTGGAGATCCTCGCTGGGTGCAGAGTGTGGGCGCGGTAGATGGAGGAAAGGTCGCGAGGAGCGATACGGGAGAAGAGATGCTGAGGAAAATTTTCGAGGAATGGGGAGTGGTAAATTCGAGATGAGAGTAGGACGAAAAGAACAGCCAAATGGGTAGAAAGTGAAAAGTAGGGATGATTTGGGCATTGGAAGTAGTAGGGAAGGGGGCGTGAATGGGGAAGGACGAGTCCGGGGGTCGTTTCTTTGAAAAAATTGTGTACGTCGATGTATCTCTCAAATTATGTCGGTTTCTTCTCTCTTATAGAAGTGGTAAGATGGGAAAAAAGTATATTCCAGATCAATAAGAAACTCTGACAGTGTATCTTTTTCAATTGACTTTGGACTATCGTAAAACCGTCAATTATCTAGCGATAGTCAACTCAGTCCTAATTATTTGG
Organism: Ceriagrion tenellum; assembly: GCA_963169105.1. NCBI lineage: Eukaryota > Metazoa > Arthropoda > Insecta > Odonata > Coenagrionidae > Ceriagrion > Ceriagrion tenellum. Next base: position 133,130,035 of record OY720634.1, on the reverse strand, counting down.
TCTCTCTTCCCTTATGAGCTGTTTTGTTTTTACCAGAGGCGCAGCTAGCTTCCTTTTGTATTTTCCTGGGTTCGTATTTTAAATCTTTCCCTGACGGATCCCCATAGCTGGCAGTGTACTCAAGAAACGAGGAAGGGTAGGATGAAATATGGCAGCTATTTTCCGCATTTGAGAGAAGTGGATTTAGGATTAGGACGGAGAGATAATGGAAAGAACGCCTGAGATTAAACGAGAAATTGGTATCTCGGACTACTGATAAAACAAAAAATTTGTTACTTAGTTATGATGCCAGATTTGCGTCGTTCATATTACCGAGGAGTTAATTAATTCTGGAATATGCCCCGTATTTTGTAAATCCTGTATATTTCTCCCATAGCCCTAAGACTTATGTGCAGACTTATTAGAGGTACTTCTCATTTGGAAACGATAAAGAAACTTTGGGTGTCCAACCCGACATACCGAAATAGTTATTAAAAAATATGCACTTTATTGCAAGCAATTTTTGCAACGCAAGTATGCAAAATACACCTACACCCCTCTTCCACTGATAGAGGAATCGTTCAAACTTACACCTTTTTCCACCTCTCCTGGAAAGCTGTTTCAAAAAGTGAAAGCTGAGTGCCAAGTGATTTGTTATTAGGTTACCAAAAGTTTATTTCGCATTCTTAAAAAATAATCTGAGATTAAAGTGAGATCAAAGTATGTTAATGCCCTGTATGGTTCCTGTATACCACGTGACGATTTGTGTCAATCGGGTGACCTCCTGGCCTGATGCGCTACAAAGGAGGTTATAGACCGTCCCAAGTAATTAATTTAATCTGTAAAGGTCGGCCACCCGTAGTTCATCTTTAAAACTAAGCATTGTATTGACCGTAGACTCACTCATAAGTCTCACTTAGTAAATATATATTTATATGAATATAAACGATTTATTCAAAATATTAGCAATCGCTTGGAGGCCTCACATCCTGCTAATTCATTTGCAACGGATTGAATGATTTTTTGGTGATATTTTACTTTATGAGGCGTGTGCTTCCAGGCATACTTTTGTCCAAATTTTTCTCTACAGATCAATGAGGCATTATTATTTCTAATAGTTGTTTACATTAACATTTTTAATATTTTTTCTGATATATTCCACCTTTTGTCTTCCTCGCAAACTTTCTATTCATTTCTACTTCCATTATTGTTCTAAAAAAAACTGCTGTATCGCAAAATGTGCCCTACAAGCTTCCTCTTCTTCTTCCGTGTATTTTAATTTCTCAGTTTTCCTCTCGAACTCTTCGTAGGATTTCTTCATATGTAAATCTCTTCATCCACTTCTCCATCATTGCTTGATTAGGCCACATTTCTGTGGCTTCCAATATTCTCTGCCCGGATAGTCCATATGAAACGGATAACTAAAAAGAATACCGTCGCAGGAAGGGGTGAAATGAAGGCACGACGAAAGACGGAATGCTTGGGGAGACGGAGGGCAGTGGCGCAGGATTCAGTGACAGAGACTTTAGCCGGCGACCCCTTGGCAGTGTGGAAGAGGGAAGGAGAGGGTCGTGGAAGGGGGATATTTCGGAAGAGGGGGATGCTGCGAGTGGGAATTCCGAAAGGGGTGGGGGCGAAACGGGAGTGGAAGGAAGACGTGTAGGGGAGGAGGCAGGGTTCCTGTGTCGATGGATATGGAGGAGAGGGCTCTGCTCACAGGGTGCCGTGTTGATGGGGACCTCGTGAGCGGCGTGGGTGTGGTACGAGGAAAAACGGGAGGTTAATGAGGTAGAGAGGAAGATGATACCGGAGTGGGCCGGGTAGGGGGTTGGGTGGCGACGAGCGGGGGTGGAAGGACGGGGGGGAGGGAGGGAGGGACGGAGGGATACAGGCGTGGGCGACGAGGGAGTATAATAGAGATGGGATGGGAAGAGGGGAGGGAAGAGTGGGAGTCGGATGGACCATCCGAGAGGTGCGACGGGAGGACGGAAATGGTACGAGATGGGATGGAACAGGGGGAGAGGTCGCAGGACAGTGGGGGCTAGGGAATCCGGCAAGGGGTGTCCGCCTTAGGAAGGAATATACGCAGTGGGAGGAAGGTTTATTAATGCTGCGGTTGACATTTGTGACAGCACGGAGTACAGTCCGGTGCCACCCAGCATGATCGTTGAACTCGTTAGGAAATTTTGACGCACTTGATTCCGAAATTTTTCCCATGGTGACACGATTTCGTGCGATTCTTCGAAAATCACTGCACATTTTTTAGAAATATCCCCCTCCCATTCCCAATAATTGCCTTATTTTTAGAAGCGTGAGGAAAACTAGTATTTAAGTTGGATATACGGTCTTTGACTTTCCAACAGGTTATCCTTCAACTGTAAAAAGGCAGGCATCCAAAGGTAGTTCAGATCATCCCTACGCATGAAGGACAAAGCATAAGAAGCAATATCCGCATCGTTAACTCAAGATTATAAATGTAGGCTTCTTCTTTACCACTTGACCATTTGGATCCGACATTAGGATAGTGCGTTGCGTATAATTAATTATTTATCTAGTTGCCACATCCACACGTATAAGTAACGGCATTGTAATGAATTAAAACCAGTGTGGTGCTGATGAGTTAACTATATCTAGCCAACCGTGGCTGTGAGACTGGAAATGCGTGGGACAAGCAGCTCAAAGGTCACAGGTCGGGGAGCTGAGTTATTCTTGGGATGGTGGTCTTTGGTTCAACCAGGTGGCGTAGCTTTGGAATAAATAATTGCTTAGTATAGCTTATCCAAAGCACATTTTATCTCCGACCATGGTTTCGCGGAATCATTGCCGTTTTCTAGGTCAAGAGATTGATTTTCTGATACAATGGTCCTTGATTAAATATTAAATGGATAAATACTTAGCTATCGTGTTTTGTTATTAAAAATACATAACTTGATTCCACGCCGTTAGGCCTGAATCAGTCTCTTATGTAACTTTTACGGTTGGAAAAAGTTATTCAATGGCGCTTGAGATTGATTATGTTTTACCCTGCAATGTTACCACCCTTATTTAGGGAAAGAGAATGTATGGGATTTTGTGTGTGGGTGGCGATAATTATTAGGGTTGGGGGAGTGGAAGGGGAAGTGATCGCTGGACTCCGGAGGGTCACTGCGGGAGGAGGAAATGAAAAGGACGATTGGGCGGCGGTCGTGGAATTGAGTCGTGGCTCCCTCGACACGGACGCGTCCGCACCCGCATTTTCACGAAAACAGCGATAGAATGGGAATTTGGGCGGCGGAGGAAATTCGAGGAAATTAGTGACTATGTGGTGTGCGAATAGCTCACCCCTTGACTTGGATTGCTGAGGTACAGCCGAAGGGCCATGTCGCACGTTCGACGCGGGAATAGTTCACAACAACAACAACAGTGGATCTAGGGACGAAGGGCATTGCCGCCTCTCGAGTGTACACACGCACGCCTTGTTCGCGTCAATTAGGATCGTGACTTTCACGAGAGAAGAAAGCATGTGCGTGAGTTCGGAGGGAAACATTTGAGGTGTGTAGCATTTACGTTAATTCGCCCTCGCTCGAGATAAAGAAGTTGGTGAAAACTTGAGGCGAAATTCCTCTGGAATCTCGAAGATAATTCCACCTTAGCTGACGTCACGGTTTAGCTGACGCCTTCCACAATCTTACGTTTCCTGTGGTCGCGTCTGGTTTTCGTCGAATCTAAGCTTAAGGTAGTTCGAGCGAAAAATTATTTCACTTAGAAATCAATGAATTTAGTCTCATTTCAAAGAAAAACATCTCACCTATCCAATGACACCAAAAATTCTACCCATTACCAGATTACTTTCCGAGATATTTGCCAAATAATACCAGCCCACGTGTATGCACTCCGGAGAGGCATTATTTACAAAATGAGGTATTTGAAACACTTAGATGTCGTAATAAAAACTAACAGTTTGCAGTTTGTATGTTTTCTCAACTATTTTTGAAAATGAATCATATTGTCACCATTGTAGGTTCTTGGGTATCACAAAAAAACCTTCCGTTTTGAAGGAGTATCAAACTCTACGCGCGAAAAAAATGAGTCAAGTTAAAGACTTAATTAGATGTTTTCATTTAATTATTAACAATTTCTGTCATATAAAACTATATTATGTCACCATTAATAATGCAATATTTAATTGATTTGTTCTACAGCTGGTGAAATTAAAACGTATAGTTCGAATATGGTCTCTATTATGACTAGGGAACTATCTCGCTCAGACCACCTTAAATCCCCAGGGAATACCCCCATAGTGCTTCACTTTCGCCCATGAGCGCTCACGGCTATGCCTTCTCATTTTCATTTAAACCTCCTCGCCTTGAGAGTGATATTTGCTTCTTTCCCTCCGAGGATAAAAACCTTACCTCCCCCTATTATTTTGAGATAGACGGGGCCCGTCTATCTCAAATTCGCACCTGCAAATCTCGCACCTGCGCAGTGGGTCACTGAATGCCTGACTGAGTTACCATGAGTTCAAAGAGTCTATACTATAACTGTACGTTCGCTGACATGTCTGTTCGAAATTTGTTGGTTCCACATAAGTGCGAATCTGGTAGATCGTCTCCAATTTCCGACTGTAGTGAGGTCCGGAGTCAAGACTACGCCACTGCAATTCAGTCAAACCGAGCAGTTTCCTCCGCTTGATAAAATATTTTCTCGCATCAGGCAAGTCACAAACACCGAAGGTTCACTTAAGCACCGGGATACGAAAATGCATTCAAATATGGAAGGTTACTCCTGTTTTCCACCGGGTCAAATACTCCATCTTGGCCGACGTCTCGATGTACGAGTCGTCCATCGTCATCAGGACGATACATACGATCACCATACGCCGGGAAAGCCTTAGACGTATTCAAATTTTTTCTTGCAAACTGAATAATGCTTACCACTTATTTACATGCTGCGAAAGTAGAAGAATACTAATTTCCTGCGAATCGCTATTCAAAATTTCTAGAGCTGATAGGTTCCCGTGGGAAAATCTATGAAATCAAAGCATATCAATCTTCGATTCTTTTCTGAGGGTGAAGGGTTTTGTAGATTTGGGGGTGAAAAAGGATATACAACAATATGGAATCATATCATGAGTTCGAACTGAATTAAATGCAACATATTATCCCATACCATCATTTCTGCGCAGAGTAAAACTTCCTCCATAGCCACTCATAGTTCGATTGATGGACAATGTTGCCAGTAAATTATTTTTGCGGATGCTGACTACATAGGTGATGTACGAAATTTTAACCTTGACTTGGCCAAATTTATTCGGAGCACCGACAGATAGCGAGTGGGTCCGCGAGGTCCGAGCCCGGACACTTTGGCCGGGAGACCAAGGAGTGTTCGATCCGGGAGTGAATCGAACAAGTGATCGTAGGCTGTCAAACGCGTGACTATCCCTTGAGAGGAATGGACAGCGAAGACGCATGTTGTTTGTGCGATCTCGGTAGATTTCGTTAAGAGGAGGGAAATTATTTTGGCCCGGCGAGTACAATCGGAGGGAATGGAGGTCACCAGTGCCTGCGGAAGGAGGACAGGAGTCCTGGCGGGGGGGGGGGGCGGTAGTGTGGGGGGAGGAAAGAGGGGTTGCGTGGGGTGTCGAGCGGCGAACGAACAGACGGGAGGGATGTCACTCGGTGACGGTTGAAGGCAGGAACGTTTAAAGGGAGTGGTTGGCGATGGTTTTTGGGACGATCGGATGAACGACTTGGCGCACCGACGGAACGGACGCTGACCCGCTGACCCTGATGGCCAATGGAGGAGCTCTGAACCGAGTCGGAGGACGCGAAGAACGGCCGAAAGGAGCTAATTAGTTGGGTAATTATTAAAGATTTAGGAATCAACTGCAAATGCTAAACTCGGTGCAGCATTACCTTTCTGGAGTTGAAAAGAGCGGAGGCCATGTATTAATGATTGACCCCGCATTTTTACCCTCGAGCACTGGTCGGCAAACCGCGGTTCTTTGATCCCTTGAGTGTGGCTCTTCCTCACAAACCACGTGCAGGCGCGCACGAACTTAATTTTATCAATAAATAATATCGTTGTTAATCACGATATCAAGTTTCATTCATCACACCTATAGTTTAGCTAAGACTTAAAAATTGAAGTAAAGTTTATTAAGTTAAATTTAGGGAGCTTTGTGGAGTGAAAGAAAATGTATAGTCGTTGATAGAGAAAGATATGTTGAGAAGATTTGGACATATACAAAGGATGAACCGAAGGAGATAGACGAAACAAGTATACAAGACGAGTGTGGATGGGAAAGTTGGAAGGGGCCTACCTCAGTAAACGTACCTCAATCAGATTGAGGACGTTTATAGCAAAGGCCAGCTTAGGAGTACCCTAATCAAGTTAATAACAACGCATCTACCTATTTAGATTAAGTTAAAAAAATTTGGCTCTCAAAAGAAATGTCAACTGTTGTACTGTCGATATTTCGCTCTATTGACTAATGAGTTTTTGCCGATCACTGCCCTAGAGCAAGGGGGTGGACAACCTTTGGCTGAACGTGCTAAGCGCGGAACGTCGATGAATTTTTTTCTGGTAAGCAAAACAAGTCCTTGCCAAAATTTTCAGTATTTTAGGGACATCTTCTGGCAACGGGGACAGTGCCGGCGAGTGCAAGCCAGTCTAGTTCTGAAAAATATACGCTCAATTTTTCACTTGATTATAAACGCGGATGCGAATACATGAAGCGGTTGGTTGGTGTGTCTTTTCTTAACGTTTTTCATTAAATCAGATTTACATAATTTTCGTAAACACCGCCAAATCAAATATCAAGATATTTAATAGAATTTTCCCGAAACATTTTAGTTGGCACGTAGGAAAAAAGAAAAAAAAATTATGAGTCAGTTTTGGCCGATTTTGGCGCGCCCTCTCAAAAAGGTTACGCACCCCAGTCCTAGAAGATGAGGAAATTATGGCGACTCCACCTCGACCTATGGACGATGGTTGCCTGTCATCATTAAACTTTGCCTCTGCTTTGCCTGCTGACGTCATAGGATCGAAATTGCCGAGGTTATACAGTCACGTGCTCTGCCTGAGACAGACTTTGAAGAGCACTATTTAACTAGTTAAATTGAAATAGAGAATGTGAAAGCATCAGACACGGCTGAAAACTTTCCTGTCTTCAAATGGTTCTGTTATATTGCGTGATGTTTAGAAATGTTTTAAAGATAATTGAGGGATTATCTACTTCAATTATGAAGTCCAGTTTCGCCTACTTACTTTTCTGTAGAAAAAATCAGGTTTTTTATGGTTCTATTTATTCAAAAGCTACTCAAGTCTTTCGAGGTGCTCACCATGCATACCATTGAAACGGTTGAAACGTCGCTAAGTTCAGAGCTGAATAAAGCAATGAATGATATCAAAAGCGTTGCTTACGATTTCATGATATACATCCGTCCAGTTTGGCGACGTTTATAAAAAGGTCATCGGAAATTGAAGGGAATTGTGAGGAAAGAAGATATTGGCCTCTAAGAAGTACATATACTCAGCTATATGATATAAAAATATCTTCAAAAATCTGTCGTAACTTTGTTGAGATACCTGATTGACAGCTATATATGCATATGTAGGTGTCGAGCATTGAAGACGTAACATCTTCCTTTGTGCGAGGAGAATCTAACGACGTGTATAACATTTCAAAAGCGTGTTTTTGAATGATATCCCTCCATTTTCCACGAAACTCTTCAATCCCTCGAAGATTCTGCTCGTGAGGGCGGAGAGAAATGACAGTTGAGTGGAGGGATTCCGGGACGGCAAGTGAGCCGGGGTTACCTTAGAGCCAACGTTGAGGATGACGCACATTACAAGTTGCCGAATGTTGACGGAAGGAAATGGCAAAGGCCAACGTAATATAGGGAGTGTGGGAAAGAGAGAGCGAGAGGAGGCAAGAGGTAGAGCGAAGGAGGCGAGTTAAAATATGGAGACTGAGGTTGAATGAGGTGATTTTGGCGAGGACGGGACGTGACGATAAAGGGCTTGGAACGAGAAGGGCCGAAAGGTTTGAGTCAGCCGGGAGTTGAGGCAAGAAGAGATGTGTGAGAGAGAAAACCCGGAAGCGAACGAGTGAACGAAAATAAACAAATACGCGGCAGGCCTAATCAAAATGGATGGAAGGGAAAGACAGCGGAAGCGGATTTCGCAGTTAAACGATTTTCCGCGAGAAAGAAATTGACCACCTCCGGTTTTTACGACTTCCTTACAGCTACGGCAGATTTTTCGCCAAATAAGATCGGCGACCCGTTTTTGGTTAAAATGCAAATTGATCGAGTACATTTGCAATTGAGATTATGGAAGGTATGAGTAGATTTAGGCGATGGTATGTGCTTCATACGGGGGTAAATAGAATTCAAAATCTTTTCTATCAGGTTATTAAATAATAGAGAGTTTGCGAAATGTAGTTGCGGTCCCTGGTTTGAAGGCTGTTTGTCATTTTATAGGGGCCTTATTATTCAAAATTCACTTTACTTCAATTTTGGTAGATGTGTCTTCTTTGAAAATACTCAAAGAAACTTTTAACTTATTTACCTAACAATGTATCTTAGTGAGGATGGTTATTTGGTGCCATTATCGAGTTATTTTTATCAAATTGCTCATTTCTTTTTTCGCCTGCAGAGTTTTGTATTTAGAGAAACTCGCATAGCAGAGGACGAACCCAGGTGTAATTCAAATGGGCGAGCCGGCAGTGGAAGTGAAGCGTCTTTAGCGTTGCCCAAAAGAACATGGGTTTTGATCCGGCAACGGTTGTGAATATCTTTTTTTGTCTCGGAACCAAGGTCTTCATCTGCGTACTAACTGCGAGGGGGAAGAGGGGAAGGAGGTGTTAGAACCCCAGTCATTAAAAAGGGATAGAAAAAATATGTGGAAAGGAAAATGAAAAGAAGTTGCAGTGGACAAAGGTGAACTGTATGACAAGGAGCGCCACTCTCTGTTTTTGTAGCAGTCATTAATATTGCATGGATATAAGAAATTTTTGTACCTCTTGGTTTTTTGAACTCTTATCTTGCCGCTCCTATCAGTTGTAGAGGCATAGTGTAGGGTCAATATTTTCCGTGTCGTCCGGAAAAATCGCCCGATCAGAATTTTGTAAGGATACTAACTCTAGCGTGTGGCTTTCGAATCTTTAGCGTCTCCCAACCTGATCGAATTCCTCCATCATCTCTGTTGCATTCTCCTTTCACGCGAAGCAATTATGAACGACAAGTGCGGCTTATCTTTGTGTTTTTTATTTAGCAAATTAAGATAAATATTTCCGTGTCACACGATGTTAGTGGTTCGACATTACCTCAGAAGTGGCAGCAGTTTTGACCTCCGTCAAGCACCCCTCGAATCAGTATTTATAAGGTTGATAGGAGGGGACATTACGCCGGCATCTAAAAGATTGATACTTCTAACGCTGTACCAACAATAGCGACAGTGTTTCACGGCTCCGAGATGAGAAAATGGCTGACAGTGAGACAGAATAGAACGATGAAAGAGGACATTTTCTCCATCACAACGTAATCGAATTTCGGCTTTATGGCTCCTAGAGAGGAGTTCCAATAGTTGACGTTTTTTCTTGCAAGTTTAGCCAAAGTTGAGGGACGAGAAAATGGTGGCTGTGGGTACTGGAAGGAAATATCGAGGGTAATATTATTTTCATCGGGACTTAATTGAATTGCCGACTAAGGTCTCATTCAAAACGGTTTCCCAAAACATCAAGGTTAAATCCTCGCGAGTTGACGCGTCTAACTGATATGCAATGCTAGGGACGGGATTTTTTGAGGCCTAATTAGAAGCAAGACGTTCAGGGTATCGTACAAAGAAGGGAGTGTGATAGGGGGATGGAGGAAAGGTACATGCACACCGCGACCCCGAATTGCGAGCTGGCGAAGATTCGAGAAGAAGAGGGGAGAACGTTCTCCATGGAAGGCGGCGTCAACTCAACTTGGGGAATTGACTCCGTGTTTCATCGCAGGGAAACAGCCTTTTTGTGAGGTGGAACCAGTGCAAATTTTCGCCACGCTGTCGTCGATTCCCCGAACATTGTCAGCTTACGTTCAGCATAGTTTCATCTTGAACCGTGAAAAGCTCCAAAATCAGCACCCTAAGCTTTGACTGCAGCAAGTCGGTAGCCGTCCTTAGTACTTAGACTAATGATGCTATGGAAATGACGTGCGTTTGTCGGGCATTTCCATGCATTCAGCCTGGTTCTGAGTCAACTTTGGTCCATGCTGCGTTGCATCCGGTGTAAATTACGACTATTTTCCTGGCGGTATGTGAGGAAAACGCTCTCCTTCGGCCATAATTATCCATATTAACATTCCTTTTTCTGACGGCTGCCCATCAGCTCCTGTGTTTGAACGTTCGCCCATCTCAAGCACCGTATAATCGCACCCACCACTAATTCTCATTTCAGATGCACCCCAGAGTTTCTTCTAAGAAGATTGAGAGGAAAATTTTCCTGCACATTTTGATAGTACGGGAAGAATTGGATGGTATGTCATGAATAACTGTAAATGAAAACGTCAGTTTCTTTCGGCACAATATATTTACAGAATATATTGTACACAGAATGAAGTCACCGAGCGCACAGCATGACAGTACGGCTGTAGTTTTTAACATACCTCCTCGTGCTTTTAACATTTAACTTGCACTAGATTCTTTATACCGGAAAAAATGCGAGTAAAAGTGATCATACGGTAAATATGAGCAGCCATGGGGATCGAGTTGGTGTGGCGGTTATTGTACAGGCTGACCATACGGGCGGCCAGGGTTCAAATCCCTGCAGAGGAAGATGTTTTTCAGAGGAAACCCGGTCTCTACTTGAGTGTCTTGTGGAGAGTGAGATGTCTGAGTCTGTCGGATGAGACGTTAAACCGTGGTCCCCTTTCGTTAAGAGTAGGCTAATGCCGACGCCGGGTTTCTATCCACCCTACCTCCCTTACCTATCCCTTAAGGAGCAAATGGCCTCAGCTGTCGGTCGCCTCCCCTAATATCCAATCCAATCACTAGATGGATTGTTTACACGCTGAGACACAATGGATTTCTGAGGAATACATCCTAATTTATGAACAATGGAGGGAAAAGTTCAAGGAGGAATGCCAATGCCAATTCCTGTCATTTTTTGTGTCACTTTAGGTAGATTCAAAGCAGTCTTTGTGGTTCTCTGTTAAGTAATGCGCCATTTAATGTCTGAAATCCACAAATCACGCAACAAAAAAGGTAACTCCTTGTCTGGACTACGCTCCATTGGGGTCACTAAACGATCTTCAATCAATTCTTCCTTGGAAAAACTCATGAGTTTCCTCGCATTGAATACGTTCTGCACATCTTGGAGTGACTTTTTACGCTCAAAGCACGGAGAAACGCAGAAAGTAAACGTACCGCGTTAACCCAACTTGATGTGTTTCCCAGCAAATCGACTTAAATGTCATTTAATTCACATCCTGGCAAATTTTGGAAAGTGTGTTCCCTTTTTTATTCGACAAACAGAATCTACCTTTTATTTCATTTAATTTCCGAGAATGGAGATTGGGATTACGTGGCATTAAAATGCGATGAGAGGTGAATCACGGAGAGAGTTATTTGTTTTTCTTTCTAAAAATGACGTTGTTTTCACGGAAAACTGTTACTAAGAACAGACTTCCTGCATGGGCTTGATTTTTCATTAAAAATAAACAGAAATCCATTTTATCTATTTCAAGTTACTTGTAAATAACTGATGAAAAATAAAAATTTGTTTGAATCCACCAATTTATTTTTAAGGTACGACTAGTGTCGACGTAGAGATACCGGAAGATGACGCCGCCGCCTCGAAACTAGTCGTAACTTAGAAATAAATTGGTGGAATCAGACAGTTTTCTTTTTCATTATTCATAATAAACGTTTAAAAAGTTGAGTCTGAGATAATTGAGATCATTGGAAAATACCTAGAGGAACCGAAGTCAAAATGCGCTGGTTCAACAGAAGTGATATTGCAGTCGTGACCTATGGCTGAAAGAAGTGTTCATTAATGGGGATCGGGTTGATGTGGTGGCTAGAGTACTGGCTAACCATACGGACGGCCAGGGTTCAATTCCCTGCAGTGGAGGATGTTTTTCAGAGAAAACCCGGTCCTTACTTGAGTGCCTTGTAGAGGGCAATGCAAATACAGTACTCTGTCTGATGAGACGTTAAATCGTGGTCCTCTTGGTGCCTTTCGTTAAGAGTAGGCTAATGCCGACGCCGGGTTTCTATCCATCCACCCTTCGTCCCTTACCCATCACCTATGGCGGAAATGACCTTAGCAGTCGGTCGCCTCCCCAAATATCCAATCCGAAGTGTTAATTAAAAAAATAAACTTGATCACATATCTGCATAGTTAAACCGTAGTTTTCTTCACTAAAAGATGAGGCATGATATCAGCGGAAGCAGCATTTTTTAACCAGTGCATTCGAAAAGTTAGACCTTGTATTAGTGTCTTTGCAGTATTTGTTTTGATTCACTCAGTCACCTTGTGGAACCTCCTGAGGAGGACGAGAGTGGTGGAGGAGGGGGAGGAGGGAATGAGACGACGAGGAAATGGAGAGAATGAGAGAGAATAGAAGGGAGAGAATGTACAAGAGGAGGAGAGGTGCGAAAAGGAGGAAGGGGAGGAAGGCGAAGGAGGTGGGCCAAAGTGGGAGTAAAATGGAGACAATGCTCGGGACGAGGAGGGAGCCCTCTGCTTTATGAGGAGGGAATTGTGAATGAGGGGAGGCGGGTGCTCCTTCGTGGAGGAGGAAGTGAAGGTGTATGGCGAATGAGGGGGTTGGCGGGAGAAAAATAAGGTTTTAGTAGAGAGAGGGAGAGAGAGTGGGGAGGTTATATAGAGAGTGCAAGTAGCGGGCGCAAAAATAACTAGAGGGACGGGGGTGGGGGAGTAGGATGAGAGGGTGGAAGAGGGGAAGTTGGGGAAGGGATGAGGCAGGCAGGGTGTTTTCTCTTTTATTTTTTAATTTTTAAGGGAGCGTGTGGATGGGGGGAAAAGGGGTAAGGTGGGGTAGACGAATCCGAGGGTATATAGGGAGTGGGGTGGAAGAATCATGTGCACGCGAAATGTTGAAACATGGACCCCTCTCTGTCGTGCGTGCCCTGGCTCTATGGCGCGCGTGATGGAGGTGAGGGAGGAAGGGGAGTGGCGAGAGTAATAGGGGAGGCTGTAGGTGGGGGGGGGGACCTGGTATGAGGGCTAGGGGGAGGGGGGGGAAGAGGGTGTAACGAACGAAAGAGGAATGGAGAGGAGTTAGTTTGAGTTGGGAGGGTTTGAGGAGGGGGCACAGATAGGGTATGGAATAGGTACGGGGTATGAGGGATTTTTGGGCATATTAGGGGCGGGAGGGAAGGGTAAGGACGGAGTGGGGAAGGTCTCATTCGCACTCGTGGACTAAAACATTGATCGAGGGAAATTATGAAAAGGAGAGTAGGGAAAGGATGGATGTTTGTCGAGTCGTAAAAGAGGGGGGAGGGGGGTTGGAGAGGAGAGGAGACGGGGGAGGGTGGGGGGGGCGTTGTGTGTGAGTGTGGAGTTTGGAGGAGGAAAGCGGGTGGGTGGGGGGGGGGAAGAGAGGGGGGCGCGTGGGCGAAATTCTGAATGTGTTTTTGCCCGAGCGTGCGAAGCGTGTGTTTTCCCCTCTCGCCCATTCCCCTCCGCCTGAGCCGGTTGCGTGCGCTCCTCCGATCCCCTCTTCTATACCATCGCAACACGACGCCCCGACCCCAGAAAAACCCTTTCGCGCGCGGGAAACCTACATCTGAACCTCCCAAATTTTTCGCGACCCCCCCTCCGCCCCAAGTGTGCCAGCGAAAAACCCTGGGTTCGTCTCCCGTCGTGCTAATTTCGCAAATTTCGCCTTTCTCTTTCTAGAATAAACCTTCATGGAAATTGAGGTCAAAGAATGTCCTAGATCAGATTGCAGGACAATTAAAAATGCAGCAGATCTGTAAACACATCCAAAACCGTTTGGGGAAGAGAATAACGTGACCGAAGAATCCATGATGGTGGACTATTATTTAAACCATACGATTTTTCAAAAAAATGCTTACTCTTCATATCATTCTAGGTCACAAATGTTTATTTCGTCTGATCTATTACCTTTGATGGACACTATATGTATATCATTCCGCAGGAGTAAGAAAGAAATGAGCAATATCTCTGACAAATGGCAGAGTTCTGGCGATAAATAACCAACCTCTCTAATATTCAATATTAGGAAATGAGATTTTGGTATTTTTGGACGAATTCGATTCTTCATATGTTTCACCTCTTTTTATCTACATACTCTATTTTATCTACATACCACCCTGCGATCCGCAGCATGAACGTGTGACAGTGGGTGTTAGGGCACCAGCCGCGTCGAGGTGTAAAGGATAAGGTTTTTGGGGGTGAAGGTGCAAGTTTATAATGGCACTGGTCTGAGTTGAACTAACTTCTATTATGGTCTCTTATTGTGCGTGAAAATAGCGAATCTTTCTACATATCTGTTCGACAATGTATCTCTCTAATTTTATCGCTTCCGGCAGACCAAGAGATGTAGTGCAGAGTCAAATTGATATTATCTTTGGCACTCTGAAGTACACCTGTTCTGGATTCCTCAAGCAAACTTAGTCAAGGGCGCATCCTCCGAATCTCTAGCGGTCCCCGAACTAATCCCTCTTAAATAGCATTGTAACCCTTATGTTCGCTGGAAGCAGTTTTCAACGAATCGCGCAACTTTACTTTGTATTTTAATTATTGTTAGGGATAAATCTTTCTGTACCGTGTCAAAAATGCTCACTGCGTATTCGAGGTGTGGCTTAACCAGTTCGAAATATCATCTCTCTTCTTCTTTTTCATCCGAAACTCTTCCTATTACACACTTGATAAATCCTAGGGTATTTAATGCTGTGAGTAGTCAATAAGTTATACTTGAGTCACCCAATTCCACTCATCCTTGATGCGGTTTATAGGGTAATACTTAGATGTTGATATAAATAAATACCCTAGTACGAGAATCATTTTAACCATAAAGGTGACATTTTCAACAATAATAATACGATGAAAAAGCTATAATTTCCAGGGTGAATGATTACTTAAGTATTTTGTCTCTGAGTTGTTGCGAAGACATCTCCGCTGAAAGCGTACTTTGTTTAAAAATAATTTTAGTTTAAAATTTTCCCTTTTGTTACTCTCGACCAAACTTTTTCTCTCGTCGAAACATAATATTGCAAAAAGCTCTATATTTTCCGCGTACTATATATTACTACATAATGATACTCTACACATTTGAATAACTTTATCGACAGCTTTTTATTAACGGTTCGTGCCGTATTTAGGGGTGCATATGTTATTACAGAATAAAAAAACCATGAGCGCAAAGCGTAAGCAAATATTTAGAAACTGTAAGGTCAGTTGGTTTACCATCTGAGCCACTTCAATATTATTTAAAAATTTTATATCTTTCACATAGTGAGAAATCTTAAAAGAGATTTTCACACTCGATGATATTTTTTAGGCATTTCGAAAAATCTTTGGAACATCATTTCTTAATTTCTCATACATTTTAAACTTAAAAATTTAGCTGTCAAGATCGACATTTTCAAGGTATTGGACACAAATAGAAAGAAACTGGTGGAAACACTATTCATTAAGTTCTTCTGAATAGTACAGTATAAAAGTGAAAGAGAATTAGATTTTTTATTCTGTGATTATATTTATCAAAATAAACTTTCAAAGGGCAGAGCTAGAGGATAAAATATTGAATAGTACGCCCTTTACTACTTTACCTCCATCTTTTTGAATCTACTCTTCCCCCCCACATAAAAAAACTCATATTTTTTATCGTTTCATTTTACTTCTCATTTGGTTTCATTTTTTTTAATATTTTCATTCTCCGGGACCGGGATTGCCGAGTGATAGCGGTCCGATCGAACTCGTGCCGTTGGTTTGGGGGGGGAGGAGAGGAGTGAGGGTGGTGGAGGGGGAGAAGTAGTGAAAGGCGGGGCGGGGAAATGAGAGGGGGGGAAAGAGGAGGAGTGGGGGTTGAGTAGTGAGAGGGGAGGGTAAGAGCGGCGGAGGTGGAGTGGGCGAATAAAAAGGCATAAAACGACTGCATTGCGGATGGCGGGCCTTGCACCCCCGAATATTGTGTGTGTGTGTGAACGCTTTCCCTTTCTATTATTCCTCTCTTTCTCTCTCTCTTGCCCTTCCAGAGCATTGCCATCTCTCTCTCTTTCACTCTCACTCGCTCTCTCACTACTCCACGTAAGCCCTCCCATCCCATCCCAACCCCCCCCCCACCTTCCCTTATGGCATCTCATTATACAAACTCTCCACCCCCATCCCCCAACCTCACCTTCCCCCGCAGTCATCGCTGCCGATGTCCATTTCGATCCTCATCCCACTTTTTCGGATCTCTCCCTTTCATCTTTTGATCTCTCTCTCTCTCTCTCTCTCTGCGCTCTGCATATGTGTATTTATATTCCGTGCGATTTCCTGCCGGTCAAACTTCATCGAATTTGGCGAGGGTTTGTGCCCCGAGTGGAATCGGCGCGTAAGTTGTCCCACATAACATCTCACGGAAGGATGACGTTGCAGAAGTGACGTGGAAACGCTAACTTTCTTCCACTGTTCCGCGAATTTAGTGGTTAGGTTTCATTCACCTCGCTGTTCAATCAGGTGCGGTTATAAGCATCCCAAAGTGGTTGATCTTAGAACATTTTCGTGGTAAATTAAAACAAAGCCTAATGTGGTATTGCTCATTTCATCAAACTCATTTCAGAAAGCCTTAGTTTGGTAGGACTCTTCTCAATCATCACTCAGAAACTACGTCTTAACCTGTCACTGGCTAAAAACAAAATACAGTGGAAAACGATCAACTCAAGCACTAAAGGATTTGAACTGAAATAAGTAAAGTATGGTGCTCCATCGGCTGTCGTAGATGCAAACTACTTATTTTCCAAAATTATTACAACTGGTGCCATGTGGTACCACTGGGCTAATATGGGTTGTCTGATACTAGGAAAGTGTCCTGATATCTCGGGTTGACGTGCTCATTTGGTACTTACTGCCAGCTTCTTTCCTCACTTTTTCTACGTAAATGGCAGATGCTTCATTTTCCTTACCGTTTCGTCGAGAGAAGTTGTGGAAAACCTGTAATGGTTGATCAAAGATAAGTTTCGTAGTACATGTGTATTTAAGAAAATCGTGCTATGGTAACCGAGGATCGCTCCATTCTTTGTGCCTAGCCCTTGAAAAGTTTCGTGGTATCTCAGGTTGACGTGCTACCTAAGCTCATCTAGTACATGCAACCTGCAACTTGTAGATAAGGGCTTAAATGGGTCCAGGCATAGATAGAGCATAATATTTTATGATATGAAAATGGAAGTGTGATCAAAATTTCAGAATATCTCATGAGAAAGTCTTCATCCACCCAGAAATTTTGTCAAATGCTCAGATTCTAGAAATGGTTTTCTAAGCATATTGAATGATTTTTTTCATTACCACTACATCCATTAAATCATCAATTTATGGTCTGATTGGTGTAACGGCAATACTTACTAGCTGCTAATGTACCGGTCCCTTCATAGTCCCTGAAAACACCAATTGTGGATATTATGTCAACATGCTTTCCATGTGTACATGGCTAATTATTGCTTTGAATAGATGCATATCACAATGTTTTCTGGAATGCTGTGCTAGTGTGTACTTCTCTCCGTGGAAGCATTTATCAACACTTGGTTGTACAAGTTACTTGAAACTCACCCTAGCTACCAAGTCTATACAAAATGTTTTTGCATTATACAGACATGCTTACTATGTGCTGATCACGACACGCTATACTGTACCTGTCCGTATCATGAAGTGATGTGATGTATCGCACCAAATTATACTTCTTACCAAATCGATGTTTATCAACTCCTGAAGAGTACTTTTCAGTTTCTTCGTGGTTTTTCAAACTGTATTCCTCACAAAAAGGCCGAAAAATGTTTATTAGAACCTGAAAGCCATGAAAACATTTAAATAGTGTGTCAATCAACCCTTAAAATGGTGCTACACTTCTTATTCTCGAGGTCTGAGCACAATATCTCCACACTTTCGATTTCTGTACCCCTGATGTAAGGTATTTTATCGATGTTAATGATGATATATTTTGATATATCGAACTTAGAGTCAATTCTGTACCAACTCCCACAGTTCACTCGAGCTTCTCCCTTGTGCCGCGTGTGAGCAAAATTTTTACGTATATTTTCGTCTTGCTCCGAATATGTGAATCGCGTCACCTTATCCCGCATCGAGGAATATCATTCACGATATGTGTTTCAGTATATCGCACGGCCCAGACTAACGAACAACCCCCTTCATGGAAAGGTTGGCGCCCTAAACCCGGAACCAAAAGGGTCGGCTGGAAAATTTTCGCGTTGGACTTGATGGACGGAGTCACGCTCCCAAAAAGCTCATGGGGGTGGACAACGCGTGTCAGGGGGGGGGGGCAGAAACAAGGGGTTGAGGCGTCCCCTCTTCCATTTCGTGCTTTATCGCCACTCGCAATCCATCCATTTGGCGTAGAAGCCTCGCGGCATGGGAGGGGGAGGAGGAGGCTAGGCGGTGAATTTTTCAGCGGGAAAGATCGGGGCTGTTTTGCTGGCGGTTGAAGAGGAGAGGGTTAGAATTGCTAGAGGCTCTGACGCAGGAGCTCAGCGCCATCGGAGCGAGAGATACCCACGAGAACGATAATAAGCGCTGTCGAATCTCTTTATGGATACCGACTGTAAAAGTTTACCGAGGGTGTCCGATTAGTGAGTTATTTTTAGTACTAGAGAGCGTCCAAGATAATAGAGTAGCTGACAAAAATGTAACCAATAGTATGCACGTCCACGAAGAAGGATATGTTGGAGATTGGTGCCGTAGAGGACATGGCTTTGAATAGAGCACGCTGGAGGTTGAAAATCCAAAAAGCTGATCCCAAATAATTGGGATTAAAGCTAAGAAGAAGTATGCACGTCCAATTCTGTTTGGGAAATGGAATGACCTGACCGAAGAACCAACTATAGTGGCCATTTTTTCAATCATATGATCATGAAAAAAAATGTTTACTTTTCATCTTTATCCAACCCTAGTCAGTAAATTTCAACAGCGTTATTATATTTGACGGACTCTAGCATCCAATCCTGAAGCTCCGGACTCGAATCCCAGCAGTCACGGAAATATTTTGGAAATTTCCATGTATTATAGTCCAGTGCAGCCAGTACTCCGTCCTTCAGATTGCACCAATTGTAACGTCAACCCCAGTCGTAATGAGCAAGCATTAGACAACGCCGGGTTTATCCCCTGATATTCCTTCCCAAACCCACCTATAGTCATTGTCGCGATTGGTCAAAGTTGTCAGTCACCTCCCCAAAATGACCAACCAACTAACACAAGTATCCGATACAGATACAACTGATATCAACTAACCCATTGTGAAATCGGACGCCGTATCGATCGGTATCGTCGTTATTTTAGGACACCATCTTCTTCTTCTTAGCTTTAATCCCAATTATTTGGGGTCAGCTTTTTGGATTTTCAACCTCCAGCGTGCTCTATTCAAAGCCATGTCCTCTTTGGGACCAATCTCCAACATATCCTTCTTCGCACACTCCATCCATGTTTTCCTTGGCCTTCCTCTGCTCTTCCTTCCCTCCACCTTCACGTTCATTACTCTTTCCCCAGGTATTCACCATCTCGTCTAACAACATGGCCATACCACCTCAACCTGCACTCTTTCACCTTTTCTGTTATAGGTGCAATGCGCAAACTCCCTCTAATGTGGTCATTCCTAATCCTGTAAGCTATTTTAGGTCACCATATCGTTCCTTATCGTTCCGCTCGACATTCACCACAACCGTGCCGGCTCTAGCATATGGGTAAAAAGAAGAGGGAGGCTTCGGAGGGTGGGTGTATCGGTGGAGAGAGAAGGATGCGTGCGTGATTCGCTAGCGGAAGTGAGGAAACGCCTGACTGAGCCGCCAATCCCGGGCACGCACCGAAGCAATGGCGAAATAAACGGACGAGCATTCATTTTTCAACCTTTTTTTTAAACGTGCCTGGAGGAAGTAGTCCTGTTCTGCAGTGTTTTATTTCTCTCCAACTTCATCCGAAACCCGAAAGGAACGTAAATTTCGTTTTTCCTCGAATGGATCGTTAACGAACCAATGCACAGAGAAACACGACACCAGTCTTTACCCTCCCCGAGAAGTGGAGTCACCAACCTACTTAGGACTTCCTCGATGGGAATGCAGTGTTTTGAGTCCAAAAAATTTGAATACATGCTTGTAAATATTGTCGGTAAATATTTTTTTAAAAAAATCGATGCATAAATATTGGAATTTTATCGCGCATAATAATTTTAAGCTAAAAACTTGTAAATATCTACCTGATAAATAAAGGAACTTCAATAATACGCCATCAATTTAATTATAGAGAACGACAAGGTTCCTCCGGAGCCTTGATGAATAAATTAAAGTTTTAAATGAAAAACACTCCTTTAATTAGTCAGCTTAAAATTTCATGAATGAATGGCTTAAGTAATTAAAAATTACATTGCTACGGAATAGTCATATAATTGAGCGAAATGAAAAAAAAACTCTCCCTTATAATGGACATAAAATGAAATCAGTCCCCTTGATTATATATTTCATCATTTTGTTCCACAAATATCGCAGATTTTAATCAAAAAATAAAAGTATAAACATTTTATCTCCTGCTTCAAAGGATGAGCTATGAAATGCATGCCCATGTAAATGAACCTATGTAAAATCCGAATATACTCTCAGGGGATTTGAATAGATATGAATCATTCGACAAAAACGCTGAGAAGGGCGATGTTCATAGCAGAAAGTTTAATTAAAATGTCCTCGATTGTTATCTTTTTTTACAATTAGAGCGGATTGGTAAAATTTTTTAAATCGGCCATCTGGAAGAAGCCTTTGCGAGACCAACTGGTTTGATAGCCATCCGAGGCATGTGCCTCTCACATTCGTTTGATGAATTTATCCATGAAAGTTATTTACATTGGTTTGATAACTATTTGTTGAGGTCTATCACGCGTGAACTATTGATTTTCCACGAAAATATTATTAATATTTTACATTCAATCCACGGTCTGAACATTCATATCGGATGCAACAAGCAAACGACATCAGAGAGGGAAACTTAAAGCCAACTACTTGAAAAGATTGTGGTAGTCTTGTATTTTCACATCGCCCCGCGCGACTATGACGTTGTTTGGCTCTGCCTCACTGGATCACCCGACTTGGTAAACAAGGATTGATATATCTTGATGTGAAGGCCGCAACTCACTTTGTTACTGCAGTAAACAACATTGCAGTCCATCCCAATGACGATTGTAAAATTGAAAAACGCAACAGCTCTGCAGGTAATGAGAAAGTTGTGTACATTGTTTTTTTTTAGTCTAGGTGGAGATATATCCAGGGGTGAATCGAAGAAGAGTATGGTAAGACCAAATTTATTCGAAAAGAGGGATCAGGATAAGGGAACTTGAATAGCCAATCAAAGAGGAAAAACATACATACGCCTATCTAAATGCAAAAAGAGATGAAGGCGACTTAAATTATGATATTTCCCCATTTCCCCAGAACACAGATGGAGTAGGCAAGCATCATCCTTTATGACAAAGGATGATGCTTGCCTACTCCAGTAAAGTCATTCATAAATTAAAATTAATTCATCACTAAATCAATGAAGACAGGAGATGAGCACATGATTATAAAACAGTTAGCCATAACTCTAAATGTCTATTACCTTCGTTTTTTTATTCATTTGAGGATCTTAAAACCAATTTTATTCCCAACTTGAAGCATCTCTATCGTGTTAATTATAATCGATGATGTAAAATACAGCAAAATTGAAACATAGGATCGGAATGATAACCGACCAAATTTTCCGAAGAGAATGTATGAGTGTCGATTCACTTATGATGGTTGACTTATGATTGGGTATCTCGGTCAGCCACTGCTTCAGAACGCAATTTTGGACCCCGATGTGGGTACTTATGTGTTTTGCCATTTCTCACACCAACTTCTGTTTCCGCTCCAATTTATGGGTTGACAATAATGCTGTGGAGTACGACTGCATTTGCAATCGCGCAATCGCAATTTGTCGGCAACTCAAAGGATTGGTCTTTGATTGTGGAATACGGCCTTCAGCGGGTTGGTACGGTTCTGTCATGTGTGCGCAGGTTGACACCAACCCTACTACGACTCTTTTAACGACGAATATTTGGAGTCGGTTTCTGGCCGCTACGATGAGTGTAAACGGAAATGCGTTTAAAAAAGGTAAAAAGGAGAAGCGTAAAAAATGGACTAAAACAAAAGGTAATACGTAGTGAGGAAGGGATTTACAGCTACTGTGCTGGATGCTTGCCTACTCCAGTAAAGCCATTCATAAATTAAAATTAATTCATCACTAAATGCAAAAAAACTGAAAAAAATTATCCTTTATACATTTTATTATCATTCAACTAGCCACCAGATGTCTGCATCTTCCTTACAACGGTAAGTAGATACTCGTGTCAACGAGAGTGAGATAAATCCATAAAATTCACTGTAAATCATCCCTGTTTTGGGAATCAAGGCATATAAGGCCGGTTTATACAAATAAATCAACGCTAAACTAACACACTCAACCCAATCTAGCGACTTAAGAGCGATAATAAAAATAGCGCGGACTGCATGTTATTTACTAGCATCTTATCAACAAATCACGAATTTTTTACGAATTAGCGTCCGAGTTTTTCTGAAAATCGGTATTTAGATGGTGATTGGCGGCGAAATAATATTTTCTCTCCTTTTTTTTCAAATTTTCCCGCCGTTTTCCTGACGGTTTTCCGTCAGTGGTTCTTCTATGATTTCTTCGATTACCAGCAAAGCATTGGGGACTCAACAATAGACATCATTCAATGGAGTCCCATCTCGCGTTGATTTCTTCTGTAAAAACCGGCCTCTACCGTCTGTAAGGTAAACGAATCACTCAATAAAAAAAAGGAGAACCCGTCTTCCAAGCCGCGAGAGCGCGTTGACAAGGGCAACAAGATGTTCCAGCCCCAGCCCCTGTTCAGCGACCCAAGCGGCGGAATCACTTGCACCTGATCATTCTCTCCCCCTTCGGAAGCTCCTCGCCATTCGCGCGAACCACCAACAACGCAGAAACCTCTCTCTCCTCTCCTCTCATTCAACCGCCTCATCCCTCTCCTACTCCTCCTCCTTCCCCTCCCAACACCCGCCCCCCCTCCCTCCCCCTAACCCCTCCACGCCCACCCCCCGCGAAAGGAGAAATATGGATTCTTCCTTGTGAATTGCGTACATCCCTCTCCCTCTGCTTCAATGGCTGCAGAGCAGCGATCCTTAATATTAAGCGTGGCAATCGTCGTTAAAAGGGGGGGGGGGGATTGTGGAAGGGGGAGTTCTCATCTGGATCGAAGAGTGATCATCGAGCTAGAGTCGCCGTAAAGGTGGATCAGTATAATTAAGAAGCATGCCGATGCAGCTGCCTTTGTGAGTCCTGTAACCATTGCTCCGAGGAGATGGTAATTGAACGCATGGTCGCGGAGTAAAAAATCGATGAGAGAGAAAGCAGTGGCACGTTTCTCAAAGCTACGATTTCAGTTTGTGAGTCTTTGTAGTTTGTTCGAGCCGGCGCGTACAAATGGCAAATATGCCGTTACAAGGTAAGTGGATGCAGGTTGGCAGTTTTCCACGGAACATTTTTTTAAAATGATCATTAAAAAACTGATTTTTATTCGAGTCAGTGCTTGCTCACGATTTTACTCATTCTTACGACCTCGCCTAGTTTGTCTCCACTCATTTCCCCCTTCCAAAATGATCCTTTCCTGCACAACCAACTCACCTATTCTCAATGGCGTAAGGAAGTTTTCATTTGCCTTCCAAAATCACCGAACTAACCTGGTTCCGGTTATGTTTAATCACCATGGAAAAAAAAGTTAGAATTATTCTTAAGAGAGACACTTTTAAGCTATTCTGATGAATACTTTGCCGTGAGTAAGCCTTTAGCAAGCCAGCATTCATTAGATAAGTTTTTTGTATTATGTGCAATACATTTACGATGGATTATTAGGACTTTTAACGAAACCACATTTTTGCGAAATGGTCTTGTGCTTATCCAGCACAAAGAAGAGAACGAAGGAAACCCTATGGTGAATACTAAAGGACCTCTGAGGTTAATGCCTCTTCCTAAATTCAATGAAGATGGAGAATGCATTGTGGGACATCGGTACCTCTACTGCTTTTCGGAACAAAGTTCAACGAGTAAGTATTTTTTATCTCCATAGTTTGTATCATAAAAGAGCGTCTCTCAATTGAAAGTATCGTGGTTTTTAACCCGACAAAACAAAAAAAAGGTGAGAAAATCCCTTGCCCAAACAGGAGAGTAGGATGAATAAGCCGGTCGCACTCGAATAAATCATCGATTAGACGTCTGAGATATATTTTATATCGACAGATAGCAATGTGGCTCCGCAAGCTTGGTAGGTCTATATCCTTACTTTTGTTATTTGTTTGGTCCTTTGACATTCATTCACTGATTTATTGAACGCTTTGATTTGAGGTTTCCGGTGAACTTGTAAAAATGCTCTCCAGAATCCGTGTTTCGAGAACTTGTTTTAGTTTCAAAATGGTGATAACTTTTCTAGGTATTTCAATGCAAAAATTTGTTCCCTTTGGAAAGGGACCTTTATGTTCATGAATTTTTGTCTTGGATAAGTAATAAACCAATGTTTTTAGTAGGAATAGGTATTCACGAATGAATAGCACGATCACTAATTGGTTATTTGAGGGGATGAAAAACTGCAAAGGTCATTTGCGTATTTTAGTATTCGTTAGTTACGTTAAACGTTAGTTAGAGTAGTTGGAGTAATAATATTTAAAAGTAGACAAGAAGGGTGTAGAGAGACCTTCCATCAACATTTGCAAACTCTCAATGCAAGACTCAAAGAGGTCCAAGGTTCAATATCTATATGTACACACTACCTTGCGGGCCGCCGCATGGGCGTGTGGCAGGGTGCATTAGGACACCAGCCATGAAAAGGTTTAAAGGATAAGGCAAAGGGAGGTAAAATGGTGAAATGTATGCTAGTTGTGTTTTGAGTGGAGCGCAGTTTTCATAATGTTCACTTATTGTGGGAGGAATGAAATATTTTTCGTATCTATCTTTTCGGCAAAGTATCTCTCGTGTCTCTTTTAGATACTCTCGTTCTCGATCTCGTAAAGTATCTCTTTTTTCTCTCCCGATGGCCATAGAGATGTAGTGTCGCGTCAAAATTATATTCTCTGTGTCGCTCTAAAACACGCCTGTTCTGAATTTCTCTTGCAATACTAAGCCTAGCGTATAGCCTCTGAATTTCTAGCGGCTCCAAACCTAATCTCCCTGAAAGCTGTGAAACAGTATATGTACCTTCGCAGCAGTTTTTAATGAAGCGTGCAGCTTTTCTTTGAATTATATTTATTTTTTGGCATGAATCCTACTGTACAGGGTCCCAAATACTCGCGGCGTATTCGAGGTGTGGACTAACCTGTGCGAAGTAGCATCTCTCTTTCACCTTTTCATCCGAGGTCCTTCCTATATTTTTTCCTTGTTCTTCTAGGCTTGATAAATCCTAGTTTCTTGAGTGCTGTTCGGCATATGTTTTGTACGTGTATTACCCACGAAAAATCTGAAGTTAAGGTCATTGCAAGGTATTTGAATTTATCTAAAGACTATGTTTACTACCCCAATAGTGCAGATATGGCGTTGGTGTGATGAGTGTGATGCCGTGAGAAGTCATTGTGGTGCACTTACCAATTTTAATTCTAGCCCCCACTCCCGGCACCACGAATGGACGTTTTTTAGGTCGAATGATAGAACTTCCTAGTCCGTGTCCTTGCGAATTTGCAGTAGATGTCATAATCGTATGAAAATATTCTCATTTGTCATTTATTCAATATGTCATTATAACCTGATCAGACCTAATAGCGTCTGTAACTAATTTTTGTTTGCGATCACCGAGAAAGTCACGTATCCGATTTACTTTTTTTATATAATATTCATAATTGCAATATTAATATGTTTTTTTTGGAGGAACCTTGTCAAATATTTTCTTGGAATAAAAACCGCGTAAACTGGCCTCTTCAATTTAACTGATCGCAGGAAGGAAGAGCGCAAATTGTTTTGCGAGAAGTACCCTTCTGCAGACTGTGTTTACTTCTATGCAAAAATTTTGATCGTCCAGTAAGGTCTCGAATATTGGTAAGATCATTGTTTTAGATAATCTTGCATAAAAGTGATATAAACGAATGGCCATTAATTTCCTTGAAGATATCTTTTTCCTTTTACAAATGTTAGTGTAACTCAGACCATTTTCCAATGTTGGGGTACTTTGCCTTTGGATAATGATATTCTTTATAAGGATTATAGAAATCCATGCGCTTACTTCAAGTAACTAATGTCCAAGTATAATCAAATAATCCGGTGTATTTTGATGGTGTTATCTAAAACGGAATGATGATATCTGATCCGCTCTTCAAATTCAGATAGAAAGATAGTTTAATCTCATGGCACCATGATCCTTGGCTGCCTAGAAAAATTAGTCTTATATATCGAATCGCAATAGTTACTGAAGTAAAAAACATTTAACTCCTCATGTATAATAATAAAACTATGAGTCATATTGTCTTAAATTTCGTTTTTGCCAAACGATTTTCTTTCCAGTTATTAGACGTCACAATAACTCATGTCACCGTGGCGCAAAAAAAGGGACAATTTTATATTCTGACGCCAACAACGATTCCACAATTTGTTTATAAAATTATTCTCCTGATGAATTGAACATAATTCAACTATCTAAATGATGATGTACATACAACAAAATCAATGAATCGTCTTGGAGTTATTAAAGATTGAACTCTTGTCCACAGGAACTTGGCGAGGACAGTAAGTACGTATTGTACTTATCTGAACTGAACACGAGATTTCCTCATGATGCTCGGCCGAAGGAATCAAGGTTCCGCTGAAAATTTATGCCAATGCTTAGATGTGAGCTCAACCCTTTTCAATGGAAAACAAGCACTCTCTCCGCTACCCCTGCGCGAATCACAAATAGCATGCTGACAGATCATGAATACCCGCAATGTTAGTTTTGGGTCAGTTAATGTCACCATCAATTTTTCACATTAATGGTTGTTCATCAAAAGGCAAATAATAGCGCCTATCAGGCATTTTAGCATTTCAACGTGAACAAAGGTTTCACTTTCACAATAATCTTCGCTGAATCGAACCCAAAATGGAATTGAATGTCTGCCCGTGTATTTTCCGGTTTCAACTGGAGAAACAAGTTGAGAGTAAAATTAACCGTATGCGCTGTGTTCCATTTGACGCGGGGCAGCCGTGTTGCATTCTGGGTTTCTCCGGTCATCGCAAGTCATGACCGCTCACAGTAGTTAATGATCGACGAAAGTTTTAGCGTAAAACGTTCAAATTATCGTTATCGTTTCCACTTTTCGCAAAAGCAGAAATTCCATATGGACTCCGCCTTGGTGCTCACATCTTCCGGTGAGAGGACGTTGGAAGTGGAAAACAGTTTTTCTGTTGTAAGGGCGGCCGAACGTATAAGTGATTACTTTCCATTTCTGGAAATCGCTGTCTTACTTTTTTTCAGAATAACTCCACATTATACTTCAAAAAGTTGGAGTACCTCTGAGAAGCAGTGTACACTTTGAACAATTCCAAAGATTATTATGCTTCCACTCTCTTGTAATCATCTACTTACAAATATACATTTATTAACTTTTCCTAAGGATAATACCGCCTAAAAATTCAAGGAGTGTGACTTCTGTTGAGTAGCGTTAAATACTTCCAACTATTGCTACCCCATTTTTAACCTAAGTTCAAATAGTTCTTGGCGTCGGCTAAAGTACGTCATAAATCGATATGTAAAATATCGTGATGAATGTGAATCCAATACTAACTTTAAGGAAGGAATATTCATTAAATTCATAGCTGCAGTTGGATTATTTAGGCGTATTATAATGTCTGGCTAACGTTAGCCACAAAATTATATAGTCTTTTCGTCAACGAGATATTAAATGAGACTTCAGGTTTTTGTATATTACGTCAAGCTGTTTGTGTCGTGTGTCTGAGCGTCGTGAGCGTTACCGATGGAAAACTTTTCAACTTCCGTCTTCGCACCGAGAAAATATAAGACCTTATATTGTGAAACCGGGCCTCAGATACATAATTTGAAATTTATTGCTCAGAATGCCAATAAAATTAGTGAGACAGTTCACGTAACCACAACTGGTCTCCCCTGGAACCTTTCGATTGTTCTCACTTGTGAATGGAAAGTCACCGTGGTGACGTGAAGAAGTTTGGAATAGAGGGACACGGATGTAGACGCAAGATACAAACTCACCTAGCTTCCTGTTTTTCGCCTTGCATGCTATTCACCGTCAAATTTAAGGCTTCATCCTTCCCATTTTTCCAGTCTCATGAAAGCACCGACAAGAGAAGAATAGAAAGCCTTACTCGTTCCCACACCTACTCGCTACAGCCAAGAAAAACTCCCGAGATGATATTATTCCCTCGTAGTTGAGTCAGAAGCTCTTCTTTTGTGCTAGAATCCCGTCAAAGTCGTAATAATTAAATGGAACGCAAAGACGCCCCTTCGATAACATTCCTCGGTATTGGTTAAATTAGTATTCGTCAGTATGTAAGATTCAATTCCAGGTGTTGCTCATCGTAAAATTGCATTGACGGAATGTCCTTGGTGAAATAAGAGGGAATTATAAAAATTAAATCAGTGTAATTGTTAAATTTTAATAGGTATCCAATTAAAACTGCTATATGAACTCTCTGAAGTAATAAACCAATGCCGAAGCATACTAAGGACACCTGAGAAACGATCTCCAACCCTTAAAACTGACTATTCGCCAGCTTGAATTGCGAGGTCGACTCAACCACGCTAAAGTCTATCGAAAGTCTATTTAAGATGTATTGCGCTGCAAATAAATTAGACTGTATTTTAACTGTTTTTAAATGTTTCAGCTATTTCAGATCTGAGACCTAGGGAAGTTCTGTCAAGATATTTACTCATTTTGTAGATAATATAATCGCTTTTCTTCTTTTCTTCTGATGGATTTTGAGCTACCGAAACCAATGAGATACCAGTCTTTATTTTAAGAATGCCGTGACTTTAGTTATATTGAAGTAATTCTGAAGACTTAGGGAATTGATGCAGCTGTAAAATGTCTCTGATTCACCAGATGCTAGCTTTCTTTATACCATCTCTTACCAGGAATTTTCTCATTGGTAACCTCCACAAATCGGGGTTCGTCGATGCGACTGTTGTACGCTTTTAAGTTAGAAAGTAGCAGGAGAAATCATTAGAAATAATTATGATTTAGGGTGGTACTTATCCCAGGAATACATGAAATAATTCACATATAAATATATGCACCACCACCGCGGGGCGCGGGGCGGGTGATGCTTGAGCAACACACAAGGAATGGGAGGTAAATACGGGCAAGGAATAGAAAGAGGACGAAGGAGAATTGCATTAAAATGGAATGTCATAGTGTCTAGCTCTCTTTTTTAACTCTCCAATGGCGCATGGAAAGAAAGAATTTATGAGCACATGGGTTTGGCAGTGTATCCGTCTTATCTTGTCGCTTCTATCAGTTCCAGAGATATCTCGCGGGATTAAATTAATTTCTTCCGTGTCACACTGAATCTCGCTTAATCTGGATTTTAAGCAATCTTAGCCTAGCGTGAAGCCTCAGAGTTTCTCTCTCTTTCTCTATCTATCGGCTCCCAATCTATTCATTCCATCAACAGCATTGCGGACACTTTTCTCCCTTCTTTAGCGAATTTTGCTGCTATTCTTTGTATTTATTTCAGTAATCACTTTCATAATAATTCAGCTTCGTGCAAATCCCCAATTTATCACGGCGTATTCGAGATGTGCTCTAACTTGAGTGAAGTGGTATTTCTCTTCAAATTTATGACAGCTAAGGTCATTTTCGCTATAGGGGATAGGTAAGGGAGGAAGGGTGGATAGAAACCCGGCGTCGGCATTAGCCTGCTCTTAACGAAAGACACCAAGAGGACCACGATTTAACGTCTCATCAGACGGAGTACTGTACTTGAACTGCCCTCTACACTCTTCGTACTATCTACTCTACACGAACAAGGCACTCAAGTAAGGACCGGATTTCCCCTGAAAAACATCCTCCTCTGCAGGGATTTGAACCTTGGCCGCCCGTATCGTTAGTCAGCACTCTAACCACCACACCAACCCGACCCTCAGTTTCATTGCTGATTCCCAGATTCTAATGTGGTGCCGCAAATTTTTCGTAAGTGTTCCTTTCTCCCTTCATGTGAAGTTTTCATGGCTCTTAAATATTCGAGGGGGATCGGGTTAGTCTGGTGGCTAGAGTAGCAGCTAACCATACGGGCGGCCAGGGTTCAAATCCCTGCAGAGGAGGATGTTTTTCAGAGGAAACCCGATCCCTAATTGAATGTCTTGTGGAGGGCACTTCAAGTACAGTACTCCATCTTTCGGATGAGACGTTAAACCGTGGTCCCCTTGGCGCCTTTTGTTAAGAGCAGGCTAATGCCGACGCCGGTTTTCTATCCACCCTAACCTATCCCCTATGGCGCAAATGACCTTAGCTGTCGGTCGCCTTCCCAGAATTCCAATCCAACCCATAGATATTCGAACGAATCTGTGACTTTCATATTTACTCCCCAAACTCTATCCTTATAAATCTAACAGGTAATCCACCGGTTTAAATGGGGTAGAGAATACATCCTCTGGATTTTTCTTGACGCAGTCCTCTATCTACTTTTTTCCTTCATCTCAGAATACGCCTTACCTCTCTTCATCCCGTCCGATTAACCCATTCTCTTCACTCACCTTCCCTGTTCACCAAACATCCTCCTCTGTATCACGCCATTCAGAATCTCTCCGCCTCTCATCAGCAGCTCTGCTTCCTTCTAATGTCTTCCAGAAGTTTTCTTTCCTCACTCATTATACGAAGCACTTCCTCGTTTGCTTTCTTTTCTGTCCTCTGCACTTTTCCAATCCTCCTCCGTACGGAAAAAGTCTCCACTCTTAAATATTATCGGCACTATTCTTTCGTTTCGAAGTGCTTTCGTACTCGATAATTATTTTGAGATGATTTTCTCGAAAAAGTATCCATGCTGTAATATCGAAACCCTTTGAAATGAAATAGGTATGGAATATAGAACAGCGCCGATTGCCCGTACTAAAGGAGGGTGAAGCTCCGGTGGGTGGCCGAAAAAGACGGATAATCCGTTCTTTTTTAATTTTGCTTCAAACGCGGCTCCAGAATATGACTTCTGGAGTCACCATAAAACCACCATTTGGGTCATGGGAAACAAAGAAGTAGGATCAAAACTGCTGGAGATTGAGCAAAGGACGAGTCATCCACTTACTTAGCCTACCGTGTATCGGCTCTCTGTTCAGACCCAATGGGAGTACGGGAGGACAGAGTTAAATACGAGTGACTTGTCAAGTTTGTACAAATTGACCCGACGGTTTTTTTGGCCTCATCAGTTCCAGCCGAGCGATCATTTTAATAGCTGGTAACATGAAATCTAGAAATGTGCAGTCAGGGAAAAGACTCAACAAATTTCTTTCGTTGGGTATCTATACAAAGGAAGAAAGAGAGTAAAATTTTGTGCTTTAATACTTTGCTTTTTATGTACTTTTTATCTGTGGCAGTTAGGGTTGCAAATAAAGTTCTGAAACTATTTTTTCCTAATCATTAGCCTATAATCCTGGGATTTTAAGCATTCACAAGCTTATTGAGCGAAATATTACGATCAATATGTTGGAGGGTAAGTTAGCTATCAACATAGAAAGCCTTGTGTCTTTTCCAGTGAGTAAAATAATTAACATCACTTTTTTTCTCCAGAAAAACATTCTATAAAAACTCCTTGCCCGGAAAAAAGTTGATTTAGTTTGATAGATTCTTAATATTATTTGTTGACTCAATACTTAGCAATATCGAGACCTTTCTTTCAATACTTATGTAGCATCGAAAAATTTATTTCGATAATTATTATGAGTACATAATCGATACTTTTGATATGATATCACATCCCTATCTGGGGGTTTGTTTATAAAGGACATGACCTCGTTACAGCCATACAAGTATAGCCACAGCCACGGCAAATCTCAAGGTATCTATGGCATTTGTTTGTTTTTTTTCTGGGAGGGCGTGACACCAATATTCCGTCATTAAAATGGCTCAAATATTCCGAGACGTCCCTGAATAGGGTGGGGTCTTCTTTTTCGTGCTAGTGTCCCACATGCTCTTCTCTTCATCCAATCTTTTGTACAAATCTTTCATTTCACAGGCCAAACGTCCCCTGACCCTCGTGAAACTCGAAAACTCTAATCATGCTCTCTACCGGAAGGTTTGGGGACTATCGCCCAAAGAGCGAGAGCCGACGAATGAGGACTTGTTTCTGACGAGGAAGGAGGAATAAAAAAGTAATTCTGATTGGACGGAATCGTGGAAGAAGGGAAGGCTAGAGATTCCCAATCCTTTCTCGCTAATAGACGGGAGGTTGAAATGGGAGGGTTGTAGCGCAACACTTCCCCCCACCGCCCCCAAACAAGGAGGAGCCGTTTCTTTTCGTTCCCAATTTCCGCTCACCCCCTCCCATTTTTACCCCCATTTCGATGAGGAACCAGTGGTTCTCAAATTGCTTTCCGGTCGGGTGTAAATGAAATCGCAGTCCCCTTCCTTAGCACCACCGCCGACACCACCAACACTGCCGCGAGTCATCGACGAAAAAGCCATTTTGAGACGGCACGCAATTCGAGAGAAGGGGGGCATTTGGAGTCTGTAATGGTACGAGGAGGGGGGGGAGGACTGAGGGTAGGAAGCCTTGGGAAGCGATTTTGCGTCCACATCCTCGTTCCCTGAAAAGACCCCGGTTGAACGTACAAACGTATCCCCATTGGATACATAAGGGTCTCTCGTACCCTTCGACCTTCCTCAATCCCTATCGAAATCGATTAATGATCGCCCAAGGGTACAATTGTTGCTCCTAATTGTTTCTAGGTTAAATTATAATCGATTGAAAAAGGAACCTGCATGCTCATTGAGGTGGATGGAGATGGTATTACGTAGAGCTGTGCGAATGCTTCGAAATCGATACGAATCGACTCGAATCAGGCTTAATTCGATTCGATTCGCCTGCAAATCGGGATGCTTCAAAACCTAATGATTCGAAATATTCAAATCTGATAGATTCGTCTCCGAATCGTTGAATGCATTCAAACATGGCGCTCATTCCAAAAATGGTGCGCCGTCCGTTTGGACAATGTTTTCCTCACGTGAAACGAAAATTTAAACGACCACATGCTATTCTGTGCTATTCATTGTGCCACTATAGATATATAAGCTAATTTAAGGCCCTGAAATATTGTGAGAATCTTTATTACACTAACTGCGCATAAGCTTTTGCATTTAATTTACTTTCGAATTCGATTCGAGAGCGAATTTTTTTATGGTGATTCGATTCGCTACCAAAATAAAAAAAAGCTAGTTTCGATTCGATTCGAAATATCTTTAGGGAGATTTGATTCGGTTCGATGCGAAATGAAAATCTCTGATTTGCACAGCACTAGTATTACGTCATTAAAATGTAACCGACCACCAAAATAACAACCACATTGGTTATCCCTGTCTTTCCATACTTTCTTTTAGATTGCACGACGGGAGGGACCAATCACATCTGCATACTACCCTGCGACGAAAGAGTGTGGGAAAACATACATACGTGTGGAACGTGACAATCTATGTGCCGGAAACATAGACTATTGGAAAATAGGACCAGAAAGGATATGTGATTTCGAAATCTGGTATTGGAGAAGGATGCTGAAGTTCAAATTGACAGATAAAATATAATATGAAAAAGTATACAGAAGATTAGAAAAGGAAAAGGCCATTTGGAATACTATGGTACTGCAATACAGATAAAAGGACTAGATGGATTGCACACACGCTGAGACACAATGGATTTCTGAGGAATAGATCCTAGTTTATGAAAAATGGAGGGAATATTAGGAATGCCAATGGGTCAATACATTACGTGCAAACTAATAGGAAGTAAGGGAACTAGCATTTGATAGGGAAAACTTTAGTCAACTAATCTAAGAATTGTGCAATCAATGATAAATGATGGTGAAATGAAGTGTTTGAATATGTTACTCGCGGATCTAAATAATTAATGCGAATGCTTGCAGCGAAGGTTTAGCGCAGTGGTTTGATATATTGGATTCCATGTTTTCATGTGTTACTCTGTTCTTTCGCGTTTAGTTGATAACGGCATTTCTGGCCTGGGTATACCTCCATTGACGAAAGTGAAACTTTCTCCACTTTTACGCAGACGAACACAGTTGCTCCAGAAACCATAAGAACCAATAAAAATAAAAAACAACTATTTCAAAAAGCTGTCAGGGTTTCTACAGGACTAGCTTATCAGTTTCTTCAAACGCTCCGACAGCCGACTCTCCCATAGTCTATAAGGACCCTTGAATAATCCAAGGTACCATAACACCATACACAAATCGCCAATTAAAACTCAGAAAAAAATGAAGAACCATACCGGCACGATTATGAACATGAGGAATCGCCGGGAAATAAAGTATTGAAGGTTATTCATTCCCCACACTTGTAGTCGGCAACCTCTTATGGCCTGAGAAGTCAACCTGAATTCCAGAGAAAATTTCAGCTATCAGGATTGCTGACGTAAATATAAACTTTTTAAATATCTCATTTGATGCAACTATGTATCTCCAAATAACAATTCACCCAGTTTCAATGGATCTAAGTCGCACAGTTTCCCCAAAACGTATATTTATCAGTCCTTTTGTTATGAAGATCACTGTCGTAATCTTATTTTTCGTTCACATTCTTCAATGTAACGGACTAAATGGTTATGTAATTTACAAATGGTGATAGATGAATTTATCTTGAAGAGTACCCTCTGGGCCGTTGCTAATAAGTGACAGTCAGCACTAGATTGTTTAAGGAAGTTTATATGATGAAAGGGACTTATAAATATACCTAAATAAAGACCGTGTCTCATTTTCAATTATAAATAAACATGCTTATCGATAAAACTGTTTTCACGTAACCTCCCTCGCGTCCAGGCAAATGATTTGCCTCTTTCCTAGAAATATTATTACCAAAAGATTAAATATGATAAAATCTACAGTCTTTGATAGCGGAAATGAACAAGGAGTCAAAGAGTATGTCTAGAAGTTAACGTCAGCACATGAGGTTGTGGTATACCCTTGGGCGCTCCAGTGACGGCGAGCCATGGCCGTGGGAGCCAAGAATGCTAGGCTGTGATGCTCCCTTCTGTGGGCGACATCTTTTCCATACCTGGGCCCAAATGTTGCCGCGAGGGGGGCTGAAAGGGGGGGGGGACTTTTGTTATTGATCCATGCCTGGCACGGCTTATTTAGATCCATGGCGACCCTAGGATGGAAGTGAGAGCCCCCCTAAAAAGACTCCCGCGAGGTATTGGCTTCCGATTGGATGGCGCCCGCGCATCTTCAAAGTTTGAATGCCGCTATAACAGCAAAACAGGTTACATAATCATCCGAAATGATACGGAGCGTGTCGTGCAATAACTTTCCTCTTCGGGTGCGGTTTTCACTACAAAAGGAAGACGAAAAATACTGTAGGAAGTGAAAATATTCACTCCATAATCCTACTGAAATATGAGTGAATCAATTTATTTTAGAGTGTATGGCAAAATGAAATTAATTTAGTCAAGCAAAAGGTTATTTCCCTCTTTTGAGCCAATATTCAGGAATGCGATACCTCCTTTATAGTCTTACAGCATGACTGTCGTACAACTGATATGCGTAGCAACACGCAACTTTAATGTTAAAAAGTAAACTTGATTTAATCGAATGTATTCTCGAAAATGATAGAAAATTGTTAAAATGTTTAAAATAGGAAGATAACTTAGTTGAGTGCCAGGATTTGAAAGGCAGTAAAATTGTCGCGTAAAGTATTGAAAACGTAAATGAACTGTCACCGGAAGCACAAATCCGTTTGAACATTGAAACT
Organism: Ceriagrion tenellum; assembly: GCA_963169105.1. Taxonomy (NCBI): domain Eukaryota; kingdom Metazoa; phylum Arthropoda; class Insecta; order Odonata; family Coenagrionidae; genus Ceriagrion; species Ceriagrion tenellum. Next base: position 133,093,882 of record OY720634.1, on the reverse strand, counting down.
TGACGTAACAAACAAAATGGCTGTTTTTATTGGATTGAGTGAATAGCAAAATGAGCGGCCTGATAAATGTAGCGCGACCATTTGTTTTCAGGGCCAGTTTTAAGATGTGTCACTTCGTTTCAAAGGCAAGCGCATAATGGGGCAGATGACTATCTTCACCTAAGGCGGTCATTTTATTATTTTGCGCATTGGAATTAGGCTCATAATTACAACATGGCATAATTTTGAGGTGAGAAAAAGACTTTGCCCTTCACACGTCGTGGTTCCAGGCCGGCGACCGAGTCCTCCGCGCCCCTCCCTCAGATCTCTATCGCCGCCCAGTGACGCCCTCTAAGCGAGAGTTGATTCGCCCATTTCACGGAATAATGATTCGCGAAACGCAAGACGGTAATTTGATGTGTCTTCTTTTCGCTGGGCGCCTCCGAATATGGAGTCGTGAAAGTCGTCAGCTTAAATAAAAGATTGATTGGCGTTGGGTCTTTCTACAATAATAATCGGCAACCTCATTTGATCTGAGAAGTCAACCGGAATTCCAGAGAAAATGTAAACAATGAGGATTGCTGTCGTTACTGTACACTTAGTAAATATCTCATTTTAAGCAACCTTGATTCTCCACTCACTACATTTCATCCAGTTTCAAAGGATTTGAGCTGCGCAGTTTCCCCAAAACGTATACTTATCGCCCCTTTTGTTATGAAGATTGCAGTCGTAACCTTATTTTCCCTTCACATTCCTAAACTTAAATGAATAATTGGTGATGTAATTTACAAATAGTGATATTAATACATTTATCTTGAAGAGTGCCCTCTGGGCCGTTGCTAACAAGTGACAGTCAGCACTAGATTGTTTGAGATAGTTTACATGATGGAGGGGACTTATAAATATAGACTAGCAGGCAGCTAGCATGCTCACTCCGTGAGCAGGGGTGTGTACCCGCAGGGGGTAAGTGTCCTAGTCTAAAAATAGCTCCTTGGTGAAAATGTTTTTCTTTTCATTCACTGTTCTCCTTTGTTGTTTTTAAAGCCATTTGAATAGGAGAGCACTGTGGGTTTCTTTTGTTTCAACCTTTACACTCTTCCAGTCTCCCTTTTGGCCTTTCTCCCTTGGCTCCTCTGGTTGTTGCAACCACAACCCAAAAATATAACTTACACCTTTGCACGGATGGTAACCTAATACCCCCTGCCACACGCTTAAGCAGCCGCTCTTTTGGATCTTATTTAAACTAACTAAATACACTCCTTTTAATTCATTCATTCGCAAATATCTTACACCTTTGCACGGCTGGTGACCTAACACCCCCTGCTACACGCCCAAGCTATAATAATCAAAAACTACTACCAAATCATGAAGGCAGAGATTCCACATTCAACGCTCTAACCTCACTCTTCTAGCTTAAAAATTGACAGAGAAAGAAACAAAACGGATACAGAATGACTGACACGATACAAAATTAATATATATAGATACCTCAACTAAAGACTGCATCTCATTGTCAGTGATAGATAAATATACCTATCAAAAATTCGTTTGCGGGTAACCTCCTTCGCGTCCAAGCTAATACTTTTCCCCTTTCCTATAAATATTATTACCAAACGATTAAATATGATAAAATCTACACTCTTCGATAGCGGAAATGAAAAAAGAGTCAAAGAGTTTGCAAGTCAGAAGTTGCATCTCAGGGTTCGCGAAGGTTCAACTAAAGCATACACTCATCCCTTTACTGATGTAATTAAATTAAGGGAGGGTGGAAGAAAAGCATTGATACTTTCAGGCCTCAAAGGTAATACTAATGTCCAGATATCTGTTTCTTCTTCTTCCGTTTCAACCATTGAGTTGGTTGGCAGCAGACTTCCATTCATCTCTCTTCTCAGCTTTTCGTTTAATTTAGCTCTAAGTATGTTCTGCAATTCATATCTTTCATAATTTGGCTCATAAGGTCTAGTCGGGGCCTTCCTCGGCAGTTTTTTCCCTCAACTTTTCCTTCAATTATCCTTTTCACTTGATTATCGTGCCGTAGTAGATGTCCAATATGTTTAACTCTTCTTTGTTTAGTGATTCTTACTTTGCTTCTTACTTCTTGAGCTTTTTCAAAGATTTCCTCATTCGTTTTCTTTCTGTCCAGCTTACTTTCAGCATTATTCTGTGACACCATGCTTCAAAGGATAACAGTATTTTGATTTCACTTTCCCCTACAGTCCACGATTCGCATCCATTTAGCGCAACACTCCAAACGTAGGTCTTCATTAAGTTCTTCCTTATCTCTAAACTAATGATTTTTGACGTTCGTAGAGTTTTCTTTTTATTGAATGCTAGCTTCGCTTGGTTGATTCTGCATTTTATATCACTTGCACTTCTTCCATCCCACGTTACTTTACTTCCCAAGTAGTTAAATTCTTTCACTTGTTGAAGGGTAATACTTTCCAATTTTACATTGGCTGTTATGGTTTTGTTTTTATCGCAGATTAGAACCTTTGCTTAAGTTTGTTAATTTTCATGTTGTAATCATTTTTCATTACCATGTTCATTACATTCAATATTTTTTTCAGATATCTGTTTAACTGCGGTTAATTGTAGGCTGGCGCTGTATTTTCTAGTGAGAAGATTTCAAAAACTGCCGCGGAGGCAGCGGAGAATTTTAAAGTATTCTCGAAACTTGTTAACGAGTCCTCTTGAACATTAACAAAAGTTAATTATCCAGTTATTTGCATATTAAACAAAATATATGAACCGTTGCAACCATTTTTCTATAGATATTTAATGCCACAGCTAAATTTCTGTATACCTCTCCTGAGGTTCTTTACCTTGGCCTGAATACCCTAAAACATCAGTGAGTAGACGGGGAGTGTATTTCCATTAATGATCACTCAAGCGTGACTAATATTACACACGGCATGTGACAACAAAAGCCATGGGTCAGTTCATTTTCAAATATAGCGTAGGTCAGTGTCTAGAGTTTCGTCTCCTTTGAAACCCTTTGGCAAATTTACCGCGAATTTATCCACAGCCTCTAAACCCAAAGGCGACAACTTTATTCAAATAATACTGGACTGCGAACGAGAAAACGGTTTGTAAAAACATCTATGTGGAGTATACCCTCTATGGGTTGGAAACAAGGACTATTGGTAAAGTAGACTAGAAAAGGTTATTGGAATTTAATATTTGGAGTTGGAGAAGAATGGTGAAGATAAAATCGACGAATATGATAAGAAATGAAGGAATAGAAAGTAAGGCAGATGACTGGAACACTATGCAGAAAGGAATAACCGGAGTGATTGGGCACTGCCTGGGGCACAATGGTTATATGAGAAATATAATTGTAGGAATAACTGTGAAAAAGTTCCCTGTGGAAGGTCAATAGGTGTATACATTGTTCAAATGAGGTGGGTAGCATATAGGAAAAACTTTCTGGTAGTAAGGGAAATGGCATTTGAAAGGGAAGGATGGAGGGCTTTAGTCAGCCAATCAAAAGATTGGACAACCAATGTTTTAACCCAAAGATGAAAAATGTTGGGTGATAGTGAGGGATGGATCTTAATTAGACCTAGAGGAAGCCAACGCAATCTGTGAACACTCTGAGAGCTTGCACCTGTGAATTTACAAGAATTACCGACTGGCGGTCGGAAGAATAGGAAGGAAATTTATTCTTCATTCTATCATTAGTCACTCGAACAACAACGCATTCATTTGATGCGAAATTCCATAGAGAAAAATCATTTGCCTCCCCCAGTTAACGCGAATGATTTACACGTGCCAGTTTGAACAATGGCCTACTCCCAGACTGAAAGCCAATGTTTTTACGTTTGTTGAAATCCGATTACGACTGTGTGATGCTACAAAAACTTGAATCGATTTTTTTAAATTGATGAAGAATCCGAGAACATAATTCGCACTCTCCCAGTTAAAACGAGTGATTTTTTTTCTCTGTAGAATTTCGCACTTATGTGCTCTAGCGTTTGACTCCATAAAAGGTAATACTGTAGCCAGCCCCGGTGTCCTCAAGTTTGGTAACCCTTTTGATCTCATGTGTTCAGCATGAGTCAGAAATTAATTCGGAAAGCGTAAAAATGCAAAAATATGGTGGACGCTTTGCTTCCCATTTCCTTTTAATATTCTGTGAGAAATCAAAAATTGCTAGTCTTACTCTGATTATATATAATCACATGGGTATTCTTTTTTGCGATTGAAGATTTGCATCTATTGTCATGTTCTCGAATGCTTCATCATTTTACAAAAATCGATCCGAGTTTTTGTAGCATCCCACAGCCGTAACCGATTGTCAACAAATGGGAAAAAAATTGGCTTTGAGTCTGGAAGTAGGCCATTGTTCAAAATGACACGTGCGAAATGAAGAAAGTCGTCGCGGTTCACCGGATAGTCGATGAAATAAAGTTTTTACACCTCCCCAATGCAGCTTAACCTCTTCCTCCGGCTCAATAGCAATCACACGAGATGGTGGGCCCATACAAAGAGACTTACGTAAAGAGCCCAAACCTAAAGAATGGGTATGTGAACCTCGCGCTTAAGGTCGCTTGATAGGGTACATTTTATTGTACAAATGAATTTTTGGACTAGGAATATTGTACCGTGTAAAGCGGTAAATTGTATGATTGTCTGAATGAATGAACAGGAAATAGAACCTGCTCTAACTCCATTCATTTTCCTGTACATTCTCTGATACATTCCTCTGTACAGTAAAATGTAAAGTGTAAAGCAGCTTTTACAGAGTAGGTCGTATTGGTATTGCTAAGAGCATTTTCTCAATGAACCATTCATCACAAGAGACTGTTAGTGATCTAGCTGAACTATTCTTTTGAAAATGGCGGATAGTAAACTGTAGGTAAGATGAAATAAAATACTTACATTGACGATACAGAGTTGATATCAGTCACTGGAGGAGAGATAAATCGCAATTAGCGGCTTTGAGTTTATATCTGTGACTGGCAGTCCAATCACCAAGAAAATGGTTTGGCCTCCTGTCGTTAACATTTGTTTGCAAATCGCAAATTACGTGACGAAATGAATGGGTGACCGTCACCAGAAGTGAAATGTTTTGACATGAGAGGAATGCCGTAGCAAATATAGAGTAGGCACTCTGGCGAGTTAAAAGCTTTACTGAAATTTAAATATGCCAAATGAGGACTTCATATCGATGAAAAAATTTATCTGAGGGTATTGTAGTGCAAATTTTCAGTTAAACACATCTCCTTTTATATTCGTTTATCATTTTTAATCAGTATTGATCATGGTTATAGGTGATGCAGAATTATCGAATTTCGATTTGTCATTTATTATGTCAAAAGACTCAATATTTATCTTTGTACTTTTCTCTTCTGCAATTTTTGAGTTTATATTTGATATCTGAATGGTAGTCTAAAAACATCTACGGTTGATTATAATTGCGAGGGCACAGAAACCGAAAAAAGCGAAGGAATCACATTCAATGGATCAACACTTGTGCTAAAAGGTCTCTTGGCTGTAAAAGGGTTCGGTAGTGAGATAACGGTTAGAGTTCAACATGGTGCATCACCAATCTTTCAACATAATATAGCGACGAGCATACTTTTCAGCGGAAAAGGTGCTACTTAAAAAGTATCATTTGAACCTGCTGACAGGAGAAATAAAAGTCAATAGAAGTGGGTACACACCACTACGATGCAGAGGTATTTTATTGCCAGAAAATCCTTTTTTTTAAACAGCGCTAGTATTTAAAGATTATGAAAATATTTAGAAACTAAAACGAGAGCAAAAAATGTGCCGAATCAAAAGTTTTCAATTCTTAAAGAAATTTAGATGAATGGTGTGAAACGAGGGCATATTATTTTATAAAAATTTTGTGTCTCATAAAGAATCGGTCATTATGGAGGCTTGCACGTTGTCACGAAAGCGTTAACTGTAAACGTCAACCGTAAACATAAAATTTAATCCTAACCATCTTGTTCATTGTTCACGGCTGTCGCCTTCGCATGCGCAGCATTAGCCCTGAGTATAGTTTCCTCAGCATTCTCTTCTTTAATTTCTCTCGTTTTTATGAATGACATACGAGTAATAATGTTCTTAGATTAATAAAATATCGACCTGAATAGCGTAATGAATTCCACTCAAACGCCGTGTGCACATATGTATCTGGTAATTTACGAGCTGAGGCACATCATCGTAGCGTTTATATCCCCGGAGGTGAATGGTTACCAGAGGATGTGCAGTGGAAAATGGATGACCTTTGCCGACGCAACTTCTGGTCGCGAGGCGATCGGAAACCGGAAATACGTGCGAGGAAACTTAACTCACAAAAAATCAGGAGATTCGTGGTAATCGGCGTTTTTGAGAAGTGAGGAACTATATTTCGACTCTGTTACAAATAAATTTTTAATGTTTTTTTGTTGGTTGTATGGCAGTTTTTTATCCACATATAGGTGCAATTGCAGATAAATAAGCGGCAGCTGACTAAGGATATTAAAATCCCATTCATTACAAGGTTAGACACTGATTTTGAAAAAACTGATGACGTCAGCGGCACCTTATCTCAGATGTGAAAGATTAAATGTAATCAGCAACCGATATTAGCATTATAGGTCTCCGTAGAGCCAGGTGAATCCTTATCGCATTTTACGTTTCTGACAGAGCTTGGGCCTCTATATCCAATCAATCAAAAATTTGTAATGATATGATGGGAGAGTAAAACTGTTTCGTAAAGCTACGGTGAATAAACTCAAGACATTGAATGGCTTCTAAATGAAAAAATTTAGGCTCGCATTTATATTTTTAGAGGTAAACACTATACACGTTATATTCCATTTCTGATATCAAATATTTTTCCAAAGTTAAAAAATCTATTTGCAGCGTGAAATAGCACTCTTGAGCTATACATGAAGAAAATTTTCAACAAATTAACCTGAATAATACTCCATGAACCGTGGCCGTTCTATTGCCTGGAGTACACGAGCCCCTGATTAAGCAGCATGAATGACATTGACAGGCAGTAGGAATGCTAAAGTACTAAATAAATGATAAAGAAAATTCAGGAAGATGCCTTTAACAGGTTTAGATATTTTTCGCTGCTTATCTTCTTCCCTGTGATCACATGGATATCTCATTATGTCGTACTCGTCTTGTATCTATGTCGAGCTTTAGTTGGTATATGAATTATCTCTAAGCAGTATCATAATATTTTACTCATAATTTTCCTTTTGGAGTATCATTTATGTACTTCAGTTTCAATTTAAAATGAATGATCACAACGGAATTTATTTAAATGAATGAATATATATATATATATATATATATATATATATATATATATATATATATATATATATATATATATATATATATATATATATATATATATATATATATATATATATATATATATATATAAACTGGCCCCACTCCAACTCAAAGATCTTGAGTCCTCCTGTATTTATTTTTTCCATGCTTTCTCTCCGCCAGGGCTTAATAAATCCCACTAACTTTTTCTATCACCTCTGCTCTTACTACTTCTTCCTTTCAAATTTCTTCCTCTTCCCGCCCCCACCTTTCCTCTCTCTCCCCCTCCTCCCCCTCCCCTGTCCCTCTCCTCCCTTCCTTCCTTCCACCTCAGTCCTCCCTTCTCAGTCTTCTACGTTCTTGCGAACAAGGTGCTCGTGGCACCGAAATATCAAGAAAATCTGTAAGTGTTAATTTTTTTGTGTTTCTGTGTTTACCGATTGCTTTCCTGTGGCAAACCGTTTATATATATATATATATATATATATATATATATATATATATATATATATATATATATATATATCTGTGTGACTGAAGAAGGGATAACACTCGAAACGTCTCTAAGTAAGACTCTCTCTTTACTTTCGTCTTTTTACCCCCTGTAAGTTTCCTCTTTAATTGTGTTTGTGGCCATTTGGCGAAGTTTTCCATTGTGTATATATATATATATATATATATATATATATATATATATATATGTATACAATTTCATATTGGATTGAAAGTTAACACAATGAAATCATTTCAATAAAATAAGTGGCTTTGAAAAATTGAATTCCTTTCTCATTCCCGGTTTGGTTGATACATTTTCGCATAAATTAAGATTATAAAACGTACATGCACGCCTGAGGAACACGACCCAACGAACATATTTTTCAGCGAGAGCGCTCGAGTTAGCCAAGAGAAAAGAATTTTATGTTTCCATACGAAGTACTTTGAGTGTACGTCACGTAAATAATTTTGCTTGCTTGTTTGTGTGATTATTATTTTTGCAGACATATTGTTGACACTGCCTGACGTTATGGACATTATTTCACCGCTCGAATGTAACCTATACTTACAGAAATACTTCTCATAAGTGTAGATTACGATTACGTTGGGAAATATACACGAAATTTCTTTCTTAAACGCTGATGACTTAAGGTTTAACCTTCTTGCGGCACCTCCGTTAATGATAGATTAGAAAATGAAAGAGTTGAGATGAATTAATGTCTTATAACTAAAGTCAGATAAAATGATAAAAAATAAGAAATGACGAAGTGTACAGAAGAATAGAAGAGGAAAGGACCATATGGAACACCATACAGAAAAGAAGAACGAGATGGATTGGACACACCTTGAGACACAATAGGTTTGTGAAGAACATAATTGAAGGTAAAATGGAGAGAAAAGTTCCCAGGGTAAGACCCAGGAATATGTTCATGGACCAAATAAAGAAGGCAGTGCATCGGAAGGGATACCAGGAGGTAAGGCTGCTAGCATTAGATAGGGAAGTGTGGAGGGCTGCAGTCAACCAAGCTTAGGATTGAACGTCCCATGATGTTGAACTGAAGTCAAATTTTAACACTTTGCATAGTTTTCACCACCTGCAGCTCGTCGAAATCTTTATAATACTGTCTTCATGTAAGCGTCTTGGGCTACTTTTTCATATCCTTAGAATGTGACGTGCCCAGCCGAAGGTCTTAATTCGTTTTTAGAATGAATGAATCAGTCATTGACTCTTGAGAATGTTTACTCTTGAAAATCAGCGGGCATTTGTAGTTTCGCGTACAACTATGAACAACCACATGTTCAACTGTGCTGGTAGGTAGAGTGTGGAGTAGACGGAGGCCTGAAGGATTCATGAAACATAATAGCATTTCCTATACCATAGAGCTATTTCGTCAATCACCAGTATTATCGTTAGAATTCCTGATATCTTCGCGACAGTCTTAAGTCTGATATCTTCTGTCCTAATGTCCTTAATTTATATCTTTGGCTCATACAGAAAATCTCAAATGAACACCTTTTCCGCAATAATCTTTGAACCCATGGCCTAAAAAGTTGTTTCTCACCATATTTAATTCTAATATATTAATCCAGTAGTAACTTATAGGGCTGAAACGTGGACTTTATCGAAACACGATGAAGAAATTCTTAGGAAATTTGAAAGGAAGATCATAATGAGGATCTATGGCCCAATGAAAGAAGAAGAGAGATGGAGGATTAAAATGAACATGGATATAAATGATATTCTAGAAGAGAATGATATAGATTCTCCAAAGAACTACGGCTGGCATGGTTGGGTCATGTAAAAAGAATGGGAATCGAAAGAATACCAAAATAAATTCTTAATAGCAAAATGGAAGGGGTCAGGAAGAGAGGTAGACCGCGGGAGAGATGGCTACAGGATGCAGAAGAAGACTTGAAGGCAATGGGAGTCACGAGACGGAGGGAAAAAGCAAGAAGAACTGAATAATTGTAGAGGAAGCCAAGGCCCACACCAGGCTGTAGAGCTGTGGATGATGATGATATTGATTATTAATAAAGTTAACTGATGTTAATTTAGTAGCAGCGTTCCAGTTGAATCTCTATACCTCAGATCGTAAATATAATTGTAACTAAGTGCATCTTCAACTAATTTTTTGAATTTCATTCATTTCGATGTGACATGGTATCGGAACGCGTACCATTATTACAAGTTGTGAATGTAAATATACTTGCGGATTTATCATTTTCAATCCGATGATCTCTGAATGCTTTTATTGCGATTCCTGGCTTTTTGGAGGAAAATTGTGGCCAATTTTGATTCTGAATCCAAGCCGTTGTTGCATTAATGTGTTTTCTTTCGGTCCGCAAAAATCCTGATCTCCATGGAGATCGTAAGTCCGCAGACTGTTACAAAATTTATGTTTTCCCTTTGACTGCGCGTTAAGTTTAGCAAACAAAGCTGTGAGGTCTCATCAAACCCAGAAATCATGAACAAAAGCAAATAAGGGTCGGGATTATTCTTTTATCTGAATTACATGTTATTACAACCGCCAGTCGATAAGAGTGTTCAATTTAAGCGGATTTTCCCCTCCCCTAACTTGCGATAAAAAGGCACACAGTTCGGTGCCAATGTTTTATGATATTTTTACGCAGTTCAAGCATGGATATTTTTTGGAAATATATTTTAAATAGTATCTTGAGATATAGTTTCTGATACAACATGCGTGGAATCTCGTTGCTAAATCTACATACTACCTTGTAAGCCGCCGGATGGGCGGGTGGCAGGGAGTTTTAGGACCCCAACCGTGTAAAGATGAGAAAGGTTTTGGGAGGTGAAATATGACATGTATTATAGAAGTATATTTGGTGGAGCCCAGCTTTTATTGTGGTCGCTTATTGTGCGCGGAAAGAACGAGTTTTTGTACCTACATGTTTGACAATGTATCTCCTTTGTTTTATCGCTTCTGTCAGTCCTAGAGATGTAGTGAGGTGTCATGATAATATTTTCTATATCACTCTGAAAGACACCAATTTTGAATTTATCAAGCAAGCTAAGCCTAGCGTGTAGCCTCCGAGTCTCTAGGAGCTCCCACCTTAATCATGTTAAAGTTGTGAAACACCATATGTTCGCGGGTAGCAGTTTTTAACGAAGCGTGCAGCTTTTATTTGTATTTCGTTAATTTTTTGTTTAAATATTCATGGCTAGAGTCCCAGATGCTCGCAGCGTATTCGAGGTGTGACCTAACCAGAGCGAAGTAGCACATCTCTTTGACTTTTTCATCCGAGCACCTTCCTTTTATACGCCGAACAAAACCTGGTGCCTTAAATTCTGTGCCGCATATGTCTTATGTGTTCCCCAAGATATTTCAGAAGTTACGGTAATTCCAAGATATTTAAGTTTATCTGAAGATTTTATGTTTACTCCACCCACTGTGTATGTATGCCATTTGTGCGATGACTTTAAATGTCTACCGATTGATGGCTAATTGAGATAGTTCAGGAAGAAGTTTGCCCAGGTCTTGCAGAGAATCCCTATCTCTCCCCGAAACTCACCGCAATATTTTAGGAACTTATTAAGCTACTTCCAGTTATTTTTAAAACAAATTTTAGAGCCTTGCGTCAGATATTCTTTTTTTCAGCAACAGGAATATAATTTGTTGAGATCAGGGGTCATTGCGAATCCTCTTCCTTTGTAGATCATTTTTTTCAGTTCTCCCGCATAGCTTTCGCCCAACATTAATTTGGAAAAACTATGAAAAATATACGATTCATAAGTTTACTTTAAATACCATGGAATGAAAAATTTGAAAAAACGTTGATCAAGATTGTGTGCCATCAAATAGTGTAGTTCAAAATGAAAAAAAAAAACAAGAAATTATCAATAAAATGATTTTTCTCAGTGATATCTCTTTCAAGGAGTGTGTGAAACAATCTAGGTCAATTGTACACGACTGATAATTAGCCGGCCATAGAACATAATGCTCTTTGTATAATCCGTGTAGTATGGTGAAAACATACGGTACACAAGTATTTATGATGAATTTAAAAATAAATTGTTTTTTTTATAAATGGTTATTTTTCGAATGACTCTGCACTTCATTTGACCAATTTTAGAATGAAAGTCAAAGGATAGACTGAATTAATAGGGTTTGTACTAAAATATCATCAAATATTAACTATGATAAATAATAACGAGCAAGTGTTTATATTTCGGTGCTAAGTTTAATAAAGGCAATTGGTCATTGAAACTCAAGGTTTGATGAAAATTCGAAAAACTCATAGTTAAAGGTTCATTGATAGTTTGCTGCAGCTAATCACTTAAGTTCTGAATTTATATCTACATTAACACATTACTATGTGAGCTGCGGTATGGGCGTGTGGCAGGGGAAGTTAGGACATCAACAGTGCAAAGGACAAGGTTTCGTATTTTGGAAAATTTGAGCTGTTTCATTACATTTATTTGGTCAAACAAAGGGTTATATTTCTCAAAATAATTCGATCCAACTTGTCTCAATTATGCTAATAGGCATAGGTTGATTGTCAATCCGAAAAAGTATCTACGTCTACATGCTACTGTGCAGGTCGCCGCATGGGAGTGTGACAGTGGGGTTTGGGGCACCAGCCGTATATAGGATAAGTTTCCCAGAGGTGAAATGGAGAAGTGTATGATGGGAGTGTTTTGCATGGAGATCAGTTTTTACTATGATCACGAACTATGCGTGAAAAGAACGACGTTTTTTGCCTATCTTTCTTGTTTTGTCTCTCCTGTCATGCCTAGAAATGTAGTGTAGCGGCAAAATAATACTCTCCGTGTCGCTTTGAAACACCCATATTCTGAATTTCTCAAGCAAACTAAGCCTAACGCGCATCTTCCGAGTCTCTAGCGGATCACAAACTAATCCCTCTAAAAGCTTTGTAACACTCTATGGCCGCTCGAAGCAGTTTTTACGAAGCGTACAGCTTTCCTTTGTGTTCTATTTATTTTCTGTATTAAATGTTTCTCTGCTGGGTCCCAAATGCTCGCGACGTAGTCGAGGTGTGCTCTAACCAGAGGGAAGTGGCACCTTTTTCACTCGATGACTTTCCGAATATATATATATACGGTTGATAAATCCTAGTTTCTTTAATGCTTTTCCGCATATGTTTTGTATGTGTGTTACCCACGAGCACCACGATACGTTTGAAGTTTAGGTAATTCCAAGGTATTTGACTATATCTGAAGACTTTATGTTTACTCCACCCATAGTGTAAATGTGGCGTTGGTGTGAAGACCCTTAAAGAAGTATATTGTGGTGTATATACTAAGATTTAATTCCAGTCCCTACTCCTGACACCACGGATGAATGTTTTTAGGTGAGATGATGGAACTTACAAGCCCGCGTCTTTGCTAATTTTCTGGAATATAGCCACATCGTCTGCAAATAATCTAAGTTTACGGCTAACTCCAGAACTCAGGTCATTTATATAAATAATGAATAAAAGGGGGCCGATCACGCTTCCTTGTGGACCACTGGATGTTAACCTAATTAGAGACTATACCGTAAGTAACTACTTTTGCTCGTGACCGCTGAGAGAGTGACGTTTATAATTCCCTTTTTTTTACTATGCATAATTGCAAGTTTTTTTTGGGGAACCGTGTCGAATATTTTCCTTAATGTCAAGTGTCGCGTCAAAGTGCTTTATCAAATTACTTGATCTCAAGATGTCATGAAGGAAAAACGCAAATTGTTTCGCAAGATCCTCCCTTCCGTAAGCCGAGCTGTCAGCCATGCAAGAAGATTCTATTGTCCAGGAAGGCCATAATATTGCTAACATAAATGTTTTTGAGAACCTTGTTTGGACGATATAGATCAGTACTCTGCAGGATCATGTCCGTTGCGTTTTTTTAAATATTGGTGTGATGTTGGTTATTTTCTAATCTTTTGGTACCTAGCCTACGGATAATGATTTGATAAATGCGATTCTTAGGCGCTATGCAATATGTGTCGCTAATTCTTTGAGCATGCCTGCAGGTATTCTTTCTGGACCTGATTATTTGTTACTTTGCATGGCATGTTTAGTTATTCTATTACGTTGAGTAATGGTGTCGACTATCGACTCATATACATCAGCAATGTCTAAATTTTCTTCAGTGCCATCCTTAGGGTTTATCCTTTCGAAGTATTGGTTTATTTAGTCGGATTTGTAGATATCGTTGGTGACTACTTCGTCGAATATAGACTATACTTTAAAAAATTCGCTACATTATCCAATATTTAGCATACACATTTCAACATTCCCATATATCCTTTTACATTTACCTGACTGAGATGTTGAATGATATCTATCTACTCAGCACGTCGTAGGACCAATGTATCTGCTTCTCTCCAACCATTAAGAAAAAGTTTTATCCAAAATTTCGAAATTTGTCCATGAAATCTTATGGTAACATTTTAATTACCGATGGGAAAAAACAGTTTGAGGGCGCGAACCAAATTATTTTTCTTTTATTTGGAGCCGAAAAGTTTTTGCTGCAGTCGGTAAGCAAAATCGCGCAATACTTATTTTTCACTCTTGGTCCCTGCTTGGTGCGATGTATGAAAACTGCTCATTATTATCCCTCGGGATAAATATATGCGAGAGGAATAAATTACGGCGGTGAGCCGAATTGTTCCGGGGAAAGATGAGAAAGATTAGATGTCTGGTTTTTCAGAGGGCATGACCGACAACTGAGGTCATTTTGACTGTAGGGGATTGTAGAACAAGTTGAATAGGGTATATACCTTAAGTTATTGGATATAGTAGAAAGGAGATAACCTAAATTTATATCTAAACTGTGGGTGGTCACATCAAGTCGTCAGATGAATTCAGATACCAGGGAATGATCCTAACTTTAGACCTATCGCGGAGCGCCACCATACAAAACATATACGGTACAACATTGAAGAAACTAGGATTTATCAAGCGCATATACATTAGGAAAGCCTTCGGGTGAAAAAGAGGTGCCACTTCGCTCTGGCTAGGGCACACCTCGAATACGTCGCGAGCATTAGGGACCCAGCGCAGAAACATTTAATACGAAAAATAAATAGAACGCAAAGGAAAGCTGCTCGCTACGCTAAAAAATAATGCCACGAGCGAACACATAGTGTTTCACACCTTTTAGAGGGATTAGGTTGGGAGCCGCTAGAGACTCGGAGGCCGCACGCTAGGCTTATATTGCTTGAGATATTTAGAGTAGGTGTTTTCAGTGTGACACAGATAATATCATTTTTACACCGCACTAAATATCTAGGTCCGATGGAAGCAGAAAAGGTTTATTACCCAACAGATGCGTAAAAATTCGTTTAACCCACGCACGATATACAACCATAATATGAAAGGTGCTCCAACCAAACACTCAACAATCCTAGAATACACAATTCACCATATCACCTCCTTTCAACCACCTCTACACCTGGTATTCTAACACAACCTCCAACACACTCTTGCGGCTGCTCGCAGTGTAGAGTGTGGATGTAGTTAAATGTAACTGTAAACGCCACTTTACTCGGTAAATTTTAGTGTACAGAGGAATGTATCATAGAATGTAAAGGAAAATGAATGGCATTAGAGCAGCTTCTGTTTCTCGTTCAGTCATTCATACAAGCATACAATTTGCCAATTTACACGGTACAATTTTCCTCATGAAAGAGTTCATATATTCATTTGTACAAAAATGTACCGTATAAAGCGGCCTTAACTTTTGGAGAATGGTGGACGGATGAGAAGATACCACTATCGGCATAAGGCTACTCTCAACGAATAGCGTAAAAAAGATTAGTTTCACGTCCCTAAGGACATTGTGCTACTAGTTGACGTTGGGATTGGAATTCCACTGAAAAATCTCCTCCACTACCAGGATACCAACCCGTGCCTCTGCCTTGGAAATCCAATACCTTAACCATCTCACCATCCAGAGGGTTATTACGTACGGCCTTGGAATATCAGAGCCTCACCAGTGACGACATTTTGACTTTAGAGCCTTGAAAATTTCATAAAGGCCCTTTGACAAGATAAGGTTTATCTAGAGTTTTGACGTAATATTCACGATTTTTTTGCGGTTCTTCCGTGCTGGATCCTTACTGAATAAGGACCCCTGGATACTCCTGGCGCAAGGTTCGGATTCTCACGTGCCAGTCTCACGAAATAATAAAAAAATAAAAGACTGAAACGAGACGGGAGAAATGAACCCCGAGAAGGGAGAATTTTTTCGGGTTGAAGATGAGAGAATGAGTGAGCCCGGGGAGGTAGAGGAGGATGAGGTGGCGGCGTTTGCGTCGTCTGCGGCGTGGCGGCGGCGGCAGAGAGTCCCTCTACCCTACCCCACCCCATTTTCCTGCCGTCGGGATTAAAAAACAGAGAGAGGGAGAGAGAGAGAGAAATCAGAAAAAATAAGAAGTCTCCGTCCGTCGTTCCAGTCTGGGATGCTCTCCTTTAAGTTTTTTTCGGAAGGACAACAATCCCCTCCCGATGGTGGTCGGTCTGTCGGTCCACAAGGCAGCAAGTGGGGTGGGGGGTTTCAGCAACGAGGAGCAGACGCACGCACCCCAACATTCCCACGCGCCATTCACATCACGCCTTCCTCCTTCCACACCCCGACCACCTCTGCCGGAGCCGCCAACGCTCTCCCACTCTCGGCCAACCTAGCCTTATAACTCTCCCATAGTCCTTGCATCAACGTTTAAAGGTGACTCTGTCCTGAGGACACAAGTTTTCCAAACAATCTCACTCGCATCCGGAAATGAAGGAGTACGATAGTGCAAAATAACTTGTTGTATTTGTGTTGGATTGTTTCATTTATTTTTTGTAAAAAAATATCGATTTAAAAAAAATTGGTTTATGGTAATCCTAATGTTACAGTTGAAACAGACCATAAACCTATGGTCTCAATCATGAATATATATTATGGATTTAAATGTTTGTAATCGTTGACTAGGCTAGGAGTTGCCTAGATTTCCATTTGTAGTTCACCCAGTCCTTGACGCCACTTCGAAAAAAGTCTTTTCAGATGAATCGTAAATAGACGTACTTAATTGTTGTTAACGTGAGACTGTGATGAATATTCAATGACGAATGAAGAGATATGAACTACTTGATGCTGTGAATAATAGCTGACTATTTTTGAGACCTAACAGTTACTTTGCAAATGATAGAGAGGAAATATCTACTACAGGAAGTGTGTAAGAGGCATATGAAACTTCCATCGTGAGTCTTTTATCTGCTGTGTGGATCTTTTACTGTTAATTTACAGCTACATTTTTTTTGGTTCATTGCCTGTTTAGGAATCAAAAGGTATGATCTAGATAGAATAATGTGGATGTTAATAGTAACTTACTACTCATGTGTGGCCACGGAGTAGGTTCGACAATCTCTCCTTTATTGGTTATTAAAATGATAGTTATTGGCGCAATTTCTCATTCATAGATGATATTGTCGGATCTTGGTTTTGAAATCCTTATAGTACTTGTATCCGTCTTCTAATTCATTCCAATTTTTTCACCTCGTATTATTATTAAATTGCCTTAGAACGATATTCACGACGTGCTAGAAGTTAATTGCGCATTTGTGTTGTTAAATTTGGAGAGGAATTAAATATGTCTGTAGACCGGACAGTACTAAAAAAGAGTGTAATAAATCCCACGTGTATTACTACGATTTTTATCCACTGCATTATGATTACTGGTAAGTAAAACCGGTAAGACGTGATTATTTACGATCTGTAGACTATTTACATTTGAACTGCCGTCTTTCTTCACTAGACGGCGACTTAATCGAAAAAGATGTTCGTTTACGGAATTCTAGGCAACAGTTTTTGGCGACGAGTCGAGAATCCATAATGTATATTTATGGCCCATCGTATGCATAAGTATGAATAGTTTTTTAAAGATCGGGGATAGAAATATTGGCTTGAGAATCCATATTGTATATTCAAGCCATAAACCTTTGGTCTCAATATTTAATAAGCCTCTTCACAAAATCCCACCGCTGCCACCATGTTTAGTTATTTCAATTATTTTAATATATTGTAGTTTTCTTACTCGGATTTATTCCAAACTTTCATCTCAGCCTCTCTCTCTCCACAATGCTCCTTGTTGTCCTCTAAACAGTTACTTCTCTGGTTGTCACCATGGCCATCTGTTGACATAAATCTAAATATGCAACACAGCTGTTTCGTATTTTTGAGATTTTTTTTCTTTTTCATAGTAATGATATCCATGAAGTTATGTACCTCATAAAAATGTTCAAATTGCAGAAACACAACTACCAGTGCCATAAATTAACTACCAGTAGTTAAGTGCTTCGGATGTTTGATCGTACCGTCTACCGCAGGATAAAATTTATGAAAGTTAATCATTTGTTTTATTGACAATGCACATAATAATTATTCATTTAGTGTAAACAAACTGTTTAACCGTCCCAAACCAACTCTTTTATCAAGTAATTAAGTCTCCAAGCGGTTCATATAGCTTCCGCCATCTTGGCTACTCATGGAGCTCTTAGATTCATTCCGTAAGTTATGAGGCCATTTATGAAACAACAATATTTACCGAATGTTTCTGCGACACTAATTGAATGATTGCCAAGCATTATTGGTCCTATAACTCTATGGAATGCTTAGGTATCGTTCCTGCAACTAGCCACTATTACATTGATTTGGCCAAACAACGAGTCAAATTTCTCATAATTATTCGACCCAACTTGTCTCACTTATGCTGTTAGGCATAGGTTGATTGTCAATCCGAAAAAATACCTACATCTACACATCTACATCTACGTGATACCCTGCGAGCCACCACGAGGGTGTGTGGCAGGGGGTGAATATCACCAAACATTAACTATTGACATGCAAGTAGGATATTTAAGGGTGATATGCTAGATAATAGGGTCACATGGAGCTAGATGGTTAGTATCTACATAATAAGGAAGGGATTATTGGTTGTTATTACATGCATCATGCACTACAGACTACTCTAACTATATTTCACCTACCTATCCCTTTGCTACGCTGCCTATTGTTCTCTCTAATGGTACTCGGGAAAAATGACATTTTAAATCTATCGGTACGACAATCTATCTCTCTAATCTTGTTAATATGATCAAACGTAGCATAATACGCAGGGGTTCTCAATATATATCTAACGTCATCTGTGAACAACTCTGTTTCGAATTTACTGAAAAGGTTTAACCTAAATTTTAACCTGCGTTCTGATAGTAATTCCCATCCTAGTTCTTCTATTAAGCTCGTAACACTTATACAATTATCATAACGGCCTTTAACAAACCTAGCAGATCTCCTTTGCACGCACTCTAATTCTTTAATCATACCTTCCTCGTACGGATCCCATATACTAGCTGCATATTCTAAATGAGGCCTGACAAGTGTAAAATTGCTTTTTTCTCGTACTCTCTCATCGCATTTGCCTAGAACCCTTTTTACGAATATTTCCGAACATATATCTACATACTACCCAGCGAGTCGCTGCATGGGCGTGTGGCTGGTAGTTTGGGGCGCCAGCCGTGTAAACGATAAGGTTTTCGGAGGTGAAATGGTAAAGTGAATTATAAGAGTGTTATGAGAGGAACTCAGTTTTTATCATGGTCGAATTTTATGCGCAGAAAGAACTTACATTTGTACCTGTCCGTTCGGCAATATATCTCTCTTATTTTATCGCTTCTGTCGTACCTAGAGACGTAGTGTGGCGTCAAAATGTAATTCTCTGTGTCGCTTTGAAACACGTCATTCTGAATCTCTCGAGCAAACTAAGCCTAGTGTGTAGCCTCTGAGTCTCTAGCGGCTCCCAATTTAATCCCTATTAAAGCTTTGCAGCACTCTATGTTCGCCCATAGCTGTTTTTAACGAAGCGCGCAGCTTCCTTTGTATTTTCTTTATTTTTGGTTAAATCTTTCTGCATGGGGTTCTAATATGACCTGAATAGAAATTTATTTCCGATAATATTTTGCAAAGACAGGAGTAAATGGTTGGATCCATTTTATCTCAACCTTGATTGAGGAGTTACAATCAATTCATATAGTTTAATGACAATATCTGTAGATCCAAGTGCAACTTGGGTACTTTGGAGTTTCTGCGTGTATATCACTTATAATGAAAATTATTTAATTCTCAGTTTTTGTAAAAAGTGATAGTACGTTTTCACTTTCATAAGAATGTTTATTCATGTTTCGCCTAGCCTATTGAAGAGCCCATGGTTAAAAGCAAAGAATATTTTAGGAAGCAAATTCTTTATCTTGATTATTTCACTGGTTAAATGTAAAGAAGGTATTACTTAGTTTACTTTTCGGAATAATTTCAAGTTCACAACTACACCTGATGCCAATTTCTATATGTAACTGTAGTCTATTCCCGCATTGCAGGATGAGAAAATGCTCTCGTTGTGGTGCTTCTTTTGCTCGGAGTCTACGCTAAGTAAATATATACTTTCGTAAACTAAAACCCTAATTCAAGAGCAGAGAGTTTTCATCGTAATTGGGAATTTTATGGGAACTCTAAATCAAGAGCTCATTAAGCCTCAAGCAATGCATCAAAGATCAGAAGAGTGTCAAAAATGCGTAATTACGGTTCGGAGCTAAGGAATGTAATGCCACTCATTTTGGTTTTTCCGCATGAATTCATGCAGATATGCTTATGCCATGAAAAGAAATTTCTCAACTGAACTAAGATTGATTCTAGCAAGAATTTTGGTCATTAATTGCTAAATTGTAGGACGTTTGTCCGAAATGAACGTAAATTCTACTTTAATAATTTGGTGCCCTAATTTGACAATCGTTTCTCACTATTTTGCCACCCTGCAGCCATTTTTTTATATTAAGACTGACTCCTGTGATTCCAAAAAGTTGAAGGGTGAATATGACCTGGGTCGCCATAAGAAGTCTAAAATCTCCCCAATATGGATTGTATATCGCTGCAGAACGAGATTGCTATTTCTGACGAGGAAAACTTGAACTTACTATTTGCGCTTACATCTTGAGCCATTACGTTCTTAATCAAATATTTTAAAAAAAAATAAAATATAACTTCTTTTTCCCTAATTAATCTTATTTTGCATGGTTTTCTTCATTGATCCGTTTTTCAATTGCTGGCATCCAAATATTAATGGAATTTTACGATGAATAACAAAAGCGTAATTTTCACGGTCTAAAGATATGGTTTTTTAAGTTAAATATAAATTTATACAATGATGAAATTCTACAGGCTGAATGCAGAGGCTTTTGTGGTTCAATGATTACTAGAGTCTTTTGGCGGTAGTCTAACTGATGGTTGGGTCACCATTGCCATAAAGGTCTAGAGGGAAGACCCGGACAAAGAGAAAAACCCTGATCTCAAAGGACGAGGATCAGATCATAAGGCTCACAAACCTATATTTTAAACATTTAGCCACTCGCGGATAAACCTCAAAATAAGCCTCGTATTCGGGACAATTCAAACAGACGAAGGGTAAGGCAAAGAAAGTGGACGATTGAGTATGACAGAATAGAACATTCAAGGAGTACGAAACAAGGAATGACGATATATAAGTCAGCCTATATTTCTTAAATAAAATACAATGCTTATTTAAAGTGCTTAGGTAAAGAAAAACACGAATATTTCCTAATAAAATCATTGTTAACAAATCTACTCTATTCATTGCGCAGATGATCAAATAGTAGTAGCAGAGGACCAAGACCCCGTAATCATAAAATCAGAAAACTTTTCGAGGAAAATAAAGCTTCAGATTTACTATAAAAATATTGCGATAGAAGAAGGAAATATAAAAAAGACAAAGTACCGGTTCTGTACATTCAAGCCGAAGTAATTACACGTAAATATTTAGGACTTGAACAAAGATAGCCAGGAAGTAACAATGACGAAAAAAATCGTAAAAACAAAGAAATAATGACATTTCTTTCATTGGACTCCATTTCATGTGAACAAATAATTTCCAATTATAAAAGACTCCACCAAAGTATATCCACAAATGGAGCCTGAACATGGGATATGACAAAGACAAATCAAAGTAAATTTATGATAAGTAAGCCGTTCAATCAGTAATATCATGAAGTCCGAGCAATAAATTGTCGAAAACAGATGTCTACAGATAATTTCATTGGATCCTAGGTGTCCCAGGAACCATGGTGTCTTCAGGTTTCAACTGCAATATTGTGTGTGACACAGGCATCAGTGTAACACTGACGTAGACGTGTGTTTCAACTCTTCTGCAGTCAACTGTGTCAGTAAAACGCCGTATTGATAACAAAATAAAAATACTAACTAAAAATTAAGTTTTCATTGCAAACACTTGTGTGAATCCAAATAATGAAAATCAGATGACACCACAGTTTTCCACGAAGAACGGAATGAAATGTTCCCGAGAAAGCTCTTCCCAGCGAGTCATATCTTGGAATTATTGATAGTGAAGATTCCATGATTCTCTCGGAATTATTTCATAATAATCACTCATGGCACCACTTACTTCCTTTAAACCTTTAAAAAAAAGTCATACAAGTATGAGGAAAGTGAACTGCATTACCAGACTGAATCGAGGTTATAGACTGAATCCAATACTGCTAATCTACATTCACATGCAGTATGTAAGAAAGATATTTTGCGCTTTGAATGTACAAGCTCATGAAATTTTTTCATCATGTTTACTCCTTGTTTGTTTGAAATTAATGGCGGCTTCTTTTGCGTCTCTGATTTAACTTTTTGCAGCAGATGTTTTCCCTTACAATCGCATTAATTCCTTGAAGGATTGCGAATGATTGAAAAGTTCTACCCACATGCTTTCAAAAATTCAATTCACAACTCGACAGATTCTGTCTCAGGAAGACGTATCCAGAGAAATTTCACCTCGTTATCTTCATCTCTCCAGTTCCGCATCGGGAATTGGGGTTAGAAGGAGTAATAGTGGGACTTTGCCCGAAACCGACAGGCTCATTATGGCCCAGAAACATAATATAAATCCCAGCAGTCGGAAAAAAATAAAGTTAAATAAATACTTGACCGATGAGTGGGCGATAAAAGATCTCTTTTCCCGTGAACCGAGGCCGCTTTGAGGCCGCAAACTAGCGGGAATAAACGTAAATGCACATATATGTTTTTGTTATATATATATGTGCCCATTTATTTTGAATTTGAGAGATTTTATGTAAAATACACATTTTTCAAGCCCCTCCAATTCCGAAAGGAGTTGATAATGTCGAGTGCTGGGCTTTTAATAGCTGCCGTTTGGCGCCCGCTCCATTTCGCTGGCGTTAGTCTCCCAGAGAACGTGGGTGGTTGAGTCCCTCCTTAGCACGCGATACTCATTCTCAATTGCGACCGAATTCCCACGGCTCCTGGTTCCCGAAGCGACGCCAGGGAGCGAAAGGTGGGAAGGGAAACGACAGGAAGGGTTGGAAAGTCAAAACCGTCGGGAAAGAAAAAGCAGCATCCTTTCCCACCTTACTCTTTTCTTATCTTCATTTGGGTCTTTTCTGTTATTTTCCTTCCGCTTCTCTTCCCCCTAACCTCCGCATAGACATCCGACTCAATGATCAGCGATTGAGTACAAATATTGCTAAAAGTGCTGTGATGCAAAATTTACGATGTCAAATTGAAAATTTTTTGTGAATCTTGAAACCGGTTTTCTCATACTCAGCAAACAAAAAGTCAGTGATTCTTGGGGAAACACCACAGAGTACCCAGAGGCGTTGAAGAAGTGGTTTCACTAATTTGTTTTTCTTTAATGTTAGACGGAATAAGGATAGGAAATCAAATGAAAGAAAGAATTGTTTGTTTGGAAGTTACAAACTTTGTGTCTCCAAGAGGGATGGCTTCACACAAGGTACATGCATGCATAGTTAACGTATAGTCTATGTAATCCTCGAAAAGTCAGTCAAAAAGGAAAACAAATAGGTCTGCGAAGAGTTACGTAAAAATTCAGAATCTGGAACCAGTATAGAAATGCTTTGTGGATTAAAAATTATAAAATGGAGTTAAAAATGTATCTTTTGATTCACTCCAAGGAGATGGTTTCATTTGAAATTAATAAAAGTGATAGTGATACATTACTTATTGTCTACTGAAACAAGCAAAGTAAAAGTGTGGGGTTAAATTTAACTTAACTTCCCTGTCTAAAAATTAACATACATTTTATATTTCAAAAGTATGACGGTTAAAAAAACATAGGTACACTAATGAAGGAAATCACACGTTTAATATATATGGAGCCGATAATTAAAGTGTTATTTTTCTCTTATGTACCCAAGTGTTTTTATCAGTCATCCTTTTGGTATACGCTCATTGTTTATCACTCGAGTGAGTCATCTCTAAGTTTATCATATATTTTTATATTCCTCCTTTCCCTGTACCGGCTCCTTTCCCTTACCCTTGCGTATGTTTGTTGTCCAACACCCCCTTACAGACTTCCTGAAGGCGGCTAACCGGGTATTTTGTAGATGAGTGGCCGTCCACGTGGAAGTCAGTCAGCATTTATTATCCGGCATCTTCTACATCTGGCAAGACAGTGCCTTCATCCATTAATTTCCTCAGCTTGGTTGATAAAACTTGTGAGCGGTAATTACTGTGCGCGAAGAAATGGAAGAATTTGAGCGCAATATTAGTGCAAAATAATGATAGCTAAATGATATATTTTTATTCGAGTACAGCGGATCCGTTGACATCAACCATGAAGCTATATTTCTCTGAACTTTTATTTCTCGATTAACGCTGCCGGTTGACGCTTTGACCCGATCTTAAACTCCTCCACATACTCCAGGGAGGTTGAAATTAATATTTAGTGTTGACGCCAATCGTAATTCCTCCTTAACTCAATAATAGACACGCACTGGGTATAAACTGGTGTCAGACGCAGATATGGACGTTATAGTTGGATTTGGCTGAACCGTGAAGTTTCCGACTAATACCCATGGTCGACACTTTTGAGAGAGGGCAAACGCTTCCTAAAACAGCAGATTCTTTGAGTTCGTGGTTTAAGTTCACGTTGATGTAAATTGTAAACCGGCCCTATAGTAATTAGCAGACTTGCGTTCGCAAAAAAAATTCACCCAGCTCAGCATCTCCAATTATCTTATCCTGGGTTTCGAATTCGAACTAATGCAGACTGTTCCAGAAGCATGCCCGTCCTGCCAGTCGACTTCTAACGTCCTTGAATTGTCTCCAACTTACCGAGATTCTTCCTCGGAAATTCATTTCCTTTCTCTCACTGTTTTAAGTTCCGAAATATACCTTAGAATCTCATCATAATCTCTTAAAAGGAAGGTTCTCGGATGAAAAAGTAAAATAAAGAGGCTATTTCGCACTGGTTAGGCCACACCTCAAATACCCCACGAGCGCTTGAGACCCTGTTCAGTAGGATTTAACCCAAAAAATAAATAAAATACAAAGGAAAGCTACGTGCTTTGTTAAAAACTGCTCCGAGCGAACGTATAATGTTTCAAAGCTTTTAGTGGGATTAAAGTGGACTACGCTAGGGACTTAGAGGCTACACGCTAGGCTTAGTTTGCTTGAGAAATTCAGAAAATGGGTGTTTTAGAGCGACATAGAGAATATCATTTTTGACGCCACACTACACCTCGAGGCCCAACAGAAGCGATAAAATGAGAGAGATACATCGCCGAGCAGATAGGTAAAAAAGTTTGCTCCTTCCACACACAATAAGTGACCATATTAAAAACTTAGCTCCACTCAAAATACATCAAAATACACATTAACATTTTACCTTATCCTTTACACCTTTACACGGCCGATGTCCTAACACCCCCTGCTACACGCCTCGCAGAGTAGTATGTAGATGTTGATCAATGCACCACATGCGTTACTATCTAGGAAGTTCTCTAAAAACGCGGAATTTAACGATCCGTCGACTGTGAAGGGATTTGCCTATAGTGATAGTTGAACATAAAAATATTCGCATTCGGGTCACATTAGGAGCTGAAAATGTTGAAAGTTATGAAAAAAGTTATGTTCGTCGGTTGATCTTCAGCAGGAATAAAATAGCACGGTCACAAAAGTAACTCATTTCCAAACACTGAGCAACTGTGCAAAAGTATCAGATTTGACGGTAGTCAGTCGTTAAATCACCGCAGCATAGGTACAAATGTCATAATCAGTTGTGATTCACTTTTAATTCAATCAACAGCCATTCCCACTTCAATGTATTTCAATTTAGTGAAAACACTTTTCCGATCCGCTGCTGTCATCAATCCGCAGATTGGCTTTTTATAGATCTCCACTCCACTTTCTCATCAGCAATCCGCTTTACTCACGCGTAATTCTGTGTTCCAATATCCCTCATAACAAGGATTATGCATTCCCTTCTTGGTCTCTCTAGTATTTCAGTCCTAATCCTTCCATTCTTGTCATCGATTATCGTTTGCTAGAGGCTGTTTTGTCGCAGAATTATTACAGTAAGTTAGATTCATCCACTTGACAGTTTTTGTTCAAAATCCTTGCTCTACTACTCTTCGTAGATCGTGTTAATTGGTGATTTTATTCGGACATTTTTAGATGAACTTCAATTAAACCTCACTTTCAATACTTGCTATGTATTTTTCCCTGCTACCATAATTGTCCTAGCTTCAGTTCCGTATTATAAATGTGCATTTTCTGAATTTATGTATCTATGAAATGCTCCTTACATTCAAGCTGGCATTACCGGCTTTAAGTTCACAATTATCCTATTTGAAACAACTTTTCATCTTGCGCTACTCATCTTAGTCATAAAAAATTGACATAAATATGGAGCCTTTAATGCTTTTTCCATCACTGATGATTGTACAGCAGAGACAGCAAAATGTTTCAACTAGCTGCATTGTTCAAAGAGAGAAGAATCAGGCGTGATATGGTGGAAGTTCAGCATAATGAATCACAGAAATGGCAATTTTCCACTAGATAAGGTTTAATACGACCATGATTTCGATGCACTGCACCATCACCAGGTACATAAATAAAAACAGATCGGGTATAAACACAAAATCGGGTCGGGTGTGTATCCTCCTCTGCAAAATTTTGTATTTATACCCGATCTGTTTTTCTGTATGTACCTGATGATGATGCAGTGCATCAAAACCATGGTGGTATTAAACCTTATCTAGTGGAAAATTGCCATTTCTGTGATTCATTTAGCTGCATTGTTCTTACCAAAAACTTACCTAATTCTTTTCTTCTTGTCAAACTATTACCTTGGGTTTCTTGACGGCAATCGCATTCGCGAGTTCCGATCCTCGCCTCGGTGAATTTTCCACCACCCACACGTGATTGTATATGTGTGCGTGTAATAATATTAATTCGCTTATAGGCCTTACTGGCTTTTTTTCAGGGATGACGGAACGCATGTAACTGCGTAAATAATTACCAGGCTGTACCTCTGCATTTGCTTCTCAGTAAGCAGTCCAGATTTCTCGTCTTATTGTTTTCTGGTCTGCCATAATTAATCCATCAGCAAAAAATCGCACGTTGACTTTCGAGTTTGCATTTTTTCTTCGTGTCGTGCGGCATTTCGCAACAGTTTTATTCGCCGATGAATTCATATTTCTAACTAGTCGGATCAGAATATTAAATATTTTTCCAAATTTGTTTTCACTCTTTTATGTAACAGCTGCTATCACTTTCAAATTTAGGCTGAACTTTCGGCGAGATTCGTTTAATTCATTTCCGGCCTCTGTCCCATCGTTCGCATAGGCGAGCGATTCTGATATCAAACCGTCGCGACAGCCTTCGCCTCGAATATGACTGCCGAGAAAACTAGACTGCCTTTCTCAGCACAACCGAAGATGGGTCGTTAGAAGATGGAAGTCGGCTGCGAAGAAACCCGCTGAGGGCAAGCTATTTTTCGGCCGTCAGATGATCTGCAAAGATACAACTTCGAGGTGGAATATCCCAATAGCAGTGATGAAGCTAGTAGAGCCATGAAAGCACATAAAAATGGAACCTTTTATAATCCCCTTGATACCTCTACGTCAGCATTGAAGTTTTGGAGGGTCCATTACATCAGAAAAAATCGTTTACTAAATAAAATTATACCATACATGGTTACATATTTTACGTCGTTGGTGCGTGGCTGGTGTATTGCAGCTAAAAATATTTTATGTTCTTTTCATGCTTTCTCATAGATTGGCTCAATTAGAATTTCTTTCCGTTCTTGGTCGAACTGTATTTATGTGTACATGAAACACTCTTTTGTCTGAGATCTCTGTATTTTAATCGATCGACATATGGTTTAACTCTTTTTCGCGAATAAAATAATGAGGAATTTTTTCTCAAATGTTATCTGTAAGAGCTAGATATTACATTTTACGACTCCAGAGGTGAGTCAGTGATAATAATGTCAGAGAGGAAAATTGAATCGTTGATAAAAATCTCTTTGTGACTGCTGTCAAATCTGCAACGGGTATTTGTATTAATTTTATTTTATCGAGAGTAATGAAATCATCTCTCGTTGCCTTAGGGTTCAGCGTATCACGATATCTCTAAATATTGAAGTAAATAATTTTATTTCTGACTAGAGTTTTCAGTTATAATAAAGTGACGTAAATATTTGTTTTCTTTTCCCTCAGAAACATCGTAGGAGTGATATCACCCAATTGTTATGTAATCTTTTCAATTGCGGTACCCAATTCCAAAACTAGTGAAATTAGAAAGAGATAATTGAAGATATCTAAACCTCTGCAAACAATGCATTTCACTTGTCAGTGTAGGTGAGGTTTCTCAGTGTTAAAATTATCTGTTATATGGCACATATTCCTGGAATCGGAAATATTACCTTTGCTATGTAATCCGACCGACAAGCAGCGCGTGACTGTAAGCAATTACGTCTATTATTATTTTTTTTTAAATTTTATTTATTTTCACTACCCTGAATACAGCATATTAGGCCATTTTACCTCTGGTGAACAACAGTAACAACGGACGAGACACAGACACCCATGTCCTGGGCAGATAATTTTCTACCCAGGCGGGACTCGAACCCGCGACCCTCGGTTTAGCAGGCGAGGACTTTACCCCGCCGCTTCCGAGGCCGACAAGCGAGTCAAACTCCTCAGAGTGCTAACGCAATTCTTTATTCACTCAAATAGTTTTTAGTATGACTTTATTTCACTCTGCTGAAACAAGTATTTATCACATTTTCAGTGCCGAGAGCTCTCAATCGTTGAAATTTTCCTAGCAGAATAGAATTTAATCCGAGTGTTCGTCCACGTGTGTTTTTTCCTCGGGAGAATGCTGAAGCGATTATAACTCGGGTTTTTCCCAACGATTGTCTCCTATTACGTTCTCTGCTTGCTTTTGTAGCATCGCCATTCGAATAGAATAAATTATCCTCCTGCGTCGAATGGGACGGGGCGAAGCCTTCAGCTAGCCAGGCGATTGCAAATCCAAGACTGCTTCAGTCGGCTCAGCTTGCGACATATAATGGGATCGCTATCGTCTAGAATTTTATCGCATGCATTTTTAATGAGTGGAGAAGCAATTTATAGCTACAGTGGAATCGTTCGGGACACAAATTTCAAATACGAACGTCAGAGGCGAGAGGGAGGATTATCGAGGCATGGAATTGACACATGATTGATGTGCATAAATACACACGCTCAATTCAGAGCATTCAAATCGGATTTCGTATGCTCTTGACCCTTAGACATATGTAAGAATCAACCATATGCGCATAGAATAGGTGTTGAGTCTACGCAAAATGTGATCAGTAAAAACTATATTGTTGAAGGTAGTGGCATTCATGAACAAAAACCTTGTTTACATTCGTACACCGCAAGTACATACGATGGTGACCAAAGCTTAGTAAAGTAACAGCGGTTGTCTTCAAATATGCTGTATTTGGAACTTGCCATCTGATTAACGGTCGATTGTGTGATTCTTATTACTAGCTAGTTCATGACTCCTTATCTTTGAAAATATCACTCTCTTTGCACATATTTACGCGAAGCTAATTGTAAGTTGATTATTTTATCTCTTATCACATATATGTTTTGTATTTAGTGGGATAAATTGGTTCTATAAATAGTCTTATAACCAATTCGCGTAGAAGAGAAAGGGTTACGCAAAAATTGAAAAAAAAGCTTATAAATTGCTCTGAGTCAAGAAAATATTTTATCAATTGAGTTAAAATCCAAAGATGATGAGTTTTCAAAAATTATGAAAAAGGTGAGAAGTATATCTTGATAGAATAAATTGCAGCAATTTTTCCCGACTTCATCATTATAGGTTTCGGGAGGTATAATTCACTATCAAAATACCCTTAAATACCCTCTCTAATAAAGCCACCTGTCGATATATTTTAAGGTTCATGATGGGAAACGGTGTTTTTAGAATAGGCAAATATATATTGAATAATTTTATCTAGACCTAGTGGGTTTGTGACCCTGCAAACTATTTTAGCTTATGCCTACTTCAGTAGTTAAATCATAAAAATATCAACTTATTTACATATGGTGGATTGACTGCTTAGTGAGGGCACTCCTTGCATTCAGTATCATCGCATATTTCTCTACCAGTCGTGATAACCATGCGTTCATAATAATAAATCAGCGTTCGCTAAATGTCCCACCTATTATTCACTATGGGCTTCCACTCAGGGGTGGGCCATGTCGCCTAGCAAAAGTTGCTATGATCCGTCAAAGGCAAGAGAAAAAAAAGTGATCATTGTGCGATTCTCACTGGAGATGAGCTCATTCTCCGTCGAATAAAGAAATCAATATATAACATTTCCAAGTTTTTTACAAATAAATTGACCAGTTAACCACACATATATAGAGGTCCACTATGCAACAACGCTAATAAGGGCGGAAAAGCAGGTTATGCACCAGAAGAATGAGAAAAGATGACATAAGCCAAAATGAATGCATCAAACATTTTGCCTCCTCTTTTTTTAGGAAAAATAACATACCTTTCCTAATATAATTGTCGTAAAATCAATATTGATAAGTCCTTTAAAATATTTCGAAGCGAAAATTTGGCGATAAATTTTGCTCTGTATCGCCAGTGAATAGATGATTAGATTTATGTCACGAAAGTGTTATCGCATTTCATATTTTTAATTTCATCGGGAAAATAAAAAAAATATGTATATATTTTTGTTAGTATTGGATCCCTTTTTCATTTCATCAATAATTTTGACCTGGTCGTAGGGGAATTCGCTTTATATTTGCCTTTTTTGGGATACATTGTTGGCTGTTTTGATAAAATAATGTTATTAGGGCGGTAGAATATTTTTTCTGGAGTGTTCAATTAATATGGTAATTCCTTTAATGAATTCTAACTTCTGACACTTCGCATAAAATAACATCTAGCATTAACATGCGTTCGTAATAATGAATCGGCGATCGCCGTGATTAAAAAAATAAGAGAAATGATCAGGTTGTCACCATCGTAAAATGTGCACTTATCCTGCTGTGGCTAACGTATAAGCCTGTTTTCGTCATTTTGGAAGGATTTCATGTTTTTTACGTCTATTTTTCTTTATCTTGCTTTAAAACTGAAAAATAGTTTCAACTCTTTAGGAACCGCGTGGGAAAGCCTCCGTTCTCTTGACGAGGAATACGCTTCTCAATCTGGCATCTAGCAGATCAATCATGAAACATTTTCACTCTTTTCCCTAGAATCTTCAGTCGATGTGAGTTTACTCGGGGCTATCTTTCATTTCCAAATTCTAAACAAGTCCCAAATGAGTTCATGTCCACGATCGAATTGACGGACAATAGCAGCGTGGAATTTTGATTGTAATGTGGTGCAGCAAGGCATGGTTAAATTTTTAGCTCTGCAATTTTACTTATATTTTTGGTTAGTTGTTATTATCCACAGTCCTCGCTTTATTCACTAATTTGAGGTTTAAGCATAATAATAGTTGATATTTTTATTTTTTCAGAAACATATAATTTAAAAAAAAAATAGCTTAAAAAAGTAGCGCTCGTGTTGCCGCGAGAAGTCATTTCTTTTCGTCTCAGTCTCGTCTTCGTTACAGAAGGAACTGTTGGTTTTTGCGATGAATAAAATGACTAAATAAAAGAATTTCTTAATCATTTCTTGGCCTGAGTGTTTTATAATTAAAAAATTTGAATTTTAAAATTATGCTGGAAATGATAACAGCAATATCTGTCTATATTCAATTCGAATATGGAAATACAAATAAATGAATTTTGAAGAGTTAATTCGATGGAACAATTTAATGTACCGTGATCAAAATCATTTCATCATTGTTTAAAAATCTAAAATTAAGATTTCGTATAAAAGCGTCGTGGTTTATTTGACATTCTGCGGCTTTATAAAAATACATGTGCGGCTTAATGAGCAGCATTTTAATTTTTGGCCCAAATTGCATCCGTTTGTGAGTTTAGGTGAGGCAAACCTCCGTTACACTCGTCATGGAATCATATGAATACTGTCCGTGAAAAATCTTTCTTCAGTTACTGTTGTTGGTACGGACAAAGCATTTTCCGCGTATAATGATTCAGGAAATGTATTCTTAATGCCATTTCAATTCGCAAAAACCTGGCTACTGAGGATCCAATCACTTCAAAATTACTCGATATCTAGCACTCATATCAGGCTTTCAATATACTTTTTTTATATTTTAGGATGTTACTAGCGGAAGACAATCCGCTTTGCTGGGTTCTTTTTGGTACATATGTGCAGATTTTTCTATAAAATGTAGACGACCGAAATGTGGAATCTACTTTTCACTCTCCACTTTTCAATTATTCACATTCCAGAATATTCTCG
The DNA here is from genome assembly GCA_963169105.1 of Ceriagrion tenellum. Taxonomy (NCBI): domain Eukaryota; kingdom Metazoa; phylum Arthropoda; class Insecta; order Odonata; family Coenagrionidae; genus Ceriagrion; species Ceriagrion tenellum. The sequence goes on along the minus strand of OY720634.1, from coordinate 133,061,400 downwards.
ATCCAACCGGTTGAGTTCATTCTATAACATTCGAGAACATTCTCTAGTACATTTATCTAGTACATTCTCACTCATTTTTATACATTCAATGACGAAGTCGGCCATTTTAAACCCCCACATCTCCCACATCACCACAGCTACCGACACGCAACCACTAGTACACCATGGGAGACTCGAGGCTACTACCACACAAACACCAGTGGTCTGATGTGTGTAGTTGTGGTTGCAAGGTGAAATATACAGACGTACACGTCTTTTTTCATACATACGTACATATAGATAAGTAAACAGGATGAACTGACGTTTGCGCGGCTTCACCAGAGGGAAAAAATATTCCTTGCTACTTGAAAAGCCATCGGTGTTACTATGGAAACATCCCATTCAATGTTTTAGATTAATCGCAGATTGGACTACATCAGCGCGCTTTATGTTTCACAAACGACGATTAAGAAGCTCCTACCGGTACTATGTGAGTCCAAACATATCCTGAACTCCAGCTTTTTTCAAATAGTTTTAAAAATCCTGCTTTCGCTAATGGGATGCGTTAGCTAATGGAAGCCAAAAATAAGGCACAATAATGCCAATTATTCCACGAACATATTTTTAATTAATACTTTTTCGTAGGCATTGACGCGGAGTCCACCAACATTTTTATGAATTTACCACAATTTTCATTCAATTTTTGCTGAAATATTCCATTAACTCCAAAAATAAGGCGATGAGATGCATCAATTTCATTAAACATCAATCAGATGTGAGTTTTTGCTTTATAAAAAGTTATCCGTAAAATGATATTCATATTATACGGAGGGACACAATTTTTCCTACTGTATTTTCCTTTCTCAACGAATGGGAAAAAAACACGAGGAAACGGGAGAATGTTCTCTCCCATTCAACACTATCCAATTTATAATTAAATTTGCTGGAAAAATAACGAATAGGGGAATTTTAATGTTGTTTGTATCAGATAGAGGAGATATTTTTTTATAATTATGCAGAATATGTATAAATTAACAATAGCGTCCTCTCTCGGTGGAACTACCTCAAACTACGCAGTCGAAATTTTCGTCACTCGACCGGCAGTTGACATTCTCTTGGCGCACAACTATCAGGGTCGAATGTTTTGTTCATAGTTATCAAAAGAATTCACTATGCATGTTTAAAAAAATAAAGATTTTTTACCACAGAGCGATTGAAACTGAACTTTATCCATGTTCGACGTCTTTCATTGAAATCAGTTGAAAAAAAACAACAATCGTGGATATCATTATCGGAGTCCTTTCATTGTTTAGCGTACGTCTACTTTCCCCCAGATAAGTGTCTGTGAATTCAAAACCGTCAGGGTTGAATTTTTTTGTTCATAGTTATCAAATATATTCACTATGCATGGTTAAAAATACGAAGCTTTTTTACCACAAGGCGATTAAAACTTTACCTTACCCATGTTCGACGTTTTTCATGGAATAAAATTATTTTTAAAAATCGTGGATATCATTGTCGAAGTTCTTTCATTGGTTAGCATACATCTACTTTTCCCCAGATCTGATTTAGTTCTTCAATCTTCGGAGCTTAACAACGTTCAATAGAGTAGCCAAGTATGGAGGCTGGAGCTGAATCATGGTAAGTGCAGCAAAGTTCACTCTTTTGCGGAAGTCATTACACCACCGCCATGTGCACACTGTGGGTGGAATAAACATTAAGGTCTCATATAAAGTCAAATATCTTTAAAAAAACCTTAAATTCAGACATATCGTGAGGAATACACATGCATAAAATATATTATTCATTACATATTACATAATAATCATATTGTACATTACACAGCATTAAAGAAACTGGGATATATTAAGCTTATAATTGGAAGGTTCTCGGATGAGAAAGGAAAAGAGAGGTGCTCCTCCGTTCTAGTTATGCCACACCTCGAATACACCGCGAGCAGTTTGGACCCTGTACAGAAAGATTTGACTAAAAATAAAATAAATAAGATAAAAAGGGAAGCTGTACGCTTCGTTAAAAACTGCGCCGAGCGAACGTATACGTAGTGTTTCAAAGCTTTTAGAGGGATTAGTTTGGGCTACTCTCGGGACTCGGAGGCTACTTGCTAGGCTTAGTTGTTTGAGATATTCAGAAAATGGTTGTTTCAGAGCGACACAGAGAATATCATTTTGACGCTACACTACATCCTTGGGCCCAACATAGGCGATAAAATAAGGAAGATACCTTTTCCGACAGATAGGTACAGAAATTCATTCTTTCCACACATAATAATTGGCCATAAATAAAAACTGAGCTCCACTGAAACCAAAATCATAATACACTCCATCATTTTACCTCCTAAAACCTTATTCTTTACACCTTTACACATATGGTGTCCTTACATCCCCTGCCTCACGCCCATGAGGTGTCTCGCAGGGTAGTGTGTAGATGTAGAGAATTTGAAATTCACGGCATTGTGTGAATGTCCTGAAATGAATATACAAGTGCGAATCTGTGTTATAAAGATAGCCGCATACAAGAAATAATGAGAAGCGATATACATAAGCGGTATACGAAGATATAAGCGAAGATAATTTTACGCGTACTCTCATATGATTTTTTAAAAATTTCATATTCTTAATACAAATGTGACGAGAACAATTCAATTCACGTCGAGATAGTTACAGAATTGTGTAAAAAATGTAGATAGGTGACCCATGTGAAGTTATAGTTTCTTCTGATGACAAAGTTGCCCACGTACTCCCTTCCCTGTGAAACCTCCCGACGTGATTTTGAAATATAGACAGTTGATACCTAAATACCTTTTTTTAAAGTAAATCAAAGATATATTATAAAAAAATGCCATGTTCTCGAGATTAATTTCTTTATACTTAGTTCATATATATGTGCTAAACGCATTCGTGTTCTAAAGAAATGCCCTAATCAGCACACACTACCGCAAAAATACGACACAGCGACCAGATTCGTACAAAACACTTTATGGAAATAGCGGCATGGAACGTTAAAGAAACCGCCTTAAGGGATATTATTCAAGGGTGATGTCTATCAATAGAAAAATCATCAAATACTTTCTTTTTTCTATGCATATTCTTTTAACGCACTTTGTTCGCGACGGCTAGTGGAAAACCAGGCATATAACTGTCAGTAGAAGTCCTTGATTGAAGTCACAGTCATTAATTATGCCAAATACTTCATGATGTATTAAGATACATTCCAGGTCTTAGCGGAAGATGTAGACATTGCATTCGTAATAACCATATATAACGTAATACGTCAAGCCACTACACATGAATACTCGAAATTAAGGCAAATACCTATCCGAAGTCATACCTACCACAAACGGGTATGGTTGGTTTAGAATTCACGATCTTAGGTTGTCCAAAAGGCACGCAGCGGATGGGATGGCTGATGCCAGTATATTACAGCTTCCTAGCTTAGCACTCATTATATATTTTTCCACAGATCGCCTTAAAATCTTTTAAAGATCTTATTTGTTCAAAATTGAAGTGATCCAAAGCATTGACAATGATGATGAACAAATCTTCTTCTCTGGTCATCAACCCGGGGTTGGCATTCAGCTGTTCTCCATCTAACACGATCTTGTGCTAGTCATTTCAATTGCACGTATGTGGCACAACCTAGCACCTTTGACAGTTGGTCCATTAACTCCGACCTAGGCCTGCCTCGGCAGTTAGTTCCCTCAAAAGAACCTTCCAAGATTGTAGCAGGCAAGTTTTCGTGCCTTAGTAGGTGTCCTGTTCACGTGTTCTACGTTTCCTTTGTTTGCTTCAATAGGCATGATGTCTCTCCCATCTGTCTCAAATCCTACTTCTTGCTGACTCTCTCCACCCACGCTATTCTTAGCATCCTCCTTTATCACCACATCTCGAACGCCTGCACTCTCCTTTCTTCTACCGCCCTGAGTGTCCAGGTCTCACTGCTGCAAAGAAGTACGCTCCACGCATAGGTCTCCAGAAGGCGTTTCCTCAGGTCTATGCTAATATTCTTCGAAGACAAGAGCTTTCCTTTCTGATTAAATACATTCTTTGCCTGGTGTATCCTGCTCATCGCCTCTCTTTTGCTCCTACCATCCGATGTTATCTAACTTCCTAGAAAGGTGAACTCCTTCTTACTGTCCAAACGTCTGACACTCAAATTAACTTCAGCCTGGTCACCTTCTTTGTTCACCTCGAGCATTTTTGTCTTTTTCCCGTTCATTTTCAACTCTGGATGTTGTTCAGAGAGTATCCTCCATTTCTAACTGTACCTCGCTCAACTCTTCTTCGCTTTTAGCTATCAACGCGATGTCATCAGCGAATCTAAGCATGTCCATCTTTTCACCTTGGATCTTGACTCCCCCTCAAACGTGAACAAATAATGACGAGACTTATAATATCGATGAGTAAATAATGAGCCTATAACTAATGCACTTCCTTACGCAGATCTCATAGTCACACTCATAGTATTAGGATTGATTTAATCGATCAAGGACTTCAAATCTCGTTCAGAAGGTAGAGCTTCAGAAAAATCTGTTCAAATCTAACAATAAGTAATGCCTGTAAGTCCTAATTTAGATAGGTTCTTACGTTAACTCCAATGTTGGTTCACGAAGTTTGTCAACCGCGGATATTTTTTGTACTTCCGACGGTTGAATTATTCATAACTCTTCACTTTCTCTCTAGACTTTCTAGAGTCACTTTGTGGCAGTCTCGTTTCGTCTCGTCAAACAGCGGTATCGTCTCAAGTCTTATGTCAAATTTCCATCCCCGGTCTCGTATCGATTCTCGTCTTGAGAAAAATGCGAGATGACTCGAGACAAAACGAGAAGGATTTGATTCTTGCGGAAACAGCATAGAGTACCCAGAGGTGTAAAAGAAGTGGTTTCACTTATTTGTTTTTCTTTAGTGTTAGACGGAATAAGGGCATGATGTCAAATGAAAAGAAAAAGAAAATAAGAAAGTATTGTTTGTTTGGAAGTTTAAAACTTTGTGTCATCAAGAGGGATGGCTTCACGCAAAGTACATGCATGCATAGTTAACATATAGTCTATGTAATCCTCCAAACAATTCATAAGCACAATAAAAGTCAGTGACTACTTTGAGAAACAGCTCCAAAAAGCCTTGACGGCATTGCGAGCATTTCTCCATCCTTTCCTTTAATTTTAACGGGATACCGGCATGTCAATGTCTCATGAGAGCATGTAGTAAGTTTTTGAGTGGTTTATAGCACAAGGCACTCAATCTATAAATAAACGAATGAAGCGACATAACAAGGTACAGCTGCAACAAAAAATTATATTTTCCATGTGAAGGTGCATGAGCCCTCTCTTGATACAAGTGTTAAGGTTTATTTTCTTCAGTCTTGAACTTTGTGCTAAACATGTTGCTCGTACAACGTAAGGTAGCCTGAAATGGGTCCAAACATAGCTGTTTATGACTGCGGGTATAGGTTCAGCATAGTAAAAATGGCGCCCAGAATTGTGTGGATTTCTCAGTTGAGTCTACGTATTGACATTTATGGAAAGCAGTTCTCAAACGAACCGGATCGGCTGGATGACGAAAGCGTTCAGATCATTAGAAATACTCCTGTCATTTGCTGATTCTCTCCGAGGAAATCTTAATTCCATTTCTTGTGGACTTTCATTAATATGTGAGATCAAACCAATAAGGTGCATGGTTAAACAAGCTTTTGAAATATGGCTCTTTTTGTATTTCCACTTTTATCTCGCAAAACTGTGAAATTCGTATATTCGTTCATAAACAAATATAAATGTGGACCAGGTATCTCTCGGAGTTATTCCCATAATTTTTCAGCGAAAGAAGTGAAATTTACGGCATTTATCATTAATCCGCTGTTAAATAAGTGACCCCCTGCTTATTTGCGCTTTTAGTGCATCAATATGCATTCCCTGCATTAAGAGACACTCATGATTGCCAAATTAGGTTAGACTAATAGGATTCAACGCTTTCGATGTTCAGCTGACGATAGCAAAAACCTTATCTTTAGCAAGTGATATCTTGCATCCGTAAATAATTCAATTCTGAGTGGAATGTTACTAGAAGAATGCATCAAATTTAAACACATTTTCCTAGCCATGTATACTGGATTTCAACTTTAAATGTCTTAATTGATTGATATTCATAAATGAGCAAAATATCTAATGCGTTGAATAAAAATGGTTAGTTTTTTTCTTTAAAACTAAGTTCCTTTATGCCATAATCTAGAAAAAATATTTTGCAAATGTATACGATTTTTTTATAGATACTAATTCAATAAAAAGCCTCTATTTCAATGGAGAGTAAAGTATATGCTTAGAAAAATATAATTGTACGAATTTGAACCTCAGCCTTCAAACAGTGAGTTCGAACTTCCAATCTCTCAGGCTGAACTAGTGAGTGAACATCGTTAACGTCGTCGTAATGTGGAGTGAGATATGAGAGAATATTACGATCAACCTCGGTTCTGGTCTAGCTATAACAATCACTATTAGCAACGGGTGATCATAGAAATAGAAAATTGTAAAACATTACAAAACTTGCATTCAATTAAAATCCTCTCCTTTGACCATAGTACTGTCTTTTAAGTGGTGACTTATCGAAATCAGCCATAGATAGAACTTGCTTCTCTAAAACCTCGGTAATTCAATTTATTCAAAGATTAATAAGCAGGTTTATTGGCTATGGAAGCATATGAATTTACGGATCAATAAAATATAAGAGCCTTCATTACGAAATGTATCTTAGCCTATAACTTTAAGAAGCTTTTGGAGTATGGTTCTTTTTGTATTTTTCCACCTTTATCTCGAAAAACTGTGAAATTCGCATATTCGTTCATAAAAAAATATAATTATAGACCAGACATCACTCGGAGTCATGCCCATAATATTGAAAGCCCAGCCCAGCGAAAGAAGTAAAATTTAGCCTAAATCTCTTCCAGCAAGACCCAAGAATAAGAAAAGGAGACAAATGCAAAGACTTGTGAGGTGAATATAGAGACATACCGGATCCGAAAGACTTTAGCAGTGTTAAGAAACTATTCTGTGTAATGTGGCTCGACCTTTTGTACGTTTCTCAAACTTCGGCCCAAAAATAAAACAGAACTCTTCTTTCCTTCAGCTACTTAATGATTCTGGAGTCAGCATTTACTACGTAGCGTATTCAAACGTTAATTCATAAAAAAGCCTACCAAAAACCTAGAAAAATGTCGAATTAGCCTAGGAAGTTTGTTTGAAATGAATTCTAGAATTTTCATCATAAAATTTACAGGCATAGGCAACAGCTCCAGAGAAATCACGTCAAGCATCTGTAAGGTACATTTGGATGTGAGGATACCAACCGGCCACAATATGTATTTTCAAATCATTATGCACACTTCTTAAGGTGATTTGTCGTTAATGCATCATGAATTTTCATTAAACACTTTGTTTCTAAAACGTTGTCAAATATAACAGCATCAACATTTTTACATGGGGCGTGCTACTTGAAGATTAATTATTTTGCAAGCATTTTCCGATAAAATGACTGATACGCATTTTGATTAATTAAATATGCGTTTTTATCCCTCTCTTTCACTTTCATGTTCACACGAGATAATTAATGAATTTTGAGAGACCAATGCATTTCATGAGTTTTAGCAAATTCGCCGCTGAGCATTCTAACGCATGCGTCCGAAAACAACACTCGCACACCTGGACTTACTAATTTATGAATTCGACATACCGTCGAGGGAAACATTTTTTTCTGATTACGTCATATGCAAGCATTGATTTCAGCATTCCATTAGCTCAGTCCCTTAATTTGCGTAATTTTTTCCAAGGACTTGCTTTGCCTCTGTTCATCGTAAAATATATTTTATTTAAAATGCGGTAACTCTTTTCGGGCTGCTCGGCTTCGTTTCAGCGGTGAAATGAATGCCAAACGGCGAAATAAGGGGAGTGAATTCATGCGAGCTTTTTTAAAAAAAACAGAATAGATGAAAGTGGGAAACTGAGAAAAATTCGGCTAATTAAAACAAAAAAAATATGGAAAGGTAACACAGGAAGTTCGAACCAATTGTTTTTGTCATCGGCGTCGTTGATATTTTTTTCGCTTGTTATTTTTTCTTCTCTCTGCTTTTTTTTTTAATATTATAGTTGTGATGATTGCTTTTGTGAATTCTGCTCCCTATACACGGGCTCACATAACTGACACTTGGGGAGGGGAGGGGGGGGGGCAAGCCCAGAAAATTAATCGCGCTCTCGGAGTGAAGAGAGGGTTAAAGCGAAGCTATTCCAGCCGAAAGTCAACCTCTTTCCTCCCCCATCTTCCTTCTAATATTATTCAGCCGTCATCGCGTCTTTTTTTTTAGTTTTTGAATGGTCTTTCTCTCTCTTTCCTTACCGTCTTCCTTCCTCAAACGTTTTCGTCGCCACTTCACACACATACATACACAAACACGGAAAAACACACTCACATACAAAAACACACCTTTCTCCTCTCGATTCTCCTCTCCCCCTTCTCTTCCATCTCCGAGTACTCCTACCCCTCCCCCCCTTCTCCTCTCCCCGCAGCTCGTTCCCTTGGATACGCCCCCTTTCATTCATCCAGCCCGCTTCCAACACTCCTCCCCTCCCCTCTCCCACTCCACAAAATTTCTCCTCCTCCGTTCCCTTCCTGTTTTCTCTCTCTCTCTATCTCTCACACTGTTTTCCTTCCCTCTCTTTATCCCTTTCCATCTTCCTCTCTCTTTCACGTTCCCTCGTCGTCCCCGAGTCCCTGTTTTCCCTCTGCTCCCATTTTCTCTGAATTCCCTCAGCTGCTTCTCCTCCCTCCCTTCCCCCTTTCCACTTCAACCCCCTCCCATTCCTCCTCAACCTTCCCGCCCCTCAGCTGACGTCTCCCGGAAGGAAGGAGGGGGAGGGAGTAGGGGAAGGCCAAGGGATCCACTTCCCCTTTTTCGATGACCAAAATCCCTTCCCTTCCCGTTCCCCCCACAAAAAGGGCCGTGTACGATATTCGAATTCTCAGCATCGCGTTGCGATGTTAATTTATGCATCGCGAAAGATTACGCGATGAGTTATGATTTCACACATTGCACAACGTGGCTTCCCACATGCCGTTACATGCCGGGATAAAATCACACGCTTTTGCGCCTCGAGTCATATTCTATAGACTAATATGCCGTGGTGTACAGGGCATTTCAGGATAATTAAGCGTCGCTTATGGAGGTGATAGGCGATGAGATTGCAAGTACTTTTAATCAAATGGATAGGAGGAAGCATCTCCTTGTATACGGAACTATGACAGCACAAGCATTCTATCCCTTACATTCCGTTGCCACCATGAAAACGTCCCATTATAGTAACATATACCTGAAGAGATCTTAAACCAACCATAGTAGTGCTTTAGATATGAATAGTTTTTAAAATGCTGTCTCATACAAACATACAAATGGCAACTTATTTTCCTCATGGGATCCCAATACCAGCCGCATTCATAGCCACTACCCGTTGTACTGGATAAATGCTTTGCTTTTCAATGGTTCCATAAGCAAACAATGGTAACCCTATATTCATTTGAAAAAAAATTGATTGAAATCACATACCCGTACTCCTCCAGAAATTACAAAAATTTCTCCTGGGACACCCTGTTTAATTCTGAAGAGCTGTCGACTCCTCTACATTACCGGATCAAGTCTTGCATTGACCTTTATGACGGAGCATGGAGTGCTACAGGCAGAAAACACTAGCAGGGAACTCTATGGTTCATTGCAATATTGATTTTTTTACAATCTTACTTAAGCGCAAAAAATGACTGCATGCAGATCATATACATTTTACGTAAAGAATTCCAGTTGAATTCAATTCAATGATTGGCATTACTTATATTAACTTATCCACGTTGCATTTCGCTCATCGCGCCATACCTTCAGGGCTACATAGCTCATCCTGAATGATATATAAACGTTGGTGAAAGGTGTTTTAACTGTATAGACACCTTGAAAGTGACGATGTCAACGTTGAAATCGATTGGGTTAATATGCTAGAGTGGAATCGTACATAGTGTTTTTGTCAATTATGTGAATATCATCTAGGTGACACCTAACTCCATCAATTTAAACGGTTGTGTCGATGGCTCTCGATATCGCAGTTAGATATCTCATGAATATCGCATATCGGAGTCGATGCATCGGAATTTTGCTGAGGCCTACTTTCGGCTCCCGAATTCTCCTTCCGCTCCCTCAATCTGTCTCTCTCTCTCTCTTGACTCTCTGCCTTATTCTCTTTCCCTCTCCGTCTACGTCGACCACTTGAGTCCCTTCCCGACTCTGCCTCCCGACATCTCACCCCCCCTCCCTCCCCCGCTTCCACACAAGGGACTCCGCCCCCCGCTTCAACCACCCACCCCCCGCCCTCCCTCTCCTCACTCCCGTTTCTCTCCTCCCGATGAATACACATCGGCATCCACGGCCCACACTCCTCGCTCACTTCCCCCGACACGACCGTCTCCGGCCGCCGCTACTATAGTTTTCCTCTCCTTTTACTCACACACACACAGCCTTGCCTTGCGCCCTCTTGCCTTCACGTCACACACAACCTTTCCATTCACTCCGGGACCTCACTCTCACCCTCACTCAATTTCCCTCCCACCGCTCACTTCCCTTTTCTCACCCCCCTCCATACGTCCTCTCCTTCTCCCCCCCCTCTCCACCTTTTTCTCCCTTTCCTCACCTTCCTTCCCCCCCCACCCCTACTCCTCAAGGCAACGTAAGAACCCCACCCTCTGCCCCTTACCCGTCCCTCGGTCCCTTTTCCCCGGATGCCCCTCCTCATACCTCTTGCCCTACCCACTCCCGCCCCCCACCCTTCCCCCACCCTTCCGCTGAAAATCTCATCTCTCCCACGTCTCTCTGTTTTGGTCACGGGCCGAGCAAAAGTGAGAGTGAGAGAGGACCGGTACGCAACTGCCACGCCCCCTCGATGCATCCACGGACCGAAGGAATGGGTCGCGAGCTCTGAGCAATTCATTTTAGAACTGCGCATTGGAATAGTCTGCGGAAACGGGCTGAAACTTTGGCAAAATGGACAAAAAGTCATGAATAAAGTAATGAATTAGACATAAAATAATTTGTGAATATTTATTTTTGATAAAACCAGTATATTATAATATATAATACAATAAATAATCTTAAGTTTTTATTTTTGTTCATAAGCTAACCCATTTCCGCCCACCATAGCCATATAGCCACACGTATGACGCTCTGTAGGAGGAATCGCGAACTTTATCGAAATCAATTTGTCAACACTGCGTAGTTCAAAGCCGTGATCACCAAATTACTTACATGAGTACTTCAGGTGACCATATGAGTAAAATACCAAAAATTAATCAAAATCGCGAACAAAAATTTTCTGGCCGGAAATGGGTTAAATCAGGTGCCTTTTCCGACGCTGCGATTTATGTATTAATCTTTTTCGAGGTTCCATTAGCAAATATATATTCATAAAATTAATGAGTAACTTCTTTTTTTAGACATAAAATAATTTATAGACATCGTTTTTCGTTAAAAAAATGGTTAAATGTCTAAATAAAGTTTTCAACTATTAATTTTATAAATGTATTTTTGCTTATGCAATTTGTCTAGCACTGGAGGAGAAAAATAAAGAAATCGAAGCGCACGAAAGGGGTGTCTGAATGAATTTTTTTTACCAATATCCTCAAAAATAAAATACATACATATTCTGGATTCAAAATTGGCCAACCGCAAAATTCTTTGATTGATTTTATGACAGCCAATATATAATATCCAAATGGGAAAGATTGTATACAACAATTTTACTCCAGTCTAAGCTGTTTCAAAGCAGTTTCTCTTGTGATATGTGTCTTTCTGAAAAGTGTAATCGCCCGCGCTATGTGTCAGTAAGCAGAGAACGTAAATTGGACCATGCTTTGGCGCAATTCCGAATCGCTAGGAACGCCTAGCTACTGAATCATAGGTTCATGCGAGTAGCCTTTCATGCAGAAGATATAGAAGTATTTTATATAAAAGATTCATTGGTGATGATTTACTCCACTTACTCTGCTTTGGTCTGGATGGGGAACTGGATGAGAGTTCGTGAGTGGAGATCATTTGGGAGAATAGAACAAAGATACAAGACATCCATTCTATTCCAATAGCAATTCGTACCCTGCGAAGGTAACAGGCGAAATTCAAATTCCAGCTGTTTCAACAATCACATGTACACATCAATAAATAGTTGGAGTGGAATCAACAACGAATGGGAAGGGTTACCGGGGAAGACCAAGTCTGTAACGTACGAAGCAAAGTATGAGTAATTTTTTACTGAGGATTTAAAAGGGGTTGAAACGGTCAGCCGAATGTTTAATTTTTTTAAATCAATAATAGGATCGATTTCTTTTTATGGTAACCACAAAATCACTTGTGTTAATCTCTTTCCACCCCCTATCTGGAAATGTCTGCTGAGAGTAGTCTTTTAAATCGAATCTTTCCAATAACTTCGAAATTTGGCAATTCATGGCAAAATATGTTATATATTGGACAATGAATGGTTAGCTTAATAAGGTCATCCCTTCGCAGGTGTCCAATGCTGCTTTTCCGCTCTCTGATAGTTCCACTATGGACAATCCACTTATTTGGCCCAGTGTTCATCTGCTGTGTCTATAAAAATCCCTCCCTCCTATTACGTTCCAAACATGTATGTATTATACCTCAGCAAGTACCCCATTCACCTGGTTGTTTTTAAGAAAATGCAGTCCTTATGGATCATTCCTAATTTTTTTCGTAACTAATTTATTTAATTACCAGTCATAAAATTATCGTTCAGCAGACAAAGACTAGACGCGCTTTCACCCCTCTCCATAAATAAACCACGGTTTTGGCTCTAATTTTCCCCTACATTGGCCGCTCGTACTTTTCCATCGCGTGTAAGACGGAGGATGAGCATTGTCTAAACTTATAATAGGAACATGGGTTTGGGGGTGGCTGAAAACATTTTATAGAATGGAAATAAGATAAAGAGCTGCTTTTTAGGGTTTCGGAGAGATTTTGCGCGAGGTTACCTAGGATAGCTGGAATAGGCTGATGGAAGAAATGTTGAGAGGAAGGATTATGGGAAATAAATTGAGGAACGGAGGATGCCAGTTGAGCTCGAACTGGAGACGAGGGTAGGAGTTTTGAACTGGATGGAGAAAAATCGTTAGGTTTCAAGCGTTTTGAATGACAACTCTTTTCATAGATTAATGGAGCGAGTTTTCCTTTTAGGGACATCTCTACACCAAACAGCCAATAGAGGCCGTACCAAACTCTCAAGCATTAAATGTTGTTAAACCGTGGCACTTTGTGGGCACTTATGGTAATCGAATGCTTGAAAAAATATATACATGTGAACAACTGTGAAAAAATATTATATCTGACAAAACTATAGAAAGTTTGAATGATACTCTTAATGCCACTCAAAAAAGGATTATGTGGGAAGAACATAACAAGGTGACTTATGTACGTTGTTCTCTATAATATTAGAGGGGAATAATAATAATAATAATAATAATAACAACGTTTATTATCGTGGGCTACTCTTAGCCCCTGAGATAATGAAGTACAATTTTGAAATTCAAAAATTAGATTAATAATACAGTGATGAAACTCAATATACAAAATCGAATTAATTATACAATGATGACAGGCAAAATAAAAAATAAAAAACCTCATTGTAAGCCTGGAATTCGTAATACAGCGGTACATATTACTGCAGAGAGCACTACTAGGATAACATTTAAATACATGATTAAGCATATAAACCGTGAGGAAAAGGGTAATTAATGATAACAGTAATAATTACAAGTATAAAGTTGAATACATTCATGTTCAATAGATTAATTCTTCTTCAATATGTATAAGACATCCAATTTAACATTTGTTTAATTTTACTTCGTTTCAATTTTAGACAGACGTCTTAACGAGGAACGCCTTAACTTCTGAGTTACACGGTCAGCATTTTCATTTCTATTTTCAAGCAGTCAGCATATCTTATGTGTAACTATTTCTTAACCTTCCGATGCAGAAAAGTGTGATTTAGGAGTAGAATTATTTCCTAAACTGTAAAGATTAAGTTGCACAAGAAGTTTTTAATTAGTTTAATCAAGCTCTGGGCATTCGCATCTCCATGAGCTTCGGCACTCTGAGTTACAAGTATTTTCTGGCATATTTTTACCAGCACAGTAGATAATTTCTTTCACTAAGTTCGTCGAACTATCATTTTAGATGAGTCACCAAATCAATGGTCGCAGTATGTTAAAAATTGAGTTTTCTCCATTTCCACCATTCCTCCCCCGGTTAAATATCATATTATGTGTTCTAACGACGAAGTGAGGGAAATATACTACTTTCGCCGGGCTTATCTCCTGATACACCCTGCGTAAAAACTATTCAAATATAATGAGTCAGATATATTGAAGTGAATTGAGCGGGAGGCACTATTTAGTTGAAGGTAGCAGGCCAGTCTGAGGGAAATATAAAATATAACGCACAAGTTTCGCGCTAATTCAAAGGATATGGTTCAAACACCATGCCGAATCAGCAGAATGGACAAGGTGGAGAATATGAAGGCTTTTACGTTGAAAAAATAAGTTATCACATTATGATAAGACACAACAATCGCACTTTTCCACTGGTTTTAATTATAATGTACTACGCGTTCCGACTCACAGAGTAATCATCAGGTACAATATACGACATGAGGTACAAGTTATGCATCAGATGTCAGATAATGACGAACTTCCACTGCCTGGACCTGTTGAACTTGATTTTTTCACGTTGCCCACTTAGTAGGTACGATACAAACAGCGAAACGCAAATGCAGTAACCTTGTATTCTTTGTCATTACTGATTCTTGCTTTCTCTTATCTTTCACTTCATGACTCGTGGCAAAACACGATAGCCCCCAAGAAATAGATGCGGCTTGCATGGAATAGCGTAGATGCTGATATTCGTAATTATTTTCCTGCTTTCCCGTGCAAGAAACTGATTTGTAGGTTAATTGGAAAGGTTAGCCGGAGTATGATCTGATCTTCAAAATCTACTGTAGAAGTCCAATTATGTCAACGAAATCGACAGATGAAATTAAAAATGTTGAAGCTTACGAGAGAACAATAGAGGAAATGTCCTTACTAATGAAAAAATAACTTGTTTTTCTTCCACTGATATATTTTCTTGGTACAACATGTTTCAACACAACGGTGTCATCATCAGGTACACCATTGTGTTGAAACATGTTGTACCGAGAAAATAATTACGTTATTTTTTCATTAGAGAAAATCAACTTCCACATAATTAAGCCTCAAACCATGGAGGAAAAGTCCGTTCAACCCTCTACGGACGGAGTTATGAAAAATAAGCATGAAAAAAATAATGCTGCTATATTAGTTTTTTAAAGTGCTATTTAAGCATGTAAAATAAAATGCAATTTATTTGATAATAAAATTTATTTTAAAATGTGAAATATTTATATTTTATACATTTAATTTAAAATGATACTTTATATAATAATACTTACACAAGATATACTTCAACATTGCCTTCATAGCGTACCATTTTTAAACGTTCCCAAGTATTTCTTCATGTGAAAGTTGAAACTATTTATTTCAGAGCTCCGCCAGGCACGCTATCGTCAGTGAACAGCGTCACTCATTCATCTATTCAAATTTTTTGACAAACCGCCGAAAGAGACGAAACTTTCCACACACTTAATCCGAAGCGTCACAACTCTGTTTAGTGCTTCAACTAAATGGAAAAGCCTCGTAGAAAGCAGGTATTTCAATGATTTTGAAGCGTAACAAATTTGACTCGCTATTCCATAGAGGGTGAAAGTGCAAAATAAAAAGTATATACCTGCAGGGCTAGGAATAATCTTAGTGTTTATGTATTACAGAGAAAATTAGAATGTAGAAGAGAATTTACCATTAGGAGTAAAAGTAACTTATATTAAGGCTTACTACATTAAGTAGAACTTGTTGTGTTGAAAAAAAGGAAGAATGGGGACGGCAGTTAACCTGTTTCACAGCGCCGAAAGTTGTGTTGAATAGAGGCATGCGCTTCTCTGTATTGTTTGGAAACCTGTTTACTTATCTGGAGCTCGACTGGCCTGAACTATGAGACTTCCGGAACAACAGACATGAACACTTAACTAATATTGTCAGGAACACATAAATGAGATAGAATAAAGAGAAGATATCCGAAAAGATTAGATGGCATCAGAGAATTGGTGAACTATTGGAAGCAAGAATAGATTGATCACAAAAGTAGAACGCACTAAGTTGGATAATCAGATAGCCGGAGACAAGGCTGGGAGAGTAAAGCAACCACTGGAAAAGGTGAATTTACAACTTTGTGACGGGTGAACCTAGAGAGACTACTTGCCTCGATATAATCGCAAGTGGCTATCAATTCCCATCCCTATTAGGTTCTCCAGGAATATACGGTCACGTAGCTTCTGATACACCACGTGCTCCATTGATTTTGGTAGTTCAACTTGAAGATTATTCAACAAACCAATGGATGAAAATGTTGAAAACGACTTGTATTCCCTATACTTTACGACTAAATCTTTCTAAGAAGGAAACGAAGCGCTTCATATTTACCTTACAGTACTCTTTCGGTTCCAACCGACCTTTCAAAACTCGTCCGGGTTGACTTCGATAGCCAGGTTGTAAATGAGCCATCCTAGAAAACCAATTGTCAAGGGCTCTAACCGCCCCGGGCATGCAAACAATGAGCGCCATTAGTTTGACATAGGAATATACCCGCAGAAGTAGAAGTCTATGTAACTCATCGTTACCTCAGCCACAAACACAGCCCAGTCTGGATATCCTGCGGAACGAAAAAGGCGTGCGTTAAGCTGTGGATCACTGAGTCCGATTCTCAGAGAATATATTCCATCGCAACTATTTGAGTCGACAATTATGAACAAAAATTTTCAATTTTTCGTTCAAATTGTTAGAGCATGCCTCTGGTTAAAATACAGATACAAAATATGTAGATTAGATGGCGAACATATTTTAATTAATGCATCATTCCATCATTTAGAGAGACGTGTAGAGCATTTTAATTGAATTTACGCATTTTCACTTTTGCAATATTGCAATTATATACTTAAAAATGGCAAAATATGATAGGTAGGTGCCTATAGTTTACTTCCAAATTACGGGTAGAATTTACTTCTTATGCACAGTATTGCGCATAATTGTCATTAACATTATACAAATACAATTTTCCTCTTCATTATTGGACCCAACTCATTATTATACTCAGCACCGAGTAATTTTGAAATCAATTTACGAAATAAAGGGCTTGGAAAGGTTGGTTTTAGTTCGTAATATTCTGAGTTCTCATTTCTCCTATGTATCCAGAATATGAATAATACGAAAAAGTCATTTTACGGTGTAATCACTCTAATAGCAGGTTAATTCCGACACAGGACTTCTCTCCATCCCTCCTCCATTCCCCAAAATTTTTTATCAATGCCAACTCACACACCTGCCCTTATTGGCTCAAATGACCTGAACTCGCTTCTCCAAAAAAAAACAACCACCGAACTTGAGCTACCCAATATGTGATTAGAAGGTGCAGAATTAGTACTCTGAGAAATTGTAGCATCTTAAACCCAGTCTAATTCTACTGATTAAAAGGAAATAATTACCTTGTCGCAGTAATTATGGCATACCGTCACGAGGAAAGAACCAGAACACTGCACTCGTTGATAACACGAATTGACCAAGTCCAAGCGATGAATCGTCAGAAACACCTGTTCATGTAAGTTTCGATAGGTAATGATAACCCGTAGTATACTCGTGTTTTAATTGCATAACTGTTGAAACGCAAGTCTGTTTCACCGTACCAAAGACAAATTTTGAATCTTTGTGTGAACGCATACTACGAAAACCTGAAACAACACTGTTCTCGACTCAGGATTAACTGAAATGCACCATGGGCAGCCGCATCCGTTGAGTTGTCATTTGAACTACGTATTATCAGTTGTTGTCCAGTTTCCTATTTCGTTTTCTCCTTGCTACGGAACATCAATATTTAGGCAACAGGCTAATTATTTCATATTAATTGCTAACGACTCAATTTTTCGCTCTTTCCTTAAAGTTCCCATATTTAATATATTATCAAGGCAAAGATTTACGCACAACACAGGCCAACAATCACATCCAGCAAACATGCCGTATCGGAAGGTGATAAGCAGTTAGAATTAGGCACGCACCAGAGGGAGGGTACGGTGTAACCACTCAAAGAGCAGGTTAATTCCGACATAGGACTTCTCTCCATTCCTCATAATTGTTTATCTATGCCAACTCATGCACCTGCTCTTATTGGTTTAGATGACCTGAAATCGCCTCTCAAAAAAAAAAAACCACCGAACTTAACCCGCCCCCCCCAAGATTATAAAAGTCTATGGAGTGTGTTCCTATTGCCAATCGTTTAGACGATAAAGTTAGAGAAATCATACGGCAATTATTTATAAATACACTGATTTTTTTATCATGATAATTTTAAAGTTTGTTTCCCAACTGAAATTGTAACACGTTCATTTTATTATTATCGACGATGATTTGTTCAGCCCCGCTCCCCCCTAATCCCCCCTCCCTAAACCCTAGGAATAAACCTGGCATGCCGGGCTGGAAACATCCACATTTTCATAGAAACTCACCAGCATTCAGCGCAGACAGTTTGATGACAAACCTTCTTCCTTTCTGATCGTCGAAAGCATTCGGAGCCCTAAAGCGGGTCCCGTTCAGGGTTCCACCTTCACGTCACCCCGGGGTCCGAATTTCAAGTGTGCGATATCCGCAACAACCCTCAATCCCTCTCCCCTCGCCATCCCTTATGTTCCGAGATTCTCTTTGTGGCGGTCGAGTGGGCTAATTGAGGTGTCTCTACCGTTTAGCGTCGTTTTCGCCGCTTCCCTGAAAACCGCCTCCGGTAGCGGTGGGGGGGGTATGGGGGGGGGGGCGTTAATGGTACGTGGACCCCTCTCCCCCCCCCCTCAACTCACTCGTTTGTCCTCCTCCTCCCCGCTCCTCGTGGTTTGCCCGTTTAATTGATTCCGCTCGCGGGGCCATCGCCTCTCTGCGTCTTTCTTTCTCTCTCTCGCCGACCCCCTGACACCGCCCCGCCCCTTTCCTCCCCCTACCCCCCCCCTTGGGGCCCTTGAAACTCGCCGATCCGAAGGCGCATCTCTTAACGGTCCGATGGACTCCTCGTCACTCCCCCCCCCACATTCCCCCCCCCACCAGATGATCCCACTCTGCCGGCAATCGGCGCCCTGCATTCAACGTCCCGACGAATCAAGGAATTCAGCACGGTGAGGGGTGGCGACGATGCTTTTGATCGAAGTGAGGTGGGGGGGGGGAGCGGGTCAGAGGTGAGTTCTTATGCAGATGACACGATTTGCTACCACCGGCCCAAAAGGCCATGATAAACCGGGCTTGCGATCCTAACTGCATTTGTTACTCTCGGGAGTCGGAAAGAGCTTATTTCACACTGGGGTCTCCGACTCAATTTCGGGGTCGCCATAGGGACCCTGTGAATTGTGCGTGCCTCGTTGATCACTGCGGTGCATCGGTATTGAATTTATATCCTTTATGAGCATCGCACTAGAGATTAGCGCAGGATGACTCCAGTAAGAAAGAGCCCTGTTTCTGACAGTTCACCCCTTTTTTTAGAGTAGAAGTAAATAGTTTGAGCAATCATATGGATAGCATGCACAAATGTATTTTTTCATTGGTATAATGAATTTCATGGAAATGTTATGGAAACAAAAAATGGATAATTAGCACCCTTTAGAACAAAAATGGGATATTTTCTGTGGTGTTAATTGGTTAAGATAATTATTTTCCTCCACAGTCCAAACGAAATTTAAAAATCGCTTAATGAGTCTTTCATGAATTCGAATTCAATAGAAATAAAAAAATCATTTCTTTCGAATTAAGATATTTAGTAATATTCATTTTGAATTAATAGAGAAAACTTTGTTTTTCCACAATGCATTTTATAACTTGCGACCATGGTTTCGACGATTAACGTAATTATCAGGAAAATTCATTGTGGAAAAACTAAGTTTACTCTATTCATTCCACATGTTTAGTAAATTCCAAAAAGTATCTCCGGAAACCACCAACTTTAGTAATATTCACTTATTAAACCTGTTCATACGCATAGCGTGACCACAGAACAGTCACACGACAATGGAATTTCATTTTTAGCCTCATTATTTGTGACTAAAAATGAAAATACTGGTAACCGCCCGTAAATATTTCACATCGTAAACCCGACGTATGAATTCGTTGGAAGAGGAAGCGCAACCCATAACTTGGCCTCATTTCCTCGCGCACCACCTGTCTCATCTCAGAGAAAGCAATTTTATTGCAGGTGTTATGACAGAATAGAATTCGTATCTTTATTCTATCGGCTATTTTGGGTTTCATTGAACGTACAGCCGCCTTTCAAGCGGATCAAGGTGTCCGCCCCAGGCAACTGTATTGTTCTGTTTTTTTTCCCTGTACTGTTATTATGCGGCGTGGTACAGCTCTGGATTATTTCTCGAAACTAATTCTGTACTAAAAGATTTCTGGGGCATTGTAAACAGTTCTTCATTGGACACCATTGCCTTTGTTGAAGAATATGAAGATTGAACGAATAGATTGCCAACACCTTACATACCGTCCTACATGTAATTATTTCTCTTGTCTTTTTCATGGATAAACATTCAACTATCTTCTCTGAACACTCAGTAATCCAGTTCCTATTTATATTCTTCAAACAGTAGGAATTTTTAAGTCACGGTGCTACTCGTATGCGAACCTGTCATATCTGAAATTCCCCCATCAATAACAGGGGATGCTGAAATGCGAGTTTAGTTCGATGGCGATGGTATAGTTCTACTCTGCCTTTACTCTTTTCACCTCCATCTGTTTCCCTATTGCCTGTACCTATACCACCAGCAATTATGTTTACATGGTACTTCAGTGAATTTAATGTCTGCCTTAACGGTAAAACCTCGGAAGAAACCTCACTGCTTAAAACTTTAAAAAAATATTTACGATTTTGGAGACATCATCTATCATTTAGTTACGCATGTGTTCATAAAGATCCTTCCTTCCTAATCATGTATGTTAAGCGGAGAAGGAAATTTACCAGTCAAGGAGAAATCCTTTTCCATCTAGTTATCCTTGTGTTTATGTAGGTTCTTCTTTCCTAGTTATCAGTGCATATCGAATACGATGGTCCTCTAAGATAAATAATTTGATTTGGAAACTCAATTGGTGAATACGATCATCTTTTTTTGACCTAAAAGTGGGCGTGTAAAACAACTGTTGGGAAATGTTTACTTCATTTTCATAAAAGTTTAACTCCAATCAGATTATCACAATTTTTTAAATGTAATTATCGACAAGTGGAAGAGGCAAAAATCTCAAGTAAGTAGCTAATGTCCAGATCGAAGAGAAAACACCAGGGGACATTGCGACATGGTCTCATTCTCAAAATAGACAAAATTACAGTCTTGGGTGCTAACTTTTGGCCCACGGCCCGCTTGGAATATCCCCTTTAAATGGTGAACCCAAAGCATGACTCCATCCGCATTGTATCCTTAGCGTTTCCGCAAGATTTCAGCGAGGTGGGAATAATCCAACGCCGCTTCACGTCTGGACTGGAAGCACAACTCGACACGGTGTCACGATAATGAGTCCACAACACTTTTTCGGAGCCTCCCCTAGCTCGCTTGGTCTACTCCCCGGCGAGGCGGAAAGACTTCCGTCGCAACGACCACCCCTGGAATGTGCACTGATTGGATCAATAAAATTCTCGCTTATCTTCCCGCTGCTTTGGCCTATGTGTATGTTGGCTAGCCTCGGGCAGATGGAAGCAGTTGCCGCGTCGGGAGATGCTTTCCCCCGTCGGATCCGAGCCTTCCTCATCAGCGAAGCGGCGGATGCTTTATCGCATCACACGAGAGAAATCACGAGGAGAGTCCCTTATTGAACAAGAATGAAAAAGAAGAGGCACATTTTTTATTTTCTCTGAAGCTTACTTTGCTCCATCCCTCCGTTTCAACTTCCAGCTCCGCGCACATTCAGCTCCTTTCCTCCTCGCTTCCACGAACTGTCATCCACCACTTTTCAGGCACATGGGCTGAGGGTTGAATGCGCAGTGATATCTTGTTTTCCCTCCAACGGAGCCGTGGCATTCCTAAATAAATGTGTACATTTATATAAATATAGCTATACATGTAGATATATTATCTCATAAAATTTGATTGAATCATTGAATAAATAAACATCGCACTCCGGGGAGTAATTAAATGAAAATATTAATCTTAACGAGTTTTTGATGGCAATGTAGTTATCCCGACAATCATCGACGCGGCGGCCAAATATAGAATACGGTCAAATATTTATGCAGGGAGCAACCCTGACGTACCGTCTTCTCAATTCTGTTCATAGAACTCGATCGCTATCGCTTAGAAATACCCCTATTATAACTTGAAACTAACCAGATGCATGTATTAACACGATTAGAATCTGATAATTATTTTTACGGGCCATTCCTGAGATAATAATCGGTAATTAGCTTAAATCACCCCTCGAAAGCCCAGAAAAAAACTGAAAAAGGTATCAAATTAGTATCGGTACAGAAACCTGGGTTTTGTGGAAAGAGGATGAGAATTTATGGGAAGTATTTAAGATTCATTTTTCTAAACACTGCGAAAATGCACGGATATTGTAGCAAGTAGTCACGCGTACGGTTGCAATGATATTCAACAAAGAGATGAAATTTGCTGAATGAGGGAGGCTTAGAGATTAACTGCTTTAAACTGATTGACTTGCAGTTGGGAGATACGTGTTAGAATACCGCTCTAATAATGTAATTTTTCTTAGCAAATTATAACCCCTTAGCGTGAGTACCTTTTAGATTATTGGAGGCGTTGGAGATATTGTGATGTAGAGAAATTTAAATGGGGGTAAATTCCTTGGCATTACAGAGAAGAAAATGGAATTGTCAGATAGTTTTAGTTCACTGTGGAAGATTGAGAAGAGGTATATGTTCTCGTTGCGAATGGTGTACGTAGGAAGCACTGTAAGAATTCAATGCCATTCATTACAGTATTTTACTAGCTGATTGGCAGATTTTTTGAGAGTATTTTTTTCCTGTCCTAATTTCTGGGTATACTGTAAAAATAAGTACTCGATATTTTTTGTGAGAGATTGATTGAAAGATTTAACATAGAAGTAGTTTCGGAAAACTGGGCATTGGAAAGAGTAAGTTTCTAACAAATATGCCAGGAGTATGGGGATAAAAAGCATTACAGCTACGATTATGTATGTGAGCAGAATGCTGATATGGAGAAAAATTCTTGAACGAAAAAGGCAGGGTGTCAGGAGCATCAAATCCTATTACCATTTTCTTAACATATTAGGTATAGCGTACACTCGCATTTCGTGCCGTTGTCGTGAGATATGACCAGAGTCAAAAATTGGAGAAGAGAGTCTCACGAGAAATTCGAAAGAAATCTCCATGATAACTATCGTTAGAGTTGATGAAGCTCCCCAATTAGAACTTTCCGGAATTAATTAGACAAACAGATTTTACAAAATTTTCTTCAATGAACTAAAATCCAAATTCCCACCTTTTGACATCCAATCTAATGCCTTGAGTGCGGCATCAACAGTTAAATAAGGAAAATATCAGTTATAAGCTCGCTGTTTGATCATCATTGAAATAAATTTTTTGGATTAACTATGGCCTCGACAATATTAGATTGCTTAAATATATTATTGCAACTTTCTTTAATAGAAGCTCATCTAGTGAGAGGGAATGTTGCTGATGATACCGATTCGAATCGTGTCTATTGAAATAATCAAAGGGCGTGAGTGCAAATCATACCTTATCTGTACATTTGGCTTGTTTTAGTGTATTTACGATTAATACTGCGATGTGGTCTTCACAGTTGAAAAAAATACAACTTCTACCACATCCGCTAAGATCTGGACTATTTTTTTAAAGAAATGGCATTCAAAAGCATAATTATGCCTTCAATGGGAGAGTGCTTTAAGAAGTCTTGAACTAGCCGTCGCGAACCAATTGCCTTGAAAGTGAAAAATACGGTTATTTTTCTATTAATAGATTTCTTACTTTAGTGACTAAGATATTGCTTCCTATACTGCTTTGGACATATTGAAACATTACTTACTTAGTTTTTCTCCTTGCCTAAATATGCCAGATTTTTTGAGAAACTCATGTGCCACTTGGCGAACTATGTTTTGCGAGGTATTTTTCTGTGCTCATGTGGAGTGTTTATTGTTCTTTATCTAGTATAGGCATTCTAAAGAACAAAAAGTTGTGAGAATAAGGTGCCATGTGGGAAAGGAATAAGAAATTAGGTTAGAAAATTCCGAAACTGCAACAAAGGTTTAGTATTTTTCCCACCTAACGTTAGATATGTTTACGGGAATTTTTTTTTAATCTCTTTTCTCAGAAACGGAGACGTTTAGCTGGAAGCTATAGCGTCCAATCTGTCCAGAAGTCTTCCGGGAGTTATAAGTTGAATTGGATCCGTCATTGCCGAGTCCTATGCCGCCAATTCTTGTCGCTGCACAGCCCCAAGGTGGCTTACTTACCTTCCTACTCTAGTTTTCAGTGTTCCCTAGTTCATTTTCAAAATTCTAATCATTTATATTTACCTTTAATTTAGAATCATTTCGAGAGTGCAAATATTTTCAGGTCACTGAAGGAAGCATGCACCTTGTCAGTTTTTCCATCAAAGAATTATCAGTTCAATTTCAGATGCTAACGCGAGACTAAGATTCACGAAACGTGAATCGAGACGAGCCCCGTGTTAGAGAAATGGGACTATACTGACCCCCAAGTCTTCTTCTCTTATAGTTTTCGCTGCAGCGCTACCGGGATCTGGGAATAGTGAGGAGGGTCTAGGCAAAAGGAAATATTTGGGGAGTGTTAAATAGTTTTCAGAAAATGGACAATAGGGTAAGTGGCGTGGAATTTGTCCAGAAAATCACTCAGCTAGTTCTTCTAAGAACGAGAATTACCCATACACATTTTTAATACAATACTCGTTAAGCCTTACACTGTAATAGGAAGGAAGACAAGATTTAAGTTGAAGGAATTCGGCGATGAGGAATGAAAACTAAAAGATTTGAATTGGGAAAGCAGGTTGAAAATTACACATAGAACCGTAATATTTGTTGTAGCCATGAATGTAGTAATAATTTAATCACCCTGTGGGTGAAACAAGGAGGGAATTCAAAGCTTCAAGATAAGGCATGACGAAAAAATTTTCTTAGTAAGTTCCACACTTAAAAGTTTATTTACGACCTAGGTTTCGACTGCATAGCAAATCATTTTCGTTCAGTAATTTTTTCGTTATATCTGCGAAAATCTTCCACAAAGTTACGCCTTCAGCCATTAATTTTTTACTTGAAAATGAGCTTGGATATCCTCAAGCGTAGGGAATGTGATCGCAAAAATTTCTGGGAGGGAACCATTTTTTTTAGGAGTTCGTCACCATCAACCACGACTACCTCGCATATATACACGTTCCACCCCGTCCGCCATGACAGTCATCTTTCCCTACTCACCCTCCCGGCCTACGCCATCCACTCCCTCCCACCCTTTCCAACCCACCTAACTCCCCCCCTCCCCCTCCTCTCCTGCTTTTTCAAACACCTCCTCCCCCCCTCACCCTTCTGCAACACCCCCGAAAACCCTCACGAAGAGCGGGAGCAAGCAATCCCATGCACCCGTTTTCCCTCCGCAATCCCGAAATTCGATCACGCCGACCGGAAGTGCTGCCACTTTTTCCCCTAGCGAGCACAAGTCGAGTTAGCGACGCGGGCTTAGAGAGAGGGAGGGGTAGGCGGAGGGAGGGGCGTAGGCAGGGGCGTAGGCAGGGGGGGCAGAAGGGGGAGGTAGTGTGCAAGGGAGGAAAAAAGGGGCAAAGCGAGAGTTTTGGAGATAGGGGAAGGTCCCCCTTCCCCTCTTCCCCTCCTCCTATCTCCCCCCCTCCCCCTCGGAGGAGGAAAATGTGAAAGGGAATGCGAAATGAGAGTAAAGGGAGTGAGTGTAGGGCGAAAGGGAGAGTTTGAAAGCGGGAGGAGAAGGGTTTGTGGGGGGGGGGGGAGCAGGTCGGGAGGGGGGAGGAGGTGGGATGGACTAGGGTTAGGGGCGTTGCGGGGGGTAGGGAAGGATTTCGAGGGGACTCGTGGCCATAGTAGTGGGGTGTGGTATGTGTGTGTGTGTGTGGTATGGGGTGTGAGCGGGTGGGTGTAGGGGACGCTATCTGAGCGTGGGCGCCGTTGGCGTTGCCTAGGTAACTACGCAAGGGTTGCACGCGGATTTGGATGCTCGTGAACGCAAGTGGGGGCGGGGGAAAGGACGGAGGAGGCAAAGGAGGGAGAGGAGAGGGGTGTTGGAGTGCGCAGTGAGGGTGCGCCGTGGATTTCATGAGAGGGAGGACAATGGGGAGGGAACCCTGTGAGTGAGGGTCGGGGACACGCAGAGCTTAAGGAAGCAGGGAGGGGCCGCTTCCCGCGCGCGCTGGGGACGCCGTGCGATATCGCGATGCATCGCATGCGATTAACTATGCCTATTCGATATCGTATCACGAATCGCCACCCGAAGCGATGTGGATTCTTAATGTCAATATCTTCTTTAAAAAAAGTTCTTCGCTGAAAAACCCTTCAAATCTAATAACATAAACATCGTGGATGACAGAGATTGTAAAATCAAGGAGCTTGACTAATATCAATTCACCCTGTCTCCATTAACAATTGAGTACATACTGATATTGTCTCCACAGGGTCGTATAAAGTGATGCAAACGCTTCATGCTCCACATTAGGTCCTGATCATTTTGTGATTATAATCAAAAAGTTATATTAATGAGGCTGTAAAACAGAATCAAATTATAACGAAAAGTTTAATTATCACTTGAAAATATTAGTATCAAATACTTTTCTGTAGATAATTGGAGATGGGCGTTCAAATTGTTCACTTTGGATTAATTGGTGAGGGCACTGCTCACTTTGTATTAAGTCATGTGAAACTCTCACTTTCTAAAGGGATGAGATAACAGAATGCTTTCCATGTGACGAGAGCAGTTTCCGACGAAATCCTCAGCGAGGATTTATAAAAGTCTTATCTCTTGCATTTGATGTGGAATACTCCAAGGAAGCATCGCCCAAACATGATTGAACCCTGGTGCTTCCCTGTCCTCAGCCGAGCGTTATTCCCCTTATTTACCCTGACGTCCTCGATCTCCTTGTTTTTGTTTATAATTGGTATAAATTAATTATCACGTGGCAGAAATGTAACCTTTGAAGGTAGGTATCGGTTTGGAAAAAATGCAATATTTAGTTTGCCGTATAATTTTGTACTTAAAGTTTCAATAATGCTTAGTTTTTCCTGTGCCACAGAAGTAGGTGCACCCGTACTACATTTAAATGCATTCCGACGGCGATTTTGCGGTATGAATTAGAATAGTAACCTTTAAGTCACTTTCACTATCGATATTTCCTTGGAATCAAGATATTCGATACATTTCTCAGTGCGATTCTCCAATGCGAGAATCGAATAGACCCAGCGGTACGAGGGAGGGAGGATAAAGAGCCCGGCTAGGGAACTTGGAGTGAGGGCGCAGGGATAGATCGGGGCCACATAAACTGGCGCCCCGACGTGGTTGGACTCGTGACTAATACGAGCCGAGAGGGGAGGTAGGTGAGTGAGAGAAGGAGGGGGTTCTCCGTCTCCTGAAACGGGGAAGAGGATGGGGAATTGTCAAAATGGGTGCTGCGAAGTAGGGGGAGTGCTGCAGGTATAGAGAGGAGGTGGCAGAGAGCGGAAGGCAGGGGCGTAGGGAAGGGCTTGGTTCAAGGATGGTGGTTTGGGGATATGGGAAGCCAACTATGGATCCATAAACTAAATGACTTAGCATATGCTTAAAACAAATAATAAAACTTCATATCGAAGAATTTCATAGCGTTGAATAGCTCGAGCGACGATCAATGATTTTTTGGAGAAAAGAAGAGTAGTAAAACACTATGAGATCACTTAGACAAAGGTGCAAAATAATTACCGGCGGTAAGATATCATAGTTGTCAGGCATTGAATGACTACAGTTATTCATGGGTTCCCATGGAGTTGGACTCTAGGAATTTCCATGATTCACCGGCGAAGCGCCAAAGCTCGCATCAGTGGAAACTCACTTTTATATACAATGAATGGTCAATGTTCCAAAGTCAGCTATAACATTTTGCAGAAGTGCGTAGCAAGATATCCCATGGAATTTGGCATATTTTCTTTACCTTTATATTTTGTTGGGTTTTAAGGCTGTCTAAGACAGATTAGTGGGTGGCAGCTTCAGTTGAGTTTCACCTTGATTGTTTCTGCTCCAAGTCTACTATTCTCACGTGCCCTTGATGCCATGTACGGACACTGACATGACTGGAGCTATCCTTGGAGCATTTTGGTGGGAATTAAACTCGTACCAGTGCATAGCAATGTCATTTCCAAGTGTTGACAATAATACCTCGCGTTGCCTTAGCAAAACGATACCTTAATGGTCGATGGCTACCTACTCCTTCCAGATACAAGTTCGAAACAGCCATTAACTGAAATAATAAGCATCTCAGCATATGCAAAGTCTATGTGTAGCAAACGCTGCCACACATAACAGCTCTTTCCGTTAATTCTCTGTGAGTCTCCCACGGGGTTAAGGGCTTCAGGCTTGTAAAGGGTTCGATGTTTTCGTCGGATATCAAAACTTTGGGCAGAATGGAACCCTGGAACAAGGCAGTAAATGCGAGAAGTATTTACGAAGTAATTCATTGCAAAATAATCGCCTTACATCTCGCTGTAATTTAAAGCCATTACCTCTGCTTGCAGACCCAAAAATGCTCATTTTCATTCATAGGTCGTCGAATCCTAAACCAGAATGACTGCAGCCCTTCTTCCTTCGTATCTAATGCTAGTTTCCATACTCTCTAGTTATTCCTATCATGTGCTTTCTTCTTTATTTTCCCTATATATTTATCCCTTGTTCTTCCACTTTTCCTTCTATTTTTCCTTTTATATTATTCATAAACCCATTGTGTGCAAGGGTGTACCCAATCCATCAGGTTCTTCTTTTTGTATAGTGTTCCACAGAATCCTTTCCTCTTCTATTCCCCTGTATTTATGTATGCAGCCTTGCATTCAAACACTAGATTTGCTCCTAGAGCCAAAAATCGTGCCATGTCAGCTCCTTTGCGACGGAAGTGACAGTAACCAATGCTGTGTAATCTTAAGTAAGACAGAGGAACCTGTGACCTCGGGACATATGGTTCATGACCCAAATAGTGCCTCGCTCATCATTGGGTTCGGTTTTGACACCAGGGGACCCATTGCACCTTTGGAATACGAGGGTGGAGGGGGGGGCAAAGAAGTTTTAACCCCATCTCACCATCCAAGGGAAGGAGTAGGGGTTGTGCTCAATAGTGCGGCGAACGGCGGGACGGGACGGGAAAGTGCGACCGGTTAGGTGGGCAAGGTGGCCGGTTGGGGTCACTGGGAAGACCCCGGCACCCCAAACCCCCCCCTCCCCCCCGTCCTACTCCACCCTCCTCCCAGTTTTAAGTCCCACGGATAGAAAGGGGTGCTGGGCGAATGGTCGGGAGGCAGAAGGGGTTAATAACACGGAATGAAGGGGAAAGTGACGTATTCGCGGGGTGCCCCAGCGGCGGCGCAAGGTGCGTGATAGCCAGCGGAAGGGAGATTGGAGAGAGGTTGGCGAGTGGGAGGGTTGACTCCCACCCCCTCCTGCCCCTTCTCCTTGGATAGCCTCTCTTCCACCTCCCCCCCCCCCTCCCACTGCTCTCACGGGGGGAGGAGGGTGGAGGGGTGGCAGCTGCGTGGGAGGGGTGGGGGAGTGTGGAGGGGAGGGTCTCCTGTGGGCTCGGGGGAGGGGAGGGCTTGTCCCGATGAATGGGAGCCTGGGTGGGGAGTGGGAGGGGAAAAGTGTGTTTAGAAATAAAGCCGGGAGTGTAGGCAGTGCGGAGTTAGGTCGAAGGAGCGGGATGGGGGATCGGATCAGGGAGCGGTAGGATGAGGAGGTCAAAGGGCAGCGCGCTAGATATGGGGATGCGTGCCTACCTACACACAGCGAGTGGCTTTTCGGTGTCCGCGCGGGTCGAGTTGAGGGGCGGAGTTGGCAGGATGGAATATACCACACAATGATTTTATACGTGATACACCATATACTACGGATTGAAGCGTAAATTTGATATTGTTTTACTGTACGCAGTCGGTACTGTTCCTACTTGTTTCGTAACTAAGTTATCTACCGGTAAGGGAAAGTTCAAGAGGATGACACCCCAGAATTTTTTCAAATGGAGGACCTGATTAACGTATAATAATAATAATTTTTATTTGACATTCAGCAAAATACACTGCAATGGTCATCGTCAAGAATGTAAAAATAATAAACCATACAAGATTTGAAAATATAATAGGGGAATACCAGGCGGGATTCAGACCTGGTAGATCAGCCTTAGTTCAACTCTACACAGTAAAACAAATATCAGAAAATTTTGGGAGTATAACTTGGATCTATACCAAATCTTTGTGGACTTTTAACAAGCGTATGATAGTATTGATAGGAATAAGCTACTTACACCATCATGCTCGACTTCCACATGCCCCAAAAACTAGTAAGATCGGTTAAAGCCACAATGCAGTGGCGGTGACTCTCAACGGGAGAAATATTATCAGTATTAGGGACGAGAGAAAACGTTTGAAACCGTTCATGAATTTAAAATAAATGGAATAGGCATGCAAGGATATGGCAGAATGTCGGAAATTTTTCCAAATGAGCAGGTGGTATAGTGACAAAAGTTCCATAATAAAAGTTTTAGTCCAAGTTCCAATAACTTCTTTTTTCCAATCCAAAAGTTCCAAAATATTCTATTTTCCAATTTTTCATCGTTCCAAAATATTAGTTTTTTTTCAATTGTATGCAATACTTCTACACCTAGTAGCATGTAAATAAATAAAGAAAAAGTGTCAGTCGTCTCGTAGCATCCATCCCCGTAGCATGACCGATTTTTCTGTACCGTATGCGAATTTGAAGTTGCAACGGTCTTACAAATTACTGAACTTGTTAAATCTGGACGGCTTCTTATATTAAAAACATTTCTTGGAAAAAAACGGTATTGTGTACTGGAGGTGTAAACCAATGCTCTGCTCGAGTTGTGGGCATGACGTAGCTGGGTGAAAAGGCAGTGATTCTGATGCTCACATTCACGCTCCTAATAGAGAAGAGGTTGCACCTGTAAACGTTATGTCCGGTATTAACAGAAAATCTCAAGAATAACCAGAAGCTCCCCTTGTGCAAGTTTTACGAGATCTACAGAATGTACCAAGTGCTTTTCTGGCGGAGCTTCCTGACAGGGATAATATAAGAAAGCATATAAATAAGACAAATTTTCCAAAACATAAATTTTGGAAAATTATACATTTGGAACTTTTATCTTAGAACTTTTGTTTTGGAACTTTTATTATGGAACTAATGACCCCCAATCGAGCCGGTTCTCTCTTCCGAGCATCAATAATACAGACCAACAAGGG
This sequence comes from Ceriagrion tenellum, assembly GCA_963169105.1. Lineage (NCBI taxonomy): Eukaryota > Metazoa > Arthropoda > Insecta > Odonata > Coenagrionidae > Ceriagrion > Ceriagrion tenellum. The sequence goes on along the minus strand of OY720634.1, from coordinate 133,029,733 downwards.
TATGCTTTTTACGATGCAAAGAGTCAATCCATTTCCGACGTAATTTTGTTCGCTAAATCCGAATGTACTCACGAAAACTTGCTACCGTGTCATGATTTTGAGATATTTTAACTTAAAATGGTCAATTTTTAAGTCTTTTTGAGATTAAATATCTCATAAACCAAAGGTGACAGAGTAATTCTGCAAACGAATCTGAAGTCTGCGTTAAAAAATGTATAAAATACAACTATGACGTCTAGAAAAGCTATTCCTTCCATAACCTGTGTCTTATATTTCAAACTTGTGACCTCAGAATCATAGTATAGTTGAAGATAAATTAAGTTGTTGATAGTTGCCAAGTTAATACAGGATATGATAACATATTTTTTTAGGTTTCATCAATCCATTCTATACATTTTGAACGCAGACTTCGAATCCATTTGCAGAATTACTCTAACGGCTTTGGTTTCTCAAATATTCAAGCTCAAAAAGACCTAAAAATTGTCATTTTGACCATTCAAGGGTGTTTAAATCTATGATTTCTATAAAACAAACTATGGTTTCCCCATGTTCTCAGGTAACACGATGTTTATAATTGTTGTTGTTTATCTTTAGCCTTTTTATCTTACCTTGACAGATTCCCAAGTTACTATTCTATTAAATTCCTTTTTCCGATTACAACATGAGTTCGTTCCATATTAATTCAGCCTCTACAAACAGATTATGGGCCCAGGTTGAGTTCATAAAATATTTTAAACGTTTCTATTTAAGCTAACGGAGGAAACCTACGAAAAAAATAATTATTCAAGAAAGTCAAAGTGTTGGAAGAAAGGAACTATAAAGTACCTTTATTTGAAGGCAAAGAATTTGATAACTGGAAGTACCGAATGCTGATACTTCTTCGAGAATTGAAATTGGAAACTCGTGGAAAAGGAAATCGGCTTATTGTGCTAGAAAGTTCACGAAGGTGAAGGAAGTACCGATTTAAAAACGAAAAAGTGTAAAGAACTACAAAAGAAAGAAAGGCAATGCAAAAACCAAATAGTTATGAGAATTGGGGATAGTTATCTGGAGGATTAATAAATGATAAAGAATCAGCTTTTGAAATTTGACAAACGTTACGCGACAACTTTGAGCAGAAAGGAATATCGTCGCAACTCAGACTGAGGAAGACATTGCTATTGTTGAAATTTCACGTATCTACAAGTTTCGAGGAACATTTTTGACAAACTTGTCAGAGAATTGAAGGCGACGGGAGCGACAGTTGAAGAGAGTGACGCGGTTTGCCACTTTCTCCTGGCAATTTCCGCGGAATATGAAGGCATCATGTGTGCGCTGGAAACTCTGACCCCCGAAAAATTGAATCTTGCGTTCGTGAAAACAAGACTTCTAGAAGAAGAAATGAAAAGAAACGACGCAAGAGACCTGAAGACTAATAAGGAAGACCCTCCCGTGGCATTCTCGGCCTCCAAACGTAGAAAAAGTACCTCGGAAAGAAATTTTACTAGTCAAGGCCACAAGAAGTTTAAATGCAAATGCCATGCATGTGGAAAACTCGGGCACAAGCGATCAGAGTGCCGATGCCAAAAGAAGTATGACAAACCAAAGGCTTCGTATGCCTATAATGTTGGCGAAGATAGCAACGGAATTTCGTTTATTGCAACAGGGGCCATGAAAGAAGATACCAAGGCAAAAGTTACGTGGTTTCTGGATTCCAGAGAAACGGGACATCTGGTTGGGAACTCAGAAAACTTAGTGAAAGTGGAAAAACTAATAACACCAATCAAGATAATTACTTCTTCTAGGAAACCAATAGTGGCTCATTATACAGGCAAGATGTTGGTTTCAACAGTAGTGGGCGGCCGAAAGCAGAGCATATTAATCAATGCCATCCTCCTTGTTCCTGCACTTAAATTCAGTCTTATGTCAGTCCAAAAATTGGGAATTGCCGGACTTATAATTGAATTCAAAGAAAATATCTCGAAATCATGACGTGACTGCCAATTTTCGAGAGTAGATTCGGATTCAGCGCACAGAATTACGTCGGGTATAGATCTTCGCATCAAAAATGTATTCGAGACCCTCAAATTTTCAGGCCTGTGTAATTAGCCTATTTTGACTGTGATATTAATTCTTCTTAATTATTAATTAATTCTTCTTCAATTCTTCTAATAAAAATGCATCGATCCGATGCGTATGCAAGTATGTATGTATGTTTGCCTGTTTTCATACCACTCTGATCCCTCAGTTTCACTCCATCTAGTGTCCACCCCCCTCTCCGTGCAGCCAGCTACACACTTTCCCCATCTCTCCTCGCGTCCACTCCCATCCCCTGCCGCTTTCCCCATCCCCTAAATGCCCTCCCCTATGTCCATTTCATCCCCCGTCGCCCCCCCCCCAATCCGTCCACTCCCCTACCTCTTCCCTTCCTCCGCGGTTGATTTGAGCTTTCATTATGAGGCGTCTTCCGTTCCTGCGTGAATAATTGAAACGTCAAAAAATAAACAAATAATTATCGTCCATCGAGTCGCATTTTCCCCATTTTTATTTATTTTTTTCATTTTTCCCGAATGTTTATTTTTTTATAATTTTTTTTCGCTCCGGCTCATGGAGAGAATTTTCCGCAATCACGAGATCGAAATTTCCCGGGAGAGTGAGAGCAAAGCGGTGAGCTCTTCCCATTCGTCATCAAAAGTAATATTATCATATTTTATTTTTTCCCCGGCCCCCCTCCTCCTCCACTCTTTCGCTTTCCCACACCCCCCCAGAACTCTATGCGAAAATGTCACCATCGGCTTAGCGAGGGATTTAACGGAGACGCGCTTCACGGGCCTCGAATCAATGATTATTTTTTTCACAATTTTAAAATTCAATCGGATATCTTTTTGGGTGTTGTGGAGTCTTTGAATCCTTGTTACACGACAATTAATAAAGACATAGCGGACTGTACCATTGAAATAGATCCCTCTGGCTCCGCTCGACGTTTTTAGCCTCAACCCACCCGACCGTCGTTTAACATTCATGTCTTTTTTTTATTTTGGTATGACCATCACCTATTCTAATAAAAATAAAGTGCGTGGTGACATATCATACAAAATTTCTCAATATCCTAACGTCCTGAAAGTCCTAACCTGTTTAAATGCCCTACATATGTCCTTTAATTTTGTAATTTTGTAGCAATTACTTTTAGCAATTATTTTTAGGGTTAAATGGAAGAAGGGACTGCCTTAGTCCCAATCTCGCCCCAATAAAGACGCCTCATTATAATTATCACATTTTAAAAGCCATTAGCTCACAGTCATTGAGGACAGAGCCATCAAAAATGTGCTATTCCAACGTGCTTCTTTTATTTTAAGATTACAAACTTTATATATTTTGGGGAGTAATCGAGTAAGCATCTTCAAATTTATTATTTCAATAGTGTCTTTTGATTCCAACGTTATTAATACTCTTTTTTTTGTAAATTTTTACAATATATGTCAGCCACATACCCAAAAATCACATTTCTTTATCGCAGGTCCGAAGGAAGTTCAAATGCTCATTGTCAATGCGTAGTATTCACTTCAATGAACTTAACGTAGTGGAGTACTGACTCCGATTGATGAACATTATACAAAACTTGTTTATAGTTTCTTTAGCATTGATAATTATTTGCTTCGATAATCATAATATCGGTGAAAAATCATGATTTGGGTATCCTATTTAGTGCGAAAAATATGTTGCTCGATTTTGATTGGGTTTTGAAGATCCTGGCATCAATATCATGCAATAGCTATGCCTATCTAATTGTCTCATCCAATTTTTGGAGACAACTTAACGTATCGCATAGCTGGCGAATATTTTGTAAAATTTTACTGAGCCAAAACCCTTGACAAGGCATATAAATACTCTTTTGTTGTAATAATAGTTGGAAAGAATTAGCTTCAAATCACCTATTCACACACTCCTAGCAATTGATGAGTTGATTGAATATTGTGCCACCATATTTGCAGCGCACCACACGCAGGAAATAATCTGATTAAGGTGATGGTGCTACAGGTAGATGAAATGCTGTTATCTTTTGAACGACCTTGTGAATTGTGAAATATACATTCCATACCTTTCATATAAATCCTCGGCAAAGCCTTAAACCTTAAAAACCCTTGTCTAAGTGGTAACACGTTATGTTTTTTCAAGCAAAATCCGTAAGAGAAAGTCCAAAAACTCAGCGAAATGTAACGGCAAGTCGTAAAAAACTGCTAGTTTTCGGATGAGGAGTAGGCAATAAATTCCAGGGTTTTAAGTACGCCAAGTGAAATACAGAATTATGTTTGCGGAGCAAATCCGCGCAATCAATTCTCCTCGCCGTGATGCCAGGTCCACAAAAAGGATTAAATCAATAAATGGCCTCTTTGCCAACGGTCGGTATGTTTCCCCTCGGTAATTAGCGCGCTAGCATTGAGATTATCGTTCTGCGTTTGTTTTTCACTTATATATCATAGAATGTTGCATGCTTTTGCCTATTAGATTCTAGGAATTTGGGTGAAAGTGTTTATTCAGTCATGCAATGAGCAGTCGTGATTAGAAAGCCTCAATTTCTGGTAGATGATTAAACAAAGCCATCATTTTTATTTCTAAGGAAGAAAAGTATAGGCATCTTTATATTAATACTTTTCGGAATTTTTATTCTCACTATATTAACCATTGGAAAAAAGCTCTTATACCAAATTCCCTCCAACAACTTTACTTTATCCTAGGTCGGAAGGAAAAGTGCTCATTGTCAATGCTTATTATAGACGAAAATGCACTTTGCATAGTGGAATACCTACTTTGATTCGTGTATCTCATAAAAAACAGTTTATTGTTTGGAATGAGAAATATCGCTGGATTTTGATTGAGTATTGAAGATCCTAGAATCAATATCATTGAATAGGTATGCCTATCTAATCGTCTCATCTAATTTTTGGAGGCGTATTTAACGTAACGAATAGTTGGCGATGAAACTAAAAGTTATCTTAAAATATAGAGAAGATGACAGCGAGAAGAAAATAAGATAAATTGAAGAATTTCCGCTCTTGATCACTGCTTCTGGAATGGTTTTTCTCAGAGGCCTTGCACTTAAATTGTATGTAGTGCCTCCCTAAAGCAGAGGTTCATTTAAAAATACATACATACATATCCAAATCTTGTTCCACTCAAGGCGGGTCAAGGAGTTCATTAAGCCTCGCCATTGCTCTCTATCGTCCCATAGCTCTTGTCGGACAACTTCATCCCAATGGTACCCTCTTGCCTCCCACGTCCCTACTCACTTCGTCAATCCAACGTCTCCTCGGCCTTCCTCTCGGTCTTTTACCTTCCTCTATTGTGCTTAGCATTACTTTTGGCATTCTTGTTTCTTCCATTCTTTTAACATGACCTAGCCATCTAATCCTATTGTCTACTATTTTTTGTCTAATTTATTTATTTATTTATTTATCGTCACTATCCCGAATACAGCACAAAGGGCCAATTTACGTCGGGTGAATAACAACGGACGAGACACACATACCCATGTCCTGAACAGATAATATTCTACCCAGGCGGGACTCGAACCCGCGACCCTCGGGTTAGCAGGCGAGGACATAACCCCGCCGCCACCGGGGCCGACAAATACGTTTTATATTTAATTGCTCCCTTATGTTGGTATTACTATCTCTGTCTAGTTTGGTTTTCCCCAGTATTGATCTCAAAAACTTCATTTCTCTTGCTGTTACCCCACTCCGCTGTCTTTCCGTCATTATCCAAGTTTCAGCTCCATATAAAACTATCGGTAGATAGTGCCTCTTGAACATGATCATTTTTGCCTGTTGTGGTATCTTCCTATCCCATACTAGGTGCATTTAAAAGTAATTAGAATTAAATTCGATCGATACGTTCAGGAAGAAGCTTATGCACAATATTCTTCGAGATCTCTCTTTTCCATATGAGTGACAATTTTTAATAGGCATATGATAAAACCTTTCAACATCGTGAAAAAAGAATTTATTGCTGTAATTTATGTGTGCAAGCAGCTATGATGATTATCTCAATCCAAATTGCAGTGATAATTTTTTCTCTATGTTTTTACTCTTCAGAATTATTTCACGCATGAACTTTACGATCCTTTTGACAGTGATGCTTTGTTGACGATCCCCCTTAGTTGCCCTAGCCCTTTAACCAAACACAAAAGAGAGCAATTTTGAAACAACTTCGCCTCAGCTTTGAAACACATATCTCCAAACAGAATTCATTAGGGAGCGATTTCACTTGGCAACATGTGCAAGACTCACAAATGCCTAAATCAACACGCAATTACATAAAACAGTGGAACAGTTGAATCCGAGGCTCTGAGGGCGGGGAAGTTGTGCAGATTAAAAATTCGTAGCCATCATAGCCGGGGAGGGGTATTTTTGGTATTGACGCACGAATCATCCGAATGACAAACTTGTTTCGTCAGGAAATATTTGAGGCCGCTCTAGATTGCGCAAACATTCGGAGGGGAAATGAACAGGTTTGAGAGCTGAAGATTCCAAAAATAGAGGAGGAACGCCGTTAAACAAGGGTGGGAATCGCAACTTTGGGATGGGGGAACGGTAAACAAAGAAATGCTTAGGAATTTGGATCCGCAAAACATTTCTGCATCTCGTTTGCTCGCGTGATTGCGTGGATGGGAACCTTTCATCAAACTCAGATTTTTTTCAACTGTCGGGTAGCGCCCGGAAATTTGCATCACAGTACTGTAGAAGCTTAGGTGCGGGAGCATGTCCTGGTTCGGATTTCCACTTTTCCAACCGTTTGAAGCCACGAGGACCGGTACGTTGTCCTTTCCGAGGCTGGTGAACCTGCGTAATATTTATTCTTTATGTTTGAAAGGTATACACGACAGCAAATTTTCTAACGATCCCAAATGTATACATGCCTATGCGTCAATCACACTGGCATATCAAGCAATCAAAGGCCTCTTAAAAAAAAGCCCAGAAGAGAGTCTCTTACTCTAAAACGGCACATCGTTAATTTGACATCACCGCACAGTGTCCCGTCTCTGCCGTTAAACTATTCATATCAACTGGAAATATAAAATGAATATAGTTTGTTGTCTTTCATGAAGGTAATTAAAGCGACTTATTTTGGTTAATTAGGGGTAAATCATCTGGAATTTATATGGAATCGCGTCGTATTACGTCGCGCAGCGATACCGTCCTGTAACGTCATTTACAATATTTCTGATTACGCAGCGTTTTCACGCTCCCAAACGCGAGGATTTTTAAGATTGAATGTTATTACACGGCAACGCTGCTAATCGAAAATAAGTATACCTTATATATTCTTGGATAAGAGATCCGCATACAAATATTTTTCAATCACGATGCAAGTTACCAAATTACCGAAATATTTTTTTTTAAGTGTAATTAGCTATGGTTATCAGCAGTGATCGTCAAAGCAGTAATTGTTCAGTCACTGGAAATCCGTGGCAAGAGCTGAGAAACCGAAGCATGTGACAAAGGCCGCGAAGTCTCGCAATAGGACGGAGGATCTTCTACGAAAATATCGATGTCGAATAAAGAATGACGGGGCAGAATTTCCTAGACAGTGGTCGATCTGAAATTCATAACTGGTGCATATCTTTCCCACGGCGCTACCCTGGGTCCATTCGGCTCGGACCAACAGTACTATTTCAGCCTGTTTTCCTTTTTTACGTTCCCTTAAAATGCTAGTTATATTGTAGAGGGTACAAAGACCATTTTTTCCAAATTGTCTACTGACCTTTCTCGATTTCCGGGACGAGAAATAATGGAAATTTACATTATCGGGTAGGTACGAATTATATGCTGGGAAACTGGTCATTGTACTTGGTTTCACCTTGACATATAATTCTCTATGCCTGCCTAAAACTCTTATGTTCTGAATTTTCTGATAACTATGAGCCATATATGTAACCTCTGAGTCCTAAGTGGGTCCCTACACTATCATGTCACACAATCCGTCGTAGCAGTTTTTTTTAGCGGAGTACGCCTCCTTCCTTTGAGGTTTTGTTCGTTCGCGGATAAAACATTTTTGTACCAGGTCTCAAAAGCTTGCAGTACACACGTGGAGAGTAACAATGCATATATCAACATACTTGTCTCACTTTTTCGATCAAATTCAAATTCTTCAGCATTCTAGGAATTCGTGGAAATTAGCATACTCGAGTACAACCTAATGAGTTCGTGCTCGTCTTGGAACACAGACTGCGCGTTTCATTCACGACAGTACGGACTATTTTTTCTCAATGGTAGGAATTTACATCTCAAACTCATTGCAAATGCATTCACTCTAAGACTACGAAAAAGGCCGTTACCGGCTAGAATAAAATAAAAAGATTGCTAGCCAGTCGTATTGATCGTACAAGTCGTTGTGATCCATAAAGGTGTCTAATACAGCAACTTTCAGGCACATGAATTACATTCTATCTATTTCTGAAGGTAACACCTTGTCGCTGCAGCCAGATGCGTCTGTCTACTGCTGCCCTCTTCAATTCCAAACAAAGTCAGAAATCCATCCGGCTCTTAATTTCTTACATATACATATTTATTCCTCAGTCTTCCGTTTCCTTTCTTTCATGGAAATTTCCCTTCTAAAGTTCATTTCGAAAATGGGTTGAGTCTCATCATATGACCAACAAATGTAAACCTCCTTCTTTCGATACTTTACAGTAATCTCCTCTTCTGTTCACCGATGTCTTGTAGTACTTAATCATTCATTTTCCTGCCTATTCATCTCGTACGAATCATTCTCCTCCACATCCACATCTCTAGCGCTTCCAGTTATTATTTTCCCTTTTTCCGATGGCCCTACTTTTGCTTCATAAGGTAACGTGCTCCAAACTTTGGTTTTGACATATTTATTCTCACATTTTTATCTAAATGTTTCCATATTAACATATTATTTTTTCGTTAAAAGCTTTATTGCCCAACGCTATCCTTCTCCCAATTTTACAGTTACTTGTTTACAGTTTACTCCAGATTTATTATCTTCAGTGATCATGGTTCCATGGTAACAACATTCCTCCACCCGTCCTACTTTTGAAGGTCCTATCATTGTGTAAAATAACTCTTCTATTTCCCCTACTAATAACTGAAGACTTGGTTCATGACCACTGATTTTCAGAAAGTGTATGATAATTATCATCTCACGCTAGCTTATTTTTCAGTGGCTATTTTACTCTATCCTATTTCTAGGCATGTAATCTATTGCTACGTTTGCTATTCCTTATCTTGGCATCACTTATAATCGTCTTAAGGTTCTATATACTTCCTCTTCGTTGGTGATTCTTCCAAACGGTAATTCCTTTCATCATTTTTGGGAGGCATTTTTATTGTCTGAGCAATGAGAATGTATTCTCTACTTCACGGTTCTATAAGAGAATGTCATATTTCCATCTCTTCACAGGTTCCCTCCATTGTTTCCAGTCTTCTTTGATATGCTGCAGTAATCACTGAACTTTGTTAGCATATAAGAGTATACGTTCTCAATGCGAACATTTTAATAAGGTCCTTTCTTACTATCAAAGTTGATTTGCTTGCTATTTTTTGCCGGCAAATCAGAAATTCATCAGCATTGAATTTGTCGGAAGGATGTGTATTGAGAAAATGTCGACCCACTGGCATATTTTTGAGATAATAGTTTTCAAGGGAAGCTAAATGTTCCTCATTCTTTGCGCACAAATGGTGCTCATGTACATTCGCATTTAGAAATGTTACCTCTCTTGGAGACTTCATCACAGCGTTCTCGAGATGTAGCATCCTCTTTAGTAGATTTTCGGGATGCCCAGCTACGTTGGGACCATATTTTCTGGAAGGAGTTTCGGAAGCATAGATGCTTTCCAATACTGATCTGAAGGATAGATCGATCTGACTTCAAACCACAGAATTAAAAGATACCTCCTCTGCTTGGGCTACTATTCACTCTAAATCTTTCACGCCATTTCTATCATTGTTGATCCTAATCCGCATGCAGTAAAATTCCTCCTCTTTTTCAAGTTCATATGCACATCCCCAAGCCATGAAGGATGTTGGAAGGAAAACTTATAAAGGATGTGAGCAAAGAGCTCACAGATGGAAGGCAAAGCTGCAGTAAAGTAGTATTTGTTGTAGCATTTGTTATACTTTTTGGAAATGTACTCCAAAAATTGGGACACGGCTGTAGTTTCGTTATGATATATACGTATATTTCCAAACTATGCGGAACCGGATACGAGAGAGGGTGCGTACGAAGGTTATTTATTTATAATATTGACGTTTTTGCGTCCCCAGCAATAACCTGGTTCCTTCCCCGGGGATCGTGGCCACTCTAACTCTCCCTATTTCCACCCCCCCCCAACTCCTACGACTCCTTCCTCCCACCCCTCCCTCCTCCTTCCCTCCCCACATCCGATATCCCGGCCTACTGCTTACAACGAGGTGGGGGAAGGCGGCTTTACTACGCCGTGGTGTGGCACATACACAAACCCACACCCACACAAGTTTCGCCCCTACTTTCCCTCTCTCCTATCGCTCCGTATCCTACTGCGCCTGCCCTACGCCCTTCTGTCCCCACCCCCTCTCCCCTCTACGCCCCTTGCCCACCTAAACCCTCGTCCTCCCTTGCCCTAAACCCTGCAATCCTCCCCCTTCCCCCCCCCTCTCCCACATTCCCCCTCGCACCCCCCCTCCTTCATATCTCTCTCTATGGTTCTATCGATCTTGCCGTAACATTTTCAAGGAGCAGAGCGCTCCTCTCCCCTCTTCCTTAATATAATGCCTCGTGTTATTCATTTTTGTCTCTTCCCCTTATGCGTTCGTTCGTTTTCAAGAGGATCGCGAGGGACCCTTCGTGGAGGCTTTTCCGTTGCCTCGCGCGCCCTCCTCCTCAGGAGCCTCCCTGCCTCTCTCGCAATGTTTTGAAGCAATCCTCCGTATTTCCACGAAAACTCTCTCTCTCTCTCTCTCCCTCCCTCTCTTTCTCTCCCTCTGCCTTATCTCACTCCAGCACCTCCCTTGTCCTCTCCCTTCCCTCTCCCGACCACTTCCTTTCCTCCCTCTCTTGCCATCTTGAGACTTTCCACGCTTTCCCTTTTCTCATTTCTTCTCCCTGTCTCCCTTCCATGCGTTTAAGCTCTTTCTTTGCTCGCTGTTACCCCTGGGTGAGCCTTTCTCTCCTCTTGCCCTTTTCCAAAACCCCTCAATCTGCTACATCTCCTGCAGGGTTTTCACACCTCTCCCCCCCTCCTCGCGCTCTTGTTTTTCCGCCGAGATTATATTCCCTTGAGTTAAATGTCTTGATAGTGAAGTTGTCTCGCATTAAACAAGAGTTAAATGATTTTTGCCGAAGTTTCGATAGCTACCTCGACCACCTTCTTCAGGGCTATTGCCTAGATGAAGACGATAGCGGAGGAAACTATAGAAACGTCAACAATCAATTATTTAACCTGGTGAATGACCCGAGAAGACTTCACTAACGGTGTCCGCCGGGACAAAATCAAATCTTACTTTAAGCACGTGATGTTCCTTTTTTTCGTGAGCAAACGTGTGGTAAAATAAGTTGAAGGGTATACTCCGCTGTCTCAGGCATGACTTCGGGGAATTTTCTTAACTATGTGAATGAAAAGATTTAGAAACTTAGTTATTCCACATAAAATTTATTTTGAGACGACCCAGGTTTCGACTTAGCACGTGGGCCAGATCAGCCGTGGCGGCACCGTGATCGTTAGCACGAGGCCACCTGATGATGACGTGCCACGTCGAAACCCAGGTCGTTTAAAAATAAATGTTATGTGAATAAGCTAAGTTATCTCTTAATTCACAATACCAATAGGGTGTATTTAACTGTAATTTCTAGCTATATTTTGTACTCACACATACATTTTCACTCTTTCCCTGACTTAGCTTTTCCTCTATCAACCCTTTTGTGGGTCTTTAAACATGCCCTCTTGAGATCGTCCAATCTTAGGCCATCTTTAAACCTTCCTATACCTATGTACTGGCCCCTTCCTTAGTATCTCATCAGCTACTCATTCGTTCCTGCCTCCAGGAACTGTGCCATCCAGAATTCCTATTCTCATCATTCCTCTTCAGCGATTACCAGTCGTCCTCCCCCTTCATCCCACCTCGTTCCCACGTGTTTCCACTACCGTTTCTTTCCCTACCTCCCACCACCGCAATACCTTTCACCCCACGTCATCCCTACCTTTGCATTTCTCCTCTTTCTTACCACCCTCTCTTTCTCTCTCCCTCCCTCTGCCTCTCTTCAATGCATTTAATCTCCTCCTCCGCTTGCTGCTCCATCTGGGTGAGCCTTTCTCTCATTCTGCCCTTTTCCACAGACCTCAATTCGCTTCATCTCACACTCTACCTTGCAGATATTTTGACACCCCTCCCTTTCTCACAAGGATATCGCACCGCGGAGAAATTTATTCTGCGAAGATGAACGTTTATGTACTTATTTTTTCATAAAATCATGTTTTGCATGCAATTATCAATTGTATATTTCACTGACATAAATGGACGTGCCAAAAAAACGTATTCCCGTTCCAAGTCTCTTTTTCTGCTGATATCTCTTGATATTAGCAGTCTTCACCTTTAAGATTGAACACCACCCATCATGGGAGTCATCTTTAAACTATCCGAGCCTTCTAACCTCTCTGAGGTTTCGTTAGCCATCTGACTTCGCTAGCCTCCGTAAAATCATTCAGAGTTCTTTTCTCTTCCTGCCTCTTAAGTGATCTCCGACCATTCTCTGATTTATCCCTCCTTGCGCTTGATCTCCAACTTCCTTCCTCGCTGTTCTTCTCTCGCAACATCCTTCGCTTTCCCTTTCTCATTCTTTCTTTTTGTCCCCATTTAATGTTTTTAAACATCTCCTCCGCTAGCATAGGCCCCTGGGTGGGCTTTCCTCTCGACACCTCGCCATTTTCACGGGTCTCGATCGGCTGCATTCCCCTCGTTTCCAAGTACACTCTCAACAGATCCCGCAGGTTGCTTTGCACCTCGCCCGTTCTTGCGAAGATATCATCCCGTAGAGAATATTTTGGCGTCAAAATCAACACTTGATTTCCTTTTTTTCTTTGATATGGGTGCTGAATAAAATTAATGTATGAGTAATGTATAAATAATGGTCAAATATTTACTCACACCACATTTGGCAGAGGCAAAATTTATTTCTTGACTCAGATGCGTATACTAGCACATGGTGTAAGATTTAAGGCTTTTCCGGCGAATGCTTAGAATGTAAAGCTCTCGGGTTTCCAACCAGATGATGGTGGTTGCAGTACAGATTACCAGTCGCGACGTTTCGAAGGCGTAGTCTGCCATCGTCTCCAGGGTGATGAGGATCTCACCCTGATGTCCTCACCTCAGAGTGATGATGATCTCACCATGAGGACGATGGCAGACTACGCCTTCGAAACGTCTGTGCCGTAAAACACCATCGCCAGGTTGGAAACCCGAGAGCTTTACATTCTAGTACATGATATTTAGCTTTTTGCATAATACCATATATACATTACCCATAGCAGGGTCCTACTTATACTTTTATACACATATTTATACTTTCCACACGTTTCCAGACATTTTAGCCTCTCTTGTAGTCATCTTACCGTCTGCCTCACCTTACGTTGCCCTGCATTAATCTTCCTTTCCTTCCTCTTCCGTGTTTACGAAGTATTCCACTCCATTTCTCCCTCCTTGTTCCCACACGTTCACACTTTCTCTCCCATCCTCTCTCGCCATCTCGAGGCTTTCTTCGCTTTCCCTTTCTGATTACCCTCTGTCTGTCCGTCTCCATTCACGGCGTTTAAGCCTGCTGCCACTGGGTAAAGCATCTCTCTCCCTCCTCACCCTTTACCACAATCCTCAGTCTGCCACATCTCCATCTCTTTCAGTCGATTATTTCGCACCTCTTCCCTTCCTGCTCGGGGTGTTTTCCCGCAGAGAATTTCATGCCACGTTGATGGACGTTGCTTTTTTTTTAATTTGACCTCAAAATGTATTTTTCATGTAATTAATTATGCATATTGTTTCTTCATTATAAGTTATCTATCAAAAAATTGGAATGCTACAGCTCCTCTTTTCCTTGGTTTCCTAGTAACTCCTTTTTATCTCCGTTTGACATTTTCAACCTTCTTTCGCTTCTCGTTTCTCCATCGACTGTTCCCTTGACTGCTTTATTCAAAATCCCCTTCCCTCTTAAAATATTTCCGATCCAGTTTTCCTTTCTCTTCTGCATTGTTTTCAGTAGTGTTCTTTCCTCCCTCTCTCTCTCTTCCCAGGACCTCTTCATTTCTTACTCCATCCAACCGTTTCACTCTCTCTTGCCTCATCCACTCTCACATCTCAAAAGCATTGATCCTATCCTTCTCTCTTCTTCCCAAGGTCTACGTTTCTCATCTATACAATATAACACTCCACCCACTCCACACATAACATTTCAACAGTCTTTTCCTCAGTTCCTGGAAGAGGCTTGGGACAGGACGGATCGGAGACAGCTTTGATATTTGGGACCTGACAGTAGGCAGAATACCAGTTGATGATGACGGCTCTTCTTTCAGGCCTGTTTCCTGCAAACCGTTACATACCGTCTTAATTATGTTGTTTTTTAGTTCTTCATTGCATTTTCTCATATCCGCTTCGGCCAACTTAGGACCAAGTAAACGCGAATCAGCATTTTCCAGACTTGAACCTCGCCCAATACTCCATTCTTTCACCCTGTACTCTCCTTCAGCCCTCTGTTCACGTTGTTTGGTCCAAGTTATCGTCGTACCTCGGTAACCTATGGTGGCCTCAATTGTAGATGTCAAGGCTTTGCTATAGCCTACCACTATTATCTGCATGTTTCTCTGCACGTCCTGAAAAAAGCATGCCTTAGTTTGCCTATTCTCGGAGAATTGAAATATTTTATTAATTAATCTTCCCGCAATCCATTAGCTGCATGTGTTCGAAAGGCACAGCTGTTCCTTTTTTGATGGTGCCAGATATTTTTCCATTCGGTTGCATAGTTCCTGATTTCCTCCTCTATTATAAGAGCCGTCTTCTGATCGTCTAGTTTCTGGATATATTGCTCAGGATTTCTCTTCGTCCCTCTCTTTTTCTCCCATTTTGTCTTATTCATTTTCTGCTCACCATCTTCAGACTCCTCTTATCTTGCCCCATCGCTTTCCTCATCGCATTTTGCTTTCTTTACTACTGCCTCCGTCCTCTGCGTTTGTACTCCTCTTTCCTTGCCGCTGCCTCTTTGGAGCCAATACAACGAAATTATGTATGCGAAACATTTCTCTATATTTATTCATTGATTGTTCAATCCTGAGATTGGTTGACTGAAATCCTTCACTCTTTGATGCTAGTTTTCCTATCTCCTGGTATCTCTTTCTATATACTGTTGCTGGGCCTTCCTCTGGGGACTTTTTCCTATATTTTACTTTCACTTACGTTTCACTTTACTTTCACCAAACCCATTGTGTCTCGGGGTTTGCCCAATATATCTAGTTCTTCTTCCCTCTATGGTGTTCCATATGGTACTTTCCTCATCTACTCTTCTACACACTTTAATTCTTATTTTTTCCTTCCATTTTATCTTCTCTATGTATCGGATATTATATGAGATATCCAAACGAGTCATAGACCATTATATAGAGGTGCTTTGAAAAATATAATTAACTTCCCGTACTTAATGGATAATGCCGTCGTAAACAATAAAAGACGGATGCTAAATATGGGTAAAAATCATGGATTTCCATCAGCAATAACTTCGTGTTTTCCGGAAAAAAAAACCGTGCGAGCAGGTTAATTTGAAAACATTTAGATTACACTATAGGGAAAAGACAATTTTAAAAAACCAGTATCACACATGGTAAAATATATTGAGTGATGTAAGTACCCTCCTTAATTTCAAAGTTTAGTTTTTTTGTAGCAAATTACTAAGAATATTATTTGCTTCATACTCAGGCTTTCCCTCTCATATCTCCACGCTCCCCTTTCTCTCTCCTCCCTTTCAGTCTCCGATCAGAGCGTTTAAGCTCCTCCTCCTTGGCCGCTTGTTTCACCCGTGGGTGAGCCTTTCTCTCCCACATTGCCCTTTCCCCAGCCCTCAATCTGTTACATCTCCCTCCTCCCTTGCACCTCCTTGCAGGTTATTTTCACACCTTTTCCTTCTTGAACAGGTAATTTTGACCAGGTAACTCTTTGACCTTAAGGAAGATACTTAAATTAGTATTTTTTCCGTAAAATTTTGGGTAAATCCACCTAATATGCATATTCTATATGAATATATATTTCATTATTCTTCACACTTCATCTGACATTATATCATTAGACAACAAAAGCTATGAAATACCTATTTTAGGGCAAGGAAACAATGACAGCCAGACTGGTTAGAAAAGTCGGAGGGCACAAACTGGAGTAAGTTGAGCATTTTAATAACTTGGAAAGAATGCTATTAAGGAAATGAGTATAGAAGCAATAAAATAAGGAGATGAATTACGTCAGCGAAGGGAGCGTTTATTTAGAGAAGGGAACTGATGGATGGACCCATAGGTTAGGATATAAAGACGAGACTGTTGAAGAGCTTGATGTTGTGGGTGGCTATGCATTGGGCACTAACGTGGACTCTGAGACCAGACGACGAGTACAGGCAGCAGGCTTTCGAGATGTGGCTTTGGTAGTGAAGGGAGTGGGTGCGGGTGGAAGGAACTGAAGACATAAAGAGGAAGTGCTTGGTACGGTGGGTGAGGAGAGAAAACTTTTGGATGAGATATGGAGGCAGGTGGTTAGATGATGTGATGAAGGGGAATGGTTTGCTCAAGGCCTTGAGAGAGGGACGGATGTGGGCTGGCGTGTAAGGGGAACAAAGAGAATAGGTTTTATGGACGGAATGAACAAGTGTACTGGGGATGAGGTCTCTCCTTGTTGAGTTCTTGAGGTTTTACACTAACTTTCAATGAAAACTACCTTTAACCGTAAGATTACTTAAATGAACGAATGAATTAATTTACAAGTGTTGATACAGCTGCTCTGTTCTAGATACGTGTATTTCCAACTGTCCAGGATACAGTGTTGCACATGCATGCATACCAATCACGCCGTTCCCTTCCGGGGTAGGCTCATTCATAAAGTTTCACTAACAAATACATATCTGTACACCTAACTCTACTTCAATAACTTCCTCTCCACAGTGACCTATCCTTGCAAACCTCTTTTTCCTCATTTACCCCCATACACTGTTTCATACACGACCTCCTGTTTTTAAGACTCCTAATATTCCTCCTAAGAATTTACTCAACCACAGTCAACCACAACTTTCTCGGCCTACCTCTCCCTCACGCGTCATTCATTTCACTTTTATGCATGTTTCGTTATTTGGCTCTCATCCATTCTCTCAACATGGCCAAACCAACGAAGTACACTCCTTTCATATATGTCCATTACTGGAGCATCTAACCCACATTCATTTATTACCCACTCATTACTGACGCTATCCACCCTACTTTGGCCGCAAACACTCCTCAGATAACTCATACCCACGACGTTTAACCTACTCATATGCCTATCCTGACGTACCCATGTTTCACTACCACACAACAAAGTGGGGAGAAGTATACTTTTGTCACAGCGATTTTCGCTTCCTTAGACAGGAACTCATTCCTTGATATGCTCCACATGCTACCTACCACTTTCCTTCCAACATTCACGCGTCTCTTTATCTCTTCATCTATCCGTCCATATTTCGCAAACATCTTACCTAAGTACCGAAAATCATCCGCTTATTCAATTACTTCACCATTCACCCTCATCATCGTTATTCTCCTCATTCTCCTTATCCAAAACTAATACTATAGTCTTAATTGTGAATATTTACTGTTCCCATTGGGTACAATTTTCTCTGAGCTCGGATTTCATCATATTTAATGGCGTTTTATTGTTGCTGCACGAGCTGAATCTCGTGACTTAGTTAATAGGCCAAACTGAATATCTCTGCATCGTTTCGAAAAATAAACGTTTCCCTATCCTTTGTGTGACAACTATGAGTATTTCGTGAGTTAGCAGTTTCAATAAAGTCATTCGCTCAAGTAATCTGAGTGAACTAGTCATTCTAAGAACCGTTAACTCTTCCGAGTGAATAGCAAGGGCTGAATAGTTCATGAACTATTCCATTACTTGAGCCCGCTCCGACGTTGGACCGCTAAATGAGAATAGTTCGCGGCTATTCTATGTCAGAGAGGAATTCTTAGTGATTTAGTTGAGAATAGTTTGAAACTATGCTCTGAAAATAGTCCAAGGGAATAGTTTGAGAGAAGACAAAGGGGTTTAAAAATGGGGAATATTTCTAAGTAAATCGTTCCTGATGAATGTTTCGCGTGCAAATCAATTCATAGTGATACATCACGTGACATTCAGTCGTTTGAAATCTGTAGTACGCTAAACTATGCTATTTACATCACCATGAAATCTGGCAATCATGTTAATGAAAGTTTTTTGTGGGCTTTCGTTTGGATTTATTATTTACTTTGTATTTGCTTATACAGTATAGATTTCGTTATATTTTGAAATCGAACAGTAATGAATGATGTGATTTTAAATTTTTTATCAGTAGCCCATTGTGACTAGGAGACGTACGGAGTGCATTTTGAGTGGACTGAGCAGTCCGAGTGTCATACGTTGGGAGAGTGAGCGTTAGAGTCAAATATGCGTTATGAGAGTGAACACCACATAGTATCTCAAGTTTGGCTGCAACCCTAAAGGACAGTGTCGCTAAGCACGCACTTTGGGCTACCAATGTGACATCGTATGTCCGGAACGACTTGTTCCATCAAACTCATAAAAATCCATGAGGCAGATTGACAACTGGCAAAAGAACTATGCGTAATAACGAGGAATCTGAATTCGAATGCATGGATTGGATTGGATTGGATGTTTTTGGAGGCGACCGACTGCTAATATCATTTGCGCCATCGGGGATAGGTAAGGGAAGATGGATAGATGGAAACCCGGCGTCGGAATTAGTCTGCTCTTAACGAAAGGCGCCAAGGGGACCACGGTTTAACGTCCGACAGACGGAGTACTGTACTTGAAGTGAACCCTCCACAAGGAACTCAAGTAGAGATCGGGTTTCCTCTGAAAAACATCCACCTCTGCAGGGATTTGAACCCTGGCCGCCCGTATGGTTAGCCAGTACTCTAGCCACAACATCAACCCGATCCCTCTTGAATACATTTTTCCCCTGTAGAATTTCGCAATTATGAAATTCATATCAATAAAACTAGACCAATGATTCACACTAAAAGACAAAGAAACACAGAGAGAAATGAGATACAAAGGTTCTATTTGAAAAAGTGTGAAAAGAAATAGAATAACAGAGTCATTGGGGTGGAAATTTTTTTCAGATATAAAAAAATAGATCAACCCATAGAAATAAAGAAGACGAGGGAGGAGCATCAACAAAAAGGCCCATATTTCTAGCGATAAAGTTCCATAGAACAGCTCTGCGTGTCTTTATGAATGAAACTTTCGCACTTAAGTGGACTTGCGGATGACTTCGTAAAGGTATTACCATTGCTAGTCCCACTATCCTTGATAACTCGTAATCCTTTTTTTGCGTTTTTCTCAACGCTATCTACCGCTCTTTCTTACGGCAAAACTTCGTGCGTACGCTTTTTCCACTAAAAAATCTTTCTGTTTCGCCCTCTTTTCCTGTCCCTCCTTCTCTTCCGCACCTCCCTCTCGCCATTTTATCCTCGCCACTCACCATTCACCCCTCCCCCTGCCCCTTCCCCTCTCCCTCCTTCGGACTCTTTGCCCTCACCTTTCACCTCATTTGCTCCCTCTTTCCTCCGTTTATCCTCTCCCCCTTTCTCTCTCTCTCCCTCTTCTCCATCGTCTTCCTCTCCCAACCTTCTTAGCAATCTCTTCCCACTCCCTTCTACCTCCAATTCTCGCGCGCTCTTCCATACCCCTCTTGGTATATCCCCACTTCGCGCCACTTTCTTCAAATCTTCGCCCTTCGACATCCCTTTCTCCTCTGACTTCTTTCTGGTCTCAAACCACCCCTTCCCCGCCCCCTTTAGAAGATTTTCCTCTTCTGGTTTTCGACTTGGGGACATTCGAGGCCAGATAAAAGGAGCGCTCCACATATAGATGACACTATAGGCCATACGGAGAACACTGTTGCCAAACTTACTCTCCATGCCCTCACCTTACGGACATATAGGTGACCGTGTTGCCAAACTTACGCTCCATGTGCTCACTTTACGGGAAAGTAATAGAGGTGGGTCGTTCACGAACAAAGGAGTCCGAAGTACGGGTCTATGGATTGAACGGAAGGACCTAAGACCGACTTCTATAAAACGACCGTCCTTTCGTTCCTTTCGGTCGGTCGGTCCTTTCAGCCCACCGTTCCTTCCGATCCGTCGATCCTTCCGGTACTCCGTTCCTTTCAGTCCTTTCGGATCTTCGTTCCTTTTGGACCGTCTATCTACTTCTACTTATTACCCTTATCAGAATCATGCTCGGAACATGCATAACATGGTGTTAGTACTACTCGGCAGATTTAGAAACACGCATTAGTGGGCATATGAATTAATCAGCTACACTACCTATCAACTAGCCTACTTCAAAGTCTTAATGCAGCCATTATGGTCTCGTATCGATCGCGGGAAAAACGATATATTAAACCTTTCTGTTCTAAAAATCATTTCCCACATTTTATTTTCACGATCTGAACAACCTGATCTGTATGTTGGAGTTCGTAAGATATTAATCACTTTTGATAACTTGGTCTGAAAATGCATCGTTTTGAATTTACAAAAAAGATTGAGTCAATTTTTCAATCGACAGTCTGAAAGCGATTCCCATCCAAGTTGTTTGCAAGAGGTAAGTAACACTAACGAGACTATCATAACGGCCTTTCGTGTATCTTTCCAATCTTCTCTGTACGCGTTCTAACTCTATTTTAAAGCCCACCTCAAGTGGATCCCAAATACTGACAGCGTATTCTATTTGGGGTCAAACAAGGGAGAAGTAGTTGATTTCTCTAACTTTATCGTCGCACTTTCCAATTCCTCTTTTAATAGAACCCAATTTACGATGAGCTTGACCAGTTATTTCCCGAATATGTTTTCTCTAAAAGAGATCATTAGTTAGTTTAACTTCAACGTATTATACAGATTCCAAAGTCTATAATTGGGTATTTTGTACGTATTAATTGTACATAGGAGAGTTTTTCCATCTCCAGAAGTTCGTCAAAACATTTTCTTTAAATTTATTTCTAATTGCCACGCGTCGCTCCACGCTTGAATTGCTGTGAGGTCCTTCGTTAATGCTTCTTTATCATTATTGCTACTGATTTCTCTGTATATTACAGCATCGTCTGCAAATAGGCGAGGTTTATTGTCTATGCTTTCAAAAATATCGTTAATGTGCTGATGGAATAGATGTGCTCCGATGACACTCCCCTGTGGGACTTCCTAAGTGTCATTTAATCTCATTAGAGACGGCACCGTCTAATACTTCCCTCTGTTGGCGATCAGTTACGGATTCACTAATCTAGAAAATCACATCGTCATCTAAGCCGTAAGATTTTAGTCTAACAAATAATTTTCTATGGGACACTTTATAAAATGCTATTTTAAAGTCAAGAAAAATCGCGTCTACTGGAACTTTCCTTTCGCTCCATTCGGACCGTCTCTTATTTCACTTCTTAGCTCTCATCTTTATGAGATAAGATGTTCTTTATGAGACCCCAAAAATTCATCTGCAGATGCCAGAGGTCTAATTAGCGGCACTTTTTTTTTTCTTGATAGCGGAGCCAGTCGGCTCGCTCTGTTCGGCCACGGTCGTAGCTGAGCCCAAAATAATCAACTAGAATTCTTTCTCCTTGTCGCGCCGAGCCAGATAAAGTTGTTAGGACCCACTGTGGTCGAGATTTCATTCTCCACCTCTTCAGCTGTATTACGGCGTTGGCGCTGGGAAGCTTGTGGAGATCTTGCCCTACCTAACTTTCAGCCGCCGCGCGGCGTGTCACTGGGCAGAAATAACTACAGAGCAGTTGTTGCAAGCACGGTATAGAATATGTGGATGCACGCACGAAAACAAACACCGAATCAGCTGCTTCTCAGCTTGCAGTGTTAATATTGCAGTTAATTTAGTATCTTTAAACTGCATTTTTTTAACAGAACCAAAATCAATTTCTTATTCTATATTTTCCCCCTAGATAGAGCTAGCTTAAAAAATATATTTATTATGGTTCATATTTGAAACCTTATTATTCAAAACCACGTAAAAAAGTTGTTAAAGGTAATATTGTCTCCTATCTTTTATTCCTTCCAAAATTCGTATATGCCGTTGTTACGGTGTAACGCTCCGCACTGGCGGCAGGCACACCCCTGCCTGCTTTCAAGCAAGGTCGCCAGGGTGTCGCCGGCTGGAACGGGAAGGAAGGGTCTATCGGGAGAAGTAAAAAAAAAAAGCCTATAGTAGATAAGCGAAAGTCTAGGCATAACATTCACAAAATAAGGGGGCACCGATGCACTATGGCGTGGAGAGGAAAGGCATTTCAAAGGTTTAGCGCATAGAGGCCTGCTTTTTGCCTATTGTTCGAAGGTTCTTAGAGGACTTTGGAAAGAGTTAATGGAAAACTCCCAGTATAAAACCTTCTCCTCCCTGGCACCTGGATCACCCTGCGCCCCATTATTCTGTATAAAAGACCCCCTAAAACCCCACCAAGGGGGGCATTTGTAACTAGTAGCCGAACGCTACGCACGTTGGCGTAGCTAAAATAAACTCTCTGATATACTAATTGCTTGAGTAATTACTCTTTGGTACCCTAAACCCAGGAGATTCTGCTGAGCCACTCCAGTAGTTTCTCGCATCATGTGTAGTGTAACGAGTCATCGGGGCACTACAACGTGTAACGCTGTTATTAGCAGCATCGCCGTTTTTACCTCATGGAGATTCACACAGGGGGCGATTTTCTTAAGAGCCCATACTGTTAACTAAATCGAGAACGAAGAAGGGGTGTAGCGTGGTGTTTAAAGCACATATTTGACGAGAAACTTTCTCGCAGAATCTGATGCATGTTCGGACGTGAGCTGAAGATTATGTCGTATAATGCGATCTATTGCAAGAATTCTTGTGCAAATTCATAAATAGCAGGTGGAAAAATGATTCCCCTTCCCCCCTCCCTTCTCTAATTTCGTGCATGCGTTCTTGTAATATCTAGGCTGCTAATCGTGCAATTAAGTTCCTCGAGTAGAACGGCCCTAAGGACGCTAATTAAGTAGAGGGAACGGTATAGAAACAAGAAATTGAGGTAAGAAAAGGACGGAAAGTGAATTTTATCTAAATAAACAGTCTCAGCGTCTCACCTTGTTGTTGCTTTAGATCCAAATGGTGCCTTTAGAGAAGGAATCTACATCTACATACCACCCCGCGAGCCGCTGCATGGGCGTGCGGCAGGGAGTGTTAGGACACCAGCCGTATAAAGGAGTTATGGATAGGATTTTGGGAGGTGAAATTATGAAGAGTATAATGGAAAGGTATTAATTGGAGTATAGTTTTCATTAATGTCACTTACTGAGAATGGAAAGAACGAATTTTTGTACCTATCAGTTCGGTTACGTATATCTCTTATTTTATCGCATCTGTGGGACTTGAGAGATGTTGTGTGGCGTCAAAATAAAGCTCTCTGTCGCTTTGAAACCCCCCTTTTTTATTTTCTCAATCAAACTAAGCCTAGCGTGCAGCCTCCGATTCTCAAGCAACTCCCAACTGTAGCGTGGTGAAAGAAGCTGTGAGAAACAATCTGTGCACTTGTAGCAGTTTTTAGCGGAGAATTAACGCTCGTTTCAGTTCAGCAGCGTTTCTCTCTATTTCTCTCATTTTATCAGTTTTTGGGATAGAGCTATTTTAAGGTTATAATATTATTTTCCGTTTCATCTTGAATGCCGCCGGGTCTAAATTTTGCAATACTTGTCAATTTCTGTCAATGGTATACAGAAAGGAGGCACTCTCTTACGAATCAACTTGAAGATCTCACTTTCCTAATTTTTCTCTTGTCTATTCTTCCAGATGAAGTGCGGAGAACAAAAAATATGCTTCAAGAGACAACTTGACTGCATTTTTAGATTTTAGCGGATGCCACAGAATCGGTGAGTACTCATGTAATGCACAGGGAAATTATCATACTTGAATTTTAAATATCTTCCAAGCATTAATTTACCAAAGTTTAGGAGTAGCTTGAAACACCAGATCGAACTAAAAACGCCTGATGATTGGTCAGTGGCAAAGTGACCTCACTACTCAACATCAGCTCACTCCAAGCCTTTTAGCGATGGTTTGTTAGGATATGTAGTCAGAAATTGGCAGTTAACACCATAGAAATGGGCCCTTCTTAATGCATATTCAATACCCTTGCCTTATGTTGCTCAAAGAAATGAGTGCTCCTTTAGAGTTATCTTCGTCACGTCAATCCAAAGCACTGAGCAAGAGCAACAGGCCTTATCAATGGCTATACACCGATCCACTAATTCTTGATGGAATAATATTTCAATGCGGCCAAAAAAAATGTCTAAAAGCTTTATAAATTATCAGTATGCGTAGTTCTCATGGAATTTGGTATGAATGGGAGCCCGCTGGTTGTGAATCCAAGTATTCTTACTTGATTGAAGCCTTATTAAACTAGTTTTTCTTCTACTTTTGCCTTTATAAACTTTTTGCAATAATAAAAGCAATTATGAGCTATATCTTGACCCAGGCATTCAACGAGAAAATATGTATACACCTGCAAAAACTTCCATAAACCATGAAACCCTTAGGCACTGTTTATTAAACGTAAAGAGTAACTATGATTGAATGTTTACTGATACCATACCGTTATCTCAAAATAAAAATAAACATTCAATATGAATAGTGGAAGTGTCCAGTAAGACCTCAGTATATTAACTAATCGATTTGCCATACTACAAAATAAAATATGTCAGCTTGGTTATTTTTAATATGAAATAGAAAGAGCTACAGGTTGTGGAATAAAAATTGCTAGCATACCGTAGATTTATGAGAAGTAGATGTATTGACGCACGGTATTGAAGCCTGTTTTTTTGCTCAGAAATTACTCACCTAACATGGCCATCGCGCTCACTTTTTAAGAAAATTATATGAATATTGTTTTTTTTAGGAAAATATTTCATTTGGCGCACTTTTCCAGCCAACTCAATCTGTTCCGTTCAATACGGCCGATTGCGCATTTAAATGGATCCTATATTCCCCACAGCCGGCATAACGTCTGGTCCTATCTATTCTCTTGTTTAACCCATGCATCAAACCAATTATCGGCGATAATAACGGCTGATGATGATGACGACTGATGTATCAGCGATCTGACTTGTCTTTAACGCCAGGGCGGAGGAGAGATGCGGTTGAGAAATGCGAGGGAGTGGAAAAGGGGTGGGAATCGGGAGGAGCAAGCCCTGGGAAGAAAATATGCTGGATGCAGGGAAACGGAAAGAAGGTAAACGGTGGATTGCGAGGAAAGAGGAGGGAGGAGACACCGTAAAGGTCAGAAAATTACCCGCGTAAAAATTACGGTGGACTTTTTCCTCCTCCAGTTCAGGTCATGTGAGAGAGGAGAGAATGAAAAAAGAAATGGAAATTGCATGCAAATTGGAAAACAATGGATGAGGGGGAACACGAGTGAAGCTGGAAGCGCCACAGATCTTGGTGAACGAGAACTATAGGTGTTGCTCATGAGAAAAATCATAATTTTTCTCGTGGGGGTTTTCATATTCACGTTTTTGTCTCACTCGCTACCTCCTCAAACCGTCGGAATTGGAAATTTTCATCGAATTTCATTAGGAATATCTGTCTGATGATTTTCAAAATATCATCATCATTTGTCGCTCAGTCCTTGGATTTTATTGACTGCAGCCCTCTATCCTTCCCTATCTAATGCTAGTTCCCTTACTCCCTGGTCCCTCGTCTTGTGTCTTCTTCTAGTGAAATCTGTGTTCTGACTGGTTTCAACTGGATTCCCTCCATCGCAGTCGGACCTGAGCATCTCCTTTCATTTGCCTGTAACTTCGGCTATTTTTTATGTCATCGAACATTCCCATTCCTCTTCTTCCCCTTCCTCGCTTTCCTTCTCTTTTTCCTTCAATAATTCTCCTAAAATGGCAATTTTGGCGTAATATATGTCCCGTCCAAGCTGTATTCCTCTTTTTGATTTCCCTCAGTATTTTTCTTTCTTCTCCTATTATCATTAGTACTTCCTCATTTCTCATTCTATCCGTCCACTTCACCTTAAGAGTTTTTCTCCGCAACCACATTTCGAAACTTTCTAAGTACTTTTCATCTTTCTTTTTGATTTTCCATGCATCGCTGCCGTAAGTCACCACACTCCATACAAGCCATTCAGCAAATCTCTTTCTCAGTTCTGTTGGAATGCTAAATGCTGTCAGAAGTACTTTCACCTTCTCAAATGCTTTTTTACCCATAGCTATCCTCTGTTTAACTTCCTGTGTACAGCTCCCATTCTCTGTCACTATACTTATCTTGTGTACTTTCCTCATAATTTGGTCTACGTTTTTATTTCTGGGTCTTCCTCAGGGGTATTTTTCCTGTATTTTTCCTTAATTTATTTTCACTAACCCGTTGTGCCTCAGAGTGTGTCCAACCCATCTCTTCCTTCTTTTCTGTATAGCTTTTCACACGGCCTTTCCTTCTTCTGCTCCTCCGTAAATTTCATAATTTCCCATTTAGTCCGTCCATTTGATCTTCAGCATCCTCCTCCAGTCCCAGGTTTCGAAAACTTCGAGTCTTTTCTGATCAGTTCATTGAGTGCCAAACTCCACGAGAACGTAATTTAAGAATATAAAATGTATTATACTAATTTATAATCAGCAATCATTTTTCTATACAGTAAAAATACACGTTTACAGAAAATAGAAAGTTATTTCGATGCAAATGCAGTGAAATTTGCGAATTTTAGAATTTTCCAGGAATACCATCGCAGAATGATTATTACTTTTCAAACACCCTACATATCTAGAAAATATTTTTCTAGATATCATAGAAAAGAGCAGTCCAAGAAAACTAAATATTACAGAGACAGTCCTTAAGAATGTTGATTGTATTTTATTGTTAGAGTAGAGACATCAGTTTATATTTTACTGATATTGATAAATCAAAGATTTTGAGAGAAAAAAGCGTTGAATATGAGGGCTTGTGCGTTAAAATACGATTATAACCACATTCAAAGGGAAATAGTCTTGAAGATTTCCTGGGGAATACTGGCATAAGTATTTTTTTATTCCTACTGTAATATAAATACGATGGTCTCTCACTTTTTACATGGATTGCCTTTCATTTAAGTACTTCAATTGATCAAGATTGATCATAGCATATGCATATATGTACCTATAACCTAGTAACAGTGTTTCCAAGCTTTGCTTCTTTGTACCGTAAACCGGAGTGAAGACGGTAGAATGTTTTAGGTTTTTAGATCTCTTGTATTCACCTTTCCTTTTTTCAATGAGATACTTTACTGAGGAACGTTAACCTACCTGCTATTCGTTTCCCTTTTAAATGCTTGCAATCCAACCTCTATGAGGTCAGAAAAAATAGAGGTACATTTGTAAGACCTTAACCTATCGGAGGTGGGTGAATATGGTACACCAACTTTTTCGTCGAAAACTTAGAGGTATTTCAACTTCACTCTATATGTTTCATGCTCTAACACCTTCCACAAGTTCTGTGTACTTGAGAAACGCCTTAAGAACCCTCTGCGCTTATCTAATTTTCTATAGCAAAGCGTTGGCCACTGCCATTACAATCTAGATTGCTTCAATGCGAGCAGATTTTGACCACTTTAAGATACACGAAATTCTTCTGGAGTCTTTGTCTTTAAAATTTTCAATGCGTCCTTTGATGACGATCCCTTTGATTGCTTTCTCAATAATTTCTGAAGTATGATAATTTATCTTCCGGCCATAGCCGTAATTTTAACATTGTTATTAGGGGGCGGAGATTACCAAAATTCCGGATAAATAGGTAGATTTTTAAGCCTTTTGAGAACAATTTCCGAACGCAGAATTATTGCTTCTATTGAGTCCTTGTGTCATGGTGATCTCCTGTATTCACATTTCCTTATTTGAATGGAATTTTTACTGTGGAACATTAACATATTAGCTAATCATTTCCCAATTGAACGCTAGCAATTCAGCCACAATCTGAAGTTAGCCGATGTAACATGTAACCAATAACTATTAGATTATTTTACGAGGGTGAATCAATGAGTAACTCATAACAATATATGTTGCAAAAAGTGTGACATGTAACAAGTTTCTACTATATACAAAGTAAAAAAACATATTCCCTTTTGATTTTATATTGAATCACTTTATCTTTTTAACTTATTTGAGATAAATTAAGAAGGGAAATGTCACTGAAAACCTTCTATTTCCGATTATGCAACAATACGAAAAAATTATCATAATATTGTGGGGGCAACTGCAACTCCTTTTCTCCCTGAAATAGCCTGCGTCTATTCCTCTGGCCAACCAAGTTTGCTTGGTATGACCTTGGCATCCAGAAAATAGTATTTAGAACGACAAAAATATGAAATAAGCGTAAAACTTTGAGTTAACAAATTTACCCCTCTAACTTCAATTCGTAGACTTTTTTGAGAATAAATTACGTCTTGAAACATATTTAGGTTTTTTTTAAGAATTACGACCCTAAAATAATTCCACATTTTAGCGGAATTTTATGAATGTTCGGTTAGTTTTTCCCTAGGTCCAGTATCTTTCTCATTTCTTAAATAATTTATTTTCTCCATCTTGTAATTTATGCTGTAAAATTTGTTAGCATATGTGCCACACATGAATCGATGTCCTTCCGGATTATTAATATTTCTTTTGACGATGGAAAAGCTGAACACTGTGGAAGCCTCTGAACACCATCCGTCATCTATCGACATATTCTTCATACTCCTTCCATATTCTTCATACAATATGGTCTGTGTTTTAGTTGGGGTACGCCACTAGTATATGGAACCCTTACGAAGCAGCACAAGTTTCAGATATTGATCGAATATTGCGGAGGGCAGCTAGATTTGTTAAAAATTGTTACGATAAACATGGCAGTGTTAATAAATTGTCGAAGGAATCAGGGTGGGAACCTCTATCCGATCGAAGGGAAAAATAGACACCTATTAAATCTTTTACAAAAATTTGATGAAGACTATTCTTGCCGGACGTTCAACATATTTTGTAAGAGCCAAAATATTGTGGTAGAATTGATCACAGGCATAATATTAAGGAAATAGTCTGCAGAACCGATAGATTTAAAATGTCATTTTTTTTCCATGTACAATAAGCCTCCATAATAGTTGCGATTGATCAGTTCAAGGATACTTTGACCCTGACTAGGTAAAAAAAGGTTTTTGCACTTGGGCTAAATATCTTAACATCATTATTAGCTACTAACCTTGCATGCATTTTCCGGCATGATATAGCTCTTGCATGATTTAGTTCCTTGGATAACTATTTATCTGTCGCATTAATTATAACATGCACTCGTATATTAAGTAATGTAATGCATGGTAGCATGTTCGTCCACGTAGCACTCTCCTAGTTTCGGGTCTGACCGCGTATTTTCATCTTGACTGCTTTGGGTCTGCGCCTGGCATTCCGAGGGAACGTACGCGGTTCGGATTTCAGCTGGGATGAGGGCTTCATGCCTGATGTGGAATCACCCCTTGCCACACACCCTAGTGGTGGCTTGCACGGTATTTCGTAGATGTTAATGTAGATGTATTTTGTGTCTGACATCCAACTCTGCAATGTGAAAAAGGATTAGGAGGAGGAGTGGTTTACATTCCTCGTAATTACATGGTCACTCGAATTCATCATCAGAGTTTTAGCTGCAGATGGGTCTTAAAATAACTTTCTTTTAATAATAAATACTTTCTTTTGATAATAAAAATTACTCACTTCATTCCTTCATTTTATATTGTCAACTACAACAATTCAAAAAATCAATAACTACCAAAATAAACAAGATACTCAAGTAGCACCAAGTAACACATTAAGTACAAACAAATGAATCACTATATTCAACACCATAACATCATTCAATATCAGAGTGTGAGTTATAAAAGGCTTATTATATATTTTTATCATGTAATCAAGCTTCCGAATGGAAACTGAGTGTTTATTCATGGTTTTGCGGGCCATCCTACTTCAAACGGTTGAATAGCCTTATCTTATCTGCGGCTTCAAATTCAAAAGCAACCACTCCTACGCTCGGTTTCCCTAACCGTACACTCTTTCCGGGTGTGCATATTGTGCCCACTCGGAGATTTTCACACGTTATATCCTCGTTCGCAGAATCATTTCCGTAAGGCCGAGAAGCAGTTTCATACATATCCCAGGAGTCATTCCCTTTCAAAAGATCAGTTGGATTAATAGCATAGGAATAACTGAGCATATGCCAGAAACAAGGAAGGTATTCTTCGTTGCATTGAAGGTATTCTTTAGACAATAAACCCACCTGTTCCTCATGAGTGAGCGCAGGACTGATTGGATTCCAAAACATCTTTCTATTTTGCTGGGGAAAAACTCGTCTTATGACCAGCTGCAGGAACGACACATATATTTTCTAAAAAGTTATGGGATCCATAAGCCATGGAAACCATTTAATTAGTGTTGCAGAAAGATTTTATAAATTTATTGGTCTCATAGCTTGGAGTTATGAGTTCCATATGTAGCCAAGATGGCGGATGCGCAATGAACTGCTTGGAGACTTAATTTCTTGATAAAATAGTAGTTTTGAGACAAATTACCCGTTTGTTTTCTCTCACTGACTCATTATAATGTAAATTAGCAATTATTCCCAGGCTAAACTTTCATCAATTTTATCCAGCGGTAGAAGATTAGGTCAAATATTCGAAGCTATTGAGTATTAATCGAATGATTAATATCTTAATGATTAATGAATAATATTAATAAAGAATGATCGAAGGCTTTCCGGCGTGTGTGCCGTGGAAGGTTACTCGGGCTTTCCACCGGGTCAGGTTCTTCATTTCCGCCGATGTTTTGATGAACGAGTCGTCCATCATCCTCAGGGCATGAATTTGCAGGAAGTGTAATGTGATGCATTTACTAAGATTTAGTTCTACCCTCCACTACTGGCACCACGAATGAACCTTTTTAAGGTCCGATGACAGAACTTCTAAGTCTGTACCTCGCTAATTGCACGGTAAATGACTATATCGTCTGCATATTATCTTAATTTACTGCTAAATTGAGAACCTCCGTCATTAATATAAATAATTAATAAAATTATGCTTCCTTGAGGAACACTCGAAGTGACTTCGACTATGTCAGAGCTATTATCATCAATAACTACTTTTTTTTCGATCACTGAGAAAGTCCCTTACCCAATTCACCATTTTTTTATAAACTCCGCATAAATACAATTTATATATAAGTTTTCTGTGAAGAACCTGGAATTTCATGGTAGATAACTGTCTCGTCTGCATATAATCTTAATTTACTGCTGTGAAATACATGCTGAAATCGATATCAAATCTCCTAGGCAAGAACTACTGATGAATTTGTTTTACGATTCTGCATAATTTTCTCTGTCCTTGATTAATAGATAATAATAATTTCATAAAAATTTTAGAGGACCTCCCTATAAAACGCGTATGTAAGCCTATATAAGGATTACAGTGTTTGTTTCTGAAGCAAAAATAGATCTATGGTGGTGATAAATACACATCAATCCATGAGAATACTCTAATGGAATCGTAAAACTAAAAAATGTCAGCTAATCTGCAGTAGAGGATGTGACATAGGGAGCACATATAATAAACAAACAAACACAACGTTGATGGAAAGGGTGCACGGATGTCTATTCCTTGCGAAATCATACCAGTTCTAACTGTAAGAGAATCGTAATCATTGTCCCTTCAATTCGCTGATGCCTACGCCTGCAAGTGACAGAAATTTGTTGCGGGATTAACATAGCCGTCCAAGCACGTTCAATTGATATGCTAATAAAGTAAATGGCAGCTAGTTCAAGCATTTCCAAGATATTAACGCAGTTGAAATATACTGATCTGGCTTGGGAAGAATAGAAAAGTAAACAATTTTTTCACGATCTTATGATTTAAACACATGCTACCATCATGAATTCTTCAATCTTAGGATTCCCTTTCCCAAACGCCATTGAACATGTTTAAGAATTGGTAGCATTTTTGCCAACTATTATAGTCAATATCTTGGAGGCACTCTAAGTCTGATCTACAGGAAAATTCGTCAAGACACCGCGCTCGATCCTAGAAAATATTCCCTATCCAAACCATGAATCGCATGGAAATCGACAGGGCTTGATGGCTGAGTTGGCCATCAGTTGTATCGGATCCAAGTCCTGGTCCACTAACTCTGAGGAACTGGGTTCAAATCTCTTCTGCTTGGTTTTTCAGGATATGCTCGTGTATTTTCGTCCACATACACATGCATCTTATTGCTCGTATTGGACGAAAGCTGTGGCCAATTAAGAAACTTTTATTATAGTTCTTCACTTCACCACTCAATATACAAAATGTTGCAGTAATAGACATATAGGAAAGGTGTGTGCTTCGTTAGTTTGGCCATGTTGAGAAAATGGATGAGAGTCGAATAAGGAAACAGATATATAAGAGTGAATGAATGGTGCGAGAGGTAGAGGTAGGCCGAGAAAGTTGTGGTTGAATGTGGTTGAGGAAAATCTTAGGAGGAGGAATATTTGGAATCTTATAAACAGGAGGGCGTGTATGAAGCAGTGTATTGGGGTAAATGAAGCAAATGAGGTTTGCAAGGATAGATCAGTATGGGGGAAATTATCGAAGCAGAGTTAGGTGTACAAATATATATTAATGAGTGAAACTTTGTGACTGTACCTACCCTGGAAGAGAACGGCGTGATTGGTATGTATGTATGTATGTAAAATACTAAATTTGACCCTTTAGGCACGCAATCTTCTTCCCCAAACGACATTGTCTTCATTTCTGCCATCTTCGCTATAGGGCATCTTCGCATCAGGGTATAGTATCTCGTCCGTCGACTATCAAATCGACTCCTTGAAACCACTCGTCAAGAGTAACAGTCTAGGCTCGCACATGTGCCAGCTTTCTCTCCTCCCTTCCTCATCCCACATATCATCCAGCAAATGCCAACAAAACAGTATGCCTTAAGGTAGTCCGAGCGAGATAGTTCCCTAGTCCTAATAGGGACCATATTCGAATTATATGTTTTAATTTGACTAGCTGTAGGACACATGAATTAAATATTGCATCATTAATGCGTGCAATAATATAGTTTTATTAGACAGAAATGGTAAGTAATTAAATGAAAATATCTAAATAAGTCTTTAACTTGACTCACTTTTTTCGCGCGGTGCGTTTGAAACTCCATCAAAACGGCAGGTTTTTTTGTGATATCCAAGAACCTATTGCGGTGGCAATATGATTAATTTTCAAAAATAGTTGATTAAACATACAAATTACACGCTGTTAGTTTTTTTACGACATATACGTGTTAGAAATTCCTCATTTTGTAAATAATGTCTTTGGAGTGCATGCATGTACCATTTCCCATGTAAAAGAGCTGGTATTTTCTGGAAAATATCTCCGAAAGTAATGTGGTAAGGGGTTGAATTTTTGGTGTCATTAGAAGGGAGAGATATTTTTCTTTAACATGAGACCAAATTCCTTGATTTCTAGGCAAAACGACATTTTGCTCAACCTACCTTGAACAACCATATTTTAAATATTTCAAATAAAAATAATAGTAAGCTTTATCAACTTAAGGTGCATAAAAATCTGCTGCCATTACAAACCCGACAAATGCTCGTCTAATCATTAATATTTCCTAATTTTGATTACTGTTGTCTTGTTTATAATGATATAACGACAGAGCAGGACATCAAACTACAGCGTTTCCTAAATTTGAGCGTTCGATATATTTTTAATCAACGTAAAGATGAGCACCTCGCCCCCTATTACAAGAAACTTACCCATCTTCAATGATATTGGGTTTCAGGGTTGGGATTCAGGTTGGTTGAATACCGTATCCCGTCGCAAGTACCTGCTTGGAGCCTTTCTTTTTTCTATCTATAGCACTAACGTACCGTCATACCTAATTGATATGTTTTCTAAAAGAACTTCCAATCATACAATGGTTACTAGAACAGAACCAAGTAACCTTCTACTTCCGACTCACCGAACCACTACATTCCATAAGTCGTTGGTCGTGGCCGCCTCAAAACTTTGGAATTCTATTCCAATTGATGTGAGGAAATCTCGCTCTATTATATTATTATTATTATTCTTTTTCATTAGACAAATTTTTTTTTCCTCATGGTCTGTTTATGTTTTTTATCTTGTACCATATGTCTATATATTGATTGTATTTTTACCTAACTCCGAGGTCAGCTGTTTAACATGTAAAATTATTGTTTTTCAATGAGAGTAGCTGTTTTTGTCTTTTTTATATATTGTATATTTTTAAGCTCTATTAATTTTTGTAATTTGTACTAAATAATATGTTATTTGTTTATTTCCTCGCTGCTATATTATTATATTATTTTAGTATTCTTGGTCTAAGGGACCTGTCCCAGAGTAAAATAAATAATTATTCTATATTCTATTCTACCTTAAATGGCTCGGACGCACTCTGGCTGCGTTGGCGCCAACGGACGCATGGTGGCTTTTTCACACGCGGCCCCTCGCCTCAGTGCAAGGCGTTTCGGCCGTAATTCCTCATTTTAAAAACCTCCGCCGGCACCCTCGCTCGCTTCGCAGAGGGCGCCGCATTGTCTCAAGATCGTCTCTTTCCCCCGATCGAATGAGTGCTCCCATGGCCGCGGGCGAGCGAGGGGGAGGAGCAGGAGGGGCAGAAGGTGAGGTGGTGGGGCAAGATGATGATGATGATGATGGGGGCAGATGTGGCGGGAAGGGGCCCTTGCTAGGGGGCGCACGGGGATGCGGGGGCGGTTGTGTGGCCGGATACATATATATATTATTTTTTTATTTTTTTCGCGCGTGGGATGATGCAGCTCGCTAGGTGGGATGAGGAAGGTGGAGAGGAGCCGCTTCAGAGGGGAGGCGTTTGGGATGAGAGGGATGAAAAGGGAGTGAGATAACGCAGCGCGGACGAGATAAAGAAATACATAAAAAAGGGAGCAAGTGAGAGAGAGAGAGGTGTAGTGAAGGGGGTGAGTGCGGGAGGAGGATAGAGAGGAAGAGAGGGAGAGGAGGGAGGGAGAATGGGAATGTGGACCCCACGAGAGAATGTAATGGGACGAGTAGGGTGAGTAAGCTACGTACTATGCTGAGTAACGTAGAAGATATATCGTTGGGATTACACATACAGAACTTATGTAATTCATCATTAAGGAAACTAGGTTTTGTTGAACGTAATATATGAAGGTCCTCGGATGAAAAGTCAAAGAGAGATGCTACAGACACGATAGGAAGTTGACTCAAAAAGTTTTATGCGAAAAGATTTTTTCATAAAAACTTCTCATTGTTATACATCTACATAATACCCCGCGAGCCGCCACATGGGCGTGTGGTAGGGGATGTTAGGTCACCAGCCGTGTAGAGGTTTAAGTTTTTTGGAGATTGAATGGTGACATGTATTATGGGAGTGTATTTTGTGGAGCTCCATTTTTATTGTGATCGCTTATTGTTCGCGGAAAGAACGAGTTTTTGCACCTATCTGTTTGGCAGTGTATGTCTCTTATTTTATCGCATCTGTCAGACATAAATATGTAATGAGGAGTCATGATAATATTCTCTATGTCGCTCTGAAAAATACCAGTTCTGAATTTCTCAAGCAACCTAAGCCTAGCGTGTAGCCTCGGAGTCTCTAGGGCTTCCAAACTTAATCCCGCTAGAAGTTGTGAGACTATATGTGAGAATGTATGCTCGTAGCGATTTTTAAAGAAGCGCGCTGCTTTCCTTTGCATTTTATTAATTTTTTTGGTTAAATCTATTTGACCTGGGTCCCAAATGCTCGCGGCGTATTCGAGGTGTGGCCTAACCAAAGCGAAGTATTATCTCTCTTTGACTTTATCATCCGAGGACCTTCCTATTATACGTTTAACAAAACCTAGTTTCTTTATTACTGCACCACATATGCTCTGTATGTGTAATCCCCACGATATATCAGATGTTAAGGTAAATCCAAGATATTTTACTGCATCGGAAGATTTTATGTTTATATTGTTCGGCTATTTGGTGATGCGACCGACATCTGGGGTCAATTTTGTCATTTCTGGATAGATTTTTCTGTCGGTGAGGGAAGGATTATTTTGGAGAAAAGGAAGAAATTGGAGTGAAACCCGGTGTTGGAATAGCCCTCATAACGAATAGCCCAAAGGGATCTACAGTTCACAGTCCCAACCGAAGGAGTGGAAATACGCGCTTGATGACACCCATGAAAAGGTATGGATTCTCCTGATTATTTTAAGCTTTTCACAGTATTCTCACCGGGGCCATTAAGATGGAATGCCAATATTTCTATCCCCGATCTTGGAAAAACTATTCATATTTATGCATAAGTTGGGCATAGAAATCTATACACATAAATATAAAACCGGACGTGTCTGTCCGTACATTTCACCTTGCATCCACAACTACACACATCAGACCCCTGGTATTTGAGCGTGGTAGTAGCCTCGAGTCTCCCATGGTGCACTATAGTGGTTGCGTGTCGGTAGCTGTAGTAGTGTGGGAGATGTGGGGGTTGAAAGCAGTCGACTTCGTCATTAAGTATATAAAAATGAGAGAGAATGTACTAGAATGTTCCCGAATGTAATGGAATGAACTCAACCGGTAGGATCAAGAATATTCTGTAATGTTCAAGGACCATTATGAGTGGGTGGTGGGAAAGACTTCTGACTCTATACATGGTGAAGCGTAGCGTGCATGCTTGCGTTGGCGTAACGGACTTGCAGAAGGAGCAAGCGGACACAGAGGCCATGCAGATACAAAGCATGATGGGTCAGCCAGTGAAGAGGAAACAGAAACGAGAACGTAAGCGAGCCGAAGGAAGAATAAAAGCAGTTGTAGCCAAGGACGAGGAATTCAAAGAAAAAGACAAGTTATTGGAGTATTTGTGCAACGTCGGCTACAGTATCGTCTCGTAAACCTGAAAAATTAAAATAAAGGCCTTTTAACTATTGACTTTTTTTCTCTGGTTTTTGGGGAAAAATTGTTTTGGGGAAAACAGTTAGGGGAAAACTGACTTCTTACCTCATCTATATCACATAGAGAAAACCACACAGATGTATATACCAAATAGGAACCCGGTGAAGCGGGTTATCCTCAGCCAATAAATATATATTTAGACTAGCAGCAAGGTGTTGAGGCTGAAGAAGGAAAGGATAGTGAATTACAGGATAATTTTTGACGGATGACTCTTGAGGACACTGATATCCACTGTATCGAGACTCACTGCTGTTTATGAACATTTTTTTCAGCTTTTGAAAAAACAGTCTATGAATATGTTTCTTATCTTTTTACTCTAGCCATGATAAGGGTTGATGTCCCATAAAATATTTTTAGCATAATGGCGTCCGTTTTTATGCGATATGCGTTTGAACTGTCGTAACTGAGGTTAAATTTTTAAGTATTTTTGTTGCACCCATAAGCGTGGCACATCAAATAATAAAAAAGGAACATAAAAAGTCTCGTTTTCGATATTTCAGTGCCTCACTCCCGTACTTCTAAGATCCTGGAGCCTTCACTTCTACATCCCCGCTCAGTAATCAACTTTCCCTCGAGGAAGGTGCAAGCTGGATCACCGAAATATCGAAACTTATTTTTGTGCTCCTATTTTCTCTTCCTGTCTTTTGACGGCCACGTCCATGGATTCAGTTTTTGTGCATACATATCCGAGCATTACTTACTGATTCCCTGTAACTGTAGATGTAATTTCGTACCTAGGGTTCATAGCAGTGAAGGTGATAATCGCAGAACACATCGCAGTTTGAGAAAGTGGTGGGATACCAATGCTTAATAAAAGGTTTTTCTGAGCTGAGAAGCAAACCTTGTAACTCCAATTGCTCTTCCCACTGTACTGATCCTTCGGCTAACTATATGACATAATTTACGTTTTAATCCGCGGAGAATATATTACATATTACACCTAAGGCTCGTCCAAGAGATGGCACCAGGGAATTGTTTCATTAGAGAGGGAATTTGATAGTATAACTTGAAAGCAAACAAGCAAACTTGAAAAATCCTAAAATAGATGAATATATACTTGAGGACGGGCCGAGTCACAGAAATTAAAACCACTCAAACCAGTTTATACCGTTCAACTTTCCTTACATGCACCACTATCCATCTTCCTTTCTGCTTTCCCACTTTTACAATGATTGATAAATTAAGAGTGCCATGCAAACCTGACGCATGCTTAGACGAAGAGGAAATGGTGGCTCAGCTCGAAGAGCGAAAAAATAATTGTAACCATTAAAGCAGAAACATGTAAGCATTAAAACAGAAACAACAATTGCGCTATTCCACAAGGTATTTTGATGCGTACAACCTGATGATGGCTCTGTGAGCTGAAAGGCGTCGTAGGCATTAAAATACCTTGTGGAATAGTGCAATTGTTGTTTCTGTTTTAATATGACGAACTTCCACGCTATCTCGCCTGAATATGTTGAAAAAAAATAATAATATTGAGTAATCTACCGGAAGGGGTAGTCTTAAGTGGAAGTCGGAATAATCTTCCGAATTTCAAGATAGCCGCATGACAACGCTCATTTTTTAATACACACCAAGGGTAAGAGGATAGTTCATACGTATCGAACGGAAACGGATATACAACGCGTAACTTGGGAACGTAGGTTGGTAACGATGTCTATTTCAACGGAAAACTGTTGTCATGTAGCAACTTTTTCGAGTCAGCGCAACGCATGACTTGAAAGAATTTCGACTGGATCCAATGATTGGAAAGTTGTTTTAAGAGTGAGGGTTTGACGCCGTACCAGGTAGGAGAAAGTGTAAGGAGTCATTGAATCGAGAGGAAAGAGAGGACGGGCCGAGTCACTGAAATGAGCGAGAATGAAAACAGGAGGAATGGACGGCACTGATGAGGAATGAAGAGCGAAAGAGTGCGTACGTGCCTCATGTGGACAGTCTTTCTTCCGCGACGCCGACTATGTAAAAGGTACCTAAAAGTGATAAAAATCCAACGTTGGAACAACAATTTCAAAGAGCTCTATCAATTCATTCAGCACGTATTCCTTTGTGTGGGAATGTGTCTAGGAGAAATTTTCCGCGTATCTTATTTGTAGCACAAAATTAAGGTATTATCAGGTAATGATAAAAAATTTGAAAAATCCGTTACGATTTATGATTACTAGAGTATATGGCAGGATAACCCGTGAAAACGCGAAGATTCAGAGCCGTATAAGGCATAGTTAAATGATATTAACGGGTTAATTTTAAATTATCGGCAATCAGATCACATTCTGGCCCCACACCGTGCCTGAAAGTCATTCTGTTACAATAAATGATGATTGTGCATCTATAGATTTCTATTACTACCTATTTATTGTATAGATGAGGGCATACAACCATGCCCTCGGAGGTGAAAATCCTAACCTGACTAGAATCGAACCCGCGCACTTTGAGGTGTCAGGCTAGGACTTTACCTTGCCGTCGCCGCTCGCAATGGAGACTATTGAATGTATGTTGATTCCATGTCTGATTTTCTCTACTAATGACCTAAACTAAAACAATTCAAAACAATTGATACCGATCAACTTTCCTTGACGCATGTCAAATGTATAAATGTTTAATTGATTGATAACCTGAATCACTTTTATGTATTTATTTATTCATTTTTGTAGTATTGAATTTAATTTTGTTTTTGTTTGCTAACATGTTTAATCATTACTGTCATAGTGATGACAAAAATAAAAAAGTGATTGTTGGATTGAGAAGGGAGGAGATCTGAGAGCAAGATGGAGAAGTCAAAATGAGACTGTAATGGAAAGTGTAACAGTACTGGTTAATAAAATTTGATTACAGAAGAATAATAAGAAAAGTGCAGAGGGATATCAAAGGGAATCGCTTAGGCACGATAATTTGGCGACCGTGACAGGACTTTAGAATAAGAGGAGCATAACTGAATTTAAGAAGATGTAAGTATTCTTCAAGGATTTAACCATTGTTCAGCTGAAGGAACAACTGGATAATTGTGGCCTCTCTACAAAGGGAACAAAGGCGGATTTGTCCATGAGGTTGCAAGAGCAGCTGAGAAAAGAAAATAGAGATCCAGACAGTTTCTACATCGAGGTGGAGCAGCAGCCACCACTAGGAAATGATGAGGTAGGTGTGAAGGAGATATTTGCCAGTGTAGTGAGCATGGTACAAAATTTAGGTATCCAGATTTCCAGTGTTCAACAAGGGTTAGACAGCAAGATCTCAATGGTTTCATCGCAGCTATCTGACCAAATGGCTACTATTACCTACTTGGAAGCAATTAAAAAAATTGAAGGTAGGCTTAGCCAAATAGAACAGAATTAGGAAGAAACGGAAACTCGAATAACAAAAGTGGAGACTGAATTGGACAAAGTAAAACAGACCTTGGAGACTGTTAAGCAGGAAGTTGAGTCAAAATTTTGACAGTTGCGTGAACAAGTAAACGACCAAATGGGGAGTGTAGGGTCACCATTAGTCACTCTACCTTTCACCGGTGGGCATTTAGACCCAAAAGTGATCAAAGACTGCCTTCCAGAGTTTCATGGACGGCTCGAAGAAAATCCAACAAATTTTGTTAATGGGTCACTCAGTTTGTTAGGTCGAACTAACCTACCTACTGAAATTTATACTCAAGTGGTGACTCAACAGCTTAAGGGACAAGCTGTTTCTTGGTGGCTCAACTTGAAAGGTTAAAACCTGAGTTGGAGGGACTTCAAAAGGGAATTCATTGCAAGATTTTATTCCGAAGGTGTGAAGAGTGCAGTGAAGAAAAAGCTATTCACGGACATCCAACATACAGGCATGCGGGCAAGTGCTTTTATTATTCAGAAATATCAACTCTACAAGAGACTGAACCCACAAGAGTGTGAAGACAATGCAATGCACGATATAATTGAATTACTACATGATAAGATTAGGCTGTTAGTTAAAGTGTCGCAGCCCAAAACACTTGATGACCTAAGAACAGTTATTAGCCAACTTGAGGAGGAACACAAAATCAAGCCTTCAGAAGACCCTAATACGGTTAAGAAATGTTTCCAGTGTGGAAAATTTGGACACATGAAAAATAAGTACCCTACATTAAGATTTCAGGAAAACTAGGTGCGGTCCATTCTAAGGGGAGGGGGGATGGAAACCGGGTATTAGTTAGCCCTCAAATTGGAAAAAACTCCTATTAAGCCAGTGATGGATGAGAAATGGATTGGCCAGATTGTTAGTGATGGAGACCATTCTTGCCCAGCTATTTATTTAACAATTGGAAAAACCAATTTTAAGGCTATATTAGACAGTCAGGCTAGTAACTCTTTCGTAAATAAAACTGTGGCTGATTTATTAACCCCTATGGTACCACACCATTTGGACCAATTAAAAGGGGCTATCAGTAATGTAACCTACTCTGTAGAAGAACAAACGCTCCTGGCAGCCAAGTGTATGGATGAGGATATTGAAATAACCATTGCTGTAATTAGAGACTTGCTTCCTGAGATTATATTGGGCCACGATTTCTTAGTTGCCTTTGATGTTATCTTGGACTATGCAGCCCAGGAAATATTTCTAGGCAAAAATAGACGTCTAAGAGTGACATGGTGTGATGGTAGCAGCATGACTCATGTCAAGGCTAAAGACAATGGAGTACACATGGATGAGCTAAAGTTTGGGCCTCTTCTACCGAAAGAAGAAAATCACCTGAAAAATTCATTGAAAGAATTTCCAGAAGTCATTACTAATGACATTGGTTTTACCACAACAGTAACACACAGTATCAAATGCAGTGATTACTCTCCAATCAAACAATGTCCATATCCGATGAACCCAGATATACATAACTTTATAAAAAAGAAAGTTCAGGAGATGGAAAGACAAGGGTAAATTGAACCATATACCTCTGGTCGTCATCCTCGCCTCTACCTCTACCAGTCGTCTACCTCTGGTTGGGTCTCGCCAATATACCTAGTGAAAAAGAAAAATTGATATTATAGACTATGTGTTGACTTTCGCCAGCTGAATGAAAGAACAGATAGTGACGCTTACCCCATGCCTGACCTGAAGGACCTGTTGAAGCAAGTAAATGGAGCCAAAATTTTCAGCACATTAGACCTACATTCTGGATATTGGCAGGTGGAGGTAGAAGAGAAATCCAGACCCATGACTGCCTTCACTACGCCAAAGGGTTTATTTCAATTCAAAGTGATACCTTTTGGTTTAAAGAATGCCCCAGAAACATTTGTGCGGCTGATTGATAAGGTGCTGTCAGGGTACATTGCAGATTTCTGCCAAGTATATTTGGATGATATTGTAATTTACTCTAAGAGTCTCCAAGGGTCTCATTTTGTGCATCTGGCATAAGTACTGGAGAGGATGAAAATACATGGGTTGAACTGTCAACTAACGAAGTGTTACTTCGCGGCCAAAAGTGTAGAGTATCTTGACCAAGTCCTGACAGCCAAGGGACTGGAAAGGCAGCCAGAGAAGAATCGGGCGATCGAAGAAGCGGAGCGTCCCAGAACTAAACGACAACTACGTCAGTTCCTAGGCCTATGTGGATGGTACAGTAGCTCTGTGCCACACTTCGAGGAAAAGGCAACACCACTTACTGACTTACTACACAAGGACCGGCAATTTAAGTGGACCCATAATGAAGAGAATGCATTCCAAGAGCTCAAGAAAGGAATAGGAAGACTAGCAGAAGAGCAGCAATCCCTGATTAGCTCATTCTGACCCCCAGAGGCAGATTTGTCTACAGACCGATGCCAGCAACTTAGGTTTAGGGGCAGTGATGTTTCAAGAGAGGGTTGGGGCGGACGGGATGTTGTAGAATATGCAAGCAGGAAATTATCTCCCACTGAAAAACACTATTTTACAGCTGAAAAGGAGGCCTTGTCCGTGGTATGGGGTGTAGGTAAATTTAGAGGGTTTTTGGAAGGTAGGAAATTTCAGTTATGCACTGATAATGCGGCCTTGAAGTGGTTAAGTACTGTATCAGGAACAAAATCCAAATAAATGCGATGGGCATTGCTATTGGCAGAATTTGGATGTAATGTGTACCATCTTCCTGGGGTCAATAACCAAGGAGTTGATAGCTTGTCACGGCATCCGGTAGCAGAGCCGGAAACAAATAATGTTATTCCAGAGAGATAAATACCTCAAAGACAAAAGACCGTAGTCGGTGAGCCTGTAATAATGATTGTCCAAGAAGAATTTAATTTGGAAATCTTAAAAAATGGCAAGAAGAAGATATGGCATGTAAGGCCATGATTCAATGGATTGGTAGACGGGGTTCTCATAACCAACCGGTTCCTAAAGAATATAAGATGTGCTACAAAAACTTCCGGTTGGAGAAGGGTCTCTTGATGTATTCGTCACATATTTCTAACATGCCTTCTGTAGTAGTTGTCCCCAGGTCACATTCCATGGTTATCCTGGAGAAGTTTCATGACAGCTCTGAAGCCGGTCATCCAGGGGGTGAGGAGACATTTCAGCCCATCCGTAGAAGATTCTTCTGGATTAATATGCGCAAGGACATTATTACATATGTACAAGGATGCTGCATCTGCGCTTGCACCAAGGCAAGCAACCAGAAGGCGGACACAAGCAGGCGAGGACTACGGCCACATCGGTCTTGGGAAGTCATAGATCTCGATCTGATGGGTCCTTACTCTAGGACTCCAAGGGATAAGGCGGGGCTTCTCGTAGTCATCGATATCCTCACCAGATGGGTGGAAGCCTTTGCTGTCCCAGAGGTGATAACAGGGCAAATTGT
Organism: Ceriagrion tenellum; assembly: GCA_963169105.1. Lineage (NCBI taxonomy): Eukaryota > Metazoa > Arthropoda > Insecta > Odonata > Coenagrionidae > Ceriagrion > Ceriagrion tenellum. The sequence goes on along the minus strand of OY720634.1, from coordinate 132,985,731 downwards.
TAGCTTCCTGCAAGATGAGGTCTTCAGCCGTTTCGGGTATCCCTGATGTATTCTGTCAGACAATGGAAGCCAGTTCACATCAAAAAGGTGGCAACAGCTGACAATAGACTGGGGGGTAGAGCACTGGACGACCCCTATCTACATCCCAAGGGCCAACCCTACGGAGCGACGGAACCAGGAGTTGAAACGGATGTTGCGGATCCATTTATTGAATAAAGAGCACCAAATGTGGTACCGTCAAATACCACAGTCACTCTCCTCCTTACGACAACGGATTAACCGTGTCACTGGCTACTCCCCTGAAGAGCTCTTTTTAGGAAGACAATTTTATCGTTCTGGCGATTGGATTATAACACCAGGGCCGGACGACAGTGCAGTCTCCACTTGGCAGAATGACCAGCAGGCAGAGGTCCAGAAAAGGTGTGCGCTGGTGGAGAAAAGAATTTCTGACCAGGCCAAAGCACAAGACATTGGGGAATACCAGGTGTTCCAACCAGGACAGAAAGCACTGCGACGCAATCATCCTGTCAGCAGTAAGATCCAAGGATTCCATGCAGGACTAGGACCAAAGTGGGTCGGACCTGTTGAAGGGATAAAAGACTGGGACATGGTGTGTACATCCTGAAAACGACTCCTCCAGTTAAAGTACATACAGCAGAGCTTAGGTTGGTAAAACAACCCCTTCGTGGACATGGTGGACCAGATGCTATAGATGCTGACGTGAAGCCAAGAAAACCAGATATGGAGCAATCCGATCATGCTGAGGAGGAGTTAACCATGCCAAGGAGAAGCTGGACGATGCCCGAAGGATAGTCCGGGAAGACAATCATCTAAGACCTCGAAAATTTAAAAAAGTGCTTTAGGTTATCGGGGGGATAATTGACGCATGTCAAGTGTATAAATGTTTAATTGATTGATAACTTGAATCACTTATATGTATGTATTTATGTATTCATTTTTGTACTACTGATTTTAATTTTTTTTGTTTGCTAACATGTTTAATCATTATTGTCATAGTGATGACAAAGATAAACAATTGATTGTTGGATTGAGAAGAGAGGAGATCTGAGAGCAAGATGGAGAAGTCAAAATGAGACTGTAATGGAAAGTGTAATAGTACTGGTTAATAAAAGTTGATTAAAGAAGAATAATGAGAAAAGTGCAAAGGGATATCAGAGGGAATCGCTTTGGCACGATATCCTTACATCCACCAGTATCCATCTTCAACTCCGCTTCCCCGCTTCTACAATGAAAAATTAAGAGTGCCATTAGCCACTGACATAAATATTTCCTTTACAAAAGCATAATTTTTAGATATTTTATCTCCAGCTCTTCGAATGAATCCAATTTCCTTCATATAAATCTCTGAGTTTGAGACACACAAAGTTGGTCAATAATCAGAATATCCTCAGTAAAAAAGATGGCCACTTTTGAAACCTGAAAATCGCGTTAATGACACAACCGACCAAATGTTTTCAACGAATTGACCAGTATGGGATCTAGATTACCTCATAGGGGCCTCGCTGACGGGCGTGGTCAGCACGGCAGGATTCGATCCCATGATGCAGTGTGGCAGGCGCGTGAGTTTAACTTCCGCACGCCACCGCAGACTGGACGATTGCTGCACGGAAACATTTATCAAGGCAATGCCGTTGCGGCTATCCTGTATTTATTGTGCTTGTGGCACGGGGTTAAATGAAATCTGATAAAAAGTGCTGCGCTTGAAAATTGATTTTTATAATTTAATATTTTTGGCCGATAAGTCAACGCTTTCAATGCATGACTAATTGGCTAAGTTTGGCTACGGGCTTCTAACGACATTGTATTCTCGAAGCTATCCGAGGTATTGGAAAAATCGGTGAGCCGAATCAAATGATGAAAGACAATCTTAAAAAAATCATTTTTTGGAACTTTTCTACCCTGGACATAATGGGAAGAATTAAATGCATCTAAGTGCTGGGTTGCTTGAAATAATTTGAAAATGTTATAATAAAACGAAATAATGTTGTTTGCCGAGTTGCCGAGAAATAAAAATCAAATTCTAAAGCGTTTGAATTTTTGTTCCAAATTTTAGTATTATTTGTGAATGAAAGATATCCACTGAACAAAATTAGAACCGGCATTTTCCATAAGATTCTTACGTCATAAGCAATTTACTACGTGTCAATTTGTCGAATGCCTTTTTTAAATTAAGGAATATCGAGATTATATCCTTGCATTCATCGATCATTATATTAATTGAAGGTCTTGAAATAGGAGTGTCGTGCAAAATAAAAGAAAACAGGAATGGCAAATAAGTCCTTAGGAGGAAAGAACAATATTTTTCTCCTACATGACTTTCCATCACGCAATGAATGAGCATAAATACTCATTGAGAGACTTGTAACATTTGAAACCTACGACTCAACCTCTGTACTTTATGTTCAAACTCGAAATAACCCATATAATAAGCCTCTTACAACCAATTTCCTCCGGGTTCATCCATTGTTGTATATAATGGTTGTGTGAACGTATTAAAAGGTGAAAAAACAGACAAAAGATGCAAGAAGAATTCGATACGAGGCGAATTGTTAGAGAGACTTTGGCGCTTAATGGGGAAATGAAGAAGCCCTCTGATAACTAAATCGAGCCAATCTCTGGGGATCCACGGCAGATAACGATGTTTTTGATGACTTACTTTTACGAAAGCCCTCAGATTCCGCAATATTATGCTGATTTTATTCTCATGCAAATTATATGCAGCAAAATCGATTGGTGAGGAGAACAAAGACTCTAAACTTACGAATACTACCCCAGTGATCATGATAAGCATTCCGAGGACTATCTACAAAATTTGGCAAAACGTGGAACCGGACTGTTGAACTCAAAGCTCAAGCAAATCTTCGTTCCGGCTGGCTGGCGTGCGACCCAACAGTATATCTCCGTCGTACGGTTGACTAATTAATATATCAAAATTAGTAACATGTAAGTGATTCCAAAAAATATCTGGGGCTGTAAACATCACTCTAATTCGTTTGCAAACTAGCTTACAAGCTTTATTCCTGGCAGATGCTGATCATGAATTATCGAATTTACAATTATTCATCAAATATTTATATAAATCGAATTCAATTGAAATTCCCGCTTTCCCGCTGCTTCGCTGACCCTTTCACTGCCATTGTAATTTGTTTAATTAAGTATCAGGACCACATAACCGTCGTTATTTATCCTTGTATTTCTCCTCCCACAGTTGTTTTCATTTGGCACAATGTCTCAGAGGTTTTCAACAAATCCATTCCGTCGTCTTCACCATACAGTCAATGAAGATGCCGTCACTTTATTGCAAAGCTCCTAGTATTAGAAACAAACCTTGGTAACCAACTAAACTTTTAACCATATAAGGTCAATATAATGTAATCAATATATATTATAAAAGAAAGTGTACAACGTGCGTGCCGCTAAAACTCAGAAATGAGTCCCAGTACGATCAAGGGAGTTATATGTTGTGGTAGCCCTCTATCCCCCATCTATGAAGAATTTTCCTGTTTTTACCTGAAGGGCGTGCTTTTGAAGATATAAGTGCTGGAAGTTTCGCCCTCTAGGAATTTCTAGAACAATCCAGAACATTCGAGAGTATTTGAGAGCATTCCACAACATTCCAGAATGTTCCTGGATGTTCTGGAATGTTCGGGAATAGTCTGGAACATTTGGGAACATCCCGGAACATCCCAGATCATTGTGGAACATTCCAGAACACTCTCGAATGTTGTGGAATGTTCTGGAACATTGTGGACCATTCGAAGCCTTTTTGGTATGGGTGGGGCTACCCATTGGTAGGGGTATATAAAGCAAGATCCGTCGTGAGTTCGAACGTCAGTTTCTTATCAGTGACGAAGGAAGGAACCGAAAAAGAAGTGAAAATTCCAAAGTAGTGCAGTGAGTGAATAAAAACAAACAGTGAGGTGTGAGTAGTCAAAGTGATACAGTGACTGAATATAAATCGAAAATAAAGTGTGAAAAGTGTGTTAAGTGTACTTAATGTATTTGTTTATAAAAAGTTGATTTGATTTATATTTTATACAATGCCCAAATGTAAAAGAGGAGGAGATCTTGCCAGTTCTGAATCAAAACGCCGAAAACAAAAAGAATTGCTAGACCAAATTTATCCAAACATTATTCTCAACTATACCAATCCGGAGTGGCTATTTCAAAGGGAAATTTTGGCAACTAAAAATAATATTGTCGACGATATCAACTTTAATATTCAAAAGAAAATTCCCGAAGAAGAGAGAATATACAAATCGATCGATACGATGGTAAACGTTGAAGAAAGTGTCAACTTCACTACAGAATTTCTAAACTCTTAGCAAGTGCCAGGAATGCCATTATACTGCCTTCGACTGAAAATTGGATCACCGATCATACTACTCAGAAATCTCAACTCACCAAAACTATGTACAGGAACAAGGATGTTCGTCAAACAGCTATCGGATAACATCATCGAAGCCGAACTTATGACTGGAAAGGAAAAAGGACACACAGTATTTATCCCCAGAATACCACTGATCTCTGCTGAACTGCCATTCCAATTTAAAAGATTTTCAATCAAATGATCCTATAGTTTTACAATTAACAAAGCGCAAGGACAAACTTTAAAACATTTCGGCATCGACCTCAAAGACTCTTGCTTTTCTCACGGTCAATTATACGTAGCTTGCTCTCGAGTAGGAAATTCGAAAAATACATATATACCCCGGATAACAAAATGAAAAAATGTTGTTTATAAACAATTATTGTAAATAGTTTAATAGAATATTTTTTCAATAAAATGTTTTACCTCTTATATTTTAAAGTTTATCCTTTTATTCCAACTACCACACAATCTCATGTCAACTCCCTGAGCGAAGCCGGGTACCCCAGCTAGTTTTAATATAAGAGTAATTTTTTGTGATAGCTCGATGACGAACTCTGATGATAATGTACTCCCATCTAAACCAGTTAGTCTTATTAAAAAATAAGTGAGAATAATTGCCGAGATTATTTCTTAAACTATGTGACGATTCCACTCAGTGATTTCGCCTCCCATCACCTCTTTGCGAATCTCCCGTACATTTTATATTCTTGTGCAAATCAACAAATCAAGTTATCCAGTTACCATGTCTCTATGCTGCCACACCAAATCCCCACACCTATAACAAACTATATTTTCTACTTCTATTTATCACCCTTGTAGCCACCACATGGGTGTTTGGCAGGGGGTGACTTCTCATCAACATGAACTAGAGTGAAGGAAATAACTTTCACCGACATGCACAACATAATGGGCATGCTACAAATGTGACAGAAACCATCAAATTAATCTATTATGTATCTACGTAAACATGACGCAAGAGTCATGCAGGAAACATGCAAAAAATGGTGTTATCACAATTCGGCAGATTAATAAACATGCATTAGGGGGTATACGAATTAATCAGCTACACTACCTATCAACTAACTAACTTCATCTACATCTATATCTACGAAATACCGTGCAAGCCACCAATAGGGTGTGTGGCACGGGGTGACTCCGCACCAGGTATGCAGCACTCATCCCAGTTCAAATCAGAACCACGCACGTTCATTCGAATGCCAGGCGGAGGCCACAAGCAGTCAGGGCAACGGTACGACGTTAGAACAGAAACCAGGAGAGTGATACGTAGAAGAACATGCTACCATGCAGTACACTAATCAAGATATAACTACTGGTTAGTATTATTAATGCGACAAATAAATAGCACTACAAGGACATGCAGGAGTATATCATCCCGGAGATTGCATGCGAGTTAAGTAGCTAATAATGATGTTAACATATTTAGCCCGAGTGCAAAAACCTATTTTACCTAGTCAGTATCCTATAAATGATCTATCACAACTATTATGGTCCCTTATTGTAAGTGGAAGAAATGACACATTAAATCTATCGGTTCTGCAGTCTATTTCCTTAATCTTATTCCTGTGATCGTTTCTATCAGAATAGTTTGGCCCCAGAAAAAGATGTTGAACGTACGGCAAAAAAGTCCGCATCAAACTTTTGTAAAAGATTTAACCTATATTTCTCCCTGCGATCGGATAGAGGTTCCCACCCTAATTCCCTCAAGCATCTTGTAACACTACTATATTTATCATAGCAATTATTAACAAATTTAGCTGCCCTCCGCTGTATTCGATCTATATCTGAAACTAGTCCTACTTCGTAAGAGTCCCATATACTAGCGGCGTACTCCAAGTGGGGTCTCACGAGAGAAAAATAACATTGCTCCTAAACCTCCTCGTCACACTTTCCTAGTATTCTTTTAATAAATTCTAATTTACGACTTGCCTGTCCACAAATTTTTCGTATCCTTAGTAAACACACCGGGGCTTTTATGAATTTCGAGACTGTTACTCGGAGACGACCAATATAAGGTTCATTTACCGTTTTAACCGCCCTCGAGACTAGCAAAATAGCGTTGAGTATGTGGCACATCAAATCTGAGGGAGAAATTAACCCAAGGGATGTGATTTATCACCGGTTAAAATAAAGGTGAAAATATTCAACCATGTGTGGGAATGCGTCGCTAGTTATGCAAATTAATGCTCCTATTCATATCTTTCTCGCGAGAGTAGATCTAGGTGAGGAGATGCACCTGCCTGACTGAAAATCTTAATGGGAAGCAGGTGGAGATTGGCGTGAAAAATATGCACATAGGTGTGTCATTGTAAGGTTTAGCAGCGGGGGAAAGCTGACGGAAGCATTGGAGCGTCACAATCTCGGTCTGGAGGAGGCTACTGAAAATTAAGTGGGTAAGGACTAGTGGTTTGGAGGAAAGCGGCCGAATTCCCTATGGAAAAAAGTTGCAAGCAAAAATTAGATCGGAGCATCCATGACTACATTTTTGGTGCCGTTTCCGGTGTGCGGCTGCGTGCTATAGCACGCGCTCATCTAGTCATATTTTATGGGTTATACGTTGGAATTTTCGGTATATTTTACAGCGGTAAAAATCAGTAAAAATTGCTCCGATGAAGAGTACACTAAATCAGTGAATTGAAGTATGAAATCAATGATATTTGTTTCAGCATTGAAACCAACACTTAAGTGCGGATAAGACAAATGTAAAGGCATTGTCTATACCAATACGAAGACTTGCGCTGGTCCAAAAATATGGCGGACGTTCTCAAGACCATGCATAAATCGTATTTTAGTGATTGCGATATATTTTGAGAGTGTATCTAGTAATATTACCAATCCAAGAGTCGGTGCCACGTAATTGGGTAATTACAAATTATTGAATGTGTGCTGACAAGTATTTTAATTTCGTAACTTACTTTAATAGATCCCATGCGAATGCAAGTTTTCGGAAAAACCTAACATCATGTGATATAATCGTATATTTCGCTGCACATATTGAAGAATGAGCTCTGAATGGTACTTATTCATAAATCTTATGTGTCATACAATCATATCGAATTGGTTTAATCTTAATTGAACCACTATTGACGGCTTTACTACGTAATATTATGACGAAACTTCATGGTAATGTCTTGTATGTTGATGTTAAGAATATTTATCGAAACTTACAGTTCGTATTTCAAGTTATTAGTGATTATATTACTTAATAGAAACGAACATATGAATGAACAAATAATATGGTGTTAGGTTTTTCCGATAACTCGGATTCGCATGGGATCTTTTAAGGTAAGTTACGAAATTAAAATACTTCTCAGCATATATTCAATCATTTGTATTTAACCAAAAAACGTGGCACCTACTTTTGGACTGGAAATATTGCTAGGTACACTCTCAAAATATGTCGCAGTCATCAAAATACGACTCATATATGGTCTTGAGAACGTCCGCCATTTTTTGGACTAGCACAAGTCTTCGGTTTGGTGTATTTGGTGAGTTGTACATCCGCCTTGTGAAATAGTCACGTGACTTATAACTTGTAGACTTGTCGCTCTGAGAAACATACCCCTTGTGTCACTGGTGTAATATATAATTGACAGCAAAAAATCGAGGGAAACAATCATAATAATGCAAACAATTATCAATCTCAAAACTAATTTTACCATCACACGTTTTACATCATCACGTTAATTCATCTGCACTTTTACATGGTATATTTAGATTTTTAAAATGTTAAAGCACTCCCGTGAGCAAGCGTGCCACCCATTCTCCGATGCATTTATGAATAATTACTCAACCTTTGCCAATTGACTGGTGAGAGATGGAGATAGTCACATGCAAGTCTTCATGTTAGGAGAGAACGGATCGAACGTCAACCCGTCGCAGTGTGTGATACTGCGAACTAATAGATCGCTTGGATTTTATTACATTAAATTATTTCGCCGCGTTGGATAACCTAGTCAATTTTATTCATAAATGCCCGCAGCAGTCAGTAGGAAACGTGGTCGGCGAGGGTGCGTGCCTGGGTGTCGACATTAATTCGGCTCTATTCCGGCCCGTGTAACCGTAACCCGGCGTGGATGATTCTAGTACTATTTCCATCGACGCAAAAATAGAAAAACGAAAAAAATAAATGAGAGGCTTGCGGAACAGCCGCGGGGGCTATGAATAGAGAGCGGTGCGCGAGGGGCAGACACAATGAAGAGGTTCGGGAGGTGCAGGGAGGGCAAAGGGGGGGAGGGAGGGAGATGGGGTGGGAAGGAAGGGAGGGAAGGAAAAGAGGGGAGAGTTGAAGTGCTCCACGGGTGAGTGGAAAGGAAAAGTGAAAGTGAGATGCTGCAGAAGGGGTAGGGGAGAGAGAGAGAGAGAGGAATGATGAAGTACAGAGGGAGAAAAAAATATTCCAAGGGAAGGAGGAAAAGAGAATGAAAGGGAAAGGACAGACTACTGAGAGTGAAAGGATATGGCGGAGTGCGGATTGGGGGAAGGACGGCGATAGGAGAGGCCTCCTCGCTGCTGCAAAGAAAAAAAATAATAATAATAATCATAACGAAAACTTTTAACACCGAAAAAAATCTATTTCGTGACTTCACTGTTGTGTCCATACGCATACATTTGTGTTTTTGTGTGTTTGCATATGTGTGAAAAACAAGTCCGAGACCAGAATGAACGTCTAAACTTCTGCCCATGCACTACATGTTTTTTAAACTCTAGTTAATGCTTGAATTTTTTTTGTATTCACAAGCAATTATGCACTACGTTATCAGTTCACTATCTTTTAAATGCGCATACATATTCCATCATATATCATGTTTTCGAGCGAAAATCACGTTTTGCATAGTTTATGTATAATTATTTTCGCTCAGTGCAATTGTGTAGATGAAAAATGTATTAATACCAATAGCTACTGCAATATTGACAGCATGTCTTAAAGTGTAGTGCATGTTGGTGAAAATTTATGAAAGGAAAGAAAAAAAAAGATAGTTTGAGCCAGTATTTGCAGGTTTTCTTTCTAATCCACTAACAGTCCTAGTTCCGCTGATTTCATTATGGTACATTATTGTGCGTTTTGGTCGCCTCCAACCCCAGAGCATTGAGGTGGCTTGCAGGATATTATGTAGATTTGGATGTAGCTTTACAAAAAAGAGGTAGGAGGAATTAATACAAACTTTTGACCTTTCTCAATTCATTTCTTATTCTGTTTTCTACGCTTACATTAGCTTTATACTCGTATAATTAATCGCGATTAGTGATACCTCCAATGATCCCCTTCCAGGGCACGCAAATTACCATAAAGCACAACTTTCAGGAGCTCTGGAGAGAGTCACCCCAATGACAATTTAAATGTCGCCCATGAATAATTGTTGCCCTTTCATTTTCACCTGCGCCCCCGCAAGTGTTTTTTTTACATTTTTGCACGCGTCAGCGGTCCACAAGCCGGCGGCGCCGCAGTAGCTATGGCGTCAATTAAATTAAAAGCGTGCAAACTGAGCGGAAGAAAGTCGTCGAGCGTGATTTTTGTCGTTTTTTGATCGATGCTTAAAATTCTCGGTGCATGAATATTAAGGAGAGCGTTATTTTCTTTATATTTTTTATTCTCCGTACACTGCAGACCTCTCGACAATGGTTTAAATTCCGATAAACCCCACGCCAATTATAAGGGAGAAAAGTTAAAAAACGTTGAAAAGCAACAATCTGCTATTTTTGTCATTCTGGAGCTGCACGCTAACAAAACTCATATGCAAAGCAGGCGATACGTTAATCAAAGAGAAAACAAAGAGCGGTGTGGAGCGGCAAAATTATGGACGAGGATTTCTGAAAAATTAATAGCCAAAAAAATATAATAAAGCGAGTAAACAATACGATAAAGGTTTTTCACGGGGCCAGAATGACTGTGAGAGTTGCACGAATATTTAATCATGGTTAAATTGCTCTTAGCTGAAAGCAGTTGGGTCACAGAGTTAGATGTTATGACGCTGGAACGTTATTTTACGCTCGAGGGAGTGACTCATCAGGTTAACGAAACGAGCGTCGATGTATTCGCAGGGTCACTGTGCCGTCGGAGAAGAGTGTTTGGGGAACATGTAGGTATGTAGGTTAGGAATGCGACTACAATACGTCTAGCTCATGCGAGTAAAATAGATACCAGAATCCGCACAGTTGAAAATATAGGTATCACTTGACAATTACTTTTATATGCATAACAGTTCCGTAAATGCAAAGTCGATGGATGAGCCGATGAATTTATAAGGCTCTTTTAAAAATGATATATGCACAATTGCTTAATCAAGCTGTTCACACAAATGCTTAATCCAGCTGTTCACAGTATTCGATGCAATTGCCATTTTCATTCCTCTATTCCAAGTTCTACTGCCGTATAATGGAAAGCTACTTACGTATGTATGCGCACACGCCACTTAACAGCTTATTCAGTCAAATAGCTGATAACATTATGGTATTTCTCGGGGTGGATAGTTCATGTCTGTTATGAAGTCACCACTCCAGGTACCCTTTAGATAGCTTGCAGGGTACCGCGATACTATAGATGTAGATGTGAGTTTCAATGAAGCGCTTTCTTACATCGAAGTTTGTGCTGCTGGCTGTACGTCAGCTAGAATATCTTCGTGACTTATGCGGCTCGACTCTTTATTCAATTTCAATTATTCCGTCGTCGGTGATCCTACCTCCCAGATAGCCGAGTTTTTCCGATCACTCCTTTTTTTGCTCTCCAATCGTCATGGTGATATTTTATTTGATGTTTAATAGTATATTGTGTAACGAGTGCGGTATAGTTGTGAATATACAGGCGGCGCTCAAGTAGCGTTGTACCACACGAGTTGAAAACACTATTTTTTATCATAAGGGCGTGGAAATAATACATATAAAATATATAATTTTAATAATAAAAATAATATTCCTAATATTAATATTATAAGCTATAAAAACCTGTGAAAATTTCCCGTTAAAAGCCATTACTCAGATTGCGGAGGAAAAATGCCATTGTTGAAGTATGAGAAAAATTGACAAATCGATCAATGAAAAAGTAATTTTAAGCAAAAATGAGTTTGAAAAAATCTATTATAAGAATCAAATACTTAATTATTCCTGCCATCTGTTATCGATAATTTCAACTCCTCTATCGTGATTGAAGGAAATTTAAAAATGAAAAAAAGGAAACCTTTGCACTGATTCAAATTCTTTTACTGTGGGAGCAAAATATGGGCTCTAAAGGCCCTGAGACCTTGGCTCCTATGTATTTCTCGTACTCTACATTCCTTAAAATTCTGAATCTCAGGAGAGACTGTCTATTAGTTTTCGAGAAAATAGCAAATACATAGGTAAGAGAGAGACAATTGAGCGGCTTTTATGATTAAAATGTTACTCTACGTGAATAAAAAAAGGAAACAGAACGTGAAGTGCACTGGTGAAGGCCTTCCATGCCTCTCTCTTCGATGAAATCGTGACGACGCCCCCTACTGGACAGTACTGAAGACTGAATCGAAAGTGGTGGGAGAAGCAATGGACTCTTGACTCTTGAAAAGGGAGAATCCCCTGAAGGGTTACTGGCAGGGATGGCAAGTTGGGGGTCGATCCGCTTGAGAGAGGGGGAGATCGGTTAAATTAGCGACGTTTATGCGAGATCCAGACCCCTCATCCTCCCGCGCAGCAACCGCAAGGGAAGTTCGGAAGGAGGAAGGAGACCCTGTATCCCCTTGGCATTCCCCCCCCCTACTCCCCCTTTTCCTTTCAACCGACGACCACGCCACTGGGTCACACAGTCGAATAATTAACACGTTTTACGCGTCCGGGGCGAATGACGGAAACGTTGATTAGGGGGCGCTAATTTATGTTTGTTAAAAACGGAGACGAAGGTGGATGAAGTTGAATGCAAATGGGTACGGTATATGATACATATCGCGTCGGTGTGTTTATTTAACGTACATTCTTTATATACCAAGTCTCCCGATGAAATCTTTCTTTAGCGTGTTTCTCTTAGACGCATTCGTTGCAAAAAATACTGACTATTGGCAAAAATAGAGGCACTCAGACAAAATACGAGTGGTTATGAAAGTTAATTTCTTATTCCAACGGCGAAATTAAGTTGAGGTTGTAGGAAGGGAAAGATTGAAAAGAAATGCATTCACTTCATGATGAAGCCCTATGGAATATAACATTCAAATAGGAGAGGCCTGGTGGAGTTATGCATCCACAGAAATGTTTTCAATAAAAATGGGAAATAAAATGCTAAAATCAGTCACTGAACCAATATTTTCCAAAGAGGTGCATTGAACTACCTATCAACATATTGACTTTTTTTGGACCATTTGAGGACTCAAAACGCATTTTCCAAACCTCGGCTAGTGGATAATTAGCGTCCATTATTAAAAAAAGATCCATTGTCTCCAAAGGAGGAGGGTAATTAATAAACAATATTTTGTCGCATTATGATATTCTCATAAATACAAATGGGCATTCAAAAAAGTTCATCCCCTTAAAACGATTGCTTTATCAGGAGGGAGAACACGATTTTTCGCTAAGGAGTTATTGAATTTTATCATTAAAATGCACTTATTAGTGGACTCTAAAATGCAATATGATACATCATTTCAATTTCTACATGTAGAGTTTTTAGTTCATAAAAATAATATATATGTGTACTGCACCGTATAATTCTGAACCAATTTCCTCTTCTCGCGAGTAGACTATATTGGTAGAATTTACTTTTTTTAAGTGTCCTACCGGTTAAGGTAGATTTATTGAATGACAGAGAATCTCCTCCCATTTTCTACTTTTTCAGGGGTCTATCTCGCTCTCATTCTCCGTTTCTTACATTCATTCAATTACATTTCATAAAAACCTACGGGTGTTTTACCGTTTCATTATTTGTGCATAAAAATGGATGGTTGAACTTTATTTACAGCGTATTCAACGTTTCTATGTCTCCTATTTCTCTCCTTAATGGCTCACCTTAATCACGCGTGGATGTTTCGCCGTTTTCCTGGTTCTCGCGTCTGAATGAGCCTATAAATGGTTTAATTAATACAAACGCGTAAACGGACATACTTTGACTGGGTGGGGGAAAGGAGGCGAGGCCGGATATAGAGACAGCCTGGGAACTGGCTGTGACGAACCAAGAGTGGAGGGGGAAGGCATGGAATTACGAATTGCTACGGGTTGGAATAAGGAAGACTTCCACCTTCCGAAAACTCGCTCATTACGCATGGAATCGTCACGGTTACGCAAACGGGGCAATAAAAACAGGAGGGAGGCTGTTGGAGGGGGGGAGGCGTTGTGAGGCAGGAGAGGGAGGGAGAGGTGAATTCGTGGAAGAACAAATATGAAGCATAAAGATGGAAGAGAGATAATGAAGACCAGGGAATACGAGGAGCGAGATTAGAGAGAGGAGAATGGAAGGAATAAGGATTTTAAGAGGAGGTGTCGTGAGATAGGAGGGGACAGGAAGAATGAAAGTGTTCGTAGGGATATCAAACGTGGGGGAGATGAAGTAGTTTGAATAGGTACGAAAAGTGCCGAAGTTGGAAAGACAATGAGAACTTTGTACCTTACGAGGAATAGTAAATTAAAATATAGAACCAGAGTAACTCTGTGCTACGTCTTAATGAATTTGATTGAAGTTCATCCATTCATGTACCTATACGAGCTTTTAATCAAAGGTTTTAGGTTCTATTTTTGTCAAAATTCTATGTAAAATAAGAGAAAACACTTTTTATTTCCACACGAATTATTACTTTGACCATGATTTCAACGAATAAACGGTATTATCAAGACAGCGTGGTCTGGAAAACGACGCTCAGGTTTCCATTGAAATCGCGGCTGACTCAGTATACCGTGTGGTAATAAGAAGTGTGTTAAATCTTTTCATTCATGTTTGCTAATCATATTTGTTAGTTTTATCGACATTAGTATACTAGTTGCTTTCCATCGCCAATAGTGCGTTGCTCCTTTCACAATACGACATGGCACTTTCTATTTTTAGACCCTGCTCACGAGGCAGTGCGCCTCAAACTGTACGGAAGCGGAGTTAACGTGCACTGGAAACTAGTCCGCCATTCTATCTTCATATTGATTTTTAGTGATGTGTCTAATATGAATTAGTTTTCAATTGCTCTGTAGTGAGATACTTATTATTAATGGATGACTTGAACTGATTCGATAAGGAGACATAAAACATTTGACATGACTATTGTGAACCAAAAAATGTGACAGACCGGCTGGTCATCAAACGTTTCGCCAACGCACGTTGTACATAATCGCCGTTTGTGTACTCTGATGTTCGCCGGCCCTTCTTGTGTGCGAACTTCAGTCCCTTGAATGTAATTTTCTCTATACTAGTAGATTATTGCTGAGTTGATTCTTGTGGTTTATTGACAAAAAATGAAGGAAAAAATTTATAATTAGGCACGATATCAAAAAATCTGCGAAGAAGTTAATACAGAAGTTTTCTTCGACTCCTACAAACGAAAGAACCTAGTTAAATTAATAATAAGTTATTAGTTATTTGAATATTATCAGTTTAATTGGGATGAGGTTATTGAAATGCGGAACAACGTAATTTTTTTTAGCTAGGGTTTTTAATATAAATTTTGAATTTTTTGACGGTAGAATATTTACACTCCCACCTACCTTTACTTTCCACTGATAGACCGAATGGAAGCATTTTTTTAAGCTCTGGGAATCGAATATAATTGTTTTAAATTATCACTCTAAGGTTTTGATAATGTTGCCGCGTAGTCTAGACTGTCGGACCGTAATTACTAGCCCAGGCTGGCCGAACGGCCATTGACCGTTCCACTCCACGGCAGGCTAGCCTCATAATTTACCAAAAGAGGTTCTTTTTTTACGTCAGGACCGGAAGAGTTGCGCCGTTTGAACTCGTCTTCCAATGATGTCTAGAGTCTCTATCTAAATGTGTGCTGGTTGCCCTGAGCTTTGCTAATATTCTCGTGGAAGTCTTTCAGATGAGCAATAATAATAATCATTCCACCAATCAATCCACCATTAGATATAAAATCAGTTGATATATAACCATCATATATATACCAGCAACCTTCCAAAGTGGAGTTAGGTACTCCTACTTTTTCTGTTACCATCTCAACATCAAAAGAGGCATGCATTTGATACCAATCACTACCATCGTAATTCCCAGCAAATCACGTTTTCACAACAATATGTGTCCTTGCAATCAGGAAAGAGGTTCATCAACTCAATCAAAATATATATACAAGTAAATAAAACGATATTTCGCAACTCAAACGCATACAGCAATACTTTAAAACATCAGCATATGCAAAAGTCACATATTACATACACTTTCCTATGCTATATAAATAGATTTTCAATGTTTGGTTTACAAAATAACCATAATTTTATTCAAGGTAATACAGGTAAATAAAGAAGAGTACACCGATTTAACATTGAAGTAGTTCAACGTGTTTTAAATTAGGAATGCCATTTTGGTGAAAAATAATGCGTTTTTTTCCAATTTATGAACGTATTTTTCTGATGAATAGTCTCAACTACACTCAGTAATAACGCATCATTTTTCTCTAACCATGTTTGAGAATTTATTTTACCTTCACCTGTAATCAGATGTTACCGTGAAATCTACCTCAAGGATGTGCAGCAGTGAGAGACCTCTAGTGGAAAACATGTACAGCATAACTGTATATGCACTATCTTAATGGCAATACCTTTTCCACTAAATATACTGTTAATTAACAGTTTTATAGCAAGATTTCATGTACACGACGGTATTTACCTACCATTTCACTTATGCAAGTTCGCCACTGTATGTACTTATTTATCAAGGTGACCATTAGTTAGATTTCAGTCATCTTAGGAGACAAAAATGCAACAAAGTTACTAGATTTTTATGACGCTCACTCTACCAGGCTAAAATATTTTTAAATAAATAAAAAAAGTTATGCTAAAAAATAATTAGTATCCCACCCAAAAAAATAAATGTTGAATAAAAGTAAAATAATGAGAACGAGAACAACGATACCTATCGTCACCAATAACCGTATTTTTGGCATCTAATATGGTCCCTTTTCGTGCGCGGAAACAGTTAAATTTTGAACCTGTCTGTTGTGCAATATATCTCTCTAGAACTATGCACGTGATCATACTTACCACAGTAGCTGGGATACTCTTTCGTCTCCAAAGCTGCGGTAACTCACCTCTAATTTAATCAGGAGATTAAGCCTCTTCTCTAATCTACGCTCTGGCAGCGATTCCTATTCCATCTCGTTCGATAGCCTCCCCTCATTACTAGACTTATCATAACATCTCTGTACAAACCCGGCTGCTCGATGCTGGACGCGATTTAATGCCGACTCAAACGTGCATGCTTCATAAGGATTCCAAATGCTAGACGCGTTTTCAAGGTGGAGTCTGAAGAGTGGAAAATAACGGCCCTCTATAACTTCCTCATCGTTTTCCTTAGTTATTGTTTTATTAATCATAATTATGCAATCTTAAATAACATGTAAATTGTGGAAGACCTGATTTATCTATTGTATAGTTTTAAACAGAATAAATACAATAAAATGACGACACCGACAAGCAATGGATAACAAGAGGCGAATACGTCGGACTCTGGTTTCTTGTTGCCACAACCAGTTGTAAAGATTGCAGAATGTGGACAAAGTGCACAATCAAGTCAGTACCCGATAAATTACAAAGAGAGTGGCCGAATATTCGGGTGTGCATAAAATAAAAGACAGGGACTGAGGGAGGCAGAAGTGAGAACAAGAGTTTGGACATGAACGAGTAAGATGACTTTACATTGATCGTGCAGTAAAGAAAAAAGGGGTAGCATGATGAGAATGAATCGAGATAAAGTATATTAAAAGAAAGGCATTCGGATATCAGAGTATAGTGATGCGTCACAACAACGGACGAGGTGTACAAGAAATGAGCGATTTGAACAGAGGCGTAGAGCGTCTACGAAATTACTATTTCTAAAGAGTGAATACCAATTATCGTAATAAATAAATATGTGCCAATTACCAAAAATTTATCTTACATCGGAGGCTAAGATCTTTCGATAAGTGTCGAGTGGAGAGTGGTTAGGAAAGAGTCTAGAGGCGGGAAAGGAGTGCATTTGACGACACGTGGTGAGAAGGAAAATGATAAAAAACATACTCGCGTGAGTTTCTGAAAGAAGCATCCAGATATCACATGGTGCAGTATTTTCAGGTATCGCATTGGATGCTCTGAAATTGAGGGAATAGACGGGTTGAGTTTGTATGTTGCTGAGGGAAATGGCAGGAGAAGTGATGGAAGGACGAGACCGTTCGAGAAAAGAAATGGGAATATGACGTAAATGCACCTGGGCAAGCTGCTGAAAAGTTCGAAAACTGAAACACTTTGGACGAGCAAAATAGTCCATTGGTGGATTTCCACAGAAGTAAAGAGGAGTAACGAGCTGATATCATGTGATAAAGTATCAAGCCACCGGGAGATAAAATGTTTCAAGTTTAGGATCAGGGGTAAAATGGCATTGGAAGGAGGAGTATCAGGTATCAAGTAAAGTAATTTTTCAAAATGGGTGGCAGGGTAAGAGATTACCAACAGAAAATACGTGCAACGGAAATGAGTGAATACGAACGGAATCGCTGAAAAATTACCAAACTCTCGCCCGCAATGCTTATAATTGTTACCGGAGAATGGTTTGAATAGAAGGCGGGCAGGGTGATGAAAGGTGGGACATTCGAGTCGCGAGTTGCGAGAGAGCGGAGACAAGAAAAGAGTCGATGATATGAATAAATCAAACGGAAAAACTCAAATGATCAACGTAAGAAGTAAGGGGATTGCAACGAGCTATTCTCAACATCAAAATGAATTGATTAAGTTGAAACTTAGGACGGAATCGGTTAAAAATTATTGTGACATTCTTCATAGTGAAATTTTTTTCATAGAGTGATGTCGTTCCACCAAGTGAAGTATTAAAATTAGAAATAGAAAAGTAAGTAACATAAAATTCACCTTGTTTTGGCTACGATACTTCCTAATTTCGTTTCGTATCTGGAAAGGGAAGATAGTGTGTGATAGGTTAAGGGGTATAGAGAGGGTGTAGAAAGGTAAGAGAGTTCGGAGAGGACGATTATTACTCGGTAAAAACAAAATGCAGCGAGTAATCAATGCTAGTAACTGGAAAAACTCCCAGGTAACGGAAGCTACTTTTTGGTATCGGATCGGGAGTTGAACAAACAGAAGGGGGTAGGGAGAGGGTGTGAAGAGGTGTGGAGAGAGGGCTGGGGAGGAGGGATGTATAAAAGAAGTGAGGCGATGCTTCGGAAGGGCAGGAAACGCTGAATGAGAGCCAGGATACGAGAATGAGGAGGAATGAGGGAGGAGAAGGGTGGGAGGGTGAGGAAGGGAAGTGTGGCATGCGAGGGTGTGGTGGGGTTGGAATGCGCGAAAGCAGGAGACGGAGGGTGGGGGAGGGGTAAGAGGGTGTAGGGGAATGCTCTCGGAAGTGAGAAGAGGAGGGGGTAGCGAGGACAAAATGCGACTGAATGGAGTGAGGGGCAGAGGGGTAGGCTTCGAAAAAGAGGGGAAATAAGGTAAGAGAAGGGAATATTTTTTCACGGAAGTTCCAACATAAAAAGAATACCGTCAAATTTTTCCATGTCCTGGGTACTCATAGAAAAACGCTTCGTTTTTTATGACGCATTTAGAATCTTACTCTTCAGCATTACTTTTTACAGCCCCTTATTGAAATGACTGAGGCTTACAAGCATTAGTGATGAAGCATAGGAAAATATTTTTTTTCTATTCACGCACTATAAAATTCGTTGTCACCTGCGTGACTTTGTGTAATATGCTCAGCATTTAAAATTAGAAGGGCAACTTATTTTAAGAGTTATTCCATATAAATTTATTTCACTCTCAACCTCGGTTTCGACGTAGCACGTCATCATCATGGATCTGGTCATGTGTGGGGTAAATTAATGTGGAATAACGACGATGCTTTTCTCATTTAAAATCACTTAATACATCAATAATAATTTAAATAAAAAATTGATACTAGAGATGATTTGTTTTTTCAAGGAAATCGAAGACAATAAGCTCTAGATACAAACTGATTTTATTAATTTAACAATCAATATATTTTTACTGTAACTTAAGAACAAAAGCGCGCGTTCATTGGAAATAGCGCTGCAGATGGTAACCCGAAGTGGAAAATTATCCGTTCAGAATTATACTCTTCAACTTACAACATTTTTTATATCCTGTTTATGCTTTTTGTTAACAAAAGTTTTCCAAAATTCAAAGGATTATTTAATTTTTTATATTTTGAATGAAATAGTAAAATTTCTCATTTTTGGTATCGCGACGTCATGAGAAGTGATCAAACGTTGAATAACATTGAAACATTGAATAAGAAGAGAGCAAGCATTGAACAACATCGAAATATAATGTATAACTCAGCGGACGACAAACATTCTTTTAGTTCAGGCTTGTACCGCACCCTAGAAAAGGGCTTTCCCTCCATTTCCTGACCCGGACAACAGCGCCGCTGATGGCACACATGAAAATGCATTGCATCTGTTCACGAGAATGTTCACGGTGACGTTATAATACGCAATATGATGGTCCTACATGGATATAAAGAATTCAAATTTAGAATTAATGCAAAGATTTTTGAAGAAATAACGTCGTACGAGCCAGGGCGATCACCTGATTCCGACAACTTACTATTTCCTCCGCGGTCGAATTGATTATGTGGAAAGCAACGTGCGGAATTTTGCAACGCTAACGCTAAATATAATCCTCATTCCAGGGGCCTGTGCTAACATTTTCTTTTAAGTAGCAAAGCAGAGTCGTTAAATAATTGCGCGTGGACGTCGTCGGAACCGTTTTTGGGCGTAGTACAAAGTTAAGGTAGTTTGAGCGAAATATCATTTTACTTGGAAATCAATGAATTTGGTTTCATTTTAAAGAAAAATATCTCACCTTTCTAGTGACACAAAAAAATTCAACCCCTTACCACATTACTTTCCGAGATATTTACCAAAAAATACCAGCCCTTTTACATGGGAAATGGTACGTGTATGCACTTCAGAGAGACATTATTTGCAAAATGAGGTATTTATAACATTTAGATGTCGTAAAAAAACTAACAGCATGTAGCTTGTATGTATTCTCATCTATTTTTGAAAATTAATCATATTGTAACCGTTATCGGTTCTTGAGCATCACAAAAAACCTTCCGTTTTGAAGGAGTTTCAAACGCACCGCGCGAAAAAAAAGTCAAGTTAAAGACTTATTTAGATATATTTATTTAATTACTTACCATTTCTGTCATATAAAACTATATTATTGCACCATTAATAATTCAATATTTTATTGATACGCCATATAGCTGGTGAAATTAAAACGTATAATTCGAATATGGCCGCTATTATGACTAGGGAACTATCTCGCTCAGACTACCTTAAGAGAGCGCGGAGGCGAAGGTGTGGGGTAAGAGATGGCACCGCTGAGAGAGGAACTAGGAATTGGGTGTCGGTAAGGGAAAAAAATGAAGAAGCGATAGGGGTGGATTTCCTCGGTGGTGGAGGTAACGCTGGAGGAGAGGATGAAGTGGGAGCGGGTGGAGTGGGGTAGGGACGCATCTTTTTTCGGTTGCCTCGTGTGTGTACTTTGCGGCCATTCACGAAGGCGCGGGGGAAAGAGTCAAGACGGGAGTGGCCATCTTTTCTTATCTTCCCTCTCTTACGTTGAAGCGAGCGCTCGGGGAATCTCCCACTCCCTTGAAGGGCTAAAGGGGGCGATGGAAGGGTTGTTTTAGATGAGGGAGCGGGAGGACGAAAGGGATTTTTAAAAAAAGGTTTGGAGGGATGGCTCGCTCCCTGTAGCTGAAAAGGTGGCCGTGGAGTTGGATCGGAGCGTGACAGGCTTGCAGTAAATAATTTGAGGATGGATAAGGAGAGACGTGTGATGAGGGACTGACAGGTAATGTTGAGAGAGAAAAGGTCGGGACAGACATGGAGACAAACGTCTGAATTGTCAAAGTGAGAGCAGGTGAACCCTCTATTTTTTAACAATTATCACACTTTTTTTCGATAATTTTTTTCAAAGACAAAACCGCAAACATAAAGGGCAACTCGCCTGAAGCATCGAAATCTGATCAATGAGCCGAGGCCAGCGAATGTCGGCGATGAAAATAATGTGACCAACTCAATCAATCATCAGCTTCTGTTCGTCCGATTGATTTCGCGGAGGTTTTGCATACGTGTCTGCATCCTTGGGGTTATGTCCAGAGGTTGCTGTTGTAAACTTCACTAAAAAATGTAACCGCAGGAGAGAGCCCGAAAGTTACAGAGACATCAATTTCTCCCTTCGCCTCCGTGTGGCTAAGTTGTGTTTGGTCTTAACTTCCACTGTCGAAGTGCAGGAGGCATTGTGATATCATTTCTATGTTCTCAAGTTTTCTCGGCCTACTTTTTTAAGTCCTTGAGTCATTTGGAATCCAACAAGAAGCTACATTCATATCGTGAACTCTACGAAAAAGCCTCCAAGAGGAGTATCAGTGTATGTTCTCGGTAAATACGTGAATGAGTATCACTTCAAATCAAAACGTGAAACAGTATCACTTTGTTGACTTCCCTCATTCGTCTGTCTGTCTCCAGATTCGATGTTTTTCCAAAAAGTAAACAGTTTAATTTTTGAGATGCTTCAACAAACAGAGGAGTAACACGAGTTTCAAAAGTTTAGATATTGGATCCTATATCGCGTCATTACTTTAAGCAGATAATCCCGAGGAAATGAGGTATTTTGCAAGGAGTCTCTGATACCTGCTAGCAGCACAAGTCTGAAAGCAGGCAACTGTTTCGGTTAAACATTTACAAATAGCGTGTTCTTCAGTGGTAGTGAAGCTAGGATAAGGTATAGCTAAATGCGGAAACTGAACGCGATGGGCCATGTACTTCAAGCATAAAACATGAAAATAAATCAGATGAATACTAGAATCTAAGATGGTGGAAGAGAGTGGCTGAATGTAGAAGTCACACGAAGACGAGAGAAATCAGAAGTAGTGGATTACTCCACCTATCTCGATAGTCAAATCACATGAGATGGAAGAAGTACGATATACACCAAGCATAGAGTAGCCCAAGCTAAGAAAGCGCTCATTGTATAAAAGACAGCCATTAAGGTAACAGATGGTAGGACTACGGACGAGGAAACAGAAGGTAAAAATCTTTCATGTGGTGCATGACACTCTATGGATCGGAAGCATGGACCATTGTAAAACCAGACCTGAATATAAAATTAGCTTTTGAAACCTGTGTTGGGGTAGATTCATGAAAAACAAACCGGAGGGTAAAATAAGACATGAAGAAGAGTTCAGAAAAGTGGAAGATGAAGGGACCGTATGGAAAACTATAAAGAGAAGAAGAGCCAGATAAAGTGGACACACTATAAAGCACAATAGGTTCGCCAAGGATATAGTTGAAGGTAAATAGGAGGGAAGAGGAAGACGAAGAGATAAATACATACATACATACCAATCACGGCGTTCCCTTCCGAGGTAGGCACAGTCACAAAGTTTCACTCATAAATACATATTTGTACACTTAACTCTGCTTCAATACTGACCCATCCTTGCAAACCTCTTTTGCCTCATTTACCCCCATACACTGCTTCACACACGGCCTCCTGTTTTTAAGACTCCTAATTTTCCTCCTGCTAAGAATTTCCTTAACCACATTCAATCACAACTTTCGCGGCCTACTTCTACCTCTCGCACCATTCATTTCACTCTTATATATCTGTTTCGTTATTCGACTCTCATCCGTTCTCTTAACATGGTAAAATCAACGAAGCACACTCCTTTCCTATATGTCCATTACTGGAGCATGTAACCCACAGTCATGTATTACCCACTCGTTCCTGACCCTATCCATCCTACTTTTGCCGCAAACACTCCTCAGATAACTCATACCCACGGCGTTCAGTTTACTCTTATGCCTATCCCCGTGGCCTATCCTCACATACCCATGTTTCACTACCTAACAACAAAGTGGGGAGAGGTACACTTATGTACACGGCGATTTTTGCTTCCTTAGACAGGCACTCATTCCTTGATATGTTGCACATGCTACCTACCACTTTCCTTCCAGCATTTGCACGTCTCTTTATCTCCTCATCTATCTGTTTATCTTTCACAAACATCTTACCTAAGTATACAAAATCATCCACTTGTTCAATTACTTCGCTATTCGCTCTCATCATACAGTTATTCCCCCATTCTCCTTATCAAAAACTACTACTTTAGTCTTACACGCATTTACCCTCAATTTTATTCTCTCTGTTGATTCACAAAAGTTATCTAGGAGCTTCTGTGGTCCCTGTTGTCTCTCTGAGATCAAAACAGCATCGTCCACATATAGTAAAACTCGCACATTTACATTTCCAATTAAAACACCGTCGTTTTCACTACATGCATCTCAAACACATTTATCCATAAATACACTAAACGGCCATGGTGACATTACGCGTCCTTGCTTTACGCCCTGTTTTATTTCAAACCAATCACTCAGAACCCCGTTAACTTTCATACTTGCCTTACTATTATATTTTATTTGGATAAATACATAGACCAGATAAATGAGAAAGTACATAAGAAAAACTGCTAGGGAGTAAGGGAACAAGCATTAGAAAGGGAAGAATACAGGGCTTCCTGACCAAGCATTTGTTTGTCAGTCAGCCAAGGAGTTACAGACAATGAAATCGTTAGAGATGAAGTGTAAAAGGTATGGGATGAAGAGAAACCATAAGAAGACGAAAGTGATGCGAATCTCTGAAAGCAAGAAGGCGGGTCTGAAAAAAGGGTCAAAGGGCGCAAAATGGAGCAAATCATCCAGTTTTGGTATCTGGGAAGCGTTTTGGAGGAGAATGGGCTTTGTGGTAGGGACGTAAGATTTAGAATTGTCATAGCTAAAGAAGCATATTCAAAGACGAGAGAATTGTTGAGGAAGAAATCCTAGTAGAGACGCAAAGAAAAGGTTGGAGAAAACTCTAATATGGTGCGTGGCGCTGTATGGGTCGGAGACTTAGTTATTGCGATGTACGTAGAATCGAGACACTTGAGATATGGAGATGGATGGAGAGGGTGAGCTGGGTGGCGAGAAGGACGAACGAGGAGGCATTGGATATGGTTGGAGAGGAGAGAAAAGTGGTGGTATAGGTTTGGAGGAAACGGAAGAGATAGATGGAGGGCCTTTGAAAAGAGAGGGAATGATAAATACGGTGATAGAGAGGAGAACATTCGGGAAGCGTGGAAGGGGAAGGAAGAGGACAGGAACTCTGGACGAACTAAGAAGAGGAAAACGGTATGAGAACTTTAAGAGGGATCTAATGGCGGATCATGTATTGGAGGGATAGCAGAACGATATTCCAAAAATTTGGACTCTTGAAATAGTACTGTCCAAAAACCTACCAACCTGGTCGAATAATGAATAAGACAGGCCTGCAGTTAACCGAACATGGTATTAATCGACTATTTATAATGACGAACTAAAAGAGGAATTTTGAAGGCATAAAGAGGTTAGAACCAATCACCACTACAAAGACCTTCGCATGGATAGCAACTAATGATGATGCTGACAATCATTTCCATCCTCAGAAGGCATTTGCCCAATTACCTTCCTCGTGAGACGGATTAGATCCTAAAGTTTTTTCGGTTCACCCTTGTGAATTACTGCTTTACCAGGCCGATCTATTGGACGTTGATGGTTCCGCACAAAGAAAGGAAATCAGGGGGAGAACTGGTTGGCTCTGTGGATGGAAGAGTGGCGAATGAACACTTCCTCAAAGCTACACAAAAAATCAATATGGTCTGAATTAAGCGTAGAGCCGCGACACGGAGGAGCGCGTAGGAACGGAGATGCCGTTAGAGGGCTAGAAGGGGAAACTGCGGGAGCGAGGCCTACAAAGAATGAGGATTTGTGGGCCAACAAAAGAGAAGTCAAACAATTGAAATATACGAGAGGGTGAAAGGGAGTGAAAGAGAAAATGCAGAGGTCTGAGTGAGAGGAGAATGCTGGCGAATGAGATCGGTAATGCAAACAGATGGCTTTATTACGAAGGCAATGAGAACACTTCTCAAACTCACCTGGAGGATAATTGGGGGACAGGAGGGGAAAGGAAAGGTTATATAGAAAGAAACGGGCATGAACTGAGGGCGGTAGAGTCACAATCGTTTTCGTGGCAATCATATAAGGGTCGGCAGCGACACTATTGGAAATGGTTTGGTAATTATGGTTTATTTTACGAGAACTATTTTTCCCTTTTATAGGAGTCGCCTAAACATTCTTTTTTCTTTCTTTTAAGTATTCTACCGGTATAAAGTAGGTTTTTTTGAAAGTCAGAGAATCTTCTCCCAGTTTCCTACACTTCCAGGGTCATATCTACCTCTAGTACTTCTTTCTTTTGCCCCAGCTTACGATCTACCCTTCTTCAACCCGTCCATAAAACCTATTCTCCTTCTTCCCCTTCCTCGCTCGCCCCTACAACTACTCCTGCAACATCCTTCCCTCTATCACAATATTGAGCAACTCATCACCCCTTATTATTGCCCTCAGCCACCTGCCCTGCCTATACCGGATTTCATTCAGAAGATTACTTTCCTCGCCCACCTTACTAAGCACTTCCTCGTCCGTCTTCCTTTCCGTGCACCGCACCTTCTCCATACTTCTCCCCACACACACATCTCAAATGTCTGCAGCCAACTCTCGTCCTCATCAGCATATACTAAAATACTAAAATACTAATGCATCTAAATTTAACTAGTCATTATTTGTGTCTCTCATTGATATTTTTTCCCAAGAAGCCATTTCTTAGCTGGGGCCAAGTTTTCCAAAAATATTCTGATTTTCCTCATAAAGATGTGTATATAAACTAATGCTTAAATTCTTAATTAAATTAAATTTTAATAAATAAAATTTAATAAAAAAAAAATAAAAAAAATTAAAAATTCTTAAACATACATAATCACCACTGACAGGTAAAAACGTCATGAAGTTGTTAGGTGTAAGATTAATGATTTTCTGAAGTACTTACTGTATCAATGAATCTATAACCAAGCGAGCACTTGGATCAAGTGACAAACTAATGATTCATTATTACATTACATTAGCGTAGCGCTTCATTTTGTTCCTTTTTTAGGGTGTTTCATTTTTGTTCCATTATGTGATTAGCTAGATTACAATTAGTTCAATTATATAATTGAATAGATCCACTAATAATGGATTGCTGAGTATTTTTTTATCCTATCGTGAATAAAATTTCCTCCATTTCCTCAAAGTCGTTTTAATAACACTGCACTGCCGGTTCCACCCTATGGGATATCACCAGGTACAATCGTATCTGACATTTATACCCTAAAGGGTGAAACCGATAGAGTAGTGTAATAAAAGAGATTTTGTGGAAATTACAAAGTTACTTAAATTAATTTTTATCAAAATGAGTCGAATACACTAATTTACACAGAGGAGTGTTTTATTTGAACGTTGCCTCCACTGAACCCCATTTGATCGTTACCACTTTCTGGAAGATTATGAACAGTTTTTAATGAAATATTTTTAGAAATTATCTCACGTAGTTAATTTTGTGTTTCATAAATGGCTTTCTTTGACTTATTTTTGCAGATACGCTTTTTCATGGCTCCTGCAGTGGAATATTTCTTCAAGAGAGATTATACTTGGAGTTATAGCGAGAAATACCCATAAGAAATTATGAGAGCCCTTGGAGAATTAGGTGATGTAATGTCCCGCAAAGTACCTAAATACTTCACGAAGGTAGGTTTCGCAAAGCCATTGTAACTTCGTTACACACTTCATATAACAGCAGTTAATATAAATAGGTAGGGGCTAAATAGATCTCCAATACGCTCTCAAAAAATTACCTTTTTAGGAATATGTTTTTAGTATTAGAGCTGTCTAGAAAAATACAATTACGCAAGTGTATATATCACAGAAAATGATCGTTCTATTTGACATGCATTAAGACAAAACTTTGAAGGTAGTGATCGTGAATCCATGATGATTGAAAGGCTTTCTTTGAGGTTTTATGTGGTTCAAATATCTTATCTTGCCCTTGCACTACTCATCAGGAATAATAAAAAGAAGAACAACCCAAGAAACGGTGCGGGAGAAAATAGAGCACATAAAATGCTCTCATTCGTCATATTAATGATAATAAATTTTATTTTGCGAATACAGATATGTAATTGAGTGCCACATCAAAAAGGATGATGAATTAAAAGTAATTATTTAAGTATAACAGTTAGTTGAGTCACACTCCTCGACATCAATTGCGTGTATGAATGTCTGTTTAAGTTGCGACGCAATGGAATGAAATACGAGAATAAAACTTCTTTCACTCGATTTCTCAAACAATACTGTGTAAATATCGAGATGAAAGGCTTTTAATTCACCATTGACTAAACGTAATTTTCCTGATGTAAGCAAGTATTTATTTATATCCAAGCAAAAATGAGATTTTTAAATAACTTTCGAAAATTCGCACGACAGAGTCGTGGAAATGTTTCTGGAAGAACGGACAAATAGTCTTCGGGGAAAAAAATCTTATTGTTAAAAATATTTTTGGGCGACAAGGCATAGAGTAGAGACTTCCAAAAAGGAGAAAATAAATGCCCCATTTATTTAAAATTGTTAAATACGACTTATAGAATACACATATTGAATAAACTTAAAATAAAATTCGTATAGATTCAAAATTATCTACCGGCATAATTTCTATTCACCTTAAATTGAGAAATTCCAATATTATTGAGGTGTTTGTATCGTTTTCATAAGCATTATATATTCAATATAAAGGTTATTATGAATTGACTCTTGAATATATAGACTATTATGAATAGAAGATTCTTAAGGTTTATGGGAAGTCATTCCTCGAATCGTACCGAAGCAAATTTAAATCACTTGCGAGCTTCTTTCTCATGAATCTTATTTGTTAATTTGAGAAATTACTTCCTTTCATTTTTCGTTTAAAATTACTTTCGTTTACTTGGAGCAAATAATTTGCTCTGCTATTTAAACTTTGGAGTATCAGGAAAGTTGAACGGTAAAAGCTTGCTTGTGTTAAAATCACTTATAAACTCCATTTATAGAACGAACGATAGATGTTTATTGATGAATTTACTTAGAATTCGATAATACTGCAATCGAAATATATCCTGATAGAATGTTTTCTCACTTTCAGTGGATCAACGCTCATCGTGCATTTTTCATCAACATTCATTAACCCTGGATAACTTGCTGAATTAAAATAAATATTAGATGGCTACCAAGTTTTTTAAGGCTATTAAAAACATAAGGATTCCCATAATCTTATTATTTTCATTCGGTGAAGGTAGTTCATAAATTTTAAAAGTGTTTCATAAGCTTCTGAAATGTTACAGATTGGATGACTTTTTCGATGTTCTAAATTCCTCCTTAAGTTTCTATAATATCCATGAAAATTCTGATTACTCCATAAATATCTCCTTAAATATCCTTTGGAAATACTACTTAACCATTATCAGTGGTCATTAATACAATCATTGGTCTGCAATAGTTGGACTCACAAAATCAGGCAATGAAATTACCTCCTAATTTGTATTTATTTGTTTTGGTGAGAAGTTGATATAAATTTGAATATTTTGTAGCAATAATGCTAGCCAACTTATAGTTGCTACACTCCGCCATCAAACTCGTACATTTATTATAATTATTTCAACTATTGTCACAAAAAAATTGATCTCTTTTACTCCGCATTGCTCAGGCAATTTACGCATACTTCTCAGGTCCTTAAAAGTAACGAGTTTAGCTGAAGGATAAGTATGTTTTAATAAGCAAAAACCCAAGATTGACTTACAGACATTGAAGTACACAGGCCTACATAGCTACTGATGATTCATTTTCAGTTTCTTTTTTGAAAGCCCATTAGTGATGTATTCTAAGTTATGCCAACAACCCCTCCTCGAGAATACGTAAGTCTTTTAATTTGTTCGTATGTTCTTCTATGTACCGCAAGAATTTACTCAAAGCACTCAAAATCAGTTAATATTTCAACTTATTTATCATTTTCTCCCAGTGTAGAAACTGATTTTTTTATATTGTGTCATAAGGATTGTTTTGGAATCAGAAATTTACTCTCCAATTAAAAATAACCTTTAATCGATATAATTTCGCTCATACCGGAAAAACATTTGCTTCAATCAGAAGAGACCATGTAAACTCCATGCTGACATGCTTGTTGGCATCCCCAAAAATATGAGTTTCATTGTTCTAAATTCCATTCTCGAACTTATACGATTTGAATTTTGGAGTGGCGAACATGGTTCTCCAAAATTAATTCCGGATATGAGTTTGCGCGAGCGATATGTTCCCCCTCGTTGCGCCTATGGGGGTTCAAAGGTTATTGACCCGAGAGACTACTGTCGGGGGAAGCAACATAATAAGGGCCCCTTTCAATGCAGGGGCAATCCGCGCGTTCATCTAAGATATTAAAATTTACGAGATGTGCCAAGGAGACGTGTTGGCAGATACTTAGAGGGAAGCAAGTGGAGAGGAATTGATTCTGTGTGAGGGCTACAGTACTGACTCTCCATCCTGATTGCCTGGGTTTGAAACCCATCAGTGCTAGAGATTTATTTTAGTAGAACCCCATTACCAGTTTTGAGTGATTCGACTCTCATACCCTGTCTGCCGTAGTAGGTTTAACTATGGGCCCTTTGGATCCTTTCGCTACTCGAAGGCTGATGCCGGAAACAGGTTTCTCCTCTCTCTTACCACAATCCCTAAACTATTCCCATCCTCACCAATCTACTTCTTCTTTTTCCTTCGCTTCAGCTTAAACCCTGGAGACTAATGGTCACTATTCCTCACTCTCCTTCTCCAGTCTGTCCGGTCCTTCGTGTCCTCAGGTGTCAGCTCCTTCTCCCGCAGATCTTCCTCGATGCAATCTCTCCATCTCCTCCTAGGTCTTCCTTTGGGTTACTTGCTGTTCACCTGCAGGTCCATCCTTCCCCTCAAGACATGCCCCTCTTCCCTTCCCATCACATGCCCATGCCATGCCCATACCACTGTAATCTTCGCTCTTGTACTGTCTTCGAAGCCTCAACTACCCCTCCCT
This sequence comes from Ceriagrion tenellum, assembly GCA_963169105.1. Taxonomy (NCBI): domain Eukaryota; kingdom Metazoa; phylum Arthropoda; class Insecta; order Odonata; family Coenagrionidae; genus Ceriagrion; species Ceriagrion tenellum. The sequence goes on along the minus strand of OY720634.1, from coordinate 132,955,151 downwards.
ACTCTCTAAACCACTCGTTCCTTGCCCTGCCTCTCCTTGCCTTTCCCATAGTCCATTGAAACATCCTCATTGCCCCAACGTCCAATTTCTTTTCTTTCCTCTTCTTCACGGGCCACGTCTCGAAACCTAAGATCCGTGCTGGTCTGGTACCAATCTACTCGTCTGACTTCAATGGCACAACTGACCTATGTTGTTTGTCGCCCTCACAAATAACCAACCTGTGAAAGTGGTTAAAAGCGTATCTGCATTGCGCCACTGTATGCATCTACATACTACCCTACGAGCCGCCACATGGACGTGTGGCAAGGGATGTTAGTACACCAGCCGTTTATAGAATAAGGTTTAAGGAGGTGAAATGGTGATGTATATAATGAGAATATTTTAAGCAGAGTACAGTTTTTATTATTGTCATTCATTTTGCGTGGAAAGAACAAATTTTTTCGCCTATCTCTTCGATAGTATATATTTCTCTCATTTTCTCGCTTCTGTCGGGCCTTCAATGGCATTCTAAAATTAAGTGAATCGAAAAAACAATTCGGAGCGATATTCCTTGATTTCTAAAATATTAGATTAAGATCCTCACAAAAAACTCATTGTAAAATGTTAATATGTAAACTATCATCATACTGAGCAAATGATAAATTAGTGAATTGGGTAAGGAACATTCTCAGTGATCGAAAAAAAGTAGTTATTGATGATAATAGCTCTGACATGGTCGGAGTCACATCTAGTGTTCCTCAAGGAAGCGTGATCGGCCTCTTTTATTCATTAATTATAATAATGACCGAAATTCTCGATTTAGCAGTAAATTAAGATAACACGCAGACGATATAGTCATCTACCGTGAAATCAGCGAAGACACAGACTTCGTTGACAGAATGAAGCTCTTTCATTGGACCTTAACAAAGTTCATTCGTGGTGCCAGGTAAGGAGGATATAACTAAATCTTAGTCAATGCACTACGTTACACTTTCTGCAAAATTCATCACACAAAAGCCATATCTACACTGTGGGTGGAGTAAAAATAAAATATTTAGATAAAGTAAAATTTGTTGGAATTTCCTTAATTTCTGATATATCGTGGTGGACACAGATGCAAAACATGTGCGGCACAGCATTGAAGAAACAAGGATTTGTTAAGCGTATAATAGGAAGGTCCTCGGATTAAAAAGTAAAAGAGAAGTGCTACTTCGCCCTGGTTAGGCCAAACCTCGAATGCGCTGCGTGAGTTTGGGACCACTGTCAAAAAGATTTGACCAAAAAATTTATAAAATACAAATAAAAGCTGCACGCTTCGCTAAAAACTGCTAAAAGCGAGCATAGAGTGTCACAGCTTTTAGAGGGATTAAGGTGGGAGCCCTTAGAGACTCGAAGGGTACACACTAGGCTTTGATTGCTTGATAAAACCAGAACTGGTGTCTTTCAAAGCGACACGGAGAACATTATAATGATGCCTCACTACATCTCTATGCCCAACAGAAGCGATAAAATAAGAGAGATACATCGCCAAGCAGATAGGTATTAAATTCGCTCCTTCCGCGCAAAATAAGAGAGCACAATAAAAAATGAGCTCCACTAAATACACTCCCACATCACCATTTCGTCTCCTAAAACCTTGTCCCTTACATACCTACACGCCTGGTGTCGTCGTCCCCCCTGCCACACGCCCATGCGGCGGGTCGCAGGATAGTATTTAGATGTAGATGTAGATTGCGAGCCTTCGTTAATGGAAAGCAAGATAAAGGCAAAACATGTAAATATTATTCGACGATTATATAATTAATCATAACCCTTTATACTATACATCTGCATCAACATACTACCCTGCGAATCGCCGCATTATCGTGTGGCAGATGGTGTTCGGACACCAACCATGAAAAGGTATAAAAAAAAGGTTTTGGCAGGTGAAATTGTGAAATGTTTTATATATGTCTTTTAAATTGGTCTCCGGTAACAGCGACTTATTGTGCAAGGACAAATTTTTGTTACTCTCTGTTCGGCAATGTATCTCTTATTTTATTGCTTCTATCAGACCTAGAGATGTAGTGTGGCGTCACAATAACATTCTCTGTGTCGCTTTCAAAACACACCTTTTTTAAATTTCCCAAGAAAACTTAGCCTGTCGTGCAGCCTCCGTGTCTCTAGCGGCTCCCTAACTAATCCCTCTAAAGGCTTTGTAGCAATATCTGTTCTCTGGTAGCAGTTTTAAACGAAGCGTGCAGCTTGCCTTTGTATGTAATTTACCTCTTTGGTTATATTTTTCTGTCCAGAGGCCTTAACGCTCGCAATGTATTCGAGGTGTGGCCTAAACAGGACTAAGTAGCACCTCTCTTTAGTTTCATCTTCCTATTTTACTCTTGATAGATAGTAGTGTCTTTAATGCTGGGCAGTAATGTTTTGTACTTCTGTTCTCCACGATATATCTGAAGGTAGGATAATTCAAAGGTATTTGACATTATCCGAATACTCTATGTTTACACCACTCACAGTGTAGATATGGCGTTGGTGTGATTACTACTGCATGAAATGTAGTGTGGAGCATTCACCAAGAGTTATTTCTAGCCTCCACTCCTGGCACCAGAATGAACGTTGTTTAGGTCCGATGATAGAACTTCTTAGTCTGCATCTTCGTTAATTTCCCGGTAGATGACCTAATCTTCTGCAAATAATTTTAGTTTACTGCTGACACGAGAAATCAGGTCATTGATATAATTCTTTTAATAGAAGAGAGCCGATTACGCTTCCTTGTGGAACACTAGATTTGACTCTAACAATATCAGAGCTAATACCATCAGTAAATACTCTTTTTTTTGCAACCAATGAGAAGGCCCCGTATCCAATTCACTGTTTTTTCACTCTTCAACAATTCACTCCGCATGATTGCAATTTGTATATGAGTTGACAGTGAGGAACCTTGTCGAATGTATTCTTGAAATCAAGGAATCGCGTCAACTTATTTTTTCGATTCACCTGATTTTTGGATGTCTTGAAGGGAGAGCACAAGCTTTTTTTTGTAGGGTCGACCCTTCTAGAAGCCGTTTTGACTGCCATATAAGAAATTCCGATTATCCATGAAGGTCATAACATTGCGCACAACGATGTGTTTGACAGTCTTGCATGAAAGTGATATTCCGATATAGGCCGGTAATTTCCTTGGTCATATCTGTTTCCTTTTTTTATAAATATTGGAATGACGTTGGCTATTTTCCAGTGTTGGTATACCTTGCCTTTGGAGAATTTTTTGCGTAATATGATTTCTAGGAATGATGCAATATGTGGCCCTAACTCCTTGAGCACGCGTGCATGGTATTTTCTTCCTGACCTAGGGACTAGTTACTATTAATTAAATGTAGTTATTTAATTATTCCATTTTGTTGAATAGTTATGTCAGCCATCGGGACATTATTGTTAGGAATGTCTGAATTATGCACTGTGTCGTTCTTTGTGGATACAATTTCGGAGTCGTGGTTTAATAGGACGGCTTTGTCGGTACTGTTGTTGACCAAGTTCATTCATATTCTGATTGAGCATGGAATAATTCATTTCATTTCCTTCTCGAAGCTCACTAAATGAGACGGCTTAACACTAGAATAATGACACCAATGGAAGCAGCTAGTGCAGTCATGACTCGATATGTATCGCTACTTGCAGGGCATAGTTCTGTTTAAACATTATACTGGTTTTCGCTGAACTGAATTATAGGTAAGTAAAGAACGAATATGGCAATTTTTCAAATCCCTTAGTATCGCGAATCAATGCATTAGTGCGATACTATTCGAACCATTCAGACGTTTGTAGAGTTTGTTATGTCATACAAATTACGTAAAATATACATTTGCTCTCAAAAAGCGTAATTACCTGGGAGACTCATTTTATTTTCATTTATAAAATACAAGAACAGTCCATGCCTGACCTTTGTGCAATATTTTACCACATATACATTACCAGGTAAAAATAGAGCCTCCGCAAAATTACTTTATTGCTTGCATTTTAAATTCCCGCTCGCCGTCATGTGATCAGGATTTCGGTGGATGTGGTGCAATACTATTGCAGCGTAAAAATACTTTTTTCAGGCCAAAAAAGAAGTCAGTCTACTTATCGGGTGATTTCGAACCGTGGTCGATCTTAAATTCGTTGCGGCTACCCCTGTCAACGACAGCCGCCATAAACGTCTGTGCCCACACATCGAAGTGTCTCTAGCAAGCAAATTAAAAGGCTACTCTTACTGAAGTCACTTCCCAGGTAAAGCTATCTTAAGATGGAATTTATGACTTGATTGCAAGGCGACGGACATTCACACGATAGGGCAGTCAGTTGACCTCACCAGACCTATAATTCATAACTGTTAATAGTTGGAAGTTTTCAGTGGGTGGCATCTTGAATAAATGCTGTTCTAATGCTCTATTTTATTGGCTGATGCCATGGAGTATTTTGGAGGAAAGTCCATTTGGAGGATTTCCATAGTCAGTAGCAAGGGACAACAATTGTAAACCAAGTGAGGGAAGCTGTAAATAAGGATATGATACTACCTCCGGACTTGCTAAGAACTTTTATGCGAATGATGGATCACTGGCGTAGCAAAGTAACCATGGGAACATAGAAGTGTGACATAAACAAGGGTGGAACTTGCGTGCCGCGGGCAGTAAAGTCGATAGGAAGATGGTGCTCGCTCGAGATCAGAGAGGGCTTCCGACGAGTTGTAAGGGGAAGGTGAGGAGCGGCAGGTGGCGTGTTAGTGTACGTGTGGTAGAGTGGAGGCGGGAGCGGGAGTCGTGGAGGAGCGGCAACTGAGGAGGGGGATGTGGGAAGAAGGCGCGGGAGAGGGAGCCACCTGGCCCGCTCCCGCCTCGCGAAGAAGAAATGTTTACCGGAGCATTTAGGGGGACGTTCGGTCGCCAGTGCGGGAGTCAAAATAAGTGAGAGAAATCTCATCTTTTTCATTCGTATCGTTTATAGTATGCTAGCTGTATTACCTGGCGTTGATCGGGATCACAGCCAGGCTAAAATAAAATTATAGTTTAGCGAACAATTAGAGTACTTACTTGTTAAGTAGTAATCCAGAATTTGATTTATGTTACTTAGGATTTGATCTAATGATATACACAATCATTAATGTACATGTAGTCCGGATTGGATTTGTAACAGACAAATAATTATGTTTATTCCATTGTTTGATGATTATGATGATTATTTTTGCTTGTGTATTTGGTTGTCAAGGAAAATGCGTAAAATAAAATCGATTGAAAAAGTGAGAAACATTCTTTCGGGCATGATAAAACTAATATTAGTAATATATCATGTTTTCGGGTATCTGATAAAATAAATTTAAACTCTCTAACTTGAGTGATAGTAGTTTTAAAAAGGAAATAATAAATCGCCACTAAAAACCCAATGCTTAGCATTCGTAATCAGCTTAACTAAGCAAAATGAATTTTTAATTAATCAAAGACCGAAATCTGGCTGTCAGGTGAATATGGTATTGTTGATTTTAGAGAAAAATGTGCGTTTTTGCAGATAAAAAGGCGGTTTTCAGACAATAACGAAGTGAAAAAGATAATTAATTAAAAGAATTAAAAACTTCATCCTTTCAGCCGTTTGATAAAAAATTCCAACCCTCTATCTTGAGCGGAAGTCATTTTAAAACGCAAAAAATGAAACCACTGCACAAAACCCAATACCCAACCCATTGTAGACCACCAAAGGGCCCCTTTTTTGGACCTTTAAAGGCCCTGAGATCTTTAAAATAGCCTACCTTTTTCTCCTGCCTTGAACTATTAGTCTGCAAAATTTCAGCACCATGGGAATAAAACTGTAGATTTGTATAAAGACACGCAGAAAAACAGAAAAACATTCTTCTTTATACATATAGATACTGCAGTCACTAATCTCAGAAATAAAAAAAAAACAAAAGTAAAGTACTTAGGCAAATAAAACGGCGAGTTCATTTTGATGAAATAGCCCGAAGAATCGACTACAGCACCTTTTCCATGATGCTAACGTGTTTTGGCTGGAGTTGGTATGTGCAGTAATTTGCATTCGCTAATCTACCATAACCCAGGATAAGGAGCACCCTTCGTTATCATTTCATCTACTTTTCAGTAATATATTGCTTATTGTTTTAGTCTTTCACCGTAAAAGTAAAGGGTAAAAGGTATTAAGAATGTTATTTTCCCCCACTCCTTCCTTGAAATACCATAAATTTCCTCATTCAATTGATAGAAAAAACGTGGTAAAATAAATTTTTGACCTTTCTAACATATTGATGACACGTTTTTCAAAAAGTATCAAAAATATGATAAATATATTTTTATCGTTAGTGGCAGACCCTCAGTAAAAAGATGGACGAAAGGAAAGACAAATGAATGTATTGATGCTATTTTATGTGGTGATATTGAGCCTCTTTAATCGCTTCAAATGGTTAACCTCTCGTATAAACTCAACGAAGTCCGGCGAAATGTTGTGGGCCATTTTGTTAAGGAATAAAAGAATAAAACTGGTTAAAATTTGGCAATGTCGGCTGGACTTATTGTAGGTACTACGCGTTTTTGCGCTTATGCGCCATCATCTGGTACAAACATCTTTGGAGAATTTCAGTCATATATATGTCGGCAGGCGGATAATTTTTTAAAACTTCTAAACTCAATCCACAGCAGTATCCAGTTCACGATGGAAAAAGACTCCGGCGGGGACAGTGGACATTGCCAAGTTTTATTCTTTTATTCCTTAACCTCTCGTCTTATGGTAGAATGGTAAAATAAGTTTCCCATGTATACTTAAATGAGAAACAAAATTCTTGAAGTGCAGAAACTATTCGACAGAATTAAGAATTGATACCAATTAATTACGCTTTGTAGTACTCATTGCAACCCATTGGAGCGTAATAATATGGCAGTAATGTGCCTGGTTTTTAATGCACAAACTAAATTATAATAATATAAATTTCATTATAACCCTACATTACACATTTTGTCTCGTGAAAATTCAAATTAAAACTGTCGACCTTCGTCGAAAAAGAAAAATAATATTTGAAAAAATACAAACACTGGTGGGTAATGGCCTGTCATGATGGGAGCACCGATTCCTTATTAATCACCCTAGTTAAGCATCGTTGGGCTCGACTCGAATTCGGAGGGGTTATTCTCCTAGTCCTGCTAGTGATATAGCCCCTGTCCGCAAGTGGGAGACCTTACGTGCGAAATGACCTTAACCGTCAAAGCACGATGAACAGATACAATGCTACTACCAAGCGTTTGTGACAAAAACATTAGAATAGCTTACAGACATCCCCGATGGAAATTTCCTCACCTGAAAAACAATCACTCACAGGCCTGAAAAAACTGTGAATTCTTCAGGTAAAAAAGCTTGGTTGTTTTTAACAGTTATATTTTAATGTGCACGCGAATATTTTTATTTGGTAAGCAGCCAAAAACATCAGATTCGTATAGCTCAAATGGAATCTATTCGCAGTCACGCACCCAAGTGTAAAATAGAGCACCAATTTGTAGTAATTTGCGATGGAAATTTGATTATCCTTGACCTTGATTCGATACCGGATCCCTGGGTGTAGACCGGTCGGGTGCGTTGGCTAGTTACACCAGGAAGCCCTCTTAAGCTTAGGCGAATTTCCGAACAGGTTTAAGAAACTAGGTCTCGTTCCACACAAGCACAGGTGGCGTTGTTGTCCTTGCAAATCGAATATTTGCCTCGAGTCGTGATTCCTCAGAGTTGTACCTGGTTGACCGACGCAGAAATCCGGCAACTGAGAACTTCGGGCTCATATCCCGGTGAAGCCAAATGTTGTCTTACTTTACTGATACCCACGCATTGACGCCGTGAATTTGATAAATTAAACTGAGGCGTGTTAACCAAAAGCGAAAGAAAAATGTGGCTTTTATGTGGGTATGATGACACAGAAGGATGGATGGTGGGATTTTGTAGAGGGAGCTGCCGAGATGCGCCATGGAAGAGTAACCGTTGGGAAAAGCAAGGACATGGGAGAAAGCTTTGCTAGCGAAAATGGGGTGGAATACCATCGCCAAGGCGGAGGGTAAAACAAACTTAAAAAATGCACCCATTTCGCTCTGATACGTGGATATGGTTTGGTACACTCATTTAATCACCATATTATTTATTCAATGTTTTACTCCTATAATGATTTTTGCAAAGATTCCATTTATACATTGAATGAAAAATACCTCCAAAAATTCACCCGTCCTTGCTAATAACCTCTTCGTCTCGAACTTTACATGGTGTACATGGTACTTTAGATGTTGTACATCTACATCCTATTATAACCTCTTCGTCTTGACTTATTGGTGTACATCTACTTACTACCACTCCTCCGATCTGCCGCATGGATGTGAAGAAGTAGACAATTGGACACTAGCCATTCAAGGAGAAGGGAATAGGGAAAAGGTATATGAAGGCAGAAAAGACAAAAACCATTGCATGTTAAGAGGGTGCCTTAGTGCCACGCCCTGTTTTTTATTGTCTCTAATTGTTTGTGAAAATAAGGAATCATTGCTCCTAACGGTTTGGCAGTGAATCACTCCAACGTTGTCTCTTTGTAGAATGTAGAGAACACTGAATGTTGGGAAAAATCTCAGTACACCGTAATGAAAGTAAAATATTAGCCGACGAATAAGCTTTTGCGCATAAAGAACACGCACTGCAGAACTCTTGCTCTCCCTGATAGTTGACGAGGAGAAATCTCGTAGAAATAATAAAATTAAAGAAATTATATTTCCAAAAAATATTTCTTATATTTTGAGGCTTATGGGTGGGACAGAATCCACAGAAAAGAATGGCTAAGAGTTTAAGTGCACGGTGTGGCTCTCGCAATCTGGAATCCAGAGGAATGAAGATGAGAAAGGACTGCAAGAGTTTGAGTTGTGGTGTTCGAGGAGAGAGCTGCATTGCAAGGTGGACGAACGAGGAATAGATTGGAATGGAGGGAGAGGAGAGGAGGCTAAGTTGAAATAAGAGGTAAAGGGTCTGCTCTCATGAAGTCCTCGCGTTGAGGAGGAGGGACTAGTTGAAGAGAGGCACAGGAATCGTATAGAGCAGGTGATATAGCATAAAGAGATGCCGAAAACCGTAACAAATGGAAGGACGTTGGATTAGCGGGCAAGGGAGAGTAAGAGAAAAGGTTGCGATAGGATGAGATGAGGGAGGCAGGATGTGCGTAGAGCTGAAGAAAGAAACTGTGATAATACATAGTTTGTTACCAAAAAACTAAAGAGACAACCTCATAAAACTCAAGAATTTTAAGGTTATTAACGATAATTTAATGTCCTCCTAAAACTAGAAAGGAATTGATGAGGGGGGTTCTGATTAGAGGCGTAAAGTAAAGGTTGGTGAAAACTCAGATATGGTGCCTGCCACCCTATGGGTCGGAGGTTTGGTCATTGCGAAGGTAGGATGTACGTAGACTTTTAAGATGTGAGAGTGGAAAAGGATTGAGGAGATGAGGTGGGTGGCAAGATGGAAGAACGAGGAGGTATTGGATACGGAGAGAGAAGCTGGTGGCGGAGGTTCGGAGGAGGCAGAAGAAATGGATGGAGGACGTTTTGAAAAGAGGGGAATGTTGAAAAGGGTAATAGAAGGGAGAACACTGAGAAAGCGTGGAACAGGATAGGAATTCTGGACGAGATAAGAAGAGGGAACCGATATCAGAAATTCAAGAGGGATGTAATTGCGGGTCATCCATTGGAGCAAAAATGTATAGATATGCCAGAAATTAAGGCGTTAGGAATAGAACTATCCAAAAACCTGCCAATCAGCTGGAAGAATACTCAAATGAAATGAATCCATACATACCGAAACCAATAGAGCACTTCCAATAAGAGCAGCATCGAAATTGCTAAACTGCAACGACTAGGAATCTCTCTCTAAAGATGGGAACACGGGGGTAGGTGTGAGGGGAAGGATTTGGGATACACCGGGAACAGTAGGGAGGGATGGGAAGGGAACAAGGACTTGGGAGATTGCTTCGCGAGGTTAAGCCTTGTGCATTGGGATATGGGGGAGTGGAGGGAAGAGAGGAGTGGGAGGGGGAAGGAAAACCGCGGGAGGGGAAATGAGGAGGGATGGTTGGTGGGGGGGGGGGGTCAAGCGGGGAAAGAGGGGAGGGGAGAGAACCAGTGGTGGGGATGCGCCGAGGCGGTGTGGTGGGGGTAGGTTTTGGGGGAGGGGGTAGGAGGAGGGGAAGCGGAGTATAACCGGAGTGGGGGGAGTACTTGGCTCGCATATGGGAGGGTGGTGGGGGAAGGGAGGGGCGGAGGGGAAGGGAGAGTATGGAGGGGAAGTGAGAGGGTGGAGGGGGGAGAGAGGGGGGGTTTGGTCGCACGGCGTTTGAATTCGGGACGATGAGTCGATGGCAATTGTTGACGCGGGCGCCAACCGACGTGTAGGCAGGAGAGTGGGAGAGGTTTTTGAATGGCAGCCGTGGGAGGCGATCGGGAGACAGGATATTCGTCCGTGATTCGACCAGAGAAGGTAAGAGAGAACCTTCTTCCAGCAACGCCCTCCCGAAAAAACCCCAATTTTTTGTCGGTAGGAAGAGCGGCAGCCCTTTTGGAGAGTAGTAGGAAGTAGTAAGAGCTCCTCCAAGGCTCCATCTCTCACAACACCTTCCTTCCCCGTCTCGTCCTCGTAACGCGGGTTACGTTCCCGTAACGCGGAGCAGAGCACGAGGAGACTTGACTACACACAAACACAGACCACGCCTCCCTTCCACTCCTGAATGTTTCCCCTACTCTCGCTAACCCCCCCTTCCCTCCCCCGCCACCTCACTCGTACGACCCTCCCCCTACGAATTCTCCATTCACTATTTTTTTTTTCTCGTCCGCGCCGCCCTTCGTCGCTCGCTTGTTTTCCTTACGACGTCACATCTCTCTCTCCCTCCCTTCTTCTATATCCCATCATGCTATCTCTCTCCTCCTCCGACCACGTCACGGCCTGAGAGAAGATACTCCTACTCCTGTAGCTCCTCACTTCCACACCGACCCACCCTTTAAATCTTCAAACCCAGTTTGATTTCTGATCATGATTTACTATATTGTTGATAATGATTTATCATGCATGTATATTCGAACGAGATACATCATAATCAAGATGAAGATGTCCATCAAACATAAGGTCATCAACCCGAAATTTTCTGCGGTAGCTCGCAAAGCCATTCTTTCTCGCCGTCTATCTCATGATTTAATTCTCCATTTGACATCCTATGTAAATTGCTTCATACATTCTACCATTGCTAATTCTCAGTAATACTTCTCATGTATTTCTCCTGTCTTTCTTACGTACGATGTATCTGGCTAAAATCATTTTGCTATCCGTTATCACCAATTCTCTTATTATCGCCCGTTTTATCATATTTTCCAGCGGTATATGTTGCGTTACAAAATATGATACATAGAGTTCAATGATATGAAGTGTGCTAATAGATTAAAAATCAAAGAAGTCGTAAGCATCGTGCGTATGGGACTAAAGACACTTTTACACATATCCCCTCATTATAATCAATCTCGTGGTAAAAACAAATTACCACTCATGTAAACGCATGTAATCAATACTCCATTCTCCAATAATCCAATCTCCATAATCCAATACTCTATTTCTCTCTCCTTCTTTGAGCATGAATTCGAATATCGCGGAAAGAAGCAGCTTTTTCCTACCCTTGTCGACTCATTGCCCTCTCCACGTTTTCAATATCCGTTAACATTCATTTTAAAACATGCATTCTCTATTCCAACTTTTCAACTCCTACAGATTAATATATTCACTTCCGTCTATCTACTTTTAACTTTGTTAATAATTCCATCTCGGTGCCGGAGGATACATACTTTTCTAAACCCTACCTGAGGAAAGTATTCCCCTTATTTATATAAACAATATTAGCTAACGAATGGAAATGAACATATTTTCTGCGGCACCTCCTCATCTTCCACAGTCATCCGATTACTCTCCCGACACCAGGAAATCCAACTCTTAGCCCTCATCCAAACCAAGCGTTGTCGACGTACACCCATATTCCATTCGTGCTTTACGTAAAAACTTAACAGTTATACCGACGTACCCATGTATACTATTCTGTTTCGTCTATTTGTACCTTTTCCAAATATAACGACTCCCTCTCAGCTCATTCGAATGCGGCTTTTAACCGCTCTCTTTAGCCAAACCTGCTAAATGCTTTCCGCTACCTAATTCGAACATTCAATTTACAAATTAGCCCGTTTGGATACGTAGATTTTGACGCCTCCATCTTGCTTTATCTCCGTTTTCCAGCGAAATACCGCATCAGCGCGAGAAGGTGTGATTCGTCACCCCTTCCCTTAACGAGCCTCACTCAGCATATTCCCCACCCTCGATTCGAGTTTGCCGAGGAGAATATTGACATATATCAACACTTATGTTTTCACCGTGCCATCTCTCTGTCACTGATAACGATTCTGGTTCGGCGAGGGAAGATGCAACATTAAGCCTCTTCCCTAAACAAACTCTAATTGGAGTATCATATAATTAGATTTTGCCCTCCGTAAAAAAAATTCACGCATCATTATAGGCATTCTCAGTCCCCGATAGATTTTTACGATTTCATCATTCCTGGACGAATATTCAATCCTAACCGTTTCCTATGACCATCACTAATCGACGCATTAAATTCTGCGAACCATAAAACAATAACCATGCGTGAATAACAATGCGTTCACGGTTCTCTTCATATTTCTCCCCCTTCTATTGATATTGCTTATTCGATTACGTCTCGCGGGTTGAAAATGAACCCCGAACCGCTCTATTTAGCAATCACTAGTCAATAAATATTCGGTATCAAAGTCACACCAGTCATAAAACAATTGAAATGAGTAAATTCTAATAGGTTCATGTATACATTACTTTGTATTTCTCCTCCTTCGACCGATATAGTTTTTTCGGTTTCGTCTTTCAAGAGAAATGTGCACCCATTTACTCCGATTATCACTAATCAATGTGTTCCCAGTCTCAAGTTCGCACAAGCCATAAAAGGTTAGGACGCGTAAATACTTCAGCGTTTACAGTCATATCACTTTCGATTTCGCCTCCCTCTACCGAAATATGTACTTTCTTCCTGGCGCCAGAAGATGCAACTTTTAAAACCCTCACCAAAAACGTACCCTAATGAACATGCCCTCACTCCCCCCCCATTCGTGTTTGCCGAAAAAAAATCGACACGGGTACATACATATGTATTCACAGAGACCCACCCTTAAACTCTCTTTCTCCCTCTCTCTACAAAACCCTGCACCCCTCCCACAAATCATGCGCAGAAAAACGTGAGCGTGCTCCCGGTAGAAAGAGAGAGGGGAGAAAAATTAAAAAAAAAGAAACAAGTGCGAAACGAAAGGAAAACGAGGGGTGGTTGGCATTAGGGAAGGGTGGAGTACGAAAAGAGAGGGTGGGGGGTTGTACAGAGAGGGAGGGAACCCCGTGATGGTGGAGGTAAAAATGTAGGAGTAAGTCCACGTCCAACGCTTATTGATCGAGCGAGAATGGGGGAAGTGAACGCGTAGGTTGGGGGGGAGGGTTTGGTGGGTGGGAAAAAAAGAGTAGGTGGGTGGTTTTTTTTCCTGGGGTGGACTGGGAAGGGGGGCGAGGGGGTTGGAGGATTTTCGGTTCTGCGATGGGATGGGAGTAGAGAGAGCACAAGAGAAATATGAAGAGGGGGCGGAGATAGAGAGATGTATACCTAAGAACGTTACACCCTCACACAAAACTGTGGGAGAGAGAGAGATGGGCTGGGAGGCCTTTTTTCCTTGAGTGCGTGGGAGGGTAGTGCGAGGAGGGACCCCGCGGAACTCAGTGACACAATCCTACACAGTGGGGACGGTATACATAATCAGTGGGGTTGCAAAAAACCACAGGTTATCCGAATGGATATCCGTGAGTTCTTTGATATGCATCCCAGTGCCGCAAAGGTATATGATGCAAATATTCAGGTTTTCTTTCTCCTCCGCTGGTCAACTCATTTGAAGAATATTAGAAAAATGGTCTGCGATTTAGGAGAAGATTTCAGGTACAAAAACCATAGGTTATCTGGAGGGATATCACCTCCACCTACATGCAGACCAGTGCCACAAAGGTATACGATGCCAATGTGGAGGTTTTGCTACCCCTCTCTTAGTCAACCAATTTGCAGAACATTAACGAAATGTTCTGCGACTTGCGGGGATTTAAGTGCAATATTCTGGGAAGCTACCACTAAAAGGATATTGTGTTCTTTCGGTCCAGGAATTCTTTCCCCATTCACGGTGGTACTCTATACAAACCATCAATTTGTGCCAAAATTTGCTGCAATTTTGATACAAGCGGTTTTGTTTTTTTATGATCATAATGTATTCAGGGAGTTGAAGATAAGATTCCCGCCGGGAGAATAGTTTAAAGGACTTCAGGCAGATGTATACATAATCGCATCTCCTACCTTCCCCGTGCATAACGCTCTACGCATTTATGAGGGCCACCCATTTCTGCGATGCATGCATTCCCCTGTTGATTTCGCGAGGGATGCATTGAGGGGAGCAGAACGGAGCTCTCTTCCTCGCCGAGCGAAGAGAAAGTGAAAAGGGTTTTTCGGAGGGGAGGGAGAGCGAAGGGCAAGAGGGGGTTTGCACAGTGGGAGTCGAACGGGGCGGGAGGTGTGTCTCGGACGCTTCAACGCCAGACAGGGAGAAGCAATGTGGGTTTCAAAACTCCTCCGGTTCGAGTCTGGATGAGGGTCGGTTGGGGGGGGGTGGGGAGGTTCGCCTCACGGCCGAAGCATTTTGGCCTTTCTCCCATGTACGCGTGGCCCCTCATCCTCCCCCCCCTCAAAACACGCAAGCAAACGCCCCCTTACTGAACTCCCATCCTCGCAGCACGACATCACGTCGCCTCAAGGCCCCGCTTTTCCTCCGTCCCATACTCTTCCACCTCCTCTCCTTCCAAACATTTCTTCCCCTCATTCCCCATCTTCCCCCGCCCCCGCTCCTGTACGTCGCCACCCCCCCACATCCGTCCCACGCATCCACGTGCCGATTTTTAGGTTATTATTCCCTCTATCCCACGTGCGTTCACCCCATTCAGCGCGAAAATCAGGAGCATCTCCAACTCACCACGCCGCATCGCTTCGCCTATACTGTTACCCAACATCCGAGTGAGTGCTCTTTGATTTTTTTTACTTCATGAGCATACTTGCGCCATTAAAAAGAGCTCGAAACAATTTCTACTCAACACGATCCCCATTTGCGTATCGGTTTTTTTCTCTGATCGATTGGGATTTTTTTTTATTTTAACGATTGTAATGCTCCCAATTACACTCGCGATGACATTAGGAGGAACGGTTAGGAAAAAGAATCAAATCGGTCGGAGCCTTTAGGAAAGAGATTTTTCTTTTTTTAACTTGCGTTTTTAGCCGCACGTTTTGGGTGTATATATATATATATATATATATATATATATATATATATATATATATATATATATATATATATATATATATATATATATAATTATTTATATATATATATATATGTGTGTGTATAAAACCACTCACTACAATACAAATATTATAAAATAAATACTTTAGACTTGAAAAAAAAACGAACAGCATCACTGATATCATACATGATCCCATAATTCTTTTGTTTCTCGACTATTCACTCGCGGTCTTGTACTTCCCAATAAGGGTCTTCGTTAGTTGTTCCCCAGAAACTTTATTATGCTTTTCTAATCCCAAAAAACTATATTCCGCCATATCCAATAAATTCTATCAGAAGAATTTATTCGTAAAATTTCTTTCCCAGTTTAGGAGATCAAAGGAATTCTTAAGGATTTGAACTGCATAATACAGTCTCCCGATACGAATTACTCTCTTTTATATGTTTATTCCAGACGTAGAGTTTACAATCGAGCTGTAAAACATGACGTGGGTTTGGTAAACTTAGAAATTAAGACTTTTCTCAAAAATACAGTCCGGATTTGAAGCTGGCAAACACTACCGACCCACCGATTTATTTTCTTTCCATTTTGGTTTTGAACTTAGTTAATAACATTACCTTCCATGTACATTCGTAGAGGTTTCGCTTATTCCCTGGTAAGATGTTCTCTAGTCCGAGCGATCGGATACAACGTAAAGGACTTGGGAGTTGCATCGTGTAGTAAGGGCCTCTACGGTATCGATCCCATGTCTCTCAAGTCGCGAACCGGTTCCCCCATTACTCCCCCACTCGCGCCGAAAACACGAAACATAGTGGGCACCCCCTGCCATACCCCTCCCCCATCTCTCCCCCACCTTCCCGTCTTCACTCTTCGTCAACCCTTTCCCCCCCTCACAAATATTTTTATGCTCCGTGTACTCACGTGTGTATATATACATATATATATGTGTGTATGCGTGTGTATACTTTTTTGTTCGTGATTTTTTTTATTTTTTTGGCGTGGGAGAGAGGCAGTAGAGTTGGCCAAGGGTTGGCTGTTAGGCTGCTGCACGGGAGGGGGATGAAATGGCGTGGGCGTGGATGAGATGGGCGAGCGGGGGGGGATGGGTTGCGCGCGTGCGGAGGCCTTTCGCGGGGGTTGCTGGCGGCGGACGAGGCCCCATCTCCCCAATGCCCTCCCCCCACCACACCTCCACCCCCCGTCAGACTCCCAGATCCCCCGCTTTCGCTTATGCGCGTAGTGGAGGGTAGGCGATGCACGGGGTGTAGAACGCGGGGGGAGGGTGGGTGGTGGGGGGGGCTGAAGTAGGGGTGGGTTTAGGAGCGGGCGGACGAGGAGGGGGGAAGGGTAAGAGAGGGGTGTAGATAGAGGAGCAAAGTCTGCGCAGAGTTCGCCCTGGGGGTGCCTCGCGATCTGCGCATTACGGAGGAAATCCATCCCCCAGAGTTCCTCTAGCCCCGGACATGCTCACTACGCCCTTTCCCGCCCCCTTCCCCCCGTCTCCTGCCCCCCCGCCTCTATACCCGCCTCCACCGGCACCGTTCCTCTCCCGCATGAAAGCCTACCCGAAAACCTACGCACCACTACGAACCATATGCCGCAGCATGTGCGCGTGTTTTATGTCCGCTACCCCTCTTCCGCTCCCTCTACACACGCCTACCTACTCCCTCCTCCACCGCGCCCCCCTACACCTCCCCCGCGAACTTCCTCCCAGTAGTAAATTAAAGGAGTTATAGTAAAATCATGTTATACTGTAGTTATACAGAAATCATGTTCCACAACATTTCCCCAGATACCGCTGAGTACATTTCCTCCCTGTATCCTCCCGCGACTCCTCTCCCACATCTGTCCTACGCCCTTTCCCCTCCGTTCCCACCCCTCTCTCCCTGTACCTACTCCCGCACCCTTCCCCTTCCCATCCGCCCCGCCCCATCGGAGCTTTACACAGCTTCCCCCCGTCCGTCCAACCCCCCCCCACTCGCCTACACCTACTACACTCTTCTGTCCCCTCTATCTTTCCCCCCCCCCGCGGACTCCCGACTTTTCTAATTACTTTCCCCGTTCCTCTTCCTCTCGTTCCACCGTCCTCTCCTCTACCTCTCGCTCTTTCTCTCTATACCGCACATCCACTTTCACTTTCTTCCTCCTCCCCTCTCTTTCTCTCTCTCTCATTCACTCTACTCCTCCTCCAATCCTCCTCCTTTTCCTCCTCCCTTCCGAGAACAGTGCATTGCACACGTGCCTTCGAAATGTTATTTCACCTCTTTTAAGAGCGACCGTTTTACGCCGTTTCCTCGATTGTGTTGCTTAATTTCCCGTGCGCCGAGCGCAGTTCTAATTCGTTTTGCGCTCGTTGGTTTGCCTAGATGGCTTAATTTAAAGGAGGGTTTTGTCGCCGCATTATGGAGGCAATCTGGACGATTCCTGCCTCTCACCTCCGGTCCCCCGGAACCTAACTTTCATGCCCGCCCGCTCCGTAGATGTGTGCGAAATTGTCATTAAACGAGTTGCTGTGAAATTGTGAGTTTTAGATTGCGTGCACGAGCTTCCCATAACCCTATCGCGGCTGACGGCACCGTGGTGAAACCTTCTAAACTACCTTGCATGTATTCTGTGACGCCGTAATTGTTACGGAGAGAAAGTACATATTCCTGGTAGTTGATGGATTTTAAGTTTATATTTCACCTTTTAATTTGGTTATCTCATCTCATCGCCTTCATTCGATTCAACTTTTCTTTGGAATAAAAATGTGTTGCAAAACAGGGCCGGATTTTGAACTCGCGGAGCCCATGGGTGCCTCATCTGTACAATTCAGGATCCCCACAGATATTTGGGACCCGTGGCTTGAGATCCTCTCCCTAGCTGTCCACTCCCTAGGTCCATTCCTGATCCATAGGGCCATAAGATATTCCCCAGGATGTGAACTGCCTGTTTTCGTGCGCCAACAATTTCTCTATATAGACTTAGCTCGAATTTTGCCAAACTTTGTATGTTTCCTCTCTTTCCTTGTTTGCTTCTCCGAATTCATCTGAGAGCCCTCTCCAGTCACCGCACTTACGTCATAATCATTTGCCCCAAGTCATGTTTACCTTTCATCTTAAATACTATATGCTCGTGAAATCTCGAGTGTATCATCCCCGCTAGGTGTTCTTTGAAGACTTTTTCATTTCATTTAATTCATTTCTGGCATTTTTTCTATTTGATATATTGCGTTCATATTGATGTTGTTACAAAATTGTATAGCGATGTTTCCGCCGATTTTTTTTTTTTAATATATAAATAAATTTATTTACAAATAATTTACATTCTGTAATTTCCCTTTGGATGGGTCACAATAAATTTACAACAACAAGGAATATTTTTACTTATTTTTGGTCATAATAATAATTTGATACGCATACCGATACCGCAGTTTCCCATGAAGGCATATTTTGATAAGAATAAAGGGAAAGTGGGTACTAATATTTTCTGTTTTCAAGAATAGAATTCCGCGATTATTGTATGGCATGTTTGGTTTATATTTTACAGTGTGAATTTTTTGTGTAATATTTGTCTCCACTCCTTCAGCTTTATGTAATTGAACTTAAAAATAAGATGTTTAACGATTGTTATTATTGCTGTATCTCTTCTGTGAATTAGCCAGCTCTAATTTATTTTCATATTATAGTTGGTGTAAATTATAGTAGCCCTTTAATTCATTCTCTTCACGGATTTACTTATGTGTATTATAATTTGTGAGGTACCTAAAAGGCATTAAGTCACAGCGTCAAGCACTCAGTTGTCTTCCCCGAGGTAAGTTTGACTCATGGTAATTTTTGTTTTCCCCCGACTTCTAACAGTGTGTTATAAAAAACAAACCGTATTTTGCATGCAAAGAGCATTCCTGCTGTCTAAGCAAATACACATCAAATCGAGCGTGGTCTGTGCAGGTACTCATCAACCCTGGCCTTATTCACCATCAAGGGCCTTATTCAGTAAGGATTCGACACGGTTGAGCCGGATAACCCGTGGATGTGACATCAAAGCCCCCGATAAATCTTAACTTTTTAATTGCCTTATTTGAAATTTTCATGTCTTTTATTTCAAATGGCCTTATTTGAAATTTTCATATCTTTTCATGTGTTTTGGCTTCAAAATTGGGTTACTATCAAGGCTTAGAAAGTCCAAAACCATACCGAATAAACCCCCAGGAATCAAATTCGTCTATTTCGCATGGCCCACAGTTTTTATGATGGCAAACCAAGTAAGTGATCTCGTAATGACGTCCAAGTTTTCTTCGATCGAAATAAGTAGCTGTTTCTATTCCTGGAAGAAAAAGGGAAATTTGTGCGTGCCTATATTCTGAGATGATATCTCCTTGTCACAAACCTTGTACCTTTTATTCCTTTGCTTCTCACGAATTTCATTTTTTATCCGACCAACAAGATACGCACTGTTATCGATCGTCTACGAGAGGTAACCGTAGTCTTTCATAGAGTGGAAAGGAGTGGAAGAAGGTATCCATAAGCGAGGCGGCCTCGCAATGGGAAATTCAAGAAGGCATTCGGTTCTCGAGGGAGAATATCACGAAAAGCGTTCCTTTTCCGTGTTGGGTTCTCGACGAACCAATTTTCACCGCACGTCGCGTGTCAAGAGCCGGCTTGACCCGCTACGTTTACCGTTTCACAACCAAAGGGACATAACGTCGCCCGTCTAAGTGACCGCTCATTCATTCATGTCGCAGTCCACCCAGAGAGTTTTTCCCCTCTCTTTTGTACCCTATCGCCACGGCCCACAAACGACGGGGGAAGCAGTTGGCCTAAAGGTTATAAAACCGGGTTTAAGTAATACAAAAAGAGAAATTTTAAGCTGAAAATGGTAATGACATTGACTCAACTAAGCCTCGGTATGAGGATTTTTAAATGACGGGGAATGAGGATAAATAATTTGGAATTGAAAATACTATTGAGGCTATCGTAATTCGTGATGAATATTGATGTGTGTTAAATTTAGTGTTAAATTAACTAGAATATTTTTGAGATTACCTGCAGATGGAGCATATATGCAACAGCAGGAAACTGGAGTGTACTCACGGCGATAATTACCGCTGAATTTGCAACTCGAATTAGCATG
The DNA here is from genome assembly GCA_963169105.1 of Ceriagrion tenellum. Taxonomy (NCBI): domain Eukaryota; kingdom Metazoa; phylum Arthropoda; class Insecta; order Odonata; family Coenagrionidae; genus Ceriagrion; species Ceriagrion tenellum. Next base: position 132,934,586 of record OY720634.1, on the reverse strand, counting down.
TAATTAACTTATGTTGATTAAATAATCACCTTTAATTCATTATATAAATTTGATTTAGATTTCATTAGTTTAAAGCTTGGAAGAGAAACGTAGAATGACTTTGGAGTTCATATTTCACATGGTATTAGCTAGATCTTATAGCTCTGCGGATACAATGAATGATTCTCCACGATAAAATATTAAATTCTCTTTCTATGGGATTTTCGATTTTAAAATCGAATCATAACCACTAAAACTCTGGGAGAGTAAAGAACCCACATAATTAAAGTGTGTAACAGCTTGAGGTCTAAGTTGATTTCAAATAAATCCGATTTCCAACAAATCCCAAGCTAATTCTTTTAATGACTTCACACGGATTGTATGCAAATCCGTTGCATCAACGTTGCATAAGCACCAGAAGCTGTGGAACGTCATGCGTGGTCCACGTGTTATGTAGCTTCGCGTAAATTTTGTCTCATCAGCTGCTATGCTGGAGTTGAGATTCAGTTCGTGAGACCCAGTGAACGTTCGAGAGAGATTCGAAATTAATTAGAGTGATCTTATGCCAAATTCTCTTCCCCTAATCGTTTCACATGTGCAAGCTGAATGAAATATTGGCAAACTTACCGGCTGCAGCATGAGGCTATTAATGTACTCGATATTTAATCCATGGTTATATTTTTCCGGAGATAATTATTCCATTATTTTCTTACTAAATTCCTCGATGCTTATAGTCATTTCCTGAGAAATAGTAGTCACAGGGGGTGGCGACCGACAATTGAGAGTAATTGCATCGCGAGGAATAATTGGATAATTTGGCCAGCAAGTGATTATTTGAGGAATCGAGAGCATTGGAGCATAGTTCTTATCGCAAAGATTGATAATGAGAAAAACACAATTTGCAGTCATAAGTGGCAAATATAAGCTGAAGTACACTTGAGGTGCTCCCAATATGGCACTCAACAAGGAACCGATATTCCAAGGAAAAATGTCCACTATAAATAAAACTCTCTCTTATGTAACTTTGTGGTACTCCATTTTTTCACAAAATTTAATAAGATAAATATTTATATTTATTTTCACAATATTTAATCGGAAATAACTTTTACAAAGACCACACTTAACAAATCTAACACCACCTGAATTTCAACGCTTTATTGTCATCATCGGGTGATGATGACGATAAATCGTTGAAAGAAAGTGTTAGGTGCGATGTGTGGTCTTTGAAAAAGTTATATCCGACTAAATACTGTGAAAATGTTCACTATTTTCGGGGAATTGAGCATGCACCCTATGGATGTAATGGCAGTTTCCTGGTGGAGAATAAAAATTCGATAACCTTGTTTATGCATATTTTTACTTGCACAATGTGTATTTTTTCGTCAATTCCTTCTCTGAAGAATTTTATTTTGAAGAGCAAATGAAAAATATGGCCGTTTCCCGATCATCATCAGTCATCAATCCGAAGAATGATTTGCTATAACTCTCCTGTCTTCTTATCCTTTTCTTCAACCGCTTCATTTATATGTAACTATTTGCTTTAAATCCCTTAATCATATGTGTGATGGTTTCCATTCTTGGTTTTCCTCTGTTTCTCTTACGGTTCAGTTCTTATTCTATTATTGTCTTCAAAACATTAATGTGACGCGAAATGTGTCCAGTAAATTTGTCTATTCCTTCTCGTAGTGTCTTCCTTCAATTACTTTCCTCTCTAACTCTTCGCATAGTTTCTTAACTCGTTGTCCCCACCTTTTATTTGTTCTTCGACATCTTCCGATAGCATTTCTTATTCAATTCTTCCTATCTCCCTTGCCCTGCATCTGCCAAAACTTCACTGCTATATAGAAGAGCATGTGCGAGATATATGATTCAATGAAGCTACTCCAGCTTCTTTGTAAAACTTTTTAGTCCCACCTTTGTTTTGTTGGTCGCGGTTTCACTATCCGGGGTATCTACTTTATAGTAAAGTGACTCATACGATTGGCGATGAAATGTCGTTCTCATTTTTATCTTGAACAAATAGCGAGCGGGTTTGAGAGGGTAAGAAACTTTTAAATGATATTCAGATGGGTTTTGGAGAAGGGTGGAAGGGAGCTTTCGGAATGATCTCTCTCTGATTGTGGGTTGAATCCTTCTCCCTCCAGTTGTCCCCTGACCTTCCTCTGCGAGGGTTCTTCCCCCCCCCCCTCCTCTCCCCCCCCCCCCCCGCAACAATCCCGCTTGAAGAGACTGAGAGATTCCTCCACACCCTTTTTCGCCACCTTTTCTCCCCGTCACACCCCAAACATCCCTAAATCCTTCGCCACCTCTTCCCCTTTCCCTCCGCCTCCTTCCCCCACCCCCCCGTTTCGCTTCCGTGGTCCCTGCCACCATACCTACACCCCATCCACCCATCGCCCCCTCTTGAGAATCACCCATCTCTTTAATGTTATTCCCGCCCGAAAAACCGATTGATTTCCTCCCTTGCCAATTTCCGCCCCGAAACCCAAAACATTAGTCGCCATGGTAACATATTTTCCAGCGCACGGGAGCGAAGGCATTGGTGGAGGGTTGCGAAAAAGAGGATGGCGATGGTGCACGGGAGAAGAGGATTTTGAACTCCCTCCCCGGGGGCGGGGGAGGGAACAGGGAAGTCTCTGGGAGAGAATGGAATCGGATATTGACTGTTCGAAGAGTGGAGTGGTGGTTGCATAGGGCGGGTAATGTGACTGCAGCATTGGCTGGCAATACTGACGCCTGGAGTTCGTATCCTATCATTGGGTGAAATAGTTCTCACGAATCCCGAATTTGAGTTCCACATTTCAAATACCATATTCTGTTCATCGAATGAAACGTTGAACAGTAGTCCATACCAACAGTTCCCTAATTTCGTTGTCTTGCGATCCACCATCAAACATTGAACATCTTTCTCGACCCGGTACTTATTTGAAGTGATGGTTTTTCAGGATCTCTTCCACGTAATTCTATTTTCGTGGATGACAGATTCTGTAGCATTACAGCTACCTTCCTCAGGTCTTAAGGGAAGATACAGGTGTTCACGTCGGCCTTATAAATGGGTGATTTTGATGGTAAAAAGTCCCTTCATAAGGCGGACATGAGCATCTACGTCTTCACTTCAGACCTGAAGAAGGTAGCTGTAATGCTACCGAAACTATCGTCCATGAAAGTGGAATTACGTGGCAGAGATCACGAAAAAACCTTCATTGCCATTTCAACGACTCCGCGAAAGCCTTCGAGCTCAATACAAGTTTTTCTGTACTTGCATATTTTACTGGACGACTGGACAGATCTCCCCGTAAATTAGTAGGGGAGGGGCCGCGGCGATGACATAAAGCGCCGAACACTTGGCTTTGGTTTGGCTTGGGATAGTATGACGTGGCCTACATTGTTGAGTTTTTTACATATTTGCTTGATTGGTCATCCTTCTCGCGAACGACGTAAATGGACCTCGCGACCCATAGACCCCACGACCCATTTGGGAGCCACTGGTCAATACCAATGCAGCCGCTTGACGCAATTTAAATCCTGCGATATTTTCGAGCAGAGACAGTGTTACAAATTCCCAACAACAGCAATGACTTCATCACCTTCAACGAAGAAAATTTAGTTTAGTAGTCGCAGTTGTTGGAACTCACCCCACGTTATGGTAGTCATGCGCATATTGTGGCTTGGTGCGCTAAAAACCTCCAGATGCGTTGAATATGCCCATCTTTTCGAGCCTGTATACGCTGTAGTTGATCTGTGGACTTCTTTGTAGCTTTCGCAAAGAGTAGGCTACATCTCAATCTATGTCTTTATACTGCTCCACAAATCTCCGAAGAAACAGGATATAGAAACAGTCATGAAAAAGAGAGGCGATCAGCAAAATGAATAAGAAAAGGGCGCGAGTGGATGTCTTAGTGTCTCCGTCTTGGTTGTTGTCATTTATTTTTCGCGGGAGGAAGGACTTTTGCGGATAAAAGTAATTGAAAACTACTCCAGGTGCTATGTACAGCCTCTCCAACCCCGAAAGAATCTATCCGTCGCCCCCCAACCTACCCTCTCGTACCTCCAATGGATCAAGTGACCACGCCCGACGCAAGCCTTGCCCGAAAAACCAATTAATGGGTGAAGAAAGTCCATCCTTGCCGAATTAGGAAGAATTTAATGTGTTTGTGCTTGTCAGATGTTGAAGATGTCTTCCGCTATGAAGATGTCTTCCGCTACTGTCGGCGAGTCTGTGGGATGTATCTGATCTTTTAACACAGTCTCACAACGATCAAGAAATTATAAATTAGAGCACGATAATACTATAAATCAGCCGGTAATCTTCCGTAGCTTCAAACTAAGCAACGAGAATACGTCTCTCTATACTTAATTTGACTAATCACACCTACTTGTTATTTTCTATGCATTTCGTTCTTATTTTCAAAATTGCTACCAATGTTGCTACATTAATGCTCGGGAACCACGTCATCAAGCATCGAGCCTATCGAAAATACTTATTTTTAATTCTGCATTTCCCTTACCCATCACCGGTGGTACATGAGCTCCCGATAAGATAGTTTCTCATGATTTAACTTCAAAAACAATTCTTTAGTTGAGCAGAAAAATTAACAACGCAGCTTAGGTGATGAAAGGAGGGTATTTCCTGAGTTATGATCCCCAGGCGTGTCATGAGAACGCTCTTCAATTCTCATACTTATGTCCAGTCTTCGTTACTTACATTATCACGTTATGTTATCGGGTTGAACACGCGACGAACTTCAAGGAAGAGTGGGGATGGTGAGAAGAGGAATTGCAGGATGACACTGAAATAAAATCCGTAAGCCTTTCATGAAACGTTTCGCTCTTTGTTCGCGGCTTGACTCGTCCACGAGCGCGGAATTTTATTGTCCGAGTGCGATGGAATCTAATTCAAACTTTCACCGGCAGCCGAATTTGCTTGCTGGCCTTTTTTTAGGGCGCTCGCTGTTGTAAATTAATCACATCAATTCGGGGTTTTAGGAAAAAAAATCAATTTTTTGTGGTACCGGATTGATTTTGTCACGGCGTTTCTCATCCGTCCATTGACGTCGGTATCACAAACGTTAGCTCGCTTTTTCGGTGGCGCAGTTTGGCACAGTGTGTGACTAAGGCGGTTGTCGATATAAAACTCCCCGCTTATGCGCGCGGGCGTCACTTGTAATTAGTTTGATTTCGCTCGCGCATTTGGTAAAGGGTTAAAAAAAAAAACGTGGGCCGCTCGAGATTCTAATGCTTTCGACAGGAATTTTTATCGGATTTTCTCATCCTTCCGATCAAATGAATGCTGGACGCAAAAGCTTTTGAGATCTTTGCTATCGTTAATGGTTGTTTAAACGAAAATGTTTGGAGGAATCAAAAGGTTTTGCGGCTCTGCCATTTCAAGTTCAATTTTAAATCATCCTGGGCCGTCACAAAACTGCGTGAACCGTTTCTCTCACATGTCGCTAAACGAAATATTTTTTTTCTATTTGATGAAAGATAATGATAATAAAATGGCTTCGATTTTTTATTTTCCATTTCTTATCACGAAATTCTAACTTCCATTCATGACCTAGTGGATGTTACGGGTAGATGGTGCTTTTTGCAGGACTGACATTAGTCTATATTTATTAAAATCATCAGTACAGTCCATCTATTCAGGAATTAAATCTGCCACTTGGTGCTGACTTTCTTTTATTTCATTGGAGGATATACTTTCTTTACTAAGTTTAGCGTATTGGGCGATAGTTTGTGAAAATGAAGTACAGATGTAATGATCTCACAATAACACTTTCCACAGAGTTTTATTCACTCCGACCAAGGTTTCGACACAAGCGGTGTCATTTTCAAGGATTTTTTTAAATTTTCCATTACTTAACACGAAATTCACCTTAATATCAAATTGCCTTGAAAATGACATAGCTTATGTCGAAACCTTGGTTGGTGTGAATAAAACTCAGTGGAAAGTGAACATCTTTTATTGGGAGATCATGGCATCTTTCTTTACTCCTCCAAATTTACAGTGTGCCAATCATGTATCATATGCGTCGACTGGTTGGTACATACAAAGGAGAAAGATTTTGCAAAAATAGGAAGCCCTCTGCTCTAAGGGTACAAAGATATACCAGCCATACTTCTGATGCTGCCGACAGTACTACCCCTCAGCTCCTATAGTCGTCCATATCTGCATTCCCGGTTACAGAGTCATGTGAGAGCTAAGCAATCTGTAATATACCTACACATCGTGCTTTTCACGCTTAATTTTTATTTTGAAGTGTAATGCACTCCATCATCAGGGCTATAAAAAAGAATACATGAAGGTACAAAAACCGCTAATTAATTAAAGGATCGCTTATACATAAATTACATAATAAAATTTCAATATAAAAATTGCTTTGGAAATGATAATCATATGGATTCATCGTCAGTAGATTGACTTTTTAGGACAGAATTTGTTTTCGCAATTGCATATTTCAGAAACAGTAAAAAGAATTCCATCATCAGAGCTATACAGAGTAGAATACATGAAGGTGTAACAAAATTCAATTCATAAAATGATCACTTATACATAATTACAATAAAAAATTTCAATATAAAATTACCATGAAATTGCTAATAATAGGGATTTATCTTCAGTAGATAGGCTTTTAGGGCAGACAGAATATTGTCATTGATGTTAAGCGATCCTTTTCTTAATTGACTGTTGTTGTACCTTCATGTATTCTACTCTGTATAGTTCTGGGATGTTTTTACTGGTTCTGAAATATGCAATTTCCCCAACAAATCTATCCAACCTAAAAGTCTATCTACTGACGATCTATGATTATTAATTCCAAAGTAATTTTTATATTGAGATTTTATATTGCAATTGATGTAAAAGTGATGTTTTATTAGTTAACGGTTGTTGTACCTTCATGTTTTATTTTTTTAGCCCTGATGATGGGGTACATCGCACTCCGAAACGTCGACAAGGTATTAGAGTTTTATTCTTAATTAATTATTCAACTATCATATTCACTTTTCCGCTCCTTTCTTGATATTTCTACCACGAAAAACTACTTGAAAAATCAGGGAGTTAGATCGATGAATTATAACCATTACCATTTTCCAGGTAGCATTACTGAAGGCATAGTTCACGAAACTATTTCACATTGCATTACGAATTTGAAACACTTTCCGGTGTTAGAAGGAAGTTAGTTCGCCAAACTATTCAGGCAAAATAAGTATCGGGATTCGGTGGCTGAGGAATTTAGATCACAGTATAGCTCGCTGTTTCAACAGCCGAATAGTTCCCGAAGTAACTTTTGAAACTGCTCATTCGCGAACCACTCAACATTGCCCTTGAAATTGGCGGAGGATTAGTGTTTTTGCTATCTTTTCGTCGCATGGAAACTGAAGTTAATTAAGGATCGTATTGTCGGATAAAGATTTAGTTTAGGTTTCACTTTCTTAACTTGAATCAATGTTATTCAGTGTTGCTAAAACAAAATCAGTACTTACGCATTTGAAGTTTTTGAAGCAAATATCTTATTTGCTTTTTGAAAAAATTTTTTATTATTACAAATTATTGTTAAAAATACTTTAAATTCTTGAGCTTCACTAAACACACTCCTATAATACGTGTCGCCATTTCATCTCCCAAAAACTTACATCTTTACACGTCTGGTGACCTAACACCCCCTGCCACACGCCCATGTGGCGGCTCGCAGGGTACTATGTAGATGTAGATGTCGATTATTATCTAATCCTAATGTCTCCTGAAAGAAAGGAGAATAAAGTCACCTATTTTTTAGAACTAGAAGACGAATGTTAAGCGTGTTTTTGTGCCGATACCCATGAGATTTTGAGCAATTGACATCACTTACTCATCTTCAAACCCAACGGATGAGAGACAGTCGTCTATCAACCAACTACAGAGTAAGACAAGTAAGAAGTTATCTCGTGTAATGTGCATGACGGGTCGAACAAAATCAATAATGACGGGTGCTTCGGCCCGCTAGTTGGAGTCGATGCTTCATCGCTATGCACATAAATGCTCCGCCTTCCATGCGATTCCATCGTCCATTATCAAAACGCATAAAAAAATCCCTCCCCGCGTTCCCGCGACCCTCAAGAAATGACATAACTCCGTCGCAGACTTTGGAACTGCACTCCGGAGCAGACAGACGTAGACAAGGACAGCAGACGCGGCCGTGGAACAGTGGCGCCGCCCAGTCAGTTGCATCGCCGCAACATCTGCTCCGTGTCCATCACAAAGGGAATCCTCGGCATCTTTGCCCATTTATTCCAAGTACACTGGAATAGCGACGTAGGAAGGTAATAAAATTCGTCATCAAATAAAGACATGCTGTATGCATTGCTGCACACCATTAGATTTAAATTCAAAGGTATTCTAGGAATAAAATTCGTTGGTATTTTTACACTGAGCTGCCTTCATATATAATTTCTCGGACGGATAAGAAAGCAGCGATTGGTAGGGCACCTACTTGAACCTTTCTTCATCGGCGTTGAAAGCGGCACTTCAATGAGCTACTTGGTTTTAAACGCACGAAATAATTAAATCAAGGTCTGATTTGAATCCTCAATCAGTAGACCCCTACTGGTTATGTATTCTTTTATAAATATTTGTTGTCTGTCAGCAACGGCTGTCTTCTTCAAGTCAGAAGTCACTTCTGACCTAAAGAAGACAGCAGTAATTCCGTGGAAACTGTCGTCTACGGCAATTGAAACACGCGGAAGAGAACCCGAAAAGCCTTAAATGCCATCTGACCGTCTTCGCGGAAGCCTTCGAGTTCAAAACGTTCTCACATTAGTTAAATGTTTTCTCAATGAAAAAGCTTCTGAAAATCGCTCTAAATTGATGGCAGAAATTAATATGCGCCATTTAATTATTTTCGTGGTAATGAAACCCATTTGATCATGATTTTCAGAATAGTTTCCATTGGTCAGGTAAGGTTAACGATTAGCATCAATGAAAAAGGACGGCATTATTTCCAAACTTTCCAAATATTTGCGAACAAAGCAGGGGTCATTGGTGTTTGCTAGTGCACTTTACAGCAAGTGCATCATTTCGAAGTATTTGTGAACTAAAGGTCGTCATAAATTACGCCAGAATCGATTAAACCCGTCATATCATCCTTGTTATATTTCGGAACTTTGGAGCGAGTGTTTGTGGCCTGAATTTTCCACGCCGTTTGATTCGCACAAAGTTCGCTAAAATTTGCGAAAACGAGGCCCACTTGATCCGCGGTCATGCGAGGCCCCACGTTGTACCCCCAAGGGAGGGGGAGAGGGAATAGGGTTGGGGGGCTCTCCCGGTGTCTCACACCCCCAACTGAACCTCCCCCCTTTCTCCTCAATTTCGCCCCACTTTTCCCTTCGAAGCAAGGCAGTCCTCTCCCCCCCCCCACTTGCCCCACTTCCCCTCCTCCTCCTTCCACCCTCTTCCCCCCTCCCCAAATACCCTCTCCTCTCCCCAATTCCCCCCCCCCCCTCTCGGCCTACCTCCCCCACCCTCCACTCCTCCCGGACTCAAAACCACACAATCGTCCGCCGCCGCTTCTGTTGCCGCTCTTGGGAGTCGAGGTCTAATCGCTCCAGTTTTTTCCCCACTCCCGAAGACTTTTTTTTATCGGGAAACCGGCCGCTATCTTTAGATTGTCTCCGAAGATTTCGCGTCTCTTCGACTGGCGTTTTTTTTTCTCAGCGCAAGATTTTTCGCAAAGATTTTTCCTTCCTCATTTTCTCATTCGCTTTCGAGTTTTTGGAGGCAAAGAGGTGAGCAGTTCACAATAGGTCGTCTTGAGGAAGAGTGATTAATTCTCGAGAATATCCTGGGTCACTCCTTTCTGTTAATTTTCCCTGCGATTGGAAGATCCAAATCGAAATAGATCGCAGGCTCGACTTCAAGGAGGGAGAATATTACAACAGTAGAGAGGTGCTAATGGGGAACACGTATTTCCGCTGAATTTTTGGCTGGATTCATGCTGAATGAGTTAGACTTAGAGTAGAAACCTCAGATAACACACACGACTTTACGAGATTTTTAATATTCCGTGTCGATGGTCACCTGATTGACCGAAATTCATGTATTGGAGTCAAAATTACTTTACTTTTTATTGAAAATTTGGATTAAACTTTACTTTATATTGAGTCGGATTCAATGTGAGAGAAAAGCTTATGTTTTTCTTTGTTTTCGATTATTACTCTGTTGCTGAACAAATCGGTATTAATTCAGGCATAAGTTTTGTGGAGACCTTTCGTGTCGACTTCACAGCCATATTTCTCAAGAATGGACTGTTGTCAACGACTCTTTTAATTTGCTTTCGTGTTTTCCCTTCTTCAACAATACGTCTGCGGGTAAGAGTAAAAATGTAGTAAAAGTACTCGAAAAAATGTTATAGCTGGTAAACATGTGTTCAAACATTTATCTAAATTGATGAGTCTCACATTAGGTTTGCTGCTATGGTCAAAAAAGAAGAATATCAATTTGGCAGAGATCTGAATTGAAAATATGCGATTTGAAGTTATTTCCTGCTCACGAATCCCAACTTTATTGATCTGTATTTTATTGGATGAACGGAAATTCATTCTAAAAAAAAGAAAGTGTGCTTGCTTTATATAAGTCAACAATGAAATTCCTATCTTTTGATTAATAAATGATCTTCTACTTCAAAGATAAAAACATTATGCGTATTGCCGTAATTCAAATTTTCGTAATGGACAATAAAGTTATATTAAATAATACCTTTTTGTGGAGGAGAGTTTCAGTTGGCTGTTTTTAAAAGAAACTACTTTTACGCTCTACGGGATGTGTTAGATTTATTAAGTTACGCGCCATCACTTTGAATGCGGTCCAGTAGTGTAAAGCTCGGCTTTCGATGTTGAACTATTATGCTAATCCAAAAGTAATTAGATGGCAATGGAATATGTTCAACGCACCAATTTTAAAGATATACTAAATGATTGATGGTAATTTTTCATTCAATGTGCAGCGACGAAAGGTTTAATTGAGCCATAAAATGTCAGAGAGAGCGACGCGATTGCCGATTCGGCCTCCGACACTGAAATGCAAATGGGGCGACTTTCCAGCCTCTCCGCTGAACAAGGACGACCCAGTGAGAATTGCATGCCCCGCGGGAAAGTGCTGAAATATTTCCAGTTCCGAGAAATTGAACAGGAATTGCTTTTAAGGAATCATACTCCCACGGAATAAGTTGATTCGATACAGCATATTTTATAATGGAAATCACCTTTAATGGTACTCATCCTGATTTTTTTCATAACACATGAAACTGGCAACGTTTGGAGAATACCAAGACAAGTTTTGGCCCGGATACTGTGTTTTTTCGTCGCACACGTTGATAAATGAATTAATCATTTTGTTTCCTTTGACATTGCGCATTTCCTAGGTGCATTAAACCTGAATTCCTGTGAAATTCTGCCTTAATAGTTTACGTAAAGAGTAAAGTAAATTAAAGAAATATTTAATGTTCATGGAAATTCGTCGTCCACTAAGAACATACAAATAATACAATATAGTAAAGGAGCTCATGCATTACATATTGAATTATATTGAAAAAATGAGAACATATTAAATATAGAAAAAGTAAATTGTCACACAATGATGGGATCATGGAATGAATATTTCTTATTATTTCTTTTCTAGGGCATTAGTATGGAGGAAAAGTTTTTCTTAAAAATATACAGTGAGGTGGAATCTTTTATTCCCTCAGGAATACTGTTTCTTAACCTTGCCCCAGCAACACGAAAAGGAAAAATTTATGGAGAAAAAGTTTTTCTTAAAAATGTACAATGAGGTGGAATCTTTTATGCCCTCAGGAATACTGTTCCGTAACCTTGCCCCAACAACACGAAAAGATCTATGGTAAGTGGTTGTTCAATGATGAGGGACGATTAAATAGTCGGGAGCCATTCTGGTTGTTACATTTGACTTCTTCTCCACGGCGAGAAAAAATTACAACAAATTCCCAGGTTGTTCATGCTTGAAAAGACGATACAAAACCGTGACAAGCATATATTTTCTTCGAGTTGTACGTATACCGATATTTATATATTAATTTATAACTATCCAAGATGTACCTACCAGATATTTTACTTTACAATTCTCTACATCATGTTTTCCCTCGTCGCTCTCATATTTTGTGATTAAGAGAATGATTTTCGGGAAATTGCGCAGAGTTACTCTCCTTCTGCGCGATTTCTTCATCGTTTTACTGTTCCTTTCGCGTGAACTTAACCTTCTCTGCAGTTACAAATTTAACATGTCCTTGATCTTTATTTTTCATCAATTTCAAGTTCTGAAATTGAAGAATTTATATTTTTTGCACTTACCACGTAAAGATTAAAAGGTCTCCCTTGATCTTAACGATAACAGCATGGTGTACATACCATAAATAAAGGAAGTTGAATGGAGTATAAATTCGCCTTTCCATGATAATTTATTAAAATACTTTTAAAGTTTTTTGTATCTGATAGATTTTTACAATGAATTACGCATCACTAGGCTTGAAATTTACCAATAGTTTCCTTTTCTGTTGAGTCCGGCATAGTTGTTAATGTCTACCACTAGCCATGTCACGAATTGATCGTGAAGGAAATTAAAACCTACTGTTGGATTGGGAGCAGTGTTATAATCCTACCGGAGAACACTGCTGCATCAAATGCCTAAATCTGGCTTGTATTGCAGAAAGAAATCGTGTAGCATTTCGAAAAACTCAAACCACAAAATTCATTCATGTGAGAGAGTGAGGGTGGATGGACTACCAAACTACTCGTTTTCGCGAGTAAGAGCCTTAATCCAATCCTTAATCCAATAGAGGAGCGAAGTCTTTTTCGGAACCGCCAGCTGTTTTGGCCCGCGCGGAAGAGAAATCACTGAACGAAAATCCAACAAAGGTGACATTCGATCACAAATACTTCGGATTTTATCGACGGAGAGGAAGAAAGAATTGCGGACTCCTTCTTCCCTCTTGTGTCGCATCTTACACGCTTTTTAATTGCGATTATTCCTTGTTTTTCTTGCGTTTCAGATATGGCGAAGACTTTGCTGGGTAATTTGGCAAGGAGACGGAAAACTGAGATAATTTACAATACAAGAAATAATTAGTTGCGTTTGTTTCGGGAAGGATTGAAAAAAGCCTTCCCGAGGCTATTAGGCTATTCCTAGTCCCATACTGACCACGCTTATTTATATTAATTTTCGACGATTTCGGGGTCCTCTTTCGAGGGGTAGATAAACCGTTTGGATATGTGAAATACTTCGCGAGTCGTAGAAAAACGTTTTGTGCGCACAATTTTGTTGCATCATCGTCAGCCATGCCACCCAATCTGTACCGAACTGTGTTTCACGTCAAAATATGTCGAGCGGAAGACTGAAAGTGCAAACAAAATCCAAATCACATTCGATCGACAGAGAGTGAATGAGGGATTCCGGAATCCGCCTCCGCGTGTTGCTGCTTTCCAAAACTAACCCGTTTTGATTCCCGATTATCCCTTACCGCTCTCCCCCCACCACCCCCCACATCCATTCCACCCACCCGTCGATGGCAGAGAAGACACTGACACATTAATGCGTCCCTCCCCTCCGCCCCCCCCCCCCTATTTTGGTGTGAGGTTGTGTGGCAGCGGCTGAGGAAGAGGGGAGGGGAGGAGGACGGGAAGAGGGGGAAAGTCGGTTGAACGACGATCCAGTCGACATCAACACGACAAAATGAATCGCGTGCCAGATGGAGAGGCATTGGGATGGGGGGAGGGGTGGGGAGAATGAGGGGAATGGGGGAGCAGAGCGAGGGGGCGGGGTCGAAATTACTTTCTCACGCGCCCCTATTTCCCCACTTTTGATTCAGTGCGGGTGATCGCCATGTTTGCAGCGGACCCGATAAATTTTTTCCTCTCGTCCTTTATCTTTTATTTTCCCATCCTGGGGTCGTTTCTTTTTGCACGGCTTTTATACGTCTCTTATTAAGTTGAGTACAACCTTCAGTGTTTTAGTGAAGTTTGTCGCATTAAGATATATCTGCTTTTTAAAAAATCCGTGACATGATTAAGACTTTCGTGATATATCAGTTGTACTCTAAAATCATTGCTTGAATAATCATAAATTTAACAACTATTAATGCTAGTAGTTATTAAAATGATGCCAATCTATGATGATGGTGTATGATGATGAATACTCAGATTCAAGAAAATACTCGTGATAACAGGTAATTCTTAAACAAAGAGAATATTTACTTTTGTTGAGCTGACACGAATTAGAATGTCGCTTAAAATTACTCAAATATAAGTATTTATTTTTACTTGATACTTACGCGCTCTCTTATGAAACTCCCCTTTGTATCTGCCTTCATTCGAGCAACTACTTCCATCCTTTCAAATCCTTCCCAATTGCCTATTTTGAATCGTTCGCATTGGAATTGGCAAACACTTTCCCTTCTCATTCACACTCGAAGAAAACGGACAGACAACCATTCTTGCATCACTTTTAGGTCAAGTTTTCCTCTAAACAATAGCACGTAAAGTTGGAAAAAGTGTCCATAAATACGTCATTCTTGTTAGCAGCTGTCTTACAATCAACCCTCATCACCCCACCCACCCCCGTGCCTCCCCCGCAAGAACGTCTTCCATTTGTCATCTCCGAATGCTCAGCGTCGTTTACTTTTTGAACCCCGCTCGCACACTCCACCGTCGTCCCATCCACAACCTTATCCCCTTCCCATACCTGGACATCCTTGTTAGCCGGAGCTGGCATCGGCGGCGGCGGCGTGCCAGCCCTTTCGAAGTCCGACCTCCCGCCCTACGCCCAACGAACCCGCTCGTGGGTCTCCCTTGTCTCTGTTAACCTCTTTTTCCCCTCCACCCACCTCGTGATTGCCCCATTCAATTGATTTCTCATTCCCTACCCCGCCCTCCTGCTCCCGAATCCCACTCTCCCCCCCACTCCCAACCGCCTCTCTCCCTTAGCCTTTTTGAATAAGCCTTCTTCCTCACTCTGACGCCGCCGCCGCAGCCACCCACCAACACTACCGCCGGCATCTCATCTTAAGGTCTCCCTCACTCTCCTTTCCTCTCTCCCTGCGCGAGAAAAAAGGGCCGGATGCTTTTGATTCTGTGGCGCGCGGAATCGATAGTTCGCGAAGCAGGCTGAGATGCGTGCTAGAAAGGGTTTCCCCTCGTTCCTTCTTCCCACCGCCTTCCGTCGTCCCAACCTCCTCCCGCATAAATCCCCTTTCCTGCCTCGACTTCCCCCTTCTCCCCTCCGCGACTCTGTCCCCTTCCACCCGCTCTCTCCTCCTCTTTTCGGGAGCCGCGGAAGATGCGGTTTTCGTTACTCTTCCCCCCGTGGCCGCGATAATGGACCACGGCGTGGGGCGAAAGATTGTTGAATCATCGGTTGCGTGGTAATGCAAGTTATGATGTCATCTAAATAGGTATGATTCTAGCTCTCTACTGTATCTCTACCATAGGGGTAGACGAGGGGTATTGAGTTGACGGATGAGCCCACACTTTGACCAGAATTGGTCCGAATTGATCCTCCATGGGTCCGGTGGCCCCTGATTCGATGATGTACTCCGGCAGACCGCACGGCGTCTACCCGAAAAGGGAGCCAGGGAGACACCTAATCCCAAATCCTTGGGTAACGGGCTCTTCCGGTTCTCATAGATGTGCGGTAGGTTTTTCGCGAAAGCGAGACCGACGGTCACTCGTCTCAGTTGTTTGGGTAACCAAACTAATACGAGCACTTAGGGGAGGCGGGGGCCAGTTGATGTCCTTTTGACCTCAATCCGCCTCATTGGTGTCGGCCTCGAAGGGGCTGTCGGTTTCGCTTACCTTCCTTTCCCACCCTTTCCTTCCCACCTCTTCCTTGCCTCGGACATAAGCGAGAGCTTGAAACCAAGGCGGAAGTTTTAATCCTGCGGCGAGAGCCGAAACACCTGTATCTCTACCAGGGGAGGTGAGGCGGGGGCCCATTGTCGTCCTTTTCACTTCAATCCGCCTCATGGTGTCGGCCTCCCAGTGGTTGTGCTTCGCTAGCCCTTTCCCAAAGCTACTACCCTTTTTCCACTGTCTACCTATTCCCAGGCGATAAGCTCTGAGCTTCTAGACTGGCGGGTGGACTTTTAACCCTTGCGAGGTGACTCAAAACAGATATATCTCTACCATCGATAACATTGACAAAATAATAGAGAGACACTAATAATAAAGAGACATAGACAATAATATAGAGAGTCTATTGAAGTAGTGGGTGCAAAAAATTCTTTCTTCCCAAGCTCAGTTTATGACCACAACAAAAACAGAGCGAAACACTGAGGCATAAATAAGAATTTCAACTTTTGTCCTTTCTCTCTTCCAATTCCTACTCTTAATTCTTGCCCTACTTCATGACTGGTGTCCTAAAATCACCTACCGCACTTCCGTGAAGCAGCTCGAAGGTTAGTATGAATGCAGTTGTGCATAGGTGAATGCGTCGAGGAATGGCTTCCGCAAACAGCAACACACCGCGGGCCGTGATATTCGAGGCACGCTAATTCACTCAATGTTTAGACAACTCACGGGTTACACCTACATATTTCACGGATCTATAGAACTAGAGGTAGTTTTCAACTTTGTATCTTTTTAGAATGGCCTAAGGTTTCATGAAGCATAAGGCTCATACAATTATTGTTCGTTGAAAATGAAAGCGTGAAGTCATGAAACCGTGGTTGGTATTTAAATACAAGTGTTTTTATACTCTAAAGGTTTCGTTAATACATTTCGTTAGAGCTTGAGGATGTCCTCCTCAAAAAGGTTTCACAGCACCTTCGATACATTATCTAAATTCGAGGGTGAGACAACATGAATGCTCCTTTACGGACCGTTACCATTCTCGACTGGGTTGTAAAATTCTCCATGTTCATTTCCTATTCTCTTTTGGCAATATACAGACTTGAAAAATTATGCTATCATAAATTGTCATTACATAAAATCACTCCTAAATAGTTTCGAAACCTCCATGTATCTGAATGTATAGCACTCGGGTTTCCAACCTGGTGATGGTGGTTTTTGGCACCGACGCGACGTTTCGAAGGCGTAGTCTGCCATCGTCCATAATTTCGGCCAAGAGGGTGTCACTCTGTGGATGCGCTAGCTTTTCTTCTGATTGGCCCTCTTTTCCCGCCCTTTTTCTTTTGAGACTTATGATTGGTTTCGAAGGCGTAGTCTGCCATCGTCCATAATTTCGGCCAGGAGGGTGTCACTCTGTGGATGCGCTAGCTTTGCTTCTGATTGGCCCTCTTTTCCCGCTCTTTTTCTTTTGAGACTTATGATTGGTTTCCACGCATTGCTGATCTGAAAACATCTGTATCTGTTGATGTTGTCTCTGTGGTTGTTGATTTCCACAGCCTCCTTCACAATCCAGTCCCAATAACTAGGAGCGCGGTGAAGGATCTTGGTCCCTTCAAAATTGATGCTGAGACTATGTTCCTGTATAAGATTCTTCCAGAAAATTTGAAACATTGCTTGACTGTACATATATTTGGCCCCTCTCCTAAATGTAGAGCCTGGCCAGGTTAGCTCGACCTAAGTTTTGATATGAACCCGCGCTCTAAGCTCTAAGGCACATGCTATTATTTGTGCTCATATAATCTATTGTTCGCATCAAATCGATTTTTCGCATATCTCTTCGGTTCTAGAGGAGTGTTCAATGATGTTTGCACTGTTGATGCCCAATCCAAATGGACAATATTACTCGTAGGTCTATGGGTATACGAGCCCGCCGGCTAGCCTGAAAGTCACCGACTCCAGCCATCGTCAAAATCACCGAAGAACTATTGGAGCAGCGCTGGCCTAATGGTTGCAATAATGACAGGAAGTCACGTTTCTATGGTGACAACCGTGCTGAAAAAACTCAGCATGAGGAACCAGTATATTGTCTATTTACGATATATATTTTTTGTCGATAATAAATTCCGAAAGAGCAGTATATACGGAAAACCTGAACATAAGTAAACCTTATTATCAAGGAATGACTTTTCATTACCACTAATGTAACGTCTACTTTTTACTTGACGTTTTAATATAAAGTTATCTCAAAATAAAAGAGGTACAACGAGACCATTTTTCAAAGTTAGGTGAATTTTAGCGTAATCTCAGGTTCTATTTACATGCGCGAAATGATATTGGATAATGTCATTTTATCTTGAACTGAGACCTGCATTTATGAAACTACTTTAAGTAAATGGGCAAACTGGTTTTGCTACCTATGCGATGACGCACGAAGGAAGGAAAATGATTACACAAATCAGCACTAGGAAACTTACGAGAATGTTATTCCCCTCGATAAAATGTACGCCAGGACTGGACGGAAAATGTGGCAAAATAAATCTTCCTTATTTGTTTCCTAAATTAGTCGACGAGGAAACTGAGCCATTCCAATTTATACAAGAGACTCTTATAATATATAGGATATAGAGCAAAATTTGTAAAAAAAAATATTCTTCTCGGCGGCATATTTTAATCTGCAAATTATTTCGCCAAAAGTCAAGGCTCAATATGTTCTTCTAACTCATGAAGGCTTGCAAAGATCATTATATGCGACGATTAACGTGCTACTCCGAATGAAAACTCTATAATTCAAAATTTGCAATTCTAAACTTATCCTTCTTGATTACTAGGTAAGCTAAGTATCAACAACCGTGCTTTCTCTTTTATTCGCTCCTCCTTCCTTCATTCAGTCCTCACTCGAACTGCGTAAGTTCTTCTGACATTAAATTGTGTTCTGTATCTGATTCACGATGTCATGGATATGTTTACCGTATCTAATCATTTAAAAATAAATAAAAGATGCCATAAAAATGAGAGTTATATACTTCCCATTAAGATATTCCCCAAAATTTAGTATCCCGTTCACCTTAAACCGGCAGAGTTTTACGATTTCTCATAAGCGAGTCTTGGTTATTTCCCAATTATCACACCACCACCGTAATTTAAAGCAGACACCCAGTCAGGGAAAAAGTGTACGTTCACTCTAGAAAAGAAAATCATTTATGATATTCAGAAATTACCCATGGTAAATTTGATATATTTGGTTTAGGCAAATTTCCAACTTGATATTAAAAATCTGAGCGATTCACTTTATCGTTTATTGGTCCAGATAGATATTTAACTGCGAAGTATTTCCAGGAAAGTATGCCAACTCTAGAAAAATTCTCCAAAATATCTACTCGCGTCCACGTTCCATGAGAAAGCATTTTTCTCATAGCCACAGTCAAAAAAAGAGTCGATTTGTCGTAATAAATGCTTACAATTTCTATTATGTTCCTCGCTGTTAGAGATACGGCTAGATGAATGGATAGCACGTTATAATTAGTCCGTTAGAAGAATGAAAGCGTGATAATATTTTATAAATACTACAGGGGTGAGGGGTGTCAACTACTCGTCAGAATGATTGTGAAGCAGGCTTTTGCAACTGTGAGACGTGGGGTTATGGGTTTGAAGAAATGTGATACCTTATAATGGGAAGAGTGAAGATCTTGAAGAAAGTCAGGGCACTTGCGAGTCAGTGTTATGCTAGGATGGAATAAATAGCCCATGGAAAGGGCCCTCACTTATTCCACGTAAGGAGGGAGTACCCTCTTGTGCTGCTGAATGAAATTATCACCTCGCAGGAATCATTTTGTTTGTTCTTGGTGCAGAAATAAAAAATTTGCAACTATCCACAGAAATAATTTTCACTAGGCGACCTAGGTTTCGATTGTTTTTACATAATCACCTGATTCACGTGATTTTGATGTTTTTACATCATCCGGTGATGATGTAAAATACATCGAAACCTAGGTCGCAGTAAAATTCTTTTCTGTTGATATTTGCAAATTTTTGTTTCTGCATCATGCATGAATTCCATTCATTATAGCAAGAATCCTCAGATTTCACATTTCGTTTTTCTCCAATATTATGCTTGAACATCTCATTTGGATTGACTCATGCAGCGTTTTTCCGCCATGAATTGGCTGGCTTGCGTTATTGCGCATGGAATAACAGTCCTTCTGCCATTGAACATATGCTTCAAATCTCCCGCACAGCGTTTCATTTGCGTAGTCAAGGTTTGACCTTCGTCCACAATCTTCCTTTATGAAATATCTGAACCTCAACAAAAACCATACCGATTATTTTGATTTTTTTAATGACCTTAACACGCACGAGGAGACTATTCGGTTATTCCTTCGGATTACTTTATTCATCGTAGCTGACATTTCACTTGGTGTGGCACTCATCCCCGAAGATGATGGCCGACTCGTCTATCGAAACGTCGGCTGCCATTAAAGAATTAACCCGGCGGAATACCCGAATAACCTACGTGAACTGCATACTTGGGGAGAGTATCAACTAGTATTTCGCGCAACGAGAGCTTTAGAAGGTCAACGCCGAGACCGCTGTCGACGCCGGCAGTGTCGTGAACGCCGACAGCACCTCAGACGCCGACAAAGCCTTAGGGTCTGTCCATAACCCACGAGGACAAAATAGGCCACTTTTTGACCCCCGCCCTTCCACCCCCCAAGTGGACACTCGTAGACTTCATCCGGACCCCCCCCCCCCCGTCTCCCTCTGTTGTCCACGTAGACTTTTCTTTCTTTGCGGAAAAAGCTACGAAACGGGTTATTAATTGATTATTATGGACTATCTGTAAATTAAGGCTGATTTTAAGGAAAGGAAAGTGAAAGAAAAACTAATGCTGTAGCTATGACAATCTGTTATTTACTATAAACTGTAAAACTGAAAACGCGTCATGTAGACCATTGACTACGTAGACATTCCTCCAACCCCCCAACCCCACCCACAACGTGGACCTTTGTAGACAACCCTCGTACCCCCCACCCCTGTTTGGTGTCTACGTGGATTATGGACAGCTCCTTAAGGTAGTTTGAGCGAAATATCATTTTACCTAGAAATCAATAAATTTGGCCTCATTTTAAAGAAAAATACCTCACCCTTCTAATGACACCAAAACTTCTACCCCTTACTACATTACATTCGGAGATATTTACCAAAAAATACCAGCCCTTTTACATGGGAAATGGTTCGTATATGCACTCCAGAGAGACATAATTTACAAAATGAGTAATTTCGAACACTTAGATGTCGTATGAACTACAAGTTGTAGTTTGTGTGTTTTGTCAACTATTTTTGAAAATTAATCATATTGTCACCGCAATAGATTCTTGGGTATCACAAAAAACCTTCCGTTTTGAAGTAGTTTCAAACGCACTGCGCGTAAAAAAGTGAGTCAAGTTAAAGACTTATTTAGATATTTTCATTTTATTACTTACCATTTCTGTCACATGAAACTATATTATTGCACCATTAATAATGAAATATTTAATTCATGTGTCCTACAGGTGGTGAAATGAAAACGTATAAATCGAATATGGTCTCTATTATGACTAGGGAACTATCTCGCTCGGACTATTTTAAAGAGAGGTTCGGCCGCAACCACCGAACAATAATGCCATCGGCACCCTCCTCTCCTCATGAGGTTGTGCTGAGAATGGAGAGAAGGCTGCTGCGGGTCTTCATAACAGCTTTTCCCTTCAATCCGTCCACAAAGTGCCCACACACGCATGCTCCGTTGTGATTGAAAGGATTCCTCACTCGGACCCATCGACCCACCTCATCTCCTTCGCACTTCAGCTCCACGGCCAAAATGAGAATTGTCCAGACCGACTTGAATCGAATCTCTCCCACGCTCTCGTCGCGTCAAGCGTCCTTCCGGAGATGGTTGATTACATTTCCATAAAGACGCGACAGAGGACCCGACCTCTCCCTCTGTCAAACAATATTCTTTGCGAAAATTTTAAAGCGCAATATTGAAGTCAGTCACCTTCGCTGTTAAAATGTAGACTGCTGAAGTGATTAATATGCGCTGGGAGAAAAAAGTCGTCAGACTTGAAGGGAATAAATTGAAATTCATATTAACAGAGCCATACTAAAAAACAAACTTGCCAAACATTTGGAAGAACAGGGGTTCCGATTGCGGTGAAGTCAGGTGAACTTATTTTTAGAGTGAGTTTCCTCATTTCGGGGTTATATCGCATTCTGCTGGTGATACATGATCGCTGCATAGTAAGGGAAGAAGGGCTCTACCCCCCATTTATAACCCTCTGAATCTATAGTTGTCCCCGAGTTCAAAGTTAGAATATTAGACTGAAATCGTCTTAATCTCTGACTTGCTCCTTGAAGTGCCCCTTATGCCAAATGGTAATGTGGTCTGGGTCATTGGGAATTTACTCCCAGAAGTGGCATTCGCTCCCGTCAAAGTAAAGTGACACGCACCATAGAATTTCAATTCGATCAGAGAACTCTGCGTATTTCTCTCATTTTTTTCAATAAGAATGGAACATCAGAGAGGATCAGTCCAAAGATTAAAAAAAAAATAATCTTGGCAGTAAGGTGGAGTCAGTAATGTTTAATCTTCAGCCAACTCGTATCATTCATTATATAGTGTATAACGTTGACAATTTTTCATTGTTATTTTAAAGTAGTAACTCTGCGTTTACTACTAAAACATATGACTAAACTCAACTTCTAAAAATCTCTTTGAGTCTGATTGAGTCCAACCGGAGTGGGTTATTTTATTCGATCTGAATCAATAGTTGGCGTCCGCCAAACAATTTTTTAAATTATGCATATTATTTAATTATACGGCAGTTTTCCCTAGATTGGAAATTTTTAATTGTAAGGATAGAGAAATTTAGTGGGTGTAAGATGGAACAAAGGTGTCGCATGAATATTGAATCAAAATGATATTTTCCAGCCTTTAGGATCCGTCCCTCATAAGATCTCACATGTCTTATCCAAGATTCTAAAACGTCAGCATTTGATCATTCGCACCCCTTATTCGCATATCTGCTCATATATCTTTCATTCGGATTGCAGTGAAGTGAGGTGACTTTCATTTTTTGAGTGAATTTTCTCATTTCGGTGTTACATCGCATTCTGCTAGTGATAGGTGATCGCTGCATACTAATGGAAGATCAAATCTGCCCCCCATTTATAACCCCCTGAGTCCCTAACCGTTCCCGAGTTGCCCACAAGGCAGCATAATCATTTCAAAATTCCAGCTTTTATTCATACATCGACTTGACATTTTTACTAACACTCATTATTTTCACTGGAATAGAACAGGGAAAAACTATGATTACGCGCAAAATATCTAGTGGGGTTCATCGCTACTGTGGTTGGACTCTCGTTTTCTTTCACCATTCGAGGAAGACCCTGCTGATATGCTTTCGGATAAAAAAAACTAGCAAATTAAACAAAAATTGGAGCTTACTGGAAAGAGTAACGATAAATTATCATGGTATTGTATTGTCCAGGAAGTAAGTTCCTTCACGTCCTTTACGTGGGATTATATAAGGCGAATGCTACTAAGAAGCTACTAGCTAGATTTGACTGAAGTTGTATAATTTCCGGGAGCCAAGAAGGCCCTACCTACCTCCACGTGTTAGCACGGGAAGTGCTCCACCAGCTGCACCAATTTTTTGACTCCTACATATCGACTGTAAGGTAATTCAACTTCGACCGTTAACATCGAAACTCCATTTATACCAAGGAGACAAACTCCTTGTTTCGGCAATTCCGACGCAGCAGCTGGAGCGTCGCCAACCTGTTCTCTGCCATGGTTCCATCCCCATGGACTCAAATGAAATGCTCGTGACCTCAGCTACGAGTGGGAGGACAGCCGTCACCTTTTCGGTGGAAACTGCCAACACCGGACTTCCTCGGCCGTTTCAAATCCACCTTGATAATCTACGAAAACGAATGCCGGATGACGTGAATGGACGCTAATGTTATCTATCATTTGAGGTGAGAAATCGAAGTTTTGTTACCATTTTTTCCCCAAAACTCAGCACCAGCTCACATTGTCTCCAGTCATATCTTTTTGCTGACAGAATGCGATATCCATGAGTCGGATTTAAAAATACAATCATAACGCTAATAGTGATCATCGAGTTTTTTTCTCGATTAGTGCTGAAAATTTAATGAAGAACCAAAATTTATAAAATCAGTTAATGAATACATTGATGTCATATAAATATATATATGCATGGAAACCACTGGGTCGAATCAGTGTGTGGGGGCAAGGCAGACCGCTTCCATTCGAAGCCTACGGCTCCATTGTGTGGAAACGTGCTAATGCTACTAAGAAGCCACTAGCTCTGACCATTCCGGCAAACTAGTTTCTCATGGGAAAGATTGGGAGAAATAGATTGCAGGGTGGGAAGATTTAGATGTTCATTTTCTCGGAAGGCAGAGAATCTCTATGTGTGAGAGTGTGAATGGAATAGGTCCCCCAAGGAACGAACGGTAGTCTTCTCATTTGGAACGATGAATCAGGCGAGTGGATGTGAGTGTTTCGGTAGTCTTTCTGTCCATTATCCCTTCTCTCCCTTCCCATTCTACACTTCCTCCTTTCCCCTTCTTTCTCTTTGTTTCCCTTTCCCCTCCACCGATCGCGTTTAAAGCCCGCTAAGGGAGATGGAGTGTGGGTAGTATCACCCTCCTCCCGCCCCCCCAACTTCAACGCCCCCTGAATCAGCTGACCCGAGAGAGAGAGAGTCTCCTGGCCCGTAATCCTCCTCGGGCAAGGACGAACGCTCCGTGTTGTGACTCGGGCTCCTTTGTCCAAGGGTTAAACACCCACGATGGAAGGGCGAAACGGAAGATATTATGCCTCACTAAGGAATAATTAATATTCTAATAGTGTTGACTGAAGGACCTATCTCAACGTGGTACGTCAATGAAGTAAGATCCTTTACGCTAGGGTTCCCGAATTCCTATGATCCTCGGAACACGCTACAAAGGTGTTCAGCTAAAGCTTCAGGATTTTTAAAATGTTCCATTGCTGAAAAGGTTTTGGATACACCGCTATTGGTAGTTGGGATCAAGAAAAATGTCTATTCTAAATTTATTTATATCATTAAGTATCATTGTGACTCGGTATCCTTTAAACTAGGATCAAACACCCGCATGGAAAAATAAATTAGAATGCAAAAAATTATGCCTTACTGAAGAATAATTATTATTTTAGTAGTGTTGACTGAAGGCCCTATCTCAACGTGGTACGACCAGGAAGTAAGTTCCTTTACGATAGGCATTCCCAAACTATGGATCGAGGACCGCGCGACTAATGGATGTTTCTCATAAACCTGAAATGCTTTTATATGATGCAACTTAAAAGGAGCACAACAGCAAAATAAGATAAAATTCATAATAACAAAATAATAAAGGTGTGCCGCCAAAGTGTCGCATTTTTTTAAGTGTTCCATCTCTGGATAGATTTGGGATATCTTGCAATAGGCAGTTGGAATAAAGCAACTATGTCTCGAAAGCAAAAAATATTTCAAAAGATACAAAGCATCATAGTGACTCGGGCACTTTTAAACTTTGGTTAAGCGCCCACGGTGACAGACGAAACAGGAGGTATTATGCCTCACTGAAGAAGAATCGATATGCTAAATGTGTTGACTGAAGGCCCTATCTTTACGTCGGAATTTTGGTAAATTCGTCGACCTTTATGGCTCCTACAAAGAGATTGTCACTATACTTTTCGTGGTAGACCCATGCATCGCATTCAAGGGATATGATTTGCTTCTCTTTTTGCAATGAATAAATGATCATGGCATTGCAAGAGTTGAAAAAGTTGTCCATGCTCTCATTCTCAGACTACTCCAAAGAAATGGCTCTTATGTATACGACAGTTTTATTGTATTGTTAGCTAAGCTTTTTAAATGACCGAGAGTTCCTATGTTTTCCACGTGGTCAATGTTACCCGCATATTTATGGCACTACTATTTTCAGTCGCTAGTTTACGAAGATTCAGAACTTATAAATGGCCAAAGAATCCGTTTCATTTTTAAAAAGTTGAATCTGCAACCTAATTGCGTACTCAGCCAGCCATACCACTAAATGCGCGCAAAATATCAAAAGGGGTTCATCGCTACTGTGGTTGGACTCTTTCGTTTTCACTCGCCATTCGAGAAAAAAGCCGTTGGTCAACAGATGTGGAGCCACTCAGTATCGCCAAACGATAAATGAATGTGGGGAGGAAAAGAGTCATAATGAAATATTTAGCTCAGTAATTGGTGTCCGATTTATGAGGGACGGTGGATGGTCATTATCAATCGAGTTCATGCAAAAGCTCTCGCTGTAAGCTTAATTTTTGCTGTAATTACAGCCAGTGACTTCAAACGAATCTATTTATTATGATGTAGTAATGAAACCCAATGTTGTCATTAACGGAATGGATACAGCGATGGTTTTTTTTTAAAGCTCGGGACCAAAATGCGAAATCGGGATGGACAATTCGCGAATGGACCGTTAGAAATAAAATTTTCATTCCATTGTACTCTGTGGACCATTCGGTGTCCTGGAAACAAAAAAAAACATTTATCGTGAACCAGGCTTTATGATTGGTTGCCAGTGAGTCTATTGAGATTTTGTCACATTATATTTCAAATTGATATCAAATTTTTTTTTGTTGAAGTGCTTTTCCCAAGTTATTTCACGATATTTAAGTTGTACTATTTAATTTAAATTATTTAACAAAATATCCTTCGCTGTGCCTGTATAAAAGCTCACCTTTCTCAAAGTTAAGGTTTCGGCAGGAGAGGTATTGATTAATATTTTGTTTTCTTGCGTCTCATCTTTTTATACATCAGTCATGGTTATTTTTATATGAGTCCCCGTATTGTTAAGCAATAAGTAAATTTATTTTTAGTGTATTTTGATACAGGTGATGTTTTTATCCCTCAGGAGGAGAATTGTTTACCCACAGTTAATAAATTTAACGGCCTTCTTCCCCGCCTTAATTTCTTTTGAAATTACATGGAACAGCCTCATCTGTTGTCCCTCTGGCTG
Organism: Ceriagrion tenellum; assembly: GCA_963169105.1. NCBI lineage: Eukaryota > Metazoa > Arthropoda > Insecta > Odonata > Coenagrionidae > Ceriagrion > Ceriagrion tenellum. The sequence goes on along the minus strand of OY720634.1, from coordinate 132,907,709 downwards.
TGTATTGGAGAAGGCCTATTATTCATTTATGACCAACAGTTTCTAAAATTTACTGGTCAGAGACCAAACTTGGAATGAGTCATAATCTGTATTCTCCTGCGATATCAACGAGGTAAAAATCCTGGACAAATTGATCAGTGGACGGACGCTTTTCTTAAACATTCCTCGATGTTTTGAATTACCAGTACGTTAATTGATAGAGTAAAATTCTTCTCAACGAAAGTTTTAGCCCTCGTTGGATTCCAATTTTACCAGCACAATAAACTGACGAGTTTTCGAATCAGGAAAAATTAAATGATTATCATCTTTGAAAAAAGACAAATTTCGCGATGAAATCCACTTTCTAAAACCCTCAATGATGCTTAAGGATAGGATAACGACTATAACGTATCGTTTTATGCATAATTGTATACATTTATTATTTTTAATTGTTATTCAACTGTGTGCATTTATAAAAACATGTATAAAGTAAGATTTTCCGCATTATTGTAACCGAAAAAGAATATTGTCAGCAAAACTTTACCTATAGAGTATTTACCTATAATGCTTCTATGAAGGCCAGTACACATGGTTATCACAGTTACCACGATTACATCTAATCCAATTTCTAACTCAAAGACCTTCTGCAGCGATTTTATAAAGGTGGCTCTGGGCACATATTTCTCTTCATCAGATTTCTCCGTTAATATTCAGCTTACTGCGCACAAAATAACAATTAGATATCCTCGCTCAATGATACTCATACAATTTTTTTCCAGCACTTATTGTGCTTCGCTTATCTTTTTCCTCCAGGTTGCTTCCACTTAATTGCGAGGCCTTTGGAGAGAGCTGCGCCATTTCCTTTTTATCCGATTCCTGGTCTTATGTTTCTTGCAAAAGTCTTCCAGACGAAGATTACTTTGACCTTTTAGCAGCTTTGTCATGTATATTTATAGCAAATTATTGCTAATAACAATTGAAAATATTTTGATTTATTAGAGATGACACTATTGTAAAACTTTTGTTGATGGATTGAATCTGAAATACAAAATAGAAATTTGTTCCTTTGTTGAAAGTTTACTCATGCATTTTTTACATCTGCATTGCCCACCGCTGACGCCAATCACAGCTTCTAAACCCAATACTTAGCTAAACGAACGTAGGGCATTCTCCTCGTGTTGAATATTTCGAGAGATTTGATCCTTTCACCTAGTCTTGTGCATCCTTATCCCTACTTCAATGAATACAGCGAGCTTATAAAATATCATACGCAGGTGAAGGCGTAGTTTCAGTCTCATTCTTCCCATTAAAATAAACTTGAATTTCTTTGCTGCAGTTTCTTGTCATAATTTAAACAGAACAATTTATAAATATGGATTACAAATAGAGTCATGCTTGATAAATATTCTTTAATCGAAAATATAAGTATTTAGTTTCAAGTATTAATACTTGGTTAAAACCAAACCGGTGACGATTATCAGACGACATTTCACCTTATAATTTGCTTTATTCTTTGAGCGTGTTTAAAATTTAAGAATGTATAATTTTTATTATTGGATTTGATGCGGGTGTAACCTAATATATCAATACATACCACATGGAGGTTCCGAAATTTAGATTCCAATTTTGGTGTTGGAACCTCCTTGTTCCAACAGACGCTCAAGAATTTTTCTATCCTTCAATTAACGTCTCTCTCATACCTTTTTCCGTTGATTAACAACAGGAAAATTAAACATTATCCTAAATAGTTTATATAATCATACTGTGAATCAACCTTAAATTGCCACAATTATACATATCAATTTCTTGCTTTAATGTCTCTGTGTACCTAATTTATAACTGAATTTTAATGACTTTCACTATTTGATACATTTTTGATATATGATGAAATAGTGCATGAAATCTACACACTACGAAGAGGAAGAATTTCAGTTTATAATCGGAATAATATTTAGCAGAGGTTTTAGTGCGGAAAAATCATGGCCAAATTGAGAAATGGCCACTTTATTTAGAAGTAGGTAGCCATTTTGAGTCCAATACTCTGTTTTTTATCTCTCAAGAGTGGATTTGGAAAGGTTTTTGCCAATATTTCAAGCGAGCAACACTTTTGGAGCTTCCCCTGAAACCTTTCAGCCATCAAATTATTCTTGTCCAATAGAAATAAATCTGTTTTCAAGGAAATGCCGGAAAAATTGTTAAGTAAGATTGTTGAGACGTAAAATCTCACCAATAAACTGCCACTTGAAAGAGTTTTCCGCCAAATGCTTACCTCGGACAGATAACATACGCTTTCATATTGTGAGTAGATGCATCAGAATACAAATATGTCTCTCTCATCTTTTGCCGTTGATTAACTAAAAGAAAATTAAAAAATGATCCTAAATAGTTCATATAGTAAAAGTGTGAATCAGCCTTAAAATTACCACAATTGTACATGTCAGTTTCTTGCTATAATGCCTATTTGTACCTAATTTATAACTGAATTTTAATGACTTTCACTATTTGATTCGTTTTTGATCCAATTTGTGTTATTTTCTAAATACAATTGTCCATTTTGGGTTTTGGATGTGTACTTGAAATACATCAATGAACTACTAATACATCTGGTGCATTTATATGTTTCTGAAACATGTTTGGAACTAATCACACCTCAGCTTGTAATAACCTGATTACTGATGCGTGGACCTCAGCGTTCAATTGATGCAAAAACTGCAACTTTTGCAATATTGCTACCGAAATCGGAAACAAAAGAATGTTTCTATCTTTCAATTAATCCGGATGGCAATAACATGAAGGAGAAATAATTTCTCTTACCCGAAATAAATATTCACTAAATCATTTAGAAACGATAATAATTTCGGCCTCGTATGAGGAAAGGGAAAATAAATTTGGCTCGATTGACGGCAATGGAGGAACGTATCGGTTATCAGGATCAAAATTTTGAGATTGCATTGGTGTCTTACGAGTGTTTATTACTTCATGTGCAATATATACTCTTGATTTGATCAGTTTATTATAATAGGGCAAGGAGATTATCAAGGCAATAAAAAACGCTTAAGTGACAGATAAATTCGTGTGTCTTGCGAAATGAATGTTCACAGATACATAGCTCTTAATAGAATCTCTAAGGTGACTTTCCTGAGTCGATTTTGTCTTGCCATTGGCTGAACCAGAATTGTTTTGAGAATTGCACCGGGATGCACGCGCTCATTTGCGGATAGACGCTATCACAGATCTCAAGGTCTAAGAGAGGAGATTAAGTGCGAATGATAAGGTTCAAAATCATGCATTTTTTTTCTTTCAACAACTTACCTATCCTTGATTTCAATCTCTTAAAATGTTTCATCATTGCAATTTGATCAAATTCGGTCCAACGCTTTTAGGCTTAAATATTTCAGTTTTAAATTGCACAAATGTAATTGAAATATTCAATTACATAAATGTATTGGTATTTTTTAAGATATGGGCATAGTTTTGTTCAGTCCTAATACAGACGCAAACAATGCAACGATAGACTTCAAGGAAGCGATCAAGTATGGTAAAATTTTAGTTTTATCCTCTCAGGATTGCGTTGTGATTCCCTCATGTTGCTCTTGTAAGAGATGAGTAATTGATACTCTAAGCAAGCATTATGAGGCTAGTTTATACATAAGAAGTGATCCCATTCGTTTCTTTAGCAGAAGGTCAGATTGATTAGCCAGTAATAAACTTTAGCCTTCCATGTTCTTTTAACAAGTTCTGGATATAAAGAACAGATTTTAATCTAGTAATAGTCATTGAATACCGAAATTTATAGCATGGATATCGTGGTGCAAAATGACCATGTCGTCGACGCATCCTTTTAAATAAATACTGGTTATCAGTTTAAGTATGGTTATCTTTTGCCTATTTTCCTGTGATTTTGAATTACGAAGCCAATCAATCCAAAATCCCTAACCAGCATAGGCATAATTATAAATAAAAGTATCTTTAACTGGAAATTACGGCATCGTGATAAAGAATATCCATGCGCTGATATGTTCTAAAGAGGGTTAAACATCTTTGGAAAATTATTACGATATTTCAATTGGAAATGGATCGTAATTTCGGTGTTTCAAAGGTACAATTTTAGTTCAGCGACTCATAGGAAATGATGAAGGAAGAGTGTACATGCAGATCACCATTATTGCAGAATGCTAGGAAAAACTCGAATGAATAATTATCGATTTTATTATTATCTAGTTAGCGAGATAATCTTTTATTATTTAAGATTGAAACACGTGTTTAATTAAATATCATTTGTCATCATTAGCCAAGGAAGCTTTTCACGTATTCACTGAGAGGTGATTTTCAGAAGTCAAGACTGAAAATTGTAGAAACGAAATCTATTTTAGGTTAGGAATGAAAACCTTCACCCTACTTTAAGTGACAAAATTTACACTTTAAACATTATATTATATAGATTATACATAAAAATTAAATATCAATAAAATATATGTACAATTATATTTAAAAGTGTCATAAATGTATTTAAATGAAAAGTTGCATTTATCGGTGGAGATTATTATTAATTCGGTGGAGAGTTTTGGGCTATTTGCGTCATGCGTCACTTTTGCGAAAGTGAATTTCCAACAACAAATTCTTGAAGTGACCAGTTTGTTTAAGTGGTCACAACTTTTTGAACTGGCTAAGAACTCTGTCACACAAAAGTAAAAGTATCACAACGTACTAATTGTTGCTCTCTGATAGGAATTAGTTGTTGATCTCATTTGCGTGTGTGGTACACCCACAATAAATTGGAAATTCGGCCTCAAGGCCATCACTAGTCACGCAATTCCTATTTCCGATCGAGGCAATAAAAGCTCTGCTAGTACCAGTTAAGTACAGCCTTGTTATTTCCTTCGGTTATCTCTTTCAATTGCCTCGTAATGATCCTTGACTTTCTCATTCTTATCTTCCAGTTTCGTCGGGAGTTTATGCCGTATCTCGCCGCGAACACTGAGAGGTAGAAGGGGCCAATGCTTTCCTACTCCTCGTACCCGCCCTCGTTGTACGCGGTTTTTCATAACCCGCTGAGGGGTATCGTGATTACATGCATATCACTCGTGCGTATGACTCAAATAGCCCAAAGATCCACCAATAATCTCCACCGAGTAAATTCAAGTTTTTATTTACATATTTCTATGCCAATTTTATATAATTTTAATTATATTTTATTTATGTTTATAATAAATTTTTATGTATAATCTATATACTATAACTGAAATATGTTTATGCCATCTTCCTGGTGGCAAAATTCTTCTTTTATTACTCAAACGTGTGGACAAAACGTTTCGTCTAGCTAAACGACCTCTGATTAAAATCATTAGAATGAGCAGTATTATACGCGTGTGGCGAAAAATGGAGATGGAGTCTTTTTTAGTCTCATAGATGGTAACACGTGTCGGTAATGGGTTTACCAAATAACCTGTTTATAATACGTTCCGAGAAATAAAGCGATGAAACCGTCTGGGTTTTTTTTGTATTTCCCACAATTTTTGCTTCAGTTTGAATATTCGAGTCGTGGTAGCGTAAATGATTTCGTGGAATTATACTGCGCCGGGTGCTCGAGTACTTCCGCGCAAAAACTCCGAGAAAATAGAAGCTTCAGAAGCAGTACTGTGATCAACTACACACGTTACACAGTCTTTGGCAGCATGGCACGATTCGTCTCCTCAAACCTTCGCGTCTCCTAGGGTCAAGACGGATACAGTAGTCAAATTTCTGCTTGTGAAACTCCTTTGGTGACTACAAAAATCATGCATGGAATCAAAGTGACATTATAACGAAGGCTTTTTTATACTTCCTTTTAATATACTTGAAGAAAAATACCAAAACTGAACTCATTTGTGAAATTGTGGTAAGGGAAATCAGGAGATCCTAGCGAAGTTGTGGTTTGAGTCGTCTTGAATGGTACACTGCCAATGTGGTGCGCCAATATGGAGAAATATTTATAACACAAAAGGGACATTAATCATTTAGGGAGTCAGAAAATGCGCAAATTTCTCTAAATGGACTGCTTTTAAAATTTGATCATTCATAACCAAATTAAAATAATCATGATGGCTGAATATACCACCGTGTCCAAAAAAAATGTGCATTGGATTCGTAATAGGTATGTTAAACAATTCAATGCTTAAGATCAGTTGCTATCTGGGCTCAATAAATGTTTCGACATCTTCAAGCTTCGGATCCTCATCAACTTGTTTAAAGTGTGTGTCCATTATATTGATCTTTAATTCATTAGTGATTTTCATGATCGCTTTCGTAAGTATTGTGAAACGAATTAGAACATCCGTTCTTTTAAAATCTCTCGCCTATCTTCATTACACTGCCACTCTGTTGGGCAGTACACTAGAGAATAAAGAAATCTAGCCAAACCTATTTTTGGTGGCTTATTGATAGTGGCACACCTTGGTGTTGAATTGTCCATTCGAAGAGATTCTGGGGTCGAAAAATGCCCATAATTTTTGTGCAATTTTTAATTGTCAATGGGGACATAAATCTAAATTTTATGTATGTCCCAAATTATTTATTTTCAACGTTTAAAAATATTAAATGTTAATGTAATACGAACGAAATCAGAAAATATATTCTAAATTGACATCTGATTATAGGCTAAGGGTTGATATTTACCCACATGGCAGTTAGCCATGTGTCATGCCTCCTTCATCTAAGGTGGTCTTCAACTGTACTTTATTTTGAAAATATTGGTTCTTGACGAGATTCTTTTGAGACACAAACACTGCTAAGAGATAAACTTCCCTAGGTATTTATTCATTCAGAAAACATGTATATATATTCAGCATCGTTTAGCATCATGCATAAGATTGTTGAAATATCGTAGATATCATTGTTCGGAGAGGAGTATTTTCTTGTTTACATTAATAAACCCACGGTAAAAATTAAAAAACTAATGCCATAACGCTGGGTAAATCCATTTCAAGATGGTGTTGTGTAGATTACAAATTCGAATGATGAATAATGTTAACTAAGCAATGGACATATGCTAATTAGTCAGTATAACCGCCTCACGACTATCATTCTCCTTAACTGAGTATGTTAATGGCCACGCCACTACACCTCACCGTATCCTAGTAAACGAGCCGTAATTACTCTCGTCCGTGACGTAAATCCATACCGCACTCGACCTTTTGGGAACGGAAAAGGAGGATAAAGAGAGGGGTGGCTTTGTTCGGTAGGTTTTTGTCTCGTGCGATTTGGTCCGATATGCGAATCGTTGCGATATGTCAATGTCCTCGCTTTTAGACTCCACGTGGAGACAGTCGCACACCCTCAATGCTCCCCACCCTAGCCGTTCTACGCCCCCCCCCCCCAAAGCGACAACCCTCCTCTACACAATGTGAGACGCGAGGAGAGAGGTAGGGGTGCGAGGAGAGAGAGGGGTGGAGATAGAGCCTTTCCCTTCCCCCCTTCTGCACGTGGAACAAGCCTGACTCCCCCGCGCATCAGCAGCACCAACGTGCAAAGGAGGGTGCGCCCTCGAGGCACCGAAATCCGTGGCAGCGATGGGTGGACTTGGGGGCGCCACAGCCTGTCACTGTTTCGTTGACTGGGTGAAGCTGGAGATCGGGTTGGTGTGGCTGGAATTACCGACCTCCCATCTTTGAGAGTTCGGATATCGGCAGCCGCGGAGATTTTGCCACGGAATCCTTAATTCTGGGTTCTGAATACCGGGTGCTGATTCGAGGGGACTTCACATTCAGTCCGACGAGGATAGAGAAAATCACAGTAAATAATCGGTTCAAGTTGGCGCGGCGCAAGAAAACGAGACGTATGCTTTTTGTGATGAATATTTATTACACCAAGTTATTTACAAAATCTAAGTCAACCAATGTCTTCCCCAAATAGCTTAAGTCAATATTGTTCAATAGACTTCTTCATAAAAATCTCGTGTGTAGACTTCATCGTTAGTTTATATAGGCTGATGAAATAAAATCCCATCATTCCTTGGAATTTATGAAATTGATTTAGGCGAAAATTGATGGACTTTTTTATGTTAATTGCGAGACTAAAATGTATAACTTTCAAACTATATTCTTCAAAAACTTTTTTGTGAATAATAATTTTACATGAATGCGTAACATCTAGGAGAGTTACCCTCTCGGCCTCCAATTAGCATAGGTAAGAGGTGTATAAAGTTCCAATGGCCGTAATGATATTATTGTGGTAATTGAAGCTTTATATTTTTTCGTTGATATGAATATATTTTAAAACTTCATTAAAGTGATTTTTCTCAAAAATCATTCTCCAGAAACTTAGCGTCTCCTGGCATAAGGACGAAATACCCAAATATAACTCTCCGAAAATTACATGTAACCCTTGCAGAGCAGGCAATCTTTATTCAGAATGTGTTTCTTAAGAGCTGGAAAAAATAATAGAATTTCAATGCCCATCATCAACATCTAAGGGTAGCGACGCGTCTCTTTACATTTCTATGTCATTCATGCCAGCAGGCGATGCAGAGTTGTTCTGCATTCCTAAAGAGTGCAGCTCTAAAATATTCTCTTGGTGTTTTTCCCTCAAACTTTCCTCCATCGAACGTGTTTTTAGGAACTGATGATCTCTGAGTTTACACTTGATCTTTCTTGTCTTTATTTTCCCATTAGTTTCTAAAAGCGATCTCTTTTCTTTCAATACTTCAAGAACTTCTTCTTGAAACTACGTCAGAAATTATTACTTTTAACGCGCCAGAATGAAATTGTTCCAATCTGCAGTGGTTGTAGTTGGTTAGTTTGTCATTTAGGGAAATGAACGACAATTGTGATGATTAGTGACCTCAGTGATTGGAGACTAGGTTGGAAAGGAGAGGATAACTTCGAATAACTAATAAGGAAGGATAGAGAGAAACCCACTGTCTCCAGAAGCCTTATTAGTGATGGTTCAAGCCAGAAGATTTTTCAACTCATTTGAAGCAACTATTCTTGTACTTGAATTGGTCTCCATTGTGGAACCCAGGCAAGGGTTGTAGATTCCGCAGATTATTCTCCACCACTTCCAGGAGTCGAACCCTAGCGTTTGGAATGAGTTCATCTACATCTACATAATAGCCGCCAAGCCATTTCAAGCGTGTGTGGCGGGGGATGAGTTATCACCAACGTGCACAACAGTGTACCCTATGAATAAAACTAATGTAATGGTAATGAAATTTCGACTATTAATGCATTAGCAAAAATTTACAGATACTTGTCAAAAATGTGAATTTTCACCAGCATGCCCTGGGTTGGCCAGTACTCTAACCATTACACCCAGCCAATCCTCAGCCGCAGAAAATAGCAATAACGCCGTGCTCTGCACTTTCACTCCCCGCTCTTGAAGCAGCCCGAAGCCAGCACGTGGAGTGAATTCGTCTCTCCCCCTTGCGCAGCACCGAGCCGAGGGTGCGCCGAGCACCCAAAAATCCGAGGAGGGGTGCACATTTTCGGGGGTGGTGCCCGATCTCCCACTCCCTCCCCTCCTCTCGCGCGAGAGCACCACGAACCCTCCCTTCCTCTCTCTCTGGTGAGCGCCTACGCAGCGTGATAGGGGATGGGCGGCAGAGGGTGCGACCGTGCAGCAAGGGGGTGGAGGGGGGGTAGGGCACGGAAGGGGTGAGGGGATTGGGTGGAATCGGGGGAGAGAAAAGGGTGCGATGACGAGACAGAGGAGCGCGGGGGGGGAGAAGGGATTTAGGACCTGTATGAGGTTTTTATTCTGGGGTTGCAAGGGGTGCCACCTGCCCCGATTTTAAGCGGAGCGGTCGCCAAATTTTTTGCACGATTTTCGGCAAGGCTGCAGCGGAGAAGGTCATTGTTGTGCCTGTTTTGTGCTGCTTTGTGCATGCATTGTGCCTTTAACCTTCTTTACTGAGCAGAGATGCTCGCTTTTCAAATTTGTCACATCTTTTCATATTTATATTAGGCCATCTATTCTTGGAGAAACCTAGAACACAATAAAACGTTATTCTATTCTATCTTGCGAGCACGGGTAGGTATTTTACGTATGCGCTCCATCAAAATTGTTGAACACTGTGCAGGACATCCAAAGGAAATTTTCACGGTAGTCATGGAGATAAAACTTTCTGTTTTCAATTTCCTTTACCAAGTGGAGATGTGTACCTTGCATTAAGCAACATTTCCTCATGTTTATTGGAGGAGTTCTTTGAAGAACCACTCGATCTGGAGCAAATATGACTCTGAAGATTAGCTGAGAACTTTCTATAGTTGTGGCAACATTCTTTGAAACCCATTTCATCTTTTAACACTAATTTTCTTGCAACAGGTAAACGAGAAAGAGGTTTGAGCGTCTACCACTTGGCATTTGAACCTATTTTCTTAAGTGATATTTTCAATTATAATTTTAAGGATACTTTATGATTTTTAGTGACGGATAAAATTTTTGAGAATTATCTGTTTATTGAGAGGTAAAGAAGCGTACTGAGAATGATTTTTTAAAATTAAGTACACCGAAAGAACTAACTCTCAGAAGTAGGAATGTTTTGCGGGTCAGGTCAAATTGGACTCTGGAATGTTATTGAGGCAAAAGCAACACGCAGGCCATGGGCGCAATGAGAGAAATGAATAAGAATTAGGGGAAGTCGAAGAAATTAGAAGAACACAGCTTTCTCTTTTTACCATTAAATAGGCCATTACTGAGCCATTTTGAAGCGCCTACTCCAAAGGTATAAAAATATGATCCGTCGTCTCGGGCGTGACTTCGTGGAATTTGAAATATAACTTAGTTTTTCCCCATAGAATTATTATAACAAGACGGCCTAGGTTTCGACGAAGCTAATAATCATCAGGCTCAACGTACTTGATGATGACGAACTTGGTCGAAACCTACGTCGTCTTTTTATAATAAATCTATGGGGAAAAAATTAGGATTACTTATCATTTACAACGGTATAAAAAGACATGTGGAAGCATATTTTCAAATAAATTTAGCATCACTCATAATTCCCGGCAGCCAAATAATCCTCTTTATCTCTCTACTCCGTACCTGTGCGTAAAATTATCTTTGTTGGTGTTTTTGTTAGAAAGGATGGTATTTAAATGCGATGGATGACTTTTATGAAGTTCACAATCGGAGTGGATTCGCGGAGATTTCTTCCGTGATCATGGTGCATTTCAAAGTTGAGTACTGTTGCGTCTCTGCAAGAAAGTAGTTTCGCAAGGAATGGCATCATAGGAGTTCGAGGGAAGGATTTTTGTGGAAGTAATTGTCGAATGTCGGGTCGGGCGCGCGGAAGGGGTCGAGGGACCCAGCACGGCGGAGGGCAGCCAGCGATGAAGCCAGCTTGATTTCTGGCTGGAGTCCACTTCAACTCATCGTCGCCTCGAGGGTTGCAGCCAGACCTCCCGAAATCCGGCAACGCAGGAGGAAGAGGCCCTCCCTTCTTTTTTCGCGTTCTTCTCCTCCCGGGACGTCTTCCCCGCAAGCGGCCGGGGAGGACACTTCGTGCCTTCTCCGAATTGTGGATAGAGAGACAGGACAGAGGGAGCACCGGTGGCCGGACGGAATTTGGGGAGCATCGAATGTTTACTTGGCTTCTCTGAGAAAATAAAAACATTGAAAATTCGGAGGGAAAACATAATAAGCTGATTTTATCGAGTTAAATTAGCGGAAAATTGTTTATTTTTAATTGAATACGTAACCGGATCGACATGAATAAAATTGCTTTCGATCAAATATACTCATTTTAAAAAATAATTAGGATTCTGAATTAGCATGCTCATTAGCATTGATCGATGCGCATCTATTTTAATTAGAGCTTTTTCTTTGGAGAGTCATGCACGCATGTACTCCGTCGGTTTTAATAATTATTTGATTGGACAGCGGTTAATCCTAATGTTAGAGCTGTGACTGTGAACTGAACAAGGGTGGACACTTTTTCCCGCGGCGTGCTGAAAATGTTACATATTTTGCATAATTTGTTTGTGAATTCGAACGGGATTTTGATTGTTACTCATATTTTAAATTCATCTTTAACGAACTGAATTATCGAAAGCCGCTATTTATGGAATTAAATCCGCCACAAAGTCGTAATCGGTGAATAACTCTCCGTCAATTGGCGTAGTTGAGTAGGCATTTCGGTGACTTGTTTGTCCGTTGCAAAGCCGGACTGTGTAACCCAGGCAACTAGAAAACAGCATGAAGGCTAAGCTGGTTAGAAGGTGAGCCATCAGTGCGACTGTGATTTATGAATATTTTCCGAAGAGAGAGAATAGCGCTTCTCGTTCAGAGCCGAGTGTTGTGTATCAGCAGCCACTACTTGATCATTCCTCTCCCTTTCTCGCCATGCAGTGCCTATCATCCTGAATTTATTTGACCATATAGCTATCCTCGGTTTTTTATGCTTTCTAAAAGTGATTTTATTCGTTCAAAAATTCGAATTAATGAAGAAACAATTACATAAACATATGTGTCGTATTTCAAATAACACGAAAGCTGTTTCAATTTATTAAACATCATTTATAATTTTATTTCATCTAATAATTTAAGTAATAATGTTACACTTTTTTAGTCACCCGTCAATTATATGCGCACACCAAACGGAAGGTAAATCGTCTCGTTCATTGTAACAGAGCATTTGATATTAAAATTGCTCCTCGTTAGTTTGTAGGAAGTCATATCCAAATAAATTTTAATTTAACCCAATAATCTTTAATTATTTCTCATTGGCATGGTAATTTGTTTAGAATGAACACTCTTTCTCCGAAGGGATATCATGGTTATTACTCCAGATTATTTGAGTATCTTGCATCAAAAACATTATTTTTCAAAGGAGCATTCTCTAATGGCTGCTTGCAATCTCTACAATAAATCCCAATGTGTCAGAGATTCATCTCGGAGTGCTAGTAGATGATTTATTCAACTACCTTACTCAGATATTTTGTGACTTATCGAAACATTACTTCATACAAAACAAATCTCGAAAGGTTTGAAACAATATCGAGTTTCACCATGTGTTCAACAATATGTTCAACACACCAACGAATGTATTCATTTGGGTGCTCCATCTGTTATCGAAACTAAGGCCGCTGGTTGTTGTGGCCGATTCGCGTATTCGGGGTCTCGTTTTTTGCAGCGACGGACCACAAAAAGTGGCCCAGATCCCACCGCGAGTCCACAGAGCTGGCGGCTCACACATGCCGGAGCGTTTCATTCCGTGCCGCTTAAAATTCTTACTCGATAGCCGAGATGACTCCCTAGCTCCGTGATGAGGGCGCGTAGAGAGACGCAGAACAAAATGGCGGGAGGTGTCAAGATGGGCGGAGGGCGAAGCGTAGATAAACAGGGGACAGAGGTTTTGGACAAGAAATCGAGAGAATGTATCAGTCGCGATTCGGTATTTTTCAAGTACGGCCAACGGAATTGAAATTTTTTTGTACAGTACTGAATTAGACTGTCGGTAAGAGGAACTGGGTGGCACTTTTGGAATATTAATTCCGACGGATAAAAATATCTTACAAGAAGGCTGAAATATAGATACAAGACTGTCAATGAATACTACTTGAATATGAATGCATGGAAAGCTAAAATTGTGGTTTGCGGAATAATTCTGGAAGACAGTCAAAATAAAACTAGGGCTGCAAACAATGGCGAAACTGGATGAAATCCTGGGAAGAAGGATCACAAATAATGGAATATAGGAGAAAGACAATGCGAGGGGGGTGGCGCAAGCTAAAAAGGCATTCTACGAGAGTAAGAGTATATTTACTATTTGCAATCAGAAACACAAGCTAGAAGTAAGGAAATAATTCATTTAAACCGATTGAGAACATGCACGCAAGCGGCAGTTAAGCTTGGACACAGGTTGCAGCGTAACATTGTTGGAACCTATGGGATAAGGTGTTACAGAAGAATAGTTGAGGATCAAATGAGCGTATAGATTCGCTAATGTCGAAGTAATGCGAATAGTTGCAGGGAAGAGAAGTTCTCACCTCGAGAGTTGAAACTGTATGGAAAAAGAGGCAATCTTATTGGACACACTTTAGGACATAATGCACTGTTAAAAAGAAAAATGGACTTTACGAGGAATTAAGTAAAAGTAGATAGTTTTGCGAATACAACGTGAGATAAGACATTCGCGCTAGGGGATATTATTAACAGTTATATTAATTAACAATTAACAAGGTTAACAATTATATTAAGATTCCTTTAGTAGAAAACGAATGATGTTGATGAAGAATGTAGTGAATTCTCTGCCATTGAATCAACTATGATTGTATTCTTTCTAAAAATATACCTCGGTGTTACTCTACTCAAATTATTTTTTCAGCGGACTTCGTGTTTTCAAACGATTTCTTTGATGTAAGATGGAATTTATGGGACATATCGTTGTTATCCGACCATTTTCAAGAAACTTTCAGTTTCTTGCTCGAAGATACTAGGTAGAAGTTTTTGATCACGTAATTTTTCATCTTTTAAATAATCCCCCTTGAATTATTCGGTGTTTATTGGCCTGTTCCTCTCTAACCCCCCTTTACCTATGCCCCGAGGCTTACCATGTAGGTTAAAATGAGCTCGATGGATTTAGAGGATTGGTTCAGAATTTATAAGTGCGTAATTGCTTCGAATAAGGATAAATACAGCACCTCTTAAATACTCTCTTTAACTCTTCCACTGCTTTCCTGAAAATGTAGTGATGGGGATGGATCTAAGCGCTTATACTAGGATATGTGAAGTAGTCTCGAAAAGTCTCCCACAGTCTCAAACGGTAATGTGTATCCCAAACGCGCTGCATATGAATAATACATTAAAATGCCCTTCATATCATAAATTATGAAAACCAGTCGGAGCATTAAGTGACTGTGCTTTTGCTTGCGTGAGATGACAGGAATAAAACTGTTCCTCTTCATTCGTCACGCTATTGTTATTAGACTCAATGACTTCCGATGAAGTGATAATACATTAGCAGGCATCGAAAAGAGGGTGAAGTGTTTAGAACTTGATGATACTTGCCTAAAGGTGAGAGTATTTTCAAAATATCACTCAAATAATTATCGTTATTCATGTAAAATATGTGTGAAATTCCGCTTTATTTATCGTCTCACGCTCATACCATTTTCTTCTTAACATGATTTTACTTAGCGGATTCGAAGAAACCAGCACTATCAACTTCAATTACTTCTACTAATAAAGTCACAGATTTTGTTCAGTATAGTACGTCATATATTTTGTTTCCACAGTATTTATGCGACTGAGGTATTTAGCTTTCATGAATTACATTTTTTCATGGCCTAAATGAAATAAGGTTGCATTATATCTAACGCTTACGGTACGTACGTTCGATACCCAAGTATATAACAGCATTATGAACGTGAGGTTGATACATGTTTAGAAATCTATACAAGACCGTTTGGTGATAACTGGTCTACAATTATATAAATAATAATCTTAAGAAATTTCTGTTATCTAATTATGTCAGACAGTATCACATTCACGTTTATTCACCTTCCCCCTGAATTACTTGGAACTCCGTCAAGGCAGGTGTGAAAGGGATCATTGTGTCAAATTCCATCTTGTCATTAAACGAATAATTAATATAAATATTGATAGATAGGAATATGAGTCAATACTAAGGTCCTGAACGTTTCTTCGACTGTTTTCCGTTTGGCTCTAACCTTACATCTCACTTCGGTGTGTCGCACGTTTACTCTGATGTTTTTCTCATGAATAGGGGCTTTGATTTCGGCCTGATGGCCATGCTTAAATCAGGCAAATATCATCGAATTCATTCCTAGCGTTTCAGTTAACTCTGCTAAAAGCCTTTCTCAGGATGGAAATGATAACGGAGCTCATGCAATCAATAATACTCCGAATCATTGATACCTCTTACCTCGTACATAAGTAATTTTTTCCGGCGGTTACAAATCACGTAATAATGCAAGTTTTTGGTATTCAGTTGAAGTGTGATAATCCTCCGGACCTATACAATTCAGTCCTTCAAGTGAAAGCATAGTGATTCCTTTCCGTCGATTCGCTACAGCTTATGCTCAAAGCACATCTTTTCTGTGTAATTTGCTTGGTTAGAGGATTGAAGGTGGTCCCAAACGGGTTCCTGCGGCGTTCTTTTGAGGGGGCCTCGCTGGAGGTAAGAAGTACCTCTCGCTTTTTCGTCTGGGGACCCTCCATCTATTCACATGGCAAATTATCTTCTCCTTATTTTGTTACTCAAGCGTTTCAGAGCGTTGCTCCCTCTAACTCTTTGGTCCAAGTGTTTGACTGTATGCTTTTGTGTTAAATCTATCCCCCAATAGGTTTGGTGTGATCTCCATAGCTAAGATGCGTATTGCTGAGCCATTTCACAAGTCACCTAAATCCCCTAACCGGCGTGGTGAGAAAAATTAAATGACTTGCTTAAAGAAGAGGAAGTAATTAGAGATGGTTACATTGGAGTTATGGGCTATTCATGGGCTGCTGCTCGGATGATGAACGTCTGCATTCGAAACTATGATTTAAATTATGCATCATAACTATGATAAATGCCCGTCTAAGAAGATATTGGTGAAATAATTCAGATTGTTATTAATCTTCATTTTGTCCGAGCATATCTTAGATCCAAATAATTTCATGCAGCACTTTTATTGAACTAGTTATCACAAAACTGTTTAGCGCAAGCCGGCGTTAGTCTCAGAAATTTTAGTCAGAAACCATGGCGTTGTCAATTAATTCAGGGACAGTAAACTGGTAAGGTATCCGACTAGTCCTAGTTCTAATATCTACATCTACATCTACGTCATACCCTGCAAGCCACCCAAAGGGTGTGTGGCAGGGGGTGCTTCCACACCAGGCATGCATGAATGATACGGTAGAACACCGAAATTACATTGAATCCCGCGTACCACACATGCAAAGCGCCAATTAAAAATCTAATAACCAACAAACATTCTATCGTCAATCGTTCCAACATGCAAGGGATACAAAGACTACTACTGTATATTCAAAATATCATGCATAAATAAGAACATCAATATTTACATCATGCATAAATAAGAACGTAGAGAATATAAAGAGAAAGATCTTCTGCCTGCCTATTGTCACAATTCGAACTATTCATGACGACGATCGCAGCTGTTATGGTCCCGAATGGTACGCGGAAAAATGATATTTTTTACCTATCGGTTCTACCTATCTAGCTCTCTAATTTTATTGGCGCGATCTAATCTACCGTAGTACGAGGGGGTTAATAGTATGTTTTTTACGTCGTCAGAGAAATGATTTTCCTAAAATTTAGTTAGGAGGTTAAGCCTATAATTTAATCTACGCTGTGATAGCGACTCCCATCCTAATTCTTCTAACAGTCCAGACACACTAGCAAACTTATCGTACCATCGTTTCACAAACCTAGCTCCTCTTCGCTGCACGCGATCTAACTCTGATATCAACCCCGCTTCGTATGGATCCCAGACACTAACAGCATATTCCAGATGAGGCCTAACGATTGAAAAATAACGTTCTTTCACTTTCTCATCACATTTTCCGAGTACTCTCTTGATAAAGCCTAGCTTCCTGTATTCTTGAACGCATATTTCCCGAATATGTTTTCCCCAAGATAAGTCGTCAGTAATTGTGACCCCTAAGTACTTGACAGACTCGGCGTAAATAATTTCCGTATTATTAATTCTGTAAGCCCTACCTGCCCTATTTTTCTTTTTCCAAAAGCTGACTGCTACGCACATTTTTATGTTTAGTTCCATCTGCAACTTTTCGCACCAAGCATGAATAGCAAGTAGGTCGATTGTGAACGAGTCGCTATCTTCGGAATTGTTAATATCGCTATACACAACCGCGTCGTCTGCGAAGAGTCTAAGCTTACTTTTAACGACGTTGCTAATATCATTTATGTATAAGAGAAATAAAAGTGGACCAATTACACTTCCCTGAGGAACACCCGATGTAACGCTAACTGTGCTTGACATGATACCATCTACTACAGACTCCTTCAACTATATTTCACCTACCTATCCCTTTGCTAGGATGCCTATTGTTCTCTCTTAATGTGTTCCTCTTTAGACCAAGAATAGTCAAAATCTCCTCGATCAGAGATTAATTTGAAATTTATGAATACTGCAATGAGTTTAACTCCCTATATCTCGGTCTGATAAAATTTGACCGCCAGATGCCGTAGCCCTTTTACAGCATTGATATTAACTAAGAAATAGTGTTTCGCATATCAGACTCTTGGCTACTTGACGTGAGCGTTGCCGATGGGAGGAAGTAGTAAGTTTCGGTAAGATGACGGTTTTAATACCGAGAAATCGTACAATCAGAAATAATAAAATCGGGCATGAGCGTATCCGAAGCTTCAGCCACGATTTGGACCCTGTTACCCCGGGCTCTGGAGCAGTGCGCGCCACCGGCCGACCATGAGAATGACGAAAAAAAAATGAGCGACCAAATGCGAGGAAGAAGAAGAAGAAGAGCACGAGACGCTCGCTTCATTCTCCGTCCCGCGGCGGCGATGTCATGGATGGAAGCACTCACTCGGGGGAAATAAGTCGGGTCAAACAAAACGAGGCGGCGGTGGCGCGGGCGACGGCGGCGGGGACCGACGGGCCGGCCGCCCGGCAAGGACTTCTGCCCTCCCTCCGTCCCTCCCGAGTCTCCCCTCTTCCGCCCTTCCGAGACGAACTCGCATTTACGGTCGTGTGTTAAGTCGGCGGCACTAACACTATATTCCTCATCCGGTTCAGGATTTGCCTCCGAAGACCAATTAGCAAATGGTAACTTCAGTTATTCGGAGGAGGTTAGCTCAGGTTCTGCGACGAATGCGTGGGATGAATAACTTTCTTCACCACCCTTGGTGCATTAATATGTGTATCATCGTATATCTTCATGCTTTACGACGACAGCCTTGTTCTAGGCAAGCGATTCCTATTCAGTGTCTAAGTAATACACATATGTTTGTATTGTTCATTGAACTAAGCATTTTGCAGAGCCTCTCTGAATAAATAATCCGCCTAGATCAGGAACGGTATAGTACCAGTATCCATCTCAAGGATGAATGTCCATAATGGTTTGTTCATCCGAGATAAATATAGTAATTAAGGGCGACGTAAATACCAGAGTGTCACTAACTACAGAGAAGCATTTGGCAAGGAGTAACATGAAATTTCACTGAGGATATCCTAATTTCCACGTCTTTCGTTTAAGTCAGAGACAGGTTCTGCCGATAGGAATTTTCGCCCGCTACCGTCGCGTTAGTGCGAAATCAGTGTGCGAAGTCAAAATTTGTCCTTTGGACATGTCGTATATATGCCGTGAAACGGCGTGCCATTCAGCGTGTTGGTCTCTAGTTTTCTATGACATTCATGAGTGCTTACTCGGGACCGAGAATCACTGCTTTACTGAGTATTTTCTGGGATCATTAATTGAGCAAACCCTTCAATACATTTCATTCAAAAGAACACAGTTGGCGACTTCTCACGAGATTGACCTGAGGAGGAAGATATAATGCAAACAAAAGGGGAACCTGAGAAAGAAGCATCACATGTAGATGATAGAGTGAGCACAAAATAGATGGAGAGACTGCTGTTAGCCAGTCCACGAGTTTAAATAATGATGATGACAATTAAAATATAGTACGCAGATAAGTCATAAAGTCTCTTTTCCATCATCAATCCTGTCTCATTTTAGTTTCTCAAACTCATAAATTTTTTTTTCGGGTTCTGCGACATAGAACGCTAACTTGAAACTCTCCGTCAGGTTTTTTTTCTTTGTATTATCACATGATGGGGACCTGACAATATAAAGGTAAGATTAACGAAGACTACAAAGGATAGTAGCGTTACATAGTACAGATTCATGGACTCTTCGTAAAGAGGATGAAAATACGCTGCAGACTTTCGAAAAGTGGGTGTACAGGAAAGTGAAGAAGGTCCGACGAATGGTTACGAAGACGAACGAGAGTGTGAAAGGGGAGAGGAAAATGATCCAGGAGATTTGGAGGAGGCAAAGAAGGTGGTCGTTACAGATAATGAAGGGTAAATGGATGCCAAAAGCTGAGATAGAGAGGAAGATTTTTGGGGAAGCGGGGAAGAATTGGAACTTGCGCTCAGGCTGGGATGAAGAGAGGCAGGACGTATCCTGATATAAAGAGAGAAATCGAAATGAAATTGGGGCCGGTGCCAGTAATAATCGAGAGAGTTTCCGCTAATTTATATTAACACAAACTTTAGCCGGTAGCATTTAAACAGTCATAATTCCAATTTTAAGACCCTGAGGTCAGGTGCGTAAAATCTTTGTGTTGGTTGACGCCAATAGCATCGTCACCGAGATGAGTCTGTTTTGACAGCGGACATTTTAATTTTCTTTCCCTCATTTTTCGTTGTGTGTTCTGTTCTGCTGAGTGTGAGCTGAAGAGAGAAGTCACATGAGCATTTATTCCAGCCCTGGTAAGTGTGATACGAGAGTGGCAAGTATCCGTCAAATCTTCTTCATCCTGCGGGTAATTAGTATTACGATTTTCTACAACCTCATACGTTCCATTCCTTGCGTGGAAGTCCTGGATATCTCCTGACTCTTTGTCTGTACCACATATTGTCGAAGGTTTGCAAAGGAAATGTGTCTTACCTGTTCAAGTTATTAGGCTGATGCAAAACCCTCAAACTTAGTCCGGGTTCGGTACCGCCATCGGAAGTTGTAAGGCTACTCATGAAACTATCATCCGCAGGTGCAGATGGATCTATCGAATATCTACCACGATCAAACATTAGATCATGATCATTGGATATTCTACCCTCAAACCATTGGGTTTTTCGACGGTCTCAATCTGAGAAAAAGTGCAACCTAAATATGCGTGATGGGAGATTGACATGGTCAAGCAAATCACATTCTAACCGGCCTAGCCTTTCAGTCGGTATCCTACCAGCTGACTGGTTGCTATTTGGTTATTTCACCACCTCCGTCTCTGAAGTCCATCTTTCAGACCTGCAGATAGATTTACTTTCCCCCCATCAAGTCATCCACCCGCGTTTTCTCTCTTCGCATCTCTTACATTAGTTTTCTTTCCTCCACCATTTCCACGTTTGTTATCCTCACCATTCTACTCTCCCTTTCCATTGCTCGTCTCACCCGCATCTTATGAGCTTTCAGTCTGCACATTTCCCCTTCCGCGATGACCAAGTTTCCAAACCATACGCTACGTTCTGCTTCAGAGTTATTACGAATTTGTCTTATACGTCTCTGCTCAGTCCCAGGCAGTCCTCCCTTCTCTTCGGTGATTCTTCCTAGGCTAGTGCAAACTCACCCCTGATGTCCTGAATTAATGCTCTCTTCAAGTTGCCAAACCAGCAGGATTAATCTAACATTTTCTGTGTTTCCAGAAAGCGTACACATCCCACAGACTTCATTACTTGCTTCCAAAACTCCAATCTAAGTCTCTCTATAATTGATAGATACTCAAATAATATTGTCGAAATAATTATATTCAGGCTTCGATTGGATTAGATTTTTGGGGAGGCGACCGACGGCTAAGGTCGTTTGCGCCATAGAGGATAGGTAAGGGAGGAAGGGTGGATAGAAACCCGGCGTCGGCATTAGCCTGCTCTAAACTAAAGGCACCAAGGGAACCACGGTTTAACGTCTCATCCTACAGATGGAGTACTATACTTGAAGTGCCCAAGGTGGTTCGATATCTCGATTCTTCGAGATGATGGTGCAACATATCGAATAAATCGACCCTCCACAAGACACTCAAGTAGGGATCAGGTGTCCTCTGAAAAACATCCTCCTCTACAGGGATTTGAAACCTGGCCGCCCGTATGGTTAGCCAGTACTCTAGCCACCAAACCAACCCGATCCCCTTCGAGTTGTAAAATATTCTATCAAGTAATAAAGAACACAGTCGCACATGGTATTAATAGCAGAATTGTATCTAGCTTTATCCAAATCTATGCGAATAATATTCTACTAGTGATCATGCGATCACTTTATTTGAGATTGTACAAATTCTGTCGGCAGTGTGTCGTTCTTACCGCACAATATTAATACCAAACCGCCGGATGCGCGGGAAAGGAGGAAGAAAGATGGCGATGGCTGTGAGAGTCCGTGCACATTCCTCCTCCTCCTTTCCCCCTCCTCCGTCCCCCCCCCCCTTACGACCCGGCGTAATTCGTGCAGATGGCGGACTTAAACGTTTTCGAATCCGGAGGGCGGACGATGTGAGGAACGAGGAGGAAGGATGAGGAGAAGGAGGAGGAGGCGAAGAAGAGGCGCACCTACACGAGGCAAGTATTAGGAGGAGGAAGTATTGGCGTGCGTCGGATGGAAAGAGGAGGAGGAGGAGGACAGAAATGAAATAGGAAAGATCGAAGCGGAGGAACGAGATGAAATACACGAAGGCACGGTGGAAGAAGGTTTTTGTATTTTTCGAGCTCACGGACGGGAGGGCAGCATATACACATGCGGGAGAGAGGCAATGGGTATGGCATGAGGGAGAGAATAAGAGGCATTGCCGCGCAAAAATGAGAGTTGCCTTGATGGCGGACTGGTGGTGGGAAGAGGGGGGCTCTAAAACAAAAACCGATGGGCGAAAAAGGGATGTGGGGGGAAGGAGAAGAAGTAGGGGAAGATAGGTGGAGTGGGTAGGGCGGAGGGGGGGGGGAAAGAGAGAAGGCAGAAGCGGTAGGGGAGGGGACTATGCGATAGGCGATAAAAAGCGAAAGGGACTGAGGGGGGTGAGGTGAGGCCGGGGAAGGGGGGGGTAGCTTAGGAGGGGGACCAAGTAACAGCGGCAGATGAGGGGCATAGATAGTGTGTGCACGGGGCTGTGGGAGGGGGGAGGGAAAGGGAATGAAGATGGAGTGAGGGGAACGGTGGTGTGGGGCAGGGGGTGTTAGGAAAGGGTTAAGGGGTGGAGTAGAGAGGGAGAGAGTAGGGGAAATAGGGGAGTTGAGGGGAAGTGGGGGAGGGGTAAGGAGAGCGCAATGCCGAAAGTGAAAACGAAGAGGGGAGAGGGAGTGAGGGTTGATGGGGGGGAGTGGGGTAGAAGGAGGGGGGTGAAGGGAAGGGAGGGAGTTATTGATACGAGTCGCAATGAGAGTTAGCGTCACGGCCGCCATATTTGCAAGGCACTCCCCGAATATTCCCTTCCTCCCCCCCCTCTCCCTCTCCCAGCCTTTTGCAATCCAACCCGGGATTTTACGGCAGTGCGCCGTGCACGGGGGCTGATAGGAGTGGAGGCGGGGGACAGGGGGGGGGGGGGCAAAGGAGTAGGTGGCGTTGGCGGCGGTAGGGGATAGCGGCAGGGGGTGTTTTTTTTTGGGGGGGGGAGGAGAAAGGGGGGATTTTTCGGGACAGAGGAGGTAGCGGGGGTGTGAAAATGCCATGGAGTGAGAGAGAGAGAAAGATATGGAAGAGGAAATAAGAGAGGGGAGAGAATATGGAAAGAGGAGAGAGAGAAGGAGAGAGGAAGAAAGGAAGAAAATAATAATAAAAGCGAAAAGGAGAGAGATATTCGTCCGTGCATGTATATGTGTGAGCGAGTGAGTTCGTTTTTTTTTTTTGGAAAGAGAAAGGAGAATGGAGGGGGCTGTGAGTGTTCACTCCGGGATGGGGCGAGGGGTAGTGTTGCCACCTAGCGAATTTTTCATTCGGGGAGGTTCCTAAAACCAGCCGCAGGAAATTTCGGGGCATTCCGCGAAATTTTCATCCCTCCTTTGAAATATATTGCAATGAAAAATCAGTGGGACCACCAGTAATTTTCCTCCTTAGTCCTTAATTGGATCCTACGCCATTGGGCCATATTCGACCGAAATATATCATAATCAAATACAGACACTCAGTTTCGTCATCATCAGTTGCGTAATTAATATGAATCTAATAACCGATACCCAAGACTGCGGTTAAGTCGAAACGCGTGGTGATGCAATAAATTCAGAGGGAAGTTAAGGTAGGCTATGGAACAATTATTGGTGAATCCTTCATCTTCTGGCTAGAAACCCTTCAATATAGTGGATATTCATAATGAAATAGAAGTATATGTTTCACATATTTAATATAATTACGCATGTAAAATTATTTTTAATTCAATGGATTCGTTGAATATGTGTGAGCTCTGATCGAATTAACTTTACACCCTCAGGCGTCTCTTCATGGAAGTATTTTATACTTGAATCCATACTGAAACAATCCTTGTACTTTTCCACTAATATTAATTAATGTACAACGCGTTTCGCAGCTTGCTACATCTTCAGGTACAATTGTTTAGATGTTATTCATAGATAGTTACGATAGTAAGCAACGCCAATTAGCTGGGAGGAGGGGGTGTTTGGAGAATAAACTAATTTTTGGGTGGAAAGGCAGAGGAACATAGGTTAGGGGCTTGTAAAAAGGGAAATTTGTTCGGCAAGGAGTGGGAAGGGGTGCGGAAAAAGAAGCTCGTTGCAAGGGTTGCTTGACTCTCTGGTAATTTCCACTTAATCCAATGCATCCATCTTTAAACCTTTTGTTCTCCAAGACCCCCCCCCCCAAGCTTATTGGCGTTGGATACTATCGTAACTATCAATAAATGACATGTAAAAAAATTGTATATGTGGATGAAGCAAGCTGCGAAACACGTTGTACATTAATAAATATTAGTGGAAAAGTACTAGGATTGTTTTAATATGGATACAAGTATGCTCTGATCGACATTCTTTCAAAATTTCTGGCGACAAGCCAAATGTAGAAATCTGAAATGGTAATGGAATTAAAATCAACGCGATCCCATCATCATAATTTCTTCAGTCACAAAATTGGTCGGCTGAAGCCCTCTTGTGGTCCCTGGTTTCCAATTACTCCGAAATAGATGTTTTTTGTCCCGTCATCTTCTCTTGAAGTGCACCACATGCCTCGGTCATTTTCTTTCCCTCTATTTGTCATTGTTTCTTAAATCGGATAATAGGTCAAAAACAGATATTATTTTATCGCCTAATGTTTCTCACGCATTGAAAAATAATGAGCAATAATTCTGTGACTCTCTACATCACATTTATTTATTATAAAATACTAATTATGTTGAATTTAATCCAACACGTATATATTTAGTGCGCATCAACAATAATGCTTACATAGTTTGTATTTGATACCAGTTTATAGAATCATTTTATGATCAAATTCATGTCTTACAACTCATTTCACCTCAGGCCACCTAATCCCTGATTTCCGCTAATTTTAAAATGCTGATTGTATAGCTTCTTGCTGAAAAATGCCCTGTATGAGCACTAAGTAATTAGAAATTATCGGCGAAGCCCTGCACATTCACGATTAGTCTACAGTTGCGTTGATTCTACGTTAAATTCTTGTACAAATCGAACTTTGAGAGTCGAATAACGAAACAGATATATATGAGTGAAATGAATGGTGCGAAAAATAGAGAAAGGCTGAAAAAGTTGCGGCTGAATGTGGTTGAGGGAATTCTTAGGAGGAGGAATATTAGGCGTGTTAAAAACAGTAGGGCGTGTATGAAGCAGTGTATGGGGGTAATGAGGCAAAAGAGGTTTATAAGGATAGGTCA
The DNA here is from genome assembly GCA_963169105.1 of Ceriagrion tenellum. Lineage (NCBI taxonomy): Eukaryota > Metazoa > Arthropoda > Insecta > Odonata > Coenagrionidae > Ceriagrion > Ceriagrion tenellum. The sequence continues at coordinate 132,882,208 of OY720634.1, read as the reverse complement.
GTATGGAGGAAATTATTGAAACATAGTTAGATGTACAAATATGTATTTATGAGTGAAACTTTGTAACTGTGCCTACCCCGGAAGGGAAAGGCGTGATTGGTATATATGTATGTATGTTAACCTCTATTATACTCAGTTCTTCATATGCAACGTGGGGGTATGAAATATCAACGGTGTCTACTCACAAATTCTGAAATATGATTTTTCTATTCATCTTAGACTTTTGTGAGATAGTTGAGACTCTAGTATCCCCCAAACCGATCCTTGCAATAATTCTTCCACACCATCTTTTTGCTCGTAAATTTTTTTAACGTAGTGTGCATTCGTATTTCGTAATTTGTTGAATGCACGAATGACATATTTCTGTTTTGTTAACCACACGAACGACGGAGTTAAAATCTTTTCCCTCCGCCGCTGATCCTGAGTATGCCTACATATTTTGTGTGTTCGTAAAGTTACTCTCACACAACAACATCCTTCAGTCATTTTTTGGTAAACAAACTCAATTTCATGCGCATACAACTTAGGAAAATCAAAATATTTTCATGTTTTGCCGATATGTGACATATCATGAATGAAATATTAAATCAATCATCATTCCGAAGATTGTCCTGCACTAGTTCTCCACTCTTCTCTCCTTTCAAATCATCGTTTAATTCCTGAAAAATCTTTACTTGAAGGTTATTCATAAAGTTTCCCTGATGTTTATACTTAAATAGTAATGTTTCAAATGATTTCCAGCGATTTATTTGTTCAATTGGCGGTTTTGTTGCAAAAGATATTCAAAAAGAGTTACCAGCAACGTGGTACCTTCTTAAACCAATATTATAATTACGATCGCTATGCTAATTTAGAGTTGATTTTTTTCCCAGAAACTGGCCTTCAACTGGAAAATGCTGGCAAGACTCATTGCAACAGTGTTAAGGGAGATTGAGTGGCCAGTGGAGAAATAGGAGCTGGAGGAGGTGTGGGAAGGTTATAGAGAGAGGGGCAAGGATGTTGTTGAAGGGGACAAGCGAGAGGGTTAACAGAGGAAAAGGTTTAGGCCTGGTTTTGCGGGATCCATCCGTCACGGAGAAAATGAAAAAGAACTTTGTTAACATCACGACAGAATTTGTAAAGTTATTCTCTATTTTCTCACCGAGAAGATTCAATTCAGAGAGGATTATCTCCGTCGGCAGACGAACATATTTCACGTCTTATAAGACGCACACAACACACCTCAATTGTGGCACCTGGACATTGACCACCTAAAATGACTGGTGATTTTGGGAAATGAAACGTGTCTTATGAGTCGAAAAATACGGTTCCTAGCGAGACGCCTAATAGGTGTGTGGCAGGGCACCAGCCTTGTAGAAGGGGGATGGGTAGATAGGGGGAATTGGAAGAGGGAACGGACAAACAGTGAGATGTGTTCTGACAATTAATTCATCACTCTCTTTTGGTTGTTGTCATTAACAGTGCGTAGGAAAAGGGCATTCTGGTACAAGATTGAGAATTTAGGGTTTATATCCAGGTTGATCCAGTATTTAGGATAACAGTTGCAGGGGCATTTGTCCTGGCTTCTTCCCATCAGAAGTACCTTCAAGACCACTCAAAGGAGGCCTTCACTACAGCCAAATTGTTACACAAACCTATTTGATGGTGGATTTTTTGGCATTTATGACTGCACTCCGGATGTGGGTTGGGGTAAATGTCCTACCTATCACCCGAAACTAGTGTGATCTGGATTTGTGTGACAATTCAAGCCCTACATGTAATCCACGAGTCTCTTGCTACGCCACATCAGACCTTCCTTAAGTTTTATCCACATTATCTGTTCAACAGCAAACTACGCAGTTTCGCTCATTTTTAGCTATACGCGCAGATATCCTTTATATTTTGCTAAATTCCCAAATTTAAACTTTCTATCGTATACTTCTGTTTGATTCCTCATCATCACCACCAATTACGGTTAAGATTTAAGATTAGTTCTCTACATCCTTCCATTTAACCCAATTAGGAACTAAATTCTCTGTAACAATGTAGATAATTTGTTCAGTATCCAGTTTTATCTGTACCAAATATTTGTCTGGTGGCCTTCCTCGAAGAATTTTCCTCCTATTTCTCTTCTGTCATGCCCCTTACAAATTTGTCGTGTTGTAAGTCATGGCCAATCCATCTGAACCTTGACTTCTTGATAATGCTCCATCTGATTTTCTCCTCTACTGTTCTTTGGTGCCCTTCCTTGTTCCTGATCCTGTCCGTGTACTTGATCCTCGTCATCAACCTCCAGTACCTAGTTTCGACAGCATCTATTCAATTCTGTTACAGTTGTCCAGTTATGCATTTTTCTTAGCGAGCTCGACACGAATATTTGCAGTCTCCGCTACTTTATTTGAATGCCTGTTTTTTTTCGAAACACTTGGTTTCTCATCGTGAATGGTTTCTTAGTTAGGTCAAATTAGCGGTATTTTATTTCAGCAAACATGACTGAATACCAGGACTCGTTGAATCAATAATAACTTTGTAATTTTCACAATGGTTTTATTTGCGGACGACCAGATTCATCGCATAGCAGGCATCCTCAGGCCAATGTGATCACACCGATGGTCTGTCAATAAAATCATCATAAAAGTTACAAGGTTATTATTGATTTTGTCATGATATTTCTTTTGTTCAATTTACGCCTGAGAATATCGAGTTTACCGCGATTCATCTGCATTGCCATTATCAAGGTGGACTTGATAATGGCAATTTATTGCTGAATCAAGGTCGGTCATGAATAGCCTGTTGGAAAATACTGAGTTATCGTTTTAATTAACAAAAAAGATTCGGTTCCACACTGTTGGAACCGAATCAGGCTAATATTTAGGTGGGGTGTTCCATGGGGAGGAACAACGGAAAGTGAGAGTGAACGGTAGGGCTGAAGAGGGAGAGGAGGAAGTGACGTTGGAGGTGAGGGAACGAATGAGGTGGAGATGAGGGCGTGGAGGTGGTGCAGAAGGGGTTTGGAAAAGGAGGGAGGGAGGTGGGGGAGAGTACGGCTGGGGAGAGAGAGATATGCCAGGGAGGAGAGTAAGAGAAGAGAATTGCAGTTTCGTTGAACGTCTCGAGACGATTTTCTTTTTTTTCCTCCCCGACTCTCATTATCTTTATTTTTTTCAGAAGTTAACATTTTTATTCCCCTTCCCTTTCCTTTCCATCCCTCATTCTCTTACCCTCCCTTTCTCCACACCCAAATTCATCACGGTCTCCCCCAGTTTCGCTCATTTGTTCCCCTCTCGTTCCCGGATCTCCCTTTTCGTAAGTTCCCGCGAGGATTTTTAGGGAGAAGGGATGAATCCCCTTTTTCCCGGTTTCCGCGAATCGACATACGCCCCGAGTTCCGTGCGCCGAAGGAACGAGAGGAGAGAGAGGGAGGGAATATTTTTTTCTGCCCATTCATTCCCTCCTCTCTCTCTCTCTTTCTTTCTCACACACGGTCTCTTCCGGATCTTGGTCTTTTTTGTGTTTCGCGCTTCAAACCCCCCCCCCCCACCCTCCCGCCTACCCCTGTTCCACCCCTTCTCGCCGTCTCGAGTGCCTCGGGTTTTCCAAGGGAGGGAGACGAGGGAAGGGAATTTTGGGGCCGAAACGAACGGAATAGTGTGGTCTCTCACGAACCTTATGAGGACCATGAGTGGGGCTCCGCGGGAATCGAACCAACCAGTGCTAAAAACCTTCTCACTCAATTCTGGGTATGCTGTCCACACTGGGGTTTAGTTTCGGACGTCTTTCAATGAACCTTTTTTTTGCCGCTCATTTCAATCCAAAATTTTTATGACCATCATCCACGGCGAAAAAATGAAATTTCTACAGAAGAAAAAATATACACAAAACGACCAGAAAAAGTCATTGACCATGGGCCATCTATTAGGCTTATTGCCTCTTCAGAACTGAGCGTCTGATGGTAGACTCTTCAAAGGTATTCCTTCCGCTTAAATGCCTGTTGAATAGGAACAGAAGAGATTCCCTCTATGATTCAAATATCGTCAATCAAACTCCTGAGAAATTAACAAATTTCTCATCGTTTGCTAGATCACATTCCCTCTGTCCTTCCAAGCCCTGTTTATCAAAAACAAAGGGCATTGGGCAAGTTAGCTGCGCTACCATTCAAATCTTCGGTGGTAGTGGAGGTGCTTATCTTCTATGACCAGGGTGAATGATCCATTGATGAGGTTTTCTGTCCAAGTCCTTTTTTTTATTTGCGTTTCAGATGGACAGTTGCGGTCATTTGCGTTAAAACGGCTGGGTCGTTTCTTAGGTCAGTCTACTTTCAGATACAAGTGCAGATAGGAGAGAAACCCAGCGCAGGTATTCGCCTTCCCTTAGTGACACGCGTAAAAAATTAAAACAAAACTCGCTTTGGTGTACTTTCCATCAGGAATGTGAGGTTGCCTTTCAATTGGTGGATGTAGTGGCTCATTTTAGGTCACATTTGCAATAATTCCTAGTTAGTAATAGGTATGTGTGATGGTTAAATGTCTTTGAGAACTCCGTACGACAGGAAATTCGGAAAGTCGATGATATGTGGAGAGAAGCCATGCATTAGACCCGGCCTAACCTTAACGAAAGATCGCAATGGTCCTGTTTCACGTCCCATCTGGCGTATGAAATGATATAGAAGAAAAGCCCACCAATAGGATATGAGGACACTTGCGGATCTCGGAAAAATACCTACGGCGGGACGTATTTGAACTCCAAGTCCTGTAATCCAGCCTGCACGCTGACTGGTTAGTGATTTAGATAGAAGCACGCTTCCGATTATTATTTATGAATGAGTTTGCCACAATGAAAGGGAGTGTCAGTAAACAAATGACTGTTCCTACAAAAGTATATACAAATTCATTCGTGGATATCACGAAGGTGCCCAGACGGGTTTCGAACCGGAGTTCTGAATATGGGTGGCGTCAAATTCAACCCGATCCCTGTGCAATCTCCTCTTCGCCCCCGAAGGTAAAAGCGAGAGAATGCGAAGATGATGAAGACGCACGTGGCTAAGGAGATGGGAAGGGAGGATTGAGTGGGTGGCATGGGGTCTCTTATTTTTTTTGGACGGAGGAGAGCATAGCGGATCCCCCACCGGAATACTCCGCTACCTGGCGGCAGGAAAAGGTGAGGGGGGGTAAGAAAGGAGAGTAGGTGGATGAACAGGGATGCGAAAGGAGGGAGAGAGAGAGAGAGAGAATAGGTGTGTGAGGAAGAGAGGGGGTGGAAAAGAGTATGGAGAGGCATTAAGCGTTACTCGGATGCTCAAAAAACTCCCCCAAAAATCCCGGGGTTTGCCTCCACACCCTCTTTCTCAGAGCGAATACGCCACGCTACTAGAGCCACCGAAACTCCCTCGCTCCTTTTACCTCCGTCGTAAAGCAACCCCCCACCGGCCCCAAAATCCCCAAAAACTCGCATCTCATCCTCCCTCCCTTTCGCTATCCTCACCATCGCATCCCAGAGAGCACATCTCCCTCACTCCCTACACACCGTATAGCGCAGCCCCTGCCACACCCTATTCCACCCCCCTCTTCCCTCCCCCCCCCCGTTCTGCAATCCATCCCCCCAAAAAATTCCCCCTCCTCTCCAACCCTCTATGCAAGAGGAAAAAATATAATAAGAGGCAAACCCCTCTTCTCTCTCCCTACCCCATTCCCCCCCCCATCTATATACTCCCCCCGTGCAGAAAGCAAGCAGGCCCACCATCCAAAAACCACCTCGACCATTTCTTTCGCCATTCCACCACACGGCGGCTTCGCCCATCTCACTCTCTTTTACTCTCTCTCCTCCACTCTCTTCGTAGTTTCGTAATGATCCGACAGAGTGCTCCCCCTGTGGCGCATCCTAGCGGTGGCGGCGGGCGTTATCGCGTAAGGGAGTGAGCACACACCAATACCAGCCACCAACACTACACAACCTCCCATCTCTTCCTCGCTCTTTCTTTCCTACCCTCCCTCCCTCCCTCTCTCTTTCTGCCTCCTCCTTCCTCACTCTCCTCTATGTCTTCACCCTCCCCCCCAACCCCCCTCTAAAATGCTCTCCCGCCAACTCCTCCCGCACCCCGTCCCTCTCGCATGAGTTCGGGGGCGTAGAGAGTCGAGTGCGAAGGAGAGAGAGGAAGAGGGGAGGTTTTTTGGGAGGATAGGGTTGCGGGGGAACGAGTGTAGGGAGGAGTATAAGAGGCGGGGGGGGAGACAGAGAGTCGAGGAGGGTTAGGCGGGGGTGTGGTGGAGGAGGAGGAGGACGGGTGAGGACAGACAGACTATGAAGAAGTAGAGGGGGAGGGGTATGGAACGCAAGGTTGCGAGCACCGAGGGCGGTGTAGGAGAAGGAGTGTGTGTTGTGCGAAGGAGGAGAGGCGGGCCCGCCGGCCTTAGATTCGTTTTTTCGTGGATAGAGGGGGTCGGGATAGAAGGAGAGGTTTTGGCGGCGGCGGACGCGGGCTGGGACGTACGAAGATGGCGTTTAAGCCCGCCACGTCACGCGCCCACGTCCCTGATCGCCACTCTTCTCCTAAACTTGGCGCGGTTAACGCTTTTTGAGGTGACCGGCGGTCATTCCGTCCTCCTCCTCCTCCTCTTCCCGAAGGAAAGCCAGTGGTCCCCGGCCTTCCCTCACTCTCTCGCAGCGAGCATCGCGAATGGAATAACAGTAGGGGGGGGGGGGCGACACCTTTTGTTTTTTACAGTTATGTCCCGTCTTTCCCCAGTCTCGTACCGCCTCCCATGACCCTCTCCTCATCCCCTCACCCACCCAAATCTTCTTTCAGACCCAACACTTCATCCTTCCTTCCTTCTTCTCTCCCGCCTGCCGAAAATTCGCGCGGTTGAATTAAAAAAAAGGTATAAATATCTCGGACGGACCTCATCCCGCGCTCTCTCTCTCTTTCTGTCCGCCCTCAATCCACGCCCAACTGAAGGGAAAACTCGTGAAAAAGAGCTCTTCCCTTGCAATCTTTCGCTCACGTTCGTCTTCGCGCCGTCTCTCCGAGGCACGGACGCAGCAGTAGCATTTTTCGCGTGGGGGGGGAAGAGGGGCGGGGCAGAGGGGATGGAAGGATCGAGTTTTGACTCATGTGTTCTTCAGTGGTTGTCATTTCTTCTTCTTCTGCCCTACGAATGAGATTGCGTGGCTCCTCTCTTCCTTCCCGAAGACCTCTCTCGCTGCCGCTGATGCTCGGCAGCTTGTATTCGCTGGAGGTCTGTATTTAGCAGGCTTTTGCTTTGTGTCCATTAAGAAATTAACCCCAAACTCTTACCCCACGACTGCTTGAAATGCAGTGAGAAAAGATCATTCATGTCTGCTTGAATTCGTGTTCAAATCGCTCGACATCACGCCCAGTGCTTTATAAAGTCATGCTGCCCATGCGTAGGTACCTCTCCACTGTGCATTTCAGGGAGGCTGTCGGAAGCAAAGAGACGCTCTTTTTCAGAGCATCTAGCATACAATAAGGTGAAGTGCTTGTTTGTGCGAGGACTGCGCCGGAGTCAACGAAATTGAAGCAACAATCAAACACATTAGTGTTTACTATCGGCGTATTCCAAGCAGTTATAATGCGCTAGGAATCATGTGGGTGTAAAATATTCACATTCGAAGAATCTCTCGTATTGACTGGGGCTGAGCTCTATCCGAGGTTGAAGTCTGTTTAAGGTTAACTGGTCGGAATTAGCTCTATAAGCATTGATATTACTGTTTAAGCTATCGTTAAATTATATTTCAATGAAAATGTCTTTTTTTCTCTCAGGCTAATTTCTTTCTGTGTTTTGCGATATATTTTTGGATACCCAAAGGGCTGTGGAGAAGTCTCGAAAGAAGAATCTGATTGTCATTTTATCGTATTTTCAGCCAGTGTAGTTTGTACTGTTTTATGCCGATCCTCCGCTTTAGTCCTCCCTGTAAAGATCTCTCGCTGCCTCTGATGTCGACCTCAGAAAACCCCTCCCCAGGCCGAAATTCCCTTTACCCTCTTATCATTCCCCTCTTCAGGAAGTTCATCACCATCATTCAAGACACAATGAACGCCTCCTTTTCGTTTGTGCTGTTTAAAAAATGCGTCTCTTACACTGATGGCATACCTTAGATACTAAAGAGAAAAATTGAGATTCATATGAAGCAGATCAACCAATTAATAGAATCTTTGATAAATGTTTGCCCCGGGTACAGGAGTTAAATTCGCCGGTTGTGTTCCATTGTAGTAATTTCTATTCTTCCCCAGACTAAAATGGGTTGATGGTTTTATTTGATTAACAATTGATATCCTGAAATGCTTTTCTTCTTAGATAATTTTTCAACGATTATGTGCACATACTTGAACAATACCATCGTCTCTTCTACTTCGCCCTTTTTCTCCCTTCAGCTCGCATAACGTTAATGAATAAAAAATAAGGAAAAGTAAAATTCCGTTGTCTCGTCATCAGCTTGCGGGAAATTCCACTTTCTTCAATTCAGTTGGATTCGTCAGTGGAAAAAAAAACCTTTAAGAAAACGACAGCCCTTTCTAAACTCAAACGTGCGCTCTCGAATACATTTCCCACCGCACCTACCACCAGCTCTGCCCTCCTAACCCTTCCCATCCCTCTAAGTTTTGAGTCGGAGAGGTCCTTGCACACACGAGGTCTCTTTCTGTCTATGTTCTCCCTCCCTTCCTCCCCATCACCTCCTCCTCCAGACCTCTATCTCTCTCTCTCTCCGCTCCTTCCTTTCTTCCTCACATACGCCCTCTCCTTCTTCGCCTCACTCCACCCGCCTCCTCTTCTCAACCTCCCCCCGTTGGCAGACTGATGAAGGAAAGCCGCAGACGGGATCCCGAAGGCCAAGCGCACACTAGAGGCATCATCCAAGGCGGCCTCGGTCGGTCGCGAAATTTTTGGCGGGTGGGCTCCTCTCTTCGCAGACTGAGCGAGGACGGGACGGCGAATTTTTTTTCTTTAAAAAGGTGGTCGTCATCTGTCTGGGCGCGTTTAGGAAGGAGAGTGGGAGAGAGAACGAGGGCGGGAAATGAGAATATACACTCATCATCTACCACTGCATTAGAGCCTGAAAATATCGCATCATAGGTGTTCGGCGGGGGGAGAATTTTGACCAAATATTCACAAAAAATTGACACTTAAATCCTGAAAAATTGGTTAAGAGGGATTGTTAAGGACGCGGGATCGCCGGCTCTTTGAATTAGTTTTCAAAATGTCATAAGAGCAATGACAAAGGCTATCTCAGGCAGCTCTTTCCCTCAGAAAGTAAAAACAATGACATGCTGGGTTAAATTCAAACCTGTGTTCACGTGGCTAAGCCGAATAATAGCTTTTACTCCCATTTGAACTTTAATTTAAACATTTATACCTACCCGTGCTTCCGACCGAGCACAGATCTCTATCTCTGCCGACGTTTCGATGGAAAAGTCTGTCAACGAAACATTAACAAAGATGAAGAATCTAACCTGTTAAGAAGTCCGGGAATAATTGACATCAATTCTTCGCCGGGAAAGGGTACAATCGTTCATCTTTTTTTACACCAACGATTAAGTAATACATCTCCTTAACAGGGGTAAAATTTTCTTGAATAAGGCAGCAAGATCATTCATAATGAAAAAAAAACTTTTGTTGCGTTAGAGGTAACATGAATTAGAGCGCGTGCAAAGGAGATCTGCTAGGTTTGTTAAAGGCCGTTATGATAATTGTATAAGTCTTACGAGTTTAATAGAAGAACTAGGATGGGAATTACTATCAGAACGCAGGTTAAAATTTAGGTTAAACCTTTTAAGTAAATTCGAAACCGATTTGTTCGCATATGACGTTAGATCTATATTAAGAACCCCAGCGAATAATGCTAGGTTTGATCAGATTAACAAGATTTGAGAGATATATTGTCGTACCGATAGATTTAAAATGTCATTTTTCCCGCGTACCATAAGAGAGAACAACAGGCAGCGTAGCAAAGGGATAGGTAGGTGAAATATAGTTAGTCTGTAGTGCATGATGCAAGTAATAACAACCATTAATCCTTTTCTTATTATATAGATACTAACCATGTGACACTATTATCTAGCATGTCTTCATTAAATATCCTAGTTGCATGTCAATAGGGCATGTTTGGTGATCTTCACCCCCTGCCACACGCCCTCGTGGTGGCTCGCAGGGTATTACGTAGATGTAGATGAGGAATCATTTTGTGAAATTTTCTAACGCTGATGATCAGCAATAATAACTTTGCACTATCTCCATGCTTATTATATTTGCCGACAAAGGTTTCAACTCATTAGTGTCTCCTTGATAACGACACCTATGTCTTGAAAATTTTAGTCGGCAAATAAACGATATGTGAAAATGGTACAAAAGAGTAATTTTTCATCGTCATATTTTAGTTGGTTCCAGTTTGTGTATGTTGCGTCTTCTTTCCCCCACCTTCATTCTCAAAACTCAACCGAAATCTTTTCACCTCCCCGATTCTTTATCCCCTTCCTTGCCTCAAAGCCCGCGTACTTATTCGGACTATTTTTGTCTATATGGTTTCACAATGTTTGTTCTTTTCAATGCAATAGTTCAGCCATTCAGCCAAGTCTGCATCCAACAATTTCATTGTTATTTACCGTAAGATTTGTCCGCCATTTTTTATATTCTTTCTCGAAACTGGCCGTGTATTACAATAACAAGACTGAAATTAACATATTCGTCCTCTCATTTAGTGTGATGAGTAGTAGTAGTAAGGGGAGACCGCGACTTGTAGATTACCCCCAACTGATCTTACCGCAACAGAAACTCCCAATTTCATCTCACGACTTCCTTCTTCAACATGCTACCTCACTTCTCCCCTGACAATAGGAATAGGTTGAAAGCCCGCAGAGAAAATGAATTTTTACACAAAAATAAGATTGCTCGAATAATTTGGATCGAGCATATGTCCGGGGTGACAAGGAGCATTTTAATTCATCCATACACAATATCTTTACAGGTGACAGGAGTGACTAATTGTAAGTGAGAGAGGGACACTTTTAAGCATTTCATTTCTCAAAATATTTTCCACGATTAATGTAGAAACAAAGGGGGACACTAATCCAAACTAAACTCATTTTCATGGTTGATACCCAAACGTACCCTTTTTCGCTCCCTTGAATAGGTTTTTTTATTTAGTTTACATTAAAATCTATTAAAATGAGTGAATTATCTGTATTTTCCGTCCTAACTTACCCATTTTTCACTCTCTATTCCCGTCTGCTCAAGCCTCATATTATTCTGATCCCTTCAGCCTCGTGACGATGAGGAATGCTCAGTAGGTCAGAATCGTACTTTTAAGCCTCTATTCTCCTAATTGTCAGTTTCCATACCTCCCATGCTTAATCTAGCCGCACCGAAGTAGAGTTTATGATAAATATCCTGATTTTATGGAAAAATGCAATTTTTTTAAACCATTCAGGGAGGCATTTTTCAGTTTGCTAATCAAGCCATCTGATTGGGCACCGGAGGAAGTATGTAGAAAAGATTCAAGGCGTATTAAAATACCTTGATGTTTGTTGAGAAAAAATACATGTGATGCAATTTAAGAATATACCAAAGGGTTAGGGAACATATAAAACAAAAATAATTGAGAATTGTAAGGTCCTGGTTCGTGTCCTCATCCAGTCAAATTTTTCCTCCACGAATCTGCTACCTTTTACCTTCCCCGAGTACCCTTTGTTTTCGTTGTCATGCAAATTATGCATCCGGAAAACAGGAGCCATCGGTGTGACAAGAAAAAAGAAGAAAATGGATGAAGAGACCATTTTCTTCCTATATTTAGCGGTGGTTTACTGTCTTCGTCAAAGGAAAGAAAGTAGTTGTACCTTCTTCCCCACGAATCATCGGTAATAATGTCGGTAACTTGGATGCAGGGATCATAGTTGCGGCTAGATTTCAGCCTTCTCATCCAATGGGCCCGGGTTTGATCCTCTGCCGTGGCTGATATTGTTCAGTCAAATCCTGAAGAAGCACTAAAACCTCCTCCTGGACTTAAGTTTTGAGTATCCGGCGATATTTTGTGGAAATACACTACAGATATCATGATCTCAAAAATGAAAGGGTTTTGTTCACTTTCCACAGCAATAATTTTATTTTCTAATGTCGAAACCAGGTCGGAAAATAAAATTATTGCTGTGGAAAGTGAACAAGAACCTTTTCATTTTTGAGATCATGATATCTCCTCCTGGACTTTGAAAGTAGTTAATGACGTCGCCGAGTTTTTCTCCATGGAAATCATTCTCTTACTGATCGTTCAAGACTATAAACCTTTAAGGCACGAATGAACTCGGTTGTCGATCGCCACCCTGAACGACCATCTAAACTTTTCATGTTCCATATGTTGTGTCTGCAACATGTTTGACTTTGTTTTCAGCTTTGTATTTTGTCGCACATTTTTTACATCTCCAATAACATGTACATTACATGTATGTAAGTTGGGTGGGGGTATGAAGATTGACAACCAATTAGCAGGATCCAGATACCATTCGATACTGCCCAGGGAAGACTCCATCACTCTTCCCTCTCTTCCTATGGGCGCCAACCCTCTCGCTGTTGTTGTTGTCGTTTTGTTTTGTTTCTTTTTCGTGCGGGGGGAGGGGACAGGGCTGGGGGGAGATGTGGTGGCGTGGGTGTTTTACGGGAGGTGGCCCCCTCTGCCGGACTGGCCATTTTGGAAGGAACAAAGGGGGGTGGGGACGCAGGACGGACCGCCGCTCCGCAGTCTTTGCGCTTCATCTGCCTCTGGAGGAAATGGGGAACGGAGATTTGTTGGACTGCGAGTGGGAGACGGGCTCAGAGGGACTCTCTCAATGAGGAGCCAGAGAGTGAGTAAAGGGAAGGAGGAAAAAAAAGTGTTTGTTTTGAGATATCGCGTGAAGGAATCCGATGATTGCATGCAGACGCCAGATGGCGGACATTAAAAAAAAGTGGGAGTTAGCGAGATGAATAGAAACTCCTCATGAAGCCAATCCTAATTCACCATCTTCGAGTTGGCTCCTTAACGCCGCGCCGGTGCAGGGTGAACGCTTAAACATGACTTGAAACGGTTTAACTTTAGCGTGTGAGTCATTTAGCGCTCACAACAAGCTCATGAAACAAAAGGCAGAAGATGGCTCTTCGTCCGTCTCTTAAATAATGTTATTAAGTTAGCCAATCACTAAGAAGAGACATTTCTTAAGTCAACAATGTAGAGGCTACCTTCGTGAATAAGTATGCGTCCCGGGCGTCGAGAAGGTGAAATGCTAAAATAAGCCCGATTCGATTCTCATTTATATGATTTGTTAGTGGCCATATTTATGCAATCAAATGGATCGCAAAATTTTAATCTAAGCAAAATTTTACGCATGGCGAGGAATTGGTACCATATTTCGTCGAGGAACTTTATGCAAGGAACAGTTTAAAGCCCGTTTTTCACAGGACATGTACTTACACTGTCTGGTGTATGTACGAACGTGCAGTTTAAATTGCGTAAGGTAAGCGATGAACTGCAAGAACGCATGCACAAATACATGAACGCAAGACGGAAAAATAATCCCTGTTCTAATTCAATCATTATTGCACGCCAGACTGAGGAAAAAATACTGTTTGAAATTGTGCAAGTTCGTGCCCCGAGTAAAACGGGCTTAATGGTTAACTTGATAGAATTCCTTCACAGTAGGGATAGAGACTATCCTACGATTTCTCATAGGAATTCATTCACACACTGACCTAGCTAAGACGCTGCGAAATTCACTGTCAGTGAATAAATATTCTCATGGAGTTGCATTGTTCCCTTTTCTAGTATCACTATGCATTTTATTTTAATTCTACCGGTCAAATTAAGGAAAGATTGAAGTTCAATTTCTTAGAAGATCGTAGTCTTGGCTTAAGTAATGGTATATTTGTGAGCTATACTTTTATGTTCTAAATTTATCGGCTTAAATTGGGCTACCTTACACATTTTCTTCCAGTTCCCTATGATCTTTTTTATGGGAGTAATTGGGGTACATACATGGTACATATGTCTCGCCTGGGATCAAGCCCTTTATTTTCCGATGATTCAAATGGTCAACCCAGAACTCTTGTCAACTTTATGTTTGTCTTATCGGGCGTCGGCAATAAGTTTCAGTGGATAATCTTTTACACAATTAAAAAAAATCTACAGCCACATTTGTTTATCTACCTTTAGATTTCCCTCAGAACTCCTGCTGTCACCTCTGTCTTCCGAGAGACGAGGTGAGCAAGTTTAAAACGCATGTAGACGATATCTTTATATCCACTAGTCGGTGCCGAGCGATACCGGTGACATACTCCCGAAGCAAATGGATATTAGTTTAGTTTCCCTTGGCTTCGAAATTGAGGTCTTCGAACCAAATCGCTAATCTAAAGCATGCCAGTCATCACTCGACCAGCAACACAAAAGCATACCTATCATTTGTGAGCTCGCAAAGGAAATTAACATACATATAAACCCATAACGTCGTTCCCTTACGGGGTAGACGAAGTCGAGAGCATAAAGCCTTTAACCTAAGGCTCCTGGGTTTATGGTTTCAGTTCCCTATTTTGGGAATCATGTTCTTAACAACAGTTTTCTCATCAAATGTCAATGGACAGGGTGAACAATTTGTCGGAGCGGATGCTGCTCGACCAATCACCCCATATGTTTGCTCTTGAGGGAAAAAAAATTCCCGCAACTTGTACCGCTAAAGTGAAGGAAGGAAATTCATAGCATCATGGAGCGCACAATCTATCATCAATGCATTACTTTAGTACTACCATTGGTATTTAATTAATTTACCCCAATTCTAATGCGCAAATGACCTTGCATTATTAGCTCGTAGGCTTCTGCGGATGCAGTGTTGACTGTTCTTTTTTTAGGATTCATTCCGCGATGTATGTTTTAAGAAAACAATATTTCGATGGTCCTCCTGCCAGCTTCATCGGGTTCACTGAACAGTTCAGTTAACCTGATGAAGCTGGCAGGAGGACCAGTGAAATATTGTTTTCTTAAAACATACATCGTGGAATGTATCCCGAAAAAAGGAACAGTAGACCTTGCATTATATTGAACCCAGCACAGAAGAATAGCTGTTGGTTGATGTTTTCCAAATTCCATCCGGCCACGTGGCTTGTGTCTTTTGCTGTTCAACTTGTTCATTCTCCAATGAAAACTATAATTCAATTTCACTTGTGATGAATGGGCCCAGATCGTTTAGCCGGTCGAATATTAAGGCTTTGAGCCGTACGGTCAAGGGTTCAAGTTCTTGATTGGACAAGAACTATTTTTGGTTGGCTATGGTGAGGGCTTGAAAAATTACTCGCCTACCGACCCATGGGTGGCAATTTTAATTGGACAATTTTCCACCCATGAAATAGGTCGGTTTTCTTGCTAAGTTCTTATACCTGTATTTTAAATCCTTAGAGACTATTTCCAGCCATCTAGATAATTCACAGAATAGTATAAATGTGATGTTTTGACTTTTCTGCCGTATTATCTGCCATGCCTGATGGTGTATTATTCAGCATCCTAAATGATTAACGCTTTATTAAATAAAAAGCTTCATTCCACAGTTCATACGTGAAATATTGGGACAAAAAATTTCCTCCTGTCCTTTCGCTCGTAGCGGTTCACTTTATACAGTGTAAATTGAGCTGAGTGAGACATATCTAGGGCTCGTCGAAACGGTGTGATGAAGGGGAAGTAGGAATACCCGCTTTTACTCGCGGTCTTTTCTCAGAGAACCTGAAATTCTTATGCTGCATGTCTCGGAAAAGATTAACCCACGACCAAGGATATATTTTAACGGTCAGTTCATCACCTGGCCTTGTTTATTTCTCCGTCGTCTTCGCCACCATACATTTTATATACTCAATTCAGGTAATAATCTTCGCAACCGAATGACTCAATAATAACGATGAAAACTGCGAAATAAACTGCTACGGTAGGGATTAAATAATTAATCGTCGAAGTCCGGATTCTTATTTGGGACTTTCAGCGCAAAAACGATTCAAGTCTATCATCCTTCCTTCTATTATGTGCGATCTTCCAGACCCAGACTTTTGCAGGCCGAGGCACAAGATAATTAGTTGAAAAAAATAAGACTTATTTCTTCAACTTGAAATTTATCCTGACACGTTTAAGAAAACTTCCGCCATAATACCAGGCATATTGCTTTTCATTTTTGGGTCAAAATTAAGATTATTAATCAATAATCGCAAATGGTTATTGAAAATATCAGTTTAAATCAACCTACAATTTCAATTTTGAAACTTATTCATCCTATACCCGGTTTCAAGTAGCAATAATCTATATGATATTT
Source organism: Ceriagrion tenellum (assembly GCA_963169105.1). Taxonomy (NCBI): domain Eukaryota; kingdom Metazoa; phylum Arthropoda; class Insecta; order Odonata; family Coenagrionidae; genus Ceriagrion; species Ceriagrion tenellum. Next base: position 132,865,911 of record OY720634.1, on the reverse strand, counting down.
TACGGCCCTTGCAAAGTATGTGTCACACAACTTTTGAGTGTATTTTATAAGTCGCTCATCGGTGGTTTAACTGGTTTAAACTTGTAAGTATTCATTTATCAGATGAAAAGTATAATTTGTGACCACGCGGGAGTCATCTAACGACAGCTCATTACCACTTAGTCTGTTTTCCTTCTCGGCCATCACGAAAGGACCGTAATTCGCGGCAAGAGAAGAGCGAGAGCATTGTTCTGCGGGACGAAACGAGAGAAAACTCCACGCGTAGCCATTCCATCGCTGGATGTCGTGAGTTCGGCCATTTTATTTTGAGTGGTTCTATGAGAGAGGGAGGGAGAAGAGGGGAAGTGGTTCCCCGCCCACTCGCCGACCTTCCTACACCTTTCCCTCCCTCCCCTTTCTCCCTATTCCCTCCCCTTGCCACACAATCCCATTGCAGTTGTCCAAATAACATTCCGTGAAAGGGATGACGCAGTCAGAATGTCATTACGCAAAACATAAAAAGGATTCTACCCCACACTCTTAAATGAGCAATAGCCGTATAATTCTATGAAAGTAAAATTTCTTTCGGAAAAAAGCTCAAACGATTTTGATGAGAGACCGTAAATTATATATCTTGAACGAGAAATTATTTCACCTCGATCTGATCATGGGGAAAAATTTGTTGATAGACCCAGATTGATCCCAAAAGAGATAATTAGAGTAATTAAATACGCTTGAATCCAATGAGACAGAGTTAACTGAGGAGAGGAGAAGTGGGCCAAAGGTGATCTTCGGTTATGAGAGTTTTAGCGACGTTTCAAAAATTAATTCGCTCAGTTCAAATAAGTCATTTGTTAATTCGGATGAAGAAATTTTATGATTGAAGACCGGTCCTCGAGTATCAAAATTGTAGAGAAGCCAATGCGCTGCTAATATTTTTCCCCTTGGTACGATTTTTAGAACTTTTGCTAAAACTTTGCTTCACAATCTTACAAATTCACGCTTTTTATGGAGGAAACTTTACTTACACCAAATTCCTTGCCACAGATATGACCAGATTTTTTTAAACAAAATCTCGTAGCCCTGGATAAATGGAAGAATATGCACATCTGAAGCCTGGACTGTCCCATAAGGATACAGATCGTTTACTAATCACATGGTACTTCATTGTGAGAAAGTTAGAGACGAGTAAATTATTGAGTATTGGTAGGCTAATGTTGTCGTACCGTCTGGCATAAGATCTTTAGCTTCTAAGATCCTCAAACAAACCCACCTCGAGGAACCTTTTGCTTTTATGTTACTAGACGTTTGCGTTCCCAATAGTGCTGCCGCGAATTGAGACAATATAACCTCTTGTTGATTTTGGTTGAAAATTCCTCACATTTCCGCAGAAAACCATTTTTGACGTGAGAATGTCTTACTTTGATACATTGCAGCAAGAGAAGGTCTGATTGAAGGTGGGCATGGTCTTTCATGATTTCACTTAAGCCACTTGCAAATGCTTCCAACCGCTTTGCATCGTATCGAAGTACCAGGAATTTTCAATCAATCTGTAAATATATGACATTGTTCGATTAAGTGAATTGAACATCGCCTTTGATGTGAAAATAATACTATTACAGTGAAATCTGCCTCGGCGGCCACCACCTTTGAGCGGTCACCTCTGTATGCGGCCGATTTTTCTGCAATGAATTACCCACATGGCCAATGTAAAGTTTACCTCCGTACAGCGGTCACCTCCTTAAGCGGTCATTATTTCAATGGGTCCGGTGGTGGCAACATAATCAACATAATAAGGGTTTCACATTAATTACACATAGAAAATCAAAATTTTTTAAAAAATTCACCTCCACCCCCCCTAATCTGCGAGCCTATCGAAGTCTCGTCTGTCTAGCGACTCGCCGGCAAGTGGACGCCAAGTCCACTCCAGAGAACGTATGCGAGATGCCCTGTGGGCGGGAACTTCGGCACTTATTTACGTACCTACCTCACGCCCTGTGGCAACAACCGAAATTGAACTCAGTAATCCCCGGGTAAGAAACCTCTTTCCCTCTTTCCCCCGCGGCAAGTTTTATCGCCGAAACACTTATGGCGTTCGGGAAAAGATTTTGAGCAAAAGGGTGGGGTGTGAGGGGGGGGGGTCGAAGAAGGAGGAGGAGATCGAGAAGGAGGCAGATGACATCGTCGACGTGGATTCCGTCGAGGCGTTTTGTTTATTTTCGATTCCGGAGGTCGCTGTTGTATCCCTGACGCGTAAATATTTTCGCCGTCCCCCCCCCCTCCTCGCTCACACGAGGGAGCTAGAAAGTAAGCACAAGTGTCGAGACCGAAAGGGATGCCGGGAATTTTCTGCCCGAAACGAGGAGGAGAGAAGGAAAGTCTCTCCGTAAAAAAGAAAAGGTCGCAGGCCCCGGCATTCTGGCCGAAAACATCCCCGTTCTCGCTCTATCCTCTAATTTTCCGATCGATCTCATCATGGGGCTCCGAGCGCGCGAATTGCGCCCGTGTGCCGTGGATTGAATGAGAGAGTAGAGATGGAGCCACGGAGGCGCGATACGATAGAGAGGAGGAGGGCAGCCATTATGGATGTGCCATCGGCCATTTTGGATGCTTCGGCTATGCAGTTTATGCTCGAGAATAACAGAGGTTTTCGAGGAACAATTCGAGAGATGCCACAATACGAACTCGCTAACTGTTCAGCACCCTAAAATAATTACCAATGTGCCCTCAAAAGAACGTCTTAATTTATGCTATAGGATGAGTAAATGCTGAAACATTCCTAAAATCATTCTGTATCTCTAAAACAAATTGGGGTACACCATTGTGGACTAATATATAAATGTCTCAAATTTGAAAAGTTTCATAGTAGTATATGAGCGAATACTTGTGGTCACGCCGCTCGTTCCCATGTGGTGGCTACCAGGGGCGGATCTATGGGGGGGGGGGTACAGCCCCCCCCCCATTGGGTCGAAACTTACACTAGACAAAGTACCACTTAGTGCAAGGGGGTATTCCCCTCAGACCCCCGGTTTGCCCCCCCCCCCTCCCCTGCCGCTTGGACTAAAATTAGATCCGCCACTGGTGGCTACCACGTCAAATAGGGAATTACAATTTACAAAACATGAACCCAAACTATTTTGTCAATATCTCCCCGAATAACTATATCCTTAGCGCCTTTGCTTTTGTTGTATTTACGCGCACATTTATTCATATCCTCGGTTTCATGAGACTCGAGTCTTCTTCCCTTCCACAGCATGTATTCTATTTACATTTCGATCAACAAACAATAGTAAAAACCGAACGAGATGGATCACGGAAAAACAATAATATTAAAACTTTGAAAAACCTGAAAAATAAACGTTGAAATAATATCACTCTATAATAAATTTTGTCAACATAATTCATACACAGTACGAATATTCTTAAATTAGTTTTCTTACTTCTTCTATATCGTGTAAAATAAATACCGGCTCACATTTTGTTGACTTTCAAATTACCTACGTAAACAACACTCTATGGAATATGATTATTAAAATTAGTAGCCGAAATAATTAGGGTCTATGTTAAGGCGCCTCATCTCTTTTAATTCAACGCTGAAAATTACGTGTAAACACGAAATTGCGGATAATGACTTCAACTCTTGGGAAAAAAGTACCCACCATGAATTTCATCCTAATCAAAGTCTTCCAATTAAATCTTTCAAAATAGGATTTATTTTTTTATGCTAGCTATTGTCTTCTGTAATCTGCGAGCGTTGTTCATGGAGTCGACGCATTTCTCAAGGCGCCATCTTCATGAATTTTTGCGAATCTCGTCGGACCGGCGCGCGAAATCTTTCGCGTTTCCTTCCCTCGATCGCTCGGACCTCGCTCCGCAAGCCTTTTCATTCGAACCCCACTCGCCATTTTCATTCAATTGAGTTTTTTTTAAACTCGGGACGAACCTGTGTCCTCTTGTCAAAAATTTGTATTTTAAACGCTCTTATGATTCCGCAAAAATTTTCCCCTCGCGCAAATTACACACAACCCTTAAAGGCTCTCGCAGCCGCGGTGAAGCGTTTGAATTCCCAGTCACCCCGAGGGCGCACCACCGCAAGAAATGCCAATGACCTTCCTTCCCTCTCTCACTCTACCTCTCTCTCTATACCTCTCTCTGGCTCGCTTTGGAAAAATTTCGGGGGACTAAACCGGTCCAACTGCCTCCATCCACTTATACGGGGCCCTCAAACCCGCAGCCGCCTCCAAATATTGTTGCGTTGCTAGGGAAGTGCACTCTCTTGGTCTCTCCTCACTCTTTTCTCTTTATTTCTGTCTACGTTTCGCAGTATTGCCAACCCGATGCGTTTGAAACCGCGCAACTTGACTTTTTCCGCGCCTCCGAGGGGAAGATCCACGGCCGTCCGAATTATATCATTTTTGCGAATTTTTGGCACGTGAAGGAAGTTTAAGCGATATGGGGTTTCATTGTTATCGAGGCTTTGTGCGATACTGACGCTTAAGTGGCGAATGTTAAAAATAATACCGGAAGCCGTCAAAGGTGTTTAGATTCTTTTATCTTGAAATTCTGCACACTTGCGTATAAATTGATACGCTGGTTACAATATGACAGAAATGTACATCAGCTCAATTGACGAGAAAAATTGTCGAGGTGAAGAATTTTTGGGATTCTATTTCGAAATGGAATGAACTTAATGGGACATTTTAGCGAAACTAAATAATTCAATACAAATTACAACGAGGGCAATCGTAAAGTATCTATTTGAAGTTCTTTTGAATTTTTCTATTTGAAGCTCTATAAAATTTGCTCGTTTGTTAATTCGATAATTTTTGTTGTTGCTGAGGCTTCTACTAAAACTGATTTGTCCAATCTGCTATGTAAAACCGAAAGATCCAGAATGCTAAGCGCTAATATTGAACCCTGTCTATGTATAAAGAGGTAACCAAAATATCAATTCGACGGAAATGCTCCGAATTCGTTTTTTTCCGATCAGGTCGCGTCATTTCCGATCCTTGATCGATACTGGAACAGTGCTAGGGACCCTAAAATTTTTCGAGAGAGTACGACGTTATTTCGACTGGCTGATCGCGAATTTAGCCAGATATAGTGTGCCTATTTCGGGGACGTCGAGATTTCAGCTCGGCAGGTATATGGATCGGCTCTTTGGTCATCGCAAGGCTTTTCAAAAGAATTGGATGCTAGGGTGGCACTTGTTAACATTCCAAAATGTTTTTATTTACACTTTCAACTGGTTGTCAACTTTAGGTCGTCGTCATAAACAAAGTTTGAACTAGAGTATCCCTATATCAAGTCCGGTCGAAGATCGAAATGCAACCCGGCACATTGCGTCTACAGTCAAACAATACGGGTGACGGAGAATTATAGTAAATCGGTGGATATAGAATGTCACAAATTCATATTTGAAAATATGGACTCACTACCGTCTACATCTCTGTGAGTGCCTTATTCATGAGGATGCTCCGTTATTTTATCGGATAATGAAGATGCTTGATGAAAGCTACGTCTCACTATTATTTTATAATATGAACGGTGCTTTCAGTGTCTCCTGCAGAGTACAAAAATGCCTCGCAGCTGTAATTTAACACCCAATCCCTTACCCATTGGAAGGTAATATCGTAGAAGTGGATGATTTTACGGGAATTCAGAGTTAATTAGACGTAATAAGTTCGTTTCAGGCGATTATGGTCGCTATTTCGGATAATTTCGAATGTGTCTGTGTGTGTGTGTGTGTGTGTGTGTGTGTGTGTGTGTGTGTGTGTGTGTGTGTGTGTGTGTGTGTGTGTGTGTGTGTGTGTGTGTGTGTGTGTGTGTGTGTGTGTGTGTGTGTGTGTGTGTGTGTGTGTGTGTGTGTGTGTGTGTGTGTGTGTGTGTGTGTGTGTGTGTGTGTGTGTGTGTGTGTGTGTGTGTGTGTGTGTGTGTGTGTGTGTGTGTGTGTGTGTGTGTGTGTGTGTGTGTGTGTGTGTGTGTGTGTGTGTGTGTGTGTGTGTGTGTGTGTGTGTGTGTGTGTGTGTGTGTGTGTGTGTGTGTGTGTGTGTGTGTGTGTGTGTGTGTGTGTGTGTGTGTGTGTGTGTGTGTGTGTGTGTGTGTGTGTGTGTGTGTGTGTGTGTGTGTGTGTGTGTGTGTGTGTGTGTGTGTGTGTGTGTGTGTGTGTGTGTGTGTGTGTGTGTGTGTGTGTGTGTGTGTGTGTGTGTGTGTGTGTGTGTGTGTGTGTGTGTGTGTGTGTGTGTGTGTGTGTGTGTGTGTGTGTGTGTGTGTGTGTGTGTGTGTGTGTGTGTGTGTGTGTGTGTGTGTGTGTGTGTGTGTGTGTGTGTGTGTGTGTGTGTGTGTGTGTGTGTGTGTGTGTGTGTGTGTGTGTGTGTGTGTGTGTGTGTGTGTGTGTGTGTGTGTGTGTGTGTGTGTGTGTGTGTGTGTGTGTGTGTGTGTGTGTGTGTGTGTGTGTGTGTGTGTGTGTGTGTGTGTGTGTGTGTGTGTGTGTGTGTGTGTGTGTGTGTGTGTGTGTGTGTGTGTGTGTGTGTGTGTGTGTGTGTGTGTGTGTGTGTGTGTGTGTGTGTGTGTGTGTGTGTGTGTGTGTGTGTGTGTGTGTGTGTGTGTGTGTGTGTGTGTGTGTGTGTGTGTGTGTGTGTGTGTGTGTGTGTGTGTGTGTGTGTGTGTGTGTGTGTGTGTGTGTGTGTGTGTGTGTGTGTGTGTGTGTGTGTGTGTGTGTGTGTGTGTGTGTGTGTGTGTGTGTGTGTGTGTGTGTGTGTGTGTGTGTGTGTGTGTGTGTGTGTGTGTGTGTGTGTGTGTGTGTGTGTGTGTGTGTGTGTGTGTGTGTGTGTGTGTGTGTGTGTGTGTGTGTGTGTGTGTGTGTGTGTGTGTGTGTGTGTGTGTGTGTGTGTGTGTGTGTGTGTGTGTGTGTGTGTGTGTGTGTGTGTGTGTGTGTGTGTGTGTGTGTGTGTGTGTGTGTGTGTGTGTGTGTGTGTGTGTGTGTGTGTGTGTGTGTGTGTGTGTGTGTGTGTGTGTGTGTGTGTGTGTGTGTGTGTGTGTGTGTGTGTGTGTGTGTGTGTGTGTGTGTGTGTGTGTGTGTGTGTGTGTGTGTGTGTGTGTGTGTGTGTGTGTGTGTGTGTGTGTGTGTGTGTGTGTGTGTGTGTGTGTGTGTGTGTGTGTGTGTGTGTGTGTGTGTGTGTGTGTGTGTGTGTGTGTGTGTGTGTGTGTGTGTGTGTGTGTGTGTGTGTGTGTGTGTGTGTGTGTGTGTGTGTGTGTGTGTGTGTGTGTGTGTGTGTGTGTGTGTGTGTGTGTGTGTGTGTGTGTGTGTGTGTGTGTGTGTGTGTGTGTGTGTGTGTGTGTGTGTGTGTGTGTGTGTGTGTGTGTGTGTGTGTGTGTGTGTGTGTGTGTGTGTGTGTGTGTGTGTGTGTGTGTGTGTGTGTGTGTGTGTGTGTGTGTGTGTGTGTGTGTGTGTGTGTGTGTGTGTGTGTGTGTGTGTGTGTGTGTGTGTGTGTGTGTGTGTGTGTGTGTGTGTGTGTGTGTGTGTGTGTGTGTGTGTGTGTGTGTGTGTGTGTGTGTGTGTGTGTGTGTGTGTGTGTGTGTGTGTGTGTGTGTGTGTGTGTGTGTGTGTGTGTGTGTGTGTGTGTGTGTGTGTGTGTGTGTGTGTGTGTGTGTGTGTGTGTGTGTGTGTGTGTGTGTGTGTGTGTGTGTGTGTGTGTGTGTGTGTGTGTGTGTGTGTGTGTGTGTGTGTGTGTGTGTGTGTGTGTGTGTGTGTGTGTGTGTGTGTGTGTGTGTGTGTGTGTGTGTGTGTGTGTGTGTGTGTGTGTGTGTGTGTGTGTGTGTGTGTGTGTGTGTGTGTGTGTGTGTGTGTGTGTGTGTGTGTGTGTGTGTGTGTGTGTGTGTGTGTGTGTGTGTGTGTGTGTGTGTGTGTGTGTGTGTGTGTGTGTGTGTGTGTGTGTGTGTGTGTGTGTGTGTGTGTGTGTGTGTGTGTGTGTGTGTGTGTGTGTGTGTGTGTGTGTGTGTGTGTGTGTGTGTGTGTGTGTGTGTGTGTGTGTGTGTGTGTGTGTGTGTGTGTGTGTGTGTGTGTGTGTGTGTGTGTGTGTGTGTGTGTGTGTGTGTGTGTGTGTGTGTGTGTGTGTGTGTGTGTGTGTGTGTGTGTGTGTGTGTGTGTGTGTGTGTGTGTGTGTGTGTGTGTGTGTGTGTGTGTGTGTGTGTGTGTGTGTGTGTGTGTGTGTGTGTGTGTGTGTGTGTGTGTGTGTGTGTGTGTGTGTGTGTGTGTGTGTGTGTGTGTGTGTGTGTGTGTGTGTGTGTGTGTGTGTGTGTGTGTGTGTGTGTGTGTGTGTGTGTGTGTGTGTGTGTGTGTGTGTGTGTGTGTGTGTGTGTGTGTGTGTGTGTGTGTGTGTGTGTGTGTGTGTGTGTGTGTGTGTGTGTGTGTGTGTGTGTGTGTGTGTGTGTGTGTGTGTGTGTGTGTGTGTGTGTGTGTGTGTGTGTGTGTGTGTGTGTGTGTGTGTGTGTGTGTGTGTGTGTGTGTGTGTGTGTGTGTGTGTGTGTGTGTGTGTGTGTGTGTGTGTGTGTGTGTGTGTGTGTGTGTGTGTGTGTGTGTGTGTGTGTGTGTGTGTGTGTGTGTGTGTGTGTGTGTGTGTGTGTGTGTGTGTGTGTGTGTGTGTGTGTGTGTGTGTGTGTGTGTGTGTGTGTGTGTGTGTGTGTGTGTGTGTGTGTGTGTGTGTGTGTGTGTGTGTGTGTGTGTGTGTGTGTGTGTGTGTGTGTTATTATTATTATTATTATTATTATTATTATTATTATTATTATTATTATTATTATTTATTGTTCGGTAAAAAAACACAAACAAATACAAAAGCCTTTTTACATGGTCTCTATGTATATAATTGTTATTTCCTTCGTGACGGCTGCAAGGGGATAGTTCACTCCCAGGGGATTGGAACCACCTGCTCGTGATCTTCTCTCCCCTTGCCACATCCGTCTGGTTGACGATTCCTCATGCGGCAGGAGCTCTCTGCGTCATCTCAGTTGTTGAGCAGTAGATCTCGACTTGGTTGGTATGTCGTCTTGGACGAGGAGCACCGAACCACGAAACCGTTCTTAAAGTAATTTAGAGATAAAAAATATTCAAATATGAATATGTATATAAATAAATTGAGTAAAAAGATATAAGACGATGATGGATAAGACAGGTTGAAAAAAACATAAATAAATAAATAAAAATAAATAAATAAATAAATAGTTAGAGGCGAGATAAGTGCTTGTAATTATCGATTTTGGTCCGTTAGGATCTCTTAATGTGAATTTTGGGGGCCAGGTTGTGAACATATCACTTCTTTGTATCCCCAGAAGTTGAAGAAAGAGGGTAAGGATGCTTTTATTTCATGATATTTCCTCTCTTTAGCTAGCCTCGCCTGAAGGGCCTTGATAAAGGCACCCCAATGGTTTACTTGTCGGATTTTTCCGCGGAAGAAGAGGGTTACTTGTTTATATATGACACTTTTAGCTAAAGTGATCAAGTAGTTTGCCAACATAACTCCGGGATTATTAAATCGTCTCATGGGTAATCCGCAGTAGATCTGATGGAGATATACCTTGTTTGTTCCCAGGAGTAGTTTCAGCGGGCGTCGCAATTTGATCCAAAGCTCCTTAGCCTTTGAGCATGCAAATGCCAGGTGCCACGCGTCTGCCTCCATTCCATCGCACCATGGGCATTCACTACTTTCGCGTTTGTTTATGGCACGTAAAAATCGAGCGTCAGCCCATCGTCCTAACAGTAAGCGCCACGAGACATCTGCGTCTGCACCGAAGCTTGGGTGTGCACGTAGCGAGAGCCAATGAACCTTGTCGTCACTATGTGCAGCCTGGATTGGCCATTGACTTCCTGAGCGTAGGTATCTCAATTCTTTGTAGACTGCCCTTTTGTGCAAAGGAAGTAATCTGGTGGTGGACATCTTTTTACTGAGGAAAGCAAATTGCGGAATAGGAGTAGGTGGCGGCCATCCGGTTGGAAAAGGTCGGCAATCCCCATCATTAGGTGAGCTTACAACTTCAACATTAAATAATATCCAAGACTTGATGAGACTATTGTAAAAGTAACCGCTGATGGCACACATTTGGTTCAGCGGAGGGTAGACGAGTAAGCCAAAAGCGTGGCCTATACCTTGAAAGTTCATCAGTCTCTGGGCAGCAAGCACCTTCCAAGGCTCAGATGGTGAACCTTGTAGAAGCCTCTGCAGGAACTGCATTCTAAAGGCAAGAATTTTGTCTTCTGTGTCCACCAGTCCAATTCCTCCCTCAGACAATGGGGCTGTTAATATTGTATTTTTGACCCAATGTCTTCTGTAGTTCCAGATGAAGTTGACCATTTTTGATTGAAGATCTCTGATACACTGTTGTGTAGGCGTGTGACATTGTAAAATGTGCCACAGCCGAGGGGCAATAAACTGGTTTATGGCCAGCGCCCTTCCTCTCAAGGATAAAGGTGCAGCTCTGGGCTTCCAATTTTGCAGTGCTGTATCGAGTTTCTGGTGTAATTGTGCACGTATGAGATCACTCTCGTGCTGAGGATCGTTGGAGAGCCATACGCCTAAGAATTTTGAGCCATCGGCATTCCACCTGAAGGACAAAGGCTGATCTGATCTGTTTTTCCAAGCTCCGACCCATAGACCTTGGCTCTTTGCCGTGTTTAAATCCGCACCAGATGCTCTTGCATATCGATGGAATAGGCTGAGTGTAGTGTCGAAATCTTCATCCTTGGAAATAAAAATGTTTAGATCATCTGCGTATGCAGCTAAGACTATTTTCAATTTTGGAGTACCTTTCAGAGATATGCCGGAGAGCCTATCTATTGTTAGTCTAATAAATGGCTCAATAGAAAGGGAATAAAGCATTCCAGAAAGAGGACAACCTTGACGTATGCCTCTTCGAAAAGAGAAGGGAGCTGTAAGTGTGTTTTGGACTCGCACCATACACAAGGCATTACTATAAATAGCTTGAACGTAACTTATAAATTGAGAGCCTAGGTCCATTTTCTCCATGATTGCAAAAAGGTATTGATGATTTACCTTGTCGAAGGCCTTGGACTGGTCTAGAGATAGAATGGCCAAGGGTATGTTTGAATTATTGCAGCTCCAAATAACATCTCTTATCAGAGAAATGGTGTCGAAGATCGATCTCCCTGGCACACAGTAGCCCTGCTCTGGTGATATTAAGGTACCGATGACAGATGAGAGCCTTGTAGCTAAGGCTTTTGCTATAATTTTATAATCGACATTTGAGATGGATAAAGGTCGCCAGTTGGCTATTTCAAGTAAATCGCCCGCTTTTTTCATTAGCGAAATGACTGAAGTAGCAGTGGTCCTCGGAAAGTGTCCTTTTGTAAAAGAGTCTTCGGCCATTCGAGTAAAAACTGGAGCCAACTGATTCCAGAATTTTGTGTAAAATTCCACTGTGAGACCATCGAGCCCAGGAGCCTTTCGTTTGTTCAAACTTCTGAGTGCCGCTGTGTAATCATCTTCAGTGAGAGGCATATTTAAAAAAGCCTTATCAATATTACTCAACGTGGGTAAATTATCAGTAATAGAGTTGATTGCCACCATAGGAATATACTCACTTCTGTGTTGATGGGAAAAATGTTTATGGACAAATCGTCGTAACTCCGATGATTGCGAGATGATCTGACCGTCGATTCGAAGCTCATTTAATGGTTTAGGCCTACAATAGTTTGCCCATTTTGCTATATGATCAGAAGCAGGGGCGTCATTTTGCACGAGTGATTCCCAGCCCATTGTGGCAATGATTTTTTCACCCATCATTTTATATCGATTAGCATCATCTGATGGTGATCTGCGTTGATGGTATAATTTTTGGAACAGAAGGGTGTAATCCTTTATGCTCCTTTTCAATAGTTCCCATGCGGAACTAGGGTTCACAGTAGATGTAGCTTCTTCTGCCAGTGCATTTAAGGTGTGTTTCATATTAAAAATAAAATCATCTTCCTCAAGTAGGCTGTTAGGGAATCGCCAATAAGGAGGAGTGATAAATCTTACAGGAATCTTGAGTTTCATTATCACAGCTTTGTGATCCGAAAATGTATTAAATAATTGAATATTGTTAACGTCCCTAATCGAGTCCTTAGATAAATATAATCTGTCAAGCCTTGAGGAAGATCTAGGTGCTAAAAAGGTGTGGCCTGGGCTGCTGGGTTTTAGTATTGCCCATACATCTGTTAGTCTGTTGACATCTATCAATTTGCGCAATGCTGCCGCAAAGCGAGGGTGTCTTTCCACTCTTCCAGATCTGTCAACAGTTGGGTTGAGGGTAGTATTAAAATCGCCTGCGATGATCACTGGAGTATTTGATGTTGATTGATGTGGAGCGAGATTCTGAAGATGACGATAAACAGCATTAGTGGCTTGGAGAGCCACTTCAGCATCGCGCGGCCCGTAAAAACAGATGACTCTTAAGGCTTGTCGTGAGTTTTCACTCAAGGTTAAAAACACTTCTTGAGCGTGTCCATCGAATATAACCGAATGGGGTTGTACATGGTTACTTAAATTGGCGCGAATAGCAATTGCTGTCCCAGTGTGTGGAGTTCGTGGGTAGTTGAGAAAAATTTTATAACCTGGCAGTCCTAGACACGGTATTTTTTTAATGTTTGTCTCTTGCATTAGACATATGTCAGGTTTGTTTTCATTTAGGAAGGCCATCATTTGCGTCCATTTATACGCGCTGCATATGGAGCGAACGTTTATTGTAGCCACCGATATTACTGACATATATTTTCTTGTTTTCAAGCCAATATGTATAAATATATTTAAGGTATATGAAATAAATTAAAAGATGTAGGCCCTTAGTCAGTATTTGACAAGTGCCCGATTATGCGACCTATGCGCATTTTCAGTCGTTCTGAGAGATGAGGTTTTATGGTTTCCAGTACGTTGGATAAACCATCTAGATCGCTTGTTAAGGTTTTAGCAAGCATTATCTGTTTGGAAACATTCCTGTTATGGGTTTCCTCCAAGAAACGGATTACTTCGTCCGCTTTCAACGTTTTTTCTGAGTCAGCCGACATGATTAAGTTGATACGGTCCTTGTCTGACTCGTCGAGGCGATGTACTTTCCCTCCTTTCTCCTCTCGGGAAATCCTTTTCCTTTGAGTAGAAAATTCGGTTGATTCCTCTTCACTGTGAGGTGGACGTTTGATGGAGCGAGCGGTCTTACTTGATTGTTCATCTGCAGCCATGTCATTTTCTGAGTCATATAGGGAGTCAAGTGAGAGGTACATTTGTTGTGGACTGGAGGGTATGGTGGATACAAGAGGGAGCGTTAGGGTCGAGAGTGGAGGGGGGTGAGTGGAGGTTGACGGTTGAGAGAGAGGGATCGGTAGGGGAAGAGGAGAAGGTGGCGGGAGGGCTTGGGGGGGTATCGGCGAAGGATTGGAAAGCTGAGGATTCGTGGATATGGAGATGGGTTTAACGGGGATGGCTTCTAAAGTGCTGGCGGAGGTTGACTTTGGTTCTAGGACTGTGATGTCTTCAGGATGGGATGGACTTGATATTGGTGGAGGTAAGCTATTGGCTTCATGGGCTATGGGAGTTGGTACGAGCGGAGGTGAAGCAAAATCTATTGATTTTGGATTCCTTTCGTCATTAGTCGGCGTTTTTTCAGAGGTGTCGTCCGGGGCTTGCGAATTTACAGCCACGGGGAGGGGAGTCAAGGTGTCACTATTTTGTTGAGGTTGAGTGGAAATATGGGGCTGCTCCGCGGAAACAGTGGGAACTTGAGTATTAGGATCAGAAGGTGTAGATCCATTAGAATCAGGAGTAGTCTTTGAAGCTACACTGGTGGTGTTGTGGGTGGGACAGTGTTTAGCAACATGCCCTTCGGCTTTGCATACGAAACACCGCGGTTCTTCGAAGGATAAGTAAATGCGGTGCCACGAGTTTTCTATTTCCAAGAGCACTGAGTCCGGCAAGATTGAATCTGGTCTTCTCATGACAGGCACCAATCGCCTAAAGGATAGGATGTGATCGTAACCTTCCTTCTTCGCACCTACGGGAAAGTGCTTAAATTGGCCACAAACTGTCACAGCTTTCTCAATTATGTCTATTAGTTCATGATCTGGAACTTCAGGTGGTACGTTGGAGATGATAAGTTTTTCCACTCTTGTGGCCATTGTACGAGCCTCTACAAATTGATTATTCAAGGTAATTCCTCCGATTTCGTCCATGAATTTATTGAGAGTGGGTTCGTCTTTGAAATAAATGGCTATTCTTTGATTTGCAATTTTCGATGCGTGAGTGATGTATGAGCCTCCTCCCACGGCTTCGCCAACGGCGTAAACGTAGTCTAGGAGAGAGGTATTTTCAAGGCATGGAAGAAGGATTCCGGTTTTCTTTGAGGATCCATTTTCAATAGGTGTTATTTTCTTCGGAGGCAAGGCATAACTGGAATGAAAGCTTCTTCGGGACAGTGGATGCAATGGATTTGAGTTGACTGGGAAATTTGAGGCAGATGCTCTGCCAGAAGTCTTTCCTTTGGTTGCGGCGGCATAATTGACCGGGGTTTGCGTCACGGAACGCGCCTCGGGATGATTAGGGCGATCAAGGTCATTTTCGGTGTGATGGTTGACGACAGGCGTCATTTGCAAGGTGCCGGCGACTCTCCTGAGAATTGTTGGAGAAGACGGTGGGGACGAGAGAGTTTCAGTTGATCGGTTTAATTTTTCATAGGAAGGAGTTCGGTTTAAAAACGCTGATCCCTCCCCGCGGCTATCACGGGAAGTGGAAGTTGACGGGGGAAGGCCTGGGAGGGGGGGGTGGCCCCCCAGGCCCCCGTTCAAGGCCATCGCCGCCGAAGCGGCGATGACACAGGGTTAGTAAAGCTCCGCCTTAAGAAGGTCACTAACAAAAGCGAAACGATCACCGAGCCACGCCCGAGCACAGAACAAGCAGTTAAGACACAAAAAAATATGAACAAACACTAAATTATCAATAATCAAGGGTTGCAAAGTAGATGAATGTGTAGTAGTAACAGTAAGGAACGATCTCACCGAAGAAAAACGGCAGAGAAGCTCCAAAAACAGACGAAAAGGCAGCCAAAGGAGAGAGCACTGACTTAGCACGTCCGCACTCTCCGAAGTCTCTCGTGTGTGTGTGTGTGTGTGTGTGTATATATATATATATATATATATATATATATATGTATATGTATATATGTATATATGTATATAATAGTTCATTCACTCAGACCGCTCAGCGGCAAATACACACATAAATGTTGATACAGAAAGATAGAAAGAAAGTGGATAGGAACACATAAAATGAACAAACACAATAGTGGTGTGAAGATGGAAAGATGGCCGATTCCAAGCAGAAAAAATTCGACTGGACCGGGAATGGAACCACGGACCTTTGGATATATATATTTCATCGATACACGCTTCGTTTCCAAATGCTTATACCGTCGGGGAAGGACGACCGAATTCTTTATATAAACAGGACTAATCTGACTCCCTGGGTCGCGATATTTCCTCGCAAAAAGAACAGGTAAAGTCCAATTTGCACCGATTGGAGAGTCCCGGCAGCGTCGTGTCCCGGGCGTAGCAGATCGGCGTCGCTATTCGCACAAAGAACTTGTTCCCCGAATCGTCGATTGGGCAAGACAGGAGTCGGTCGCCCGAGCAAAAAGCAGGGAGACAAGTGTTTTACAGACGATTTTAAAAGTCAGATCATGCACTTACACTCGCGCCCGCACCTCTTGTGAATGCGTGGGCAGGCCAAAACGTACCAAAATTCCTAAAGAGACATGCTCGGCTGAACGCACGAGAAACGAGAAAAGGCGATTTGTTTTTTGGCAACTGACTGGAAAATCCGATCCTTTTGATTTCTTTGATTCAATGCCGTCCGGGTCAGTTCAACCTGACCTGCAACAAAATCGGGCTCAAGCAGCAATGTGACTTGTAGTGCTAGATATCCTCAACTACAACGTAATTTTGGCGAAGTCAAGTTGTAATTGTATCTACAAAGGGAATCATTCTCAGCAAATGTGGTGCCATGCCACAACTCTGCTGTGTACCTTTTATTTCCACTGATAAACGACCTGATATTATTTTTCATAGATTGAATTCGTCCAAACTCACATTTCGATCGTTAATAATAGAATATCGGGTTTTTTTCCTCATTTAAATGACCTGCTAATGACAGATGACGTCGGTAATAAACTATCTCATCAAATAATTAGCAATTGAAGTCGGTGCTTTCTCTCCCGCTCTCGAATTTCTCTTTTTTTGGGATTTCCATTCTCTCCTCTCGAAATAAAAAAAAATGTTTCTGGGCCGGTAAACAATTGCCGCGGCCTCACCCTCAGGCCCACCAAACCACCCACCCACCCCCTCAGAGTCCTCCCCCAGGATTCCACGCACTACACTGCCCATTCTCTGACTCCCACACCCTTTCGCGTTGACCCCACGATAGAGGGCAGGTGGAGCGACGGGAGGCAGAGAATTGGGAACGACCGGATACAAATCGGTCATCCTGATTCCTACGATCATTCAGGGTATCGCATCGGATCCGATATTGTAGGACACACCGGCAGTTCTACTGTTTATAGGAAGGGAAGAAATTGGGAAGAGAAAGGAGGGGAAGATTCAAGGTATCGCGTCATATCCGATATTGTAGGACACACAGGCAGTTCTACTATTTAAAGGAAGGGAAGGTATTGAAGGTTATATATTCAAAGTACTGATCACTAAGCCACCAAAGTTTCCCTTATCCTCCTCAGTCCCGAGACATATCCAGCATTATTTTTGGAAAATTCTTCATACTTACGATTTGCGTTGTAAGCCGTTGGCAGAGTTAATATCTCTGCCAGTCAAGCTACTTTATGATGCTGCCACTTATCAGCAAGTGGCATTGCCAATATTTTGGGTTACTGAGCTGGAAAAAATTCAAACGTCTGTGTATTGTATACAATACGCCAGGACCGAGGAGGTTATCCAGAGGCAGTTTTTGAGAGTCTAAAATGAATCAGAGTTGATGGCCCATGTTTGAGGAAATTACTAGCAGGACTGTCCAAATTCCCCTCACTTACAAATATCAATATTTATACTTTATATTTGTGTATTTAAATGTATGGTCCCGTATCCCAACGAAAAAAGGTAACATATTGAGTACTGTGCGAGCAAACTTGTTAAGCATTGATATATTACTCTCAAGCATTATTTATAGTTTAATTTAGTTTTGTTTGGTGGCACCAGCCAAAATGGGTTGTTGTGTGAAATTTTAATTATTTCAAACCCAAAACAGGTTTTTGCCTTTAGTTCCACAAATTTCTTGTACTATTCATTTCTTTAAATGTTTTAGTGTGTACCTTTGTGCGGAATAATAATAACTATTATTTATGAGCTGAAACACCTTTGATGATTATGGGTTTAAATGATCACAAGTCGTATGTCATTGTATGTCACCATCTAGGATAGTGTTCATAGGAAAGAGTCGTTCTTTGTTTTAGTTTAGCTCTATGAACCTATCATTCAGCCCTGTCTACCTGGCAGTCAGGGTTATAATTCTGTCTTTTAACATAAACTTGTAATAGTGTTTTGAGAACTCGATGCTTGTTAAAATGAGGTATGGAGAAGAATCGTATACTCAGATAAAATAAAATAAAGAATACGATATTCATAAACCTGGGTAACGATATGAGAATATGGAAAAAATATCTACCTTCGACGAGATGTACATATGCGCATCATTCAAGTTGAATGAAGTCTCTTTGTAAAGGGTCACAATGATTTATGTCTTACGGACCATAGTTTGACTTAGTGAGCCATCGCCTATCCCACCTCTAAGTGAATCGGGGTAAGTGAAAAGAGACTTATTTCAGCATAATTATGAGTGATTTTTTGCTTAGTATTCCCCGATACTCATCCTTAAATTGCCCAGCAACACTATTGGATCTGAACATTTATAAAATAAATAAAAGGCTGGCTGATTCAATACTCTGGGGTAGAGAGCCACAGCCAAACAATCATTGGATTAAGTAATGTTAATAGTGATCACCTGATCGGCTGTATCGGAGTATCGGCAAGTAAAATATTGGTCCTAGATTGTATCCAAAGATTTAGCATCGGGCCAGCCCAGGTAGGAAGAAAGGGGGGGTGGATTCGGAGGCTAAAAAAAGAAATTCCCTCCCACACACTCCTCTCGCTGCATTTCTCCCACCCCCTTCATTTGGGGCAGGGGGCGGGCGGAGAGGGAGGGGGGTAACCACCCCCGGTGCGACTTCCTCTGCACCTTGACTCGTCCCCACCCATCCCCTGCCCTTCACCTCTCGAAAAAAAAACATTCCTCTGACCTCTCTCTCTCTCGGCTGCTCCCACCGCGATGCACATCCCAAACCTTCCAATGCCCAACTCGCATTCTCTCCCGACCCCACCCCTGTCTCACATCCCAATTCTCCTCCTCGCTACCCCCTTCTTCCCACCCACATTCTCGAACCCCTCCCCCCCCCCTCCATCAAAATGGCACCAGATGAGGAGAGTGCGATGCACCGCACAGCAACCGGCTACAACGAGGCGACGCTCCGCTGACTTCACCATTAAGCGAGAATCCGGCGCCCGCGGAATATTTTTCGTGAAATAATTAGGTACCTACTACTCCGACTGGCTCCCGGACCAACACTTTTTCATTATTTCACCATCAATTATTTATTCCACAATTATATTTATTGAGGGGCGTGGTTTTTTTCCGAGCACACGTTTCAATTCTGTTTCCATGCCCACTTTCATACTATGAGGAAGTATACGGTGGGAATTGGGGTAAAGAGGTTTACTTCGGGACGGGAAGGAATGGAGAACTAACTGAATTCGACCAATCTAAGGGTTGAAATTGATCACCGCCGGGTGAGAGACAATGAAGAAATAAAGTAAAATAGTCTTACAAACGTATAACTGTTATAAACTATAATTCATGCGCCCAAATCACAATCGTATGCGTGAAAGAATTCTGCATAAATCCATAATAACCCACACCAGATTTGCAGGGTGGCGATTGTCAGGGAAAACCGGGAAAACCTGGAATTGTCAGGGAATTTCGAAATTCTGGAAAAGTCAGGGAATCCTCGTAACAGTCAGGGAGAAACTGGGATATGAATCCTCATTTTTTTCTACCATTAATTTTATCGGCCAGTCTTTCCAGACCTTTATTTCACCAACTGAAACTGAAGTCCGTCGCTTATGTGCATGGAATAAACCCCATCAATTCGTGAACTATTCAGTTGTGAATCTTATTAGTTTTGAATCTTAGTTATTAAGTTGTGAATCAGACGTACAATGTATCCCTTTTGTATATCCTTATTGCAATATTTGCTTAGTAGTGTTAAAATTCATGATCACAATGCATTACGCTCAACACAAGAAATCCGAGGCTATGTTGTTCGAAAAATTTTACCTCGCATTTTATTTTAACTTGCGAAACTCAGTTGGAGAGGTAGCTGGAGCCCACTAGTTAATACATGCTTGCAGTTCTAAAAATACGAGACGATGGTTAGAAAATTTAGGAAATTTAAAGATGCTGTAGAAGATTTAATTCAGCAGAAAAATATTCCAATAATAGGTGACCTTTTGGCGATTGGTCAGAGAAATAGGTAAATCCATCAGAGAAAAGTCCAGGAAAAATCAGGGAATTTAAAAATTGGATATCAGTAGCCACCCTGAAGTTGGCGCCTTTCATTTTTCATTGCATTTATTCGGTTTTCTTACTTTGGCTGGTGTTCTGACACCCGCTGCCCCAGGCACGTGCAATTCAGTGCGATTCGTTGCATAATTTATATGGCCGGGTGTGTGTGTGTAGCTATACTTTTGCAGTGCAGGTAACCCAGGAGCTTTGATTGATGTAGAGGATCATAATACATTCACGCTCGATGATGAGGCTCTGGTAAGAGTGCAGTTCATGTGAAGAATTTTCCTGAACACAAGCAATTACATTTCTAATTGATTCTTCCGATGGTTTCACTAAAACCAAATTTTCAATGCCGTTCAAGAGGAACCAGTAAGGAACTGCTAGGTGTGGGTGGTGAGATGAGGATTCTTCGAGAGAAGATTAGGAGGCTGATAAAGGGGTTAGAATAGGTGGAAAGGGACGAATGGATGCCAAGCACCGTTCTACTAAAATACTCGGTTGTTTATTAACTCATCAAAAATTGATATCACAGTGTGGGTTTACTATGGTAATTGTTATTAAATACTGCTATAAAGAGCTTCAAAACAAGACCAAGATCCTGCTTCTACTACTTTTCGTAACCAAGAAAAAGTTGTTTCATAAAATTGATAATAACTTTTTTATGGCAAATTATAAAGAACTGACCGTTTAAAAATACATTTAAATCGATTTTACCTACACAATACTACTGATTGATTTAGATTAAACCTCAAGTTTCTTCACTGTTAAATGTCAAAGAGAGCACTTCATTCGAAAATGCCAAAAACACAGCACTTTATTTGTTCTCTCCGCAAAAAAATCAAAAGTGTATTGTAAAAATAATCGGATAACACGGTTGAACGCAAAATAAAACAAACTAAAGTTTGGTGTAACTTGCATTCATATAGGTACCATAGGTCATTTTTTATCAGCGTTCAAACTCGAGTCTTCATAATTTTTGTACCGACAGTAGAAGGGGGTATGTTGGGTTAGCGGGGAAGGAGAAGAAAAGGAGAACGCTTTATGAAGGGAATGAAACTTATTCCGAGATGAAGAAAGAAATCACATCAGGAAATAACCGCCTTAGCCAGTAAAAATCCGGAGAATTTGTTCTATTTTCCATTTAAACATAACTAATGTGTTAGAGTGCCCTGATAATAATATTGAAAAATAGCATTCACCATACGGCATTAGGAACAGCAATAGTTTTAATATTACCAAGCCCTGAAAAGATACGCCAGAGTAGGTCCTCGACCGTGTCTACTTCAACGGTGGATCATACCTCAAGAATCAGCCATTTGATAGATATCTCCTCCTCTGCTCTTAGATTGAAATTTATATCAGGTTATACGATGGCGGAGGTACAGGGATCATGTTCCTCCAATAATTGTAAGGGGTCACTTTCGCACAGGAATTTTCCGTTCCAGAGGAATACATCCGATCAAATGATTTCGCCCGCGAAAAATCTACCCAGCATGCTGTTGATCTGACAACTGAAGGTCGAATACCGTTCCGAAACATTCTCCTTCTCGCGTAACCCCGACTTCCGAGCACATCAGGCGCTCCTGGGTGGCTGCGGAGAGTCCGTTAGGCGAAATAAATGATCCACTCACGATGGTTATCCGACTAATCATTAGCATTGCAGGTCAAAGATATTATCTTTCCCGAAAATCAAGAGCAACTCTCAGGCGCTACAGTTATTTGAACACTAATCTGATAATCATAGACAGCAGGTAGAAAAAATATTGAAGACGTTTTAATTACTCGCAAAATTCCAGTCCAAATATATGAAGCTAAGCTGTATACGCCTCACCTAAAAAAAAGGGTTCTAACTTTATCATATGAAGTTATCTGTTGTTATTACTGCTGGCATAGCCGCAGTAATATAATATAAAATACATAATCGGGCGTGAAATTGTGGAACTGTTCCATTATGACAAAAACAAAACACTTTACTTCACTGAAATACTTAACATTTTCCTCTTAAGACTTTTTTTTGTTTTAAAAGTGCTAAGAATTTCCTATACCCTTGGTGGGGAATAACTATGTTTAGATCATATTTATATTCAATTGTAACTATTACAACACCAAAATTTACAATTAAATATGGCTATGGAAATATACCACAAAGTTACCAAAGATATTGTTTTATTAGGTCTTACTTGTAAAGAAAAGACCATTAATTATTTATACCCAGGTCTAAAGTGCAATTGTTTAGACAATGCTATAAATACTTGGGCCCTAAATATATTGTACCCTACCTCCCGATATTTCAAAGGTAAACAGTTTATGCAGAATAAAAAAATTATTATGGCATTGGTTCCTGAATAACAAAATTGTAGAATTTTTAATCTACGCAGATAAATAAAAAAATCATATGTACCCCGAAGTGAAATGTATTGGCTTAACTAATCCAAACGAAATATTATTCACGGCTTATATTCAATTCTGTTTCATTCCTATGTTCCAGTAGTTTTGTGGCATTTAATAGTTAGTACCACATCGACAAAATTGAAACTTATTTTGAACTGTAACTAGATTCGTTTTACTGCACCTATATGTATTTTAAGAGTCGGAAACCCAAAAAAAGAAATATTTTTTCTCAGGGGTGCCCATATTCCTTGTACTTCAATTTTAAATTAGCTATATATGTTCTGTAATGGTATATGTTATCAGTAATTAACTGATTATTATTATCATTACTTGCATCTTTCCGCCAGCATATTTGTGGCAAACTACTAGTGTTTGATTCAGTCAGAAGTGATCTTAGTTTCCAGGCTTTGACCTTATCTCAACATGAAGGCTTATGTTTGCAGAAGAGCGAGTGACCGCATATCGCGTCATTTGTCTATTTTCTCAATATATTTGATTCTTCTTATGTTGTTTATTGTGGACGAGAAATGATATTTTTGTACTATAATTAAAAATTAAATAGGCAACTGTGCTTATTTCTATTGATAAATGCCAAACTGACCACTTGGCTTACTTAATTATAGCTGGCCCAATCACGCATTGCGTCATATCCGCAAAGTTTAAGCTTCGAGGTTTAAAAAATTTCTTTTAAAAAATGGTGTGGAACTTTGAAGAAAAAGTTAAATGCCGTTGGACCTTCATGTCGTGTTAACTCATTCTTATTCTCCGAAGAAGTCTACTAGCATATATCATTCTTTGCAATTCGCCATTTCATTCCACACTCCGCTCATATTCTCACCCCCATTCGATTGAACGGCTACACGTACTGTGAAACCTGTCTGCGTTGGAATGTCATGATTCCACCAAACCCGCGTGTCCGTCGTCTGACATCACCAGGTGGCCGAGTCGCCTTTTGTGAATCGCCTCGAAATGGTCGTGCGGGCTGCGTGGTCCTTTAAGCCTGTGCCCACATTTTAAACGAGGTGGCCAACATTCGGATTTTTGACCTCCGCCGCAATAATCCTATGAGGATGGACCAATCGCAAAAACTTGCTAACGGTTTCGGTAATGCGGTTCCGCCGTTCTGTTTTACGACGCAATAATCCAGCTTCTGCAAGGGAAGTAAAAACGGATGCGCTGACATTCATTGAAATTTTAAACATATTGCTATGGGAAAAGAACGCATACGAAAAATTTAGACGGAATATAATTTAAAGAGCAAATTGAATGCCGGTATAAAATTTTTGGGAGAAATGCAAATTATGAACCTTAAGGATACACAATTTCTCTCCCATTTCAATGGGGAATACAAATTCAAAACATTTGAGGCATCATGTTTATGAAATTAGGTTTTACCACGTAAATAGTTAGAAGGCCCTTCTGTAGATAAAGTAAAAGAGATGCTAAGTCGAACTGGTGGGTACCACAAACCTCCTCTACACGCACAATTATTAGCAGAAAAAAACTAATTAACTCATTCCCTAGTCAAATTCCTTTTCCCAATTCTCTTCCTTCTCCAGAGCTATTGTCCTACGACTCCTTGCTAAACACCTCAGTGATACATCAGTTACCTTGTATAGAGTGGTTTCTTGATTGGGATGATATGAAGTTGTAAATAATGAAATAAATGATCGAGACGAATAATCAAAACATCAGATTTTTTGATGATTGCAAAATCACTCAGCAAACATGCAAAAACTTCAATTTCTACAGATTTACCTCCAAATGAATAGCTTATGGAATAAACCGCGATTAAGTATTCAACTCTCTTGATGGGTAAAAGCCCCCCACCACTCAGGGCGGCAGAGAAACAAATTCCAACTGCTCACTTCAATTACTGATAATGGCCATCAAAGTGTAAAACACAATTACCGTGAAAAACGAAATCTGGACATCATTAAACAACTGATACGTGTGGATTTATTTAATATTCATCTATGATTACAGTTATAAATTATTAAGAGCAGTGTTCCAAGCTTGCTGTAAAGTAAGATTTTCTCAAATTGTCAATTTCATATTTAAAGCAAAATATTCAATAAAAAAGTGTCAATTGATGGTTAAGCAGTAAATGTTCTTTGTAAAAACATTTGTTCATGATGAGCAATAAAACTTGCTATTTTTCACACTTTTTTATTATTCACCGACCAGCTTTAAACACACTGTCATTATCAGGTGAATAATAAAAAAGTGTGAAAATAGTAAAAGTTTCATTGTTCATCATTAACATAACAAAAATTTTCAAAACGTGACGCCTAATGTTACTTCTTGTATAAAAGAGCATGTTGTTAAAAAATTCCACCTCCCACTCCTTGCAACATGGCTTTGTTCCAACATTCTGTAGAGATAATGCATTAATATGTATTTTTTCACACTCTTACATTTTAGAGTTTCCATTCAAACTGGTGTAGGATCGCCGATTCAAGTTTTGACAAACAATTCTGAGGAAATAAGTACAGCTCATTTTAATGACTACTCATTAATATTGCCACCTCTCGCATGTTATGCTTAATATTATAGTTGTTTTAATAAAGAATTTTATTTAAGTTCTCCTCGAAAAGTGGTTGGAGGATCAGAAAACATCATTTTTACGAATCGTATGACTCACTGAAAAACAATGGGAAATGGAACAGGACGTTTGCATTACACGTTTCTGCACGCGTAATTTCGTGATGAGATCATGACCAAAGACGGGAATACAGATTTTCAATTATTGCAAGATTTATTGATCTTTTTCTCTTTTGAACGAAGGATAATAATGTGACTGCGATAATTTAAGCGAGGGATTACCTTCACAGGCCTTATCATTTCAGCAATGGAATTATCGGAACGATTTTAGCACCGAATTTCCACGCCTTTTGTCAATTAAACACATTTCCCTCTCCTATTGGCTCGCAGTGGGATCCAAAACAAGAATAATCAATTGGGCTACAATCAAATAGTTTTGGTTATTAACCGATTGAGTTCTTACGAAAACAATCGACAGAGCCGCGGGAGTATCGGGAAATTTTGATTGTAAATATGAGCTCCAATAGCCGCTGGCAGAATTGTTCCCGCCGAGATCAAAAGATCAGCAGAAATGGAAGCGAATCTGAATTTCAATTCTTATTTCAATCAGTGAGGAGGAGTGCAATAAATCCTAGAATCACAGTCACTAGGGGCTAAAAAGGAAACTAAGAATCGTTTTGACATTTTTTACCTGTTTAAAATCATGTGAGAATCGCGTCTTCTTTTTCAATGCGTCTCCGGAAGCAATAACATGATAATTACCACGTAATTAATATCCCTTGAGCACTCATGATGAGTGCTCAAGGGATATTAATGTGATATGATGAGTGTTAAAAGTGGCACGAGTTACTAGAGGTCTCTGATTTTTGATGGCCCGAACCCACCCATAATTCTTTAGTCCTCTTAGGAGAAACGGAACACTAATACTTGAAGGTTGAATGGTAAAATGATTTTAGGAAAATTAATTAATGTTTTTAAAATCCAATAAAAAAATAACTATGTCAAAATAAAATTATAAGTGCTATGCTTGATTATCTGCCACAAAAATTTATTCTTCCCGATTTCATGTCAACTTTCTTTGTCCATTAATATTTTTTCTCTCTCCGCCGCAATCGGTTTCAAACCTTGACCTGCACATGACTTTTCCATGTACTTTTAAGTCAATTATTATTCAACTCAGTGAAAAACGTCTTACGAAAAATTTGATTATACCCTGTTTAAATTCTTAATTTTCGCTTAGTTTATCAATATCTGTCTAGTTCATCAAGTTTCGAGAGCTTCTTCTTCTGTGTTTTTATTATTTTACCGCAATGGACCTTTTACTTCTTCCACGAGTGTGGGTTTTTTAAAATTATTTCGATGCATACATTATGTCGATTGAAATTTGATACTTAATTTCAAATGCATCTGAAAATACTGAATGTTAAACGAATACTCCCATAAATATTTAATAATTATTTTTAGAAATTAAAAGTTACGGAACCGTGAGAGAAGGGAGCTATAACCTTTCGGCAAAAAGACATATTCTCATAAATCATTTTTTAAACTCTTCAGGACCAGCTCTTTAAATTTGACCTCTTCAACGTCTTTTAACGCGCGGATCCATCGGAGCAGGTGCCCGTCGAACTTCCCGCTTGGGATACCCACGCGCATGCGTTGTTTGGCATGTTTTTTTACGATGCGTCGGAATTGTGCAACAAAATTTACCTCGCCGTCTTTTTTCATACGGTTTGAAAATCTAGGATTGCGTCCACCAACCAAAATGAGACGAGAGTGTAAGTAGATGGATGGAAAAAAAACGGTCACCGTAGCGCTCTCACTCTCTCTCTCTCTCCCCTTCACAATATTACAAGCCGTTGCAGTCGAACAAAAGATATATTTTTTTACGTCCCGTCCACCATCTTGAACAACGCCTCCATGGCGGCGAACAATGGACTTTTTTTTCTTTTCAATTTTTTTTTCTCGTTGTGTGCGTGCAGTGTGCGTGTGTGTACGTGGGGACCATCCCAGCACCACCACCCATTCGGACAGCACCGCGTGTGCAGTGGACAGCGTGGAATTTTAGAAGGGGTGGACCGCGGACAACCCGTTCGAAGGGACATAGAGCCAAGACCCCCTCTCGGATGCCCGTAATCATTCGAGAATGATGAGGGAGATTCCCCGGTTTTTTTTTCCCTACTCCCTTGTCGTTGTCCCTAACGTTTTTTTTTACCCCGGCTGCCTATATGTGTGGTGGGGGTTCGTCCCTTCCATCACTGAAAGCATTTAGGGAGAAGGGCTAGCGCACACTTTTTAGCATGCCCGGACCCCACTCTTTCCCTCCCCCAGCGCACACATATTTCTCTCCCCCTGACCATACGTGTTTTTCAGGTTGATCTGGGGGGAACGGGAAGGGAAAAGGTGGTGGTGCATGGCTTAGGACGGAGCGAAAAAAACCCATGGGAAAAAAAACGGCCCGCGTGGCCATCCCTCCCATGTAAATAGCGAAGAGTGCGGGGCGGGGTAAGAGGGGTGGAGTGTGGGGGTTAGGGATAAAGGGAGTTTTTTAGGGTGAGAGGGGGATTGTGTTCCGTGGGGGGTGTCGCGGAACCCCTTCCCCCCCAACTCCTCTCTGCCATCCTATTTTTTATCCGTGAGTCCCAAGACTGGTCCACGGTGGGGTTAAAATTGAGGAAATCTCGGCCCGTGAGTGGAGGATGGACGCGCCTTCAAAAAAAACAGGTGTGGAGGATGTGACGGAGCACGTCCTGAGGGGAAGAAAGTAGGCGGAGGGTTCAACGGAGAGGGGAGGGTAGGGGGTCAAAGGTTAAGGGTGTAGGAAGGTAGGACATGTGGAGGGAGACTTAGGGGGGAGGGAGGGAGCACGGGGGAGAAAAAAGTGCCCGCTACGGTAGCTACAGCGTCTTGACCCCGCGGCGGCGCAGCCTCCCCAAACCGGGGCGCGATTTTTTCCTCATGGTTTCCAGGGCCGGGCGGGAGGGGTGACGTGGATCGGGTTTGTGCATCGGGATTGAAGAGGGGAATGCATGGCATACTTATACGGGAAGGTAGTGTCCGTTTTTTTTGTTCGATGCCCACTCAGTATGCTGTCACGTAGTGTTGCATAAAATTCTGATACTAATTACGAACAGTATTTACAGCATACACGTATTTAGAGAGGTCATCAAAGTACCACGAATATACATGGACCCATGCCTCAGTTTCAGCTGATTTAACTACGCAGCTCATCCATAAATTACGTACGATTGAGCATTTTAACTACCTTATGCAAATAATTGTGATCAGGTATAAAATAGTAGTTTTATTGTCCCCAATCAATACACAGAAAAGAAGTAAGAAAAATGTAACTGTATAGGAAATTTTAGGTGGCCTCAAAGGGATGACCTGCAATGAGTTTACCATCAAATTTTTTCCCCGCGTATTGCGACATAATATATATGTCATACCAAAAATTAGATTAGATACATGTTGGAAAAATAGTCCTCAATATGTAAGAAAGCAGACGATTTTTCTCACTTTTTAATAAAGAAGAAAGGATCAATGTTTTTAACAGATAATGATAATCTAAGCATCATCGGCCTGCGCTGTTGTGGTACGAATTATTCTCTTCTCGGTTCAATGGTCTGCTTTACATGCTAGAATGCTTATTTCTGCTCCCATGGTACTGGGGTATGAGGAGATTTCTCGGTTAAATTCCGATCCCTTTTTGAGAGATGCGGGTAGAGTATTTCATACCCTGTATCTTCTCAGTCAAAACTTAGTATACAAAGCGCACAGCCCAGTAATATTCTCTCAATCTTGTTCAGTGTCAATGTGTTACTGATATTTTTCCAGATTGAAAGTGACTTTTATCATAAAATTAAGTTTAACCCCGGAAAATGTATGAAAGCAATCATTTTTGTCCTCGCTCTGTCGCCAGCTGCCAAATTAATTGCTATTAATTTATGGTATTCCACAATCTCATGAATGAATCTGTCCTTATCCGAGTTCGATCAGATGACAGAGATATGTGCTATTCAGGACCGTGGTACAGCTATGGACAGCGGAAGTTGTGACATAGAAAGATCTGTGGCTTAAGAGAAAACAAAATGTTGGGTTTCTTTTCACCAAGGTGAGAGTCATTGGAAAATTAACCCTGTTCCAAGAGATGGCTTCTCCCCTGCAATTGATTGAAAAGAATGCGGATTACGAGATGAGAATATTTACAACAACTGAGTCCCGATCTCTGGGATTATCACTTACACCAAAAAAAACTCTCGCGATCGGCACACAGCACAGTCCGCTGTAACGGAGGGTCTATTTTTTATAACTATTCACAAACTACAAATAAAACAATTTCTCAATCATCATGACCACAGGGTATTGCCTAAATGAAAACAAGTTTAATGAATCAATAACACATTTTTCACCAAAGTTCCAGTAGCAGAATTTATGTTTCCAAAAGGAAATCATTTTCCATCTTCCCTTGGGTGATTGCCTTCCGAGTTTACCACAACAGATTACTCTCTTACCGCTATTATTTCCGGAAATACAAACGCATCGATTACATTTCCTTTCAAAGAACTCCAGCTTAATTTTTCAACCTTGAAAGGGCAATTCTCTCGCGCTAATTACAACTATCATTTTCTCCATTGATTAATTCCCTTGCGCATTCACCATTTTTTTCCACTAACCAGTCTCTGTCCGGTAAAAGTCGAATTAATAGATCTTTTTAAATCGCACTCAATTTTTCAAGTGGCCTGAGGAATTGTGAATTGAATGCAGTATTTTGAGAAAAGGTGACAGTGGTAAAGTTATTTTCAGCTGCTCGTTTCTCAAAAGTTAACTGCCAAGGCTAAAGAAAAATTATTTTTTTTTGCAAAATGCTGTGCAAACTCATTTCTGATAATGGAGGTAAAAGTTGAATATTATATTATATACTTATCGAATGGTTATTTAGATGAGAAATGAATTGTTCGTAATATATAAAAATAATACATTTGCAAATATTCGATATGCTCCTGGAATCTCTAGAAGTTTCTCCTAAAAAAATTATGAAGTAAGTGAATCAGGTAAGTCAACTCTAGTAAGGAAACTTCTGCTAATAAATATCCACTTCTCTCTATTCGTTTTCACAAATACTTGATTTTGCCCACTAGAATCCTAGGCTTTGTTTAATGAACCCAAGAAAAACACATTTCCATGCATTATCAAATTCATTTGATACATCATAGGCCTTTGTATAAACAAAGACAAAATAAAAATTTGGAAAAATGATACAATCGAAATTCCCATTATTTCTATTGAAACCCCGATGTCAATTTTCTCATTAACGCCATTATTGATGTTATTCCGATCTAATGCAAATGGTCCAATAAAATGCCATCAAAATGAGTGATGAGGGAAAAGAGGTCTTAATGTCATTACCAGTTGCTTTTATTTCCGTTGCCACGACATTCAGATTGCGTGCAGAAATGATGCCATGATAATAGTCCGCGCCGTGATTTTAGTCGCCTATGTGAAGTTGACAAGCTTTTCCAAGGCTATCCGGTTGGCGCTTGTCTTTCAGAGCCATCCGTCACAATTCAACTCGGAGGCCTTCTCACCCGCTGTCCGGGACAAGGCAACCAGGATGAACTTTGATTGCTCTAGCGTGGGTGACTATAGTAAGTGAAAAGTAATGAAGAAATGGTGAATGGCGCTCCGTAGAAAGGAACATGGAGCGAATATTGAAAGAGATGTAGCTTCCACGACATCCATCTGCATTACAGACTGCCCGTCAACGTTAAACGCCGATTTTCAGTCCCGGCCTTAATTTTCAACAAACTAATTACCTACTCATTTACACGAAGCTCAGCTTTCGGATCAATCTCCGGCCATCGAAGGACAACGCAATGCGAAGGGATTCCCGAAAACTGAGCTTCGCACTTGTGTACCCCGTGAACCCTTGTGAATCATCTTCTAGCTCATAACCCCATTGCTTTGACCAGTGATTCACAAAGCGGGTATTAACACCCCCTTCCCTCTGTGCTGCGTTAATCTATGTGGGCACAAAAAGAGAAAGCGGAAGGGGGCGATGTAGGTAGGGTCCTGACCAAATATTACCATAGGTAATTGTCCTGGGATGAATAACCTATATATCTAGTAGCTTTGAAATAAATATTAATGCACTAATAATTTTTTTCTCTTTATTTGTAAAATCATCTTTATTTCATTACCTTGTCTATGATTTTATAGCTTCTGGTTGGTGGGTGTTGGGTAAAAGTTTGTAGAACCAAGGGGACGTTGACTCGAAAAAGCATGGGAAACATTGGTTTGGACCATCCATAGATTCAATGTATCATAGAGCTATCCGCAAAAGTGAATTTAGCGAGGTAACCAGCTGAGGAAATACACAGATGGGTGGAGTTTACGATTGAAAAAATGACTACGCTATTTTTTCTTCGCTGCTGAAAAATCGGATTTTTTTTCCACGGCATATTTTACGTATTTATGCATTTCTGATGATCCCTTTAAACTTTGTCGGCACTCTCACGCTACCTTGTGCGAGCGGAAGGCATCTTCATGAGAAATTGTGGCTATTTACTTTATCGGACTATTCGGAGCGACATTGAGTGTTTAGTTCCGTTCGGTCTCTGCAGTCGATTGACTTTCGGATCGTGTTATTTCACATTTTTTCGTCATCCTCCTGCCCGCATTTCGGACGGGGGCGACGCGATTCCGGTCAATTTGGACAGCCAGGCGTCCGCGTTTCCTGCGCGTCGTCGTCCTGTTGCCCGAGGACGCTCTCCGCGAATAATAATCCCAAGGCCTCGACTCGCATTGCAGCGTTGGGAATTCGCACCGGACGGAAATCGCTTCTCGCTTGTTTTTTTTAATTTTTTTTCACGGAGGGATTTGATCGTCCGGTGGAGCGGAGATGTAAAAATTTTCCCAGGGAAATTTTCGATCTCATCTTCGGGGCAAGAGCTTTCATTAGCGGCGGTTATATTTTGTCGCCGTGGTCCACTTTTCGAGGGCAGGAGATTGGCTCCTCGTGACACTTTCCCTGACTTCGAGGGAAATGTGACACGCACGCACTCTATACTTTGGAAGCAGGACAGCAATAGGTCGAAACGTCATAATCGAGTGTGGCATTTCCTGTGGGAAACATAGACCATAAGACATACTGACTACAAAAGAACAGATGCCTCCGAGACATGATGTTGGGAAAGGTTGATGAAGATCAAATGTATAATGTATATAAATGAAGATACAGAGAGAGAGAAAATGTTAATTTTGAATTTTATGTAATAAAGGAGTACCAGATGGATTGATAGCGCTCGAAGACTTAGAACACTTTAAAAAGATGCAGCCCAAAATAGTTGTAAACTAGAATAATTATCAGGATGCAATAGAATTAGTTAGAGGAGAATGGGAAGCTGAAGTCTAGGATTAAAGCACTTGTAATGGCATTTGACTTTAAAACTGTTGACGGAAGAGAACTTGCTATCCATCCTCATCAGTTCATGTCGCTATCGACCGAACAACGATTAATTAGTTTCTATGGCCATCCATTCTGCCCTTATCCTTTTCTCCCATCTCTAACATATTTGTCGTGCCACGAGATATGTCCACCCCCTGGTTCCTCATCTCCACATGGTGTCCGATGTGGTCTTCTACTAATTACCTGCATAGGTACTACATAACTCCATCTCTTATTCTTCCAGTTTATTCAAATTCGTGCTTAATTTGTCACGCCTTACTTTCCTAAAAATATTTTATGCCTAAGTTTCTACGCTAATACTGCAGCATTGACTCCTTGCCTCCTCACCCAAGGGACGTCCTCATCGGGACAAGTTGGACTAATGTTTATGGAAAAATTATCTAGTTTTCATAGAGCCAGTGCCCACTGAATGACTTGGAATCTAATAGCGACAGTAAGGGAAATAAATAATATTTAATAAATTGAAATGACTTAATAATAATAGATACAATTTTTAGTATTTTTTAACTATGCCTATAAGTTGAGGTTTAACAGAGAAGCATGTTTTCTACGTATATAATATAGAAGCTGTTGTATAATTTGTGTGTTACCCAGTATCGCATGCGGATCTCTGTGATAGAGGTGTCAAAATTTGCCTCTGAACGATGAGAACCATCGGTGTTCGCCCCGGCTTCTCCGCAATAAATGTTTAAAAGAGTAGCAAAATTGATCTCCAAATTATCGAAGAGAGTTATATGCACTTATAATTGATACCGTTTATATCAATTGGCCAAGATTCTAATATTACTATCCAAAGCATTCATGGATGATAGAAGTAGTAAAAAGTGATTTGAAAATCTGCACATTGCGCGATCATCCACTTTCGTATACTCGAGATTAGTATCTTTATTTGTGTTCAATTTTGCATTTGCCAAAAAAATTCGCGTTTTTTGCATCAATCTAGCTCATTTCAATAAGTGCTGGAGTAGACTAGAAGAGTAAGAGAAGACCATGCGTACTTCATATACGTAACGGTTATTGGGTGGATGACCGTCTGTATAACTGTTTTACTTATGTACTTCGGGAGGAACATTTTCTGAGAACAGATAGCGTGCATTAATAGAATCTGAAATTTAAAACTGAGGTATTCCTACCTCATTCCGGCAAAATTTCACGCGGGAAATAAAGTGCAGATTCGGGCACGTGCGAATAATCTAGATACCCCGGGAATGCATTCTCATTTATTAACCCTGACCGATTGCCCGCGCTCCGCTCTTCCGTCCCCAGGGGAGATGCCGGGGTAAACTTTGATCTCGCAGTGCCAATGGAATGTTTGAAGCGGCTCTCTGCAAATTAATTCGAGATAAAAGAACAGGTATTCAATAGAACGAAAGGGACACCGTTTACTTGGATGCTTTGAGAAAACATTTCAGGCAGTTCATTCGTTTGCACGAGAGTTAATTAGGAGCAGTTATTGTCAGTTCTAATCGGCAATTATAAGGCTCGCAAGCTGAGTTAATCTCAGCCGTCAACGGTGATAAAACGAGTCGTAGCTGAAAATTCTTCGGTGACGCAAAAGATGCCTATGTCAATGAAAGTTCATTAAAGCAAAGTTGAGATAGCAGTAAAAAAAGTTGAAGAGATTAGCGTCTCAATGGACCCTCATCCGTCACTCCGAGGTGCTTCAATATAAGTTCCAGACATTCATCGCCTCGCCTACTAATTACCACCAGCATCAGTTCCACCGAAATCTTTGTGCGGTTGATAACTATGACAATTTAGGCATTGTCCTATCTCCCTCAGGCGATAAGGAGGAAGGCCTCGCAGCGTAATCAGAACTAGCTCAGCATTTCAGCGGCAACAGAGAGCGCAAACAGTTCATCAACAAACGCATATCAGCGCTGTCCTTGTCCTCCACTCCTTTTTTAACCTCGTTCGTTCGTTGGTTTGGCCAAGTTGAGAGAATGGATGAGAGCCGAATAACGAAACAGATGTATAAGAGTGAAATGAATGGTGCGAGAGGTAGAGGTAAGCCGAGAAAGTTGTGGTTGAGGAAACTCTTTGGAGGAGAAATATTAGGAGTATTGTAAACCGGAGGGCGTGTATGAAGCAGTGTATGGGGGTAAATGAGGCGAAAAAGTTTTTCAAGGATAGGTCAATATGGAGGAAATTATTGAGACAGAGTTAAGTGTACAGTTTTATATTTTTAAGTGTAACTTAGTGACTGTGCCTACCCCGGAAGGGAACGGCGTGATTGGTATGTATATATGTATGTATGTATGACAAATGAATTCAGTGCTACGTTACGCTGCGTTCGGACGACCAATGTTTCACGGAAGCAGCATTATTAACGGAGGCCGTGACTTCAAGTGAATTAACACGCGCTATGGTTTCATTGCGTTAATCGTACGTTACAAATTTTAATCGAACTCAAACTGTATATTACTCATTGTTGGAACATGAATTAAATGGGTTGAATGTATTATTTAAAAATTCAGATTCAAATCTTGGTGAATAACCTCGAATGTATACCTGCTGATGCCATATTGTATCAACAAGTAATGACTCGATAACCATGGCGTGCATTACACTATTCATCCCACGATCCCCATAATGCTACAAATGATTTGATCACAAATGAATCGAATGCGTGAAATAATTACAGCCAATCTCTCAGTACAGTTCGAAGTGGCACATGAAGTGAACAGATATAAATGGCAAAATTAATTCTGGATTTTGAGATGGTAGTCATGAAATATGTGATATATTGAATAAATACGCATTATTCGATAATTTAAGCACTTACTTCGACCAAGTATGGGTGTTCCATGGGTCAGTCCAACAAAAATCACACTCTTCATCAAATTCACTCCTACGGTGATAACGTAGCCAGGAAGATTGTCTACGCAGCGCAGACATTCCTCCATTTTTAAAGAACGAAAATAATTAAAGCATTCCGGGGATAAGAAAAAGAAAATGTTAACCGTGTAATCTCCCCTGGGAAGGAATCAGAACTAGAAGACTTGTGAAAGCAAAGCTCAAACTTCCGCAGGAAATATCGCATGCATGAACGACTTCATTATTTACGTAAAGTGGGAGCGACTTTAAAATAGGAGTTGAGTTAAGAATAGACAACTTCCTCAAGGGAAAGGAGCTCTCAAGGTTTTCCTCCTTAAACAGTTGGACCACTTCAAGCACACCTTGTATTTGGTTGGGATAGGTTAAAGGGCGAGCTAGTTATAATTGAAATTCACACAGGAAGAAGTCTTGAGTAAACAAGAGTGAACGAAGCCAATGGAAAAGAGACAAAATAGTGTCTATCTCTTTAGTTCTGAGAATCTAATTATGAGGAATGAGTTTAACATGGACGTTTCTTCAACTTTATTTTCTTGAATCAATTATATGTATATTCATAATTATAGGATTGGAATGGCTATATACATGAGTTTATCTAATGCATCTCTAAAATTGTATTTGTCAGTAACCCTTAGCAACAACGCTTCGTCTTCTTTCCTCCGTATATTTTAAGATTAAGAATCATGAAAACTGATTTTTCGAGTTTAAGAAATAATACAAGTAGAAGAATGAAATATCAACTAAAAACGGCATACGTACGTAATTCATGCATATAATGTATATGTGTGAATGTGCGAGGTGGGATTGCATTTTATTCTGTGAATCTAGTAGCTTTTTTAGTCTTTTTTGGAACAAACTAGCCTGTTTTCCTGCAAAAAATCTTTAGAAGGCGTTAAAAAAAGAAGTTAAAAATCTCAGCTTGTCCAACCATTCAAGCCGTTTTGTTAGGCCCTGGAATTTGCTTGAGAATTCTCCGCCTTGAAACCAAGCCGCTAATTTTTGTCCGTTCTCTTTCTTCAAGCGGCGAGACAGCAGTAAAA
Organism: Ceriagrion tenellum; assembly: GCA_963169105.1. Lineage (NCBI taxonomy): Eukaryota > Metazoa > Arthropoda > Insecta > Odonata > Coenagrionidae > Ceriagrion > Ceriagrion tenellum. The sequence goes on along the minus strand of OY720634.1, from coordinate 132,829,996 downwards.
CAAATCCGATGAGTGATTCGGCCTATTTTTGAAGATAATTTTTGAAACCTTTTATCTAATCGGAGCAATTTATTTTTACCCTCTCATAAACATCTAGCAATTGTCTATATAATCTATAGCCAAATAGAAATAGGCGTGAATAATCGCTTAGATAAGAAAAAGAGAAATGGCTTGACTTGCAAGCGAATGAGAAACGGTGAAGAGTTTATGTTTCTCACCGAGCAATCAATTTCGGTTACATTCCAGCCACACTGTTCGCCGAAATCGAAATTTTCTCGTCTCCGTGAGCAGAGAGCCAATGCAATTTCACTGTCACGCGCGCATTCCTTTTATTTGTCAGTTTGTAATTAGGTGCGCATAAGTGTGGTGGCGGCGCTCTGGAATTTTGGAGTGAACGTGGGGCGAGGACATTTTTTCAGCCGGGGTCATTTTAGGAGCCACATTCGAAATATTTGCCTACATTCAAACGGGCGGTATGAATTGGTATCATCGTTATCTGCATCATAGGTATTCCACCAGGCAAACAATGATTCCATGGCCAACCGTGCTAATTTCTCCCAGACCGCGGGTAAAAACAGTTTTACATGACTTTTCCTCCGTGAAACTATTCAGTTTTACAATGAAAATCCCATTTTTTAGTCACTTTTGCCGCGATTCATGCCGTCAAAATACGCCTGCTTGTCATTTCTCTCACCTACCCATCAATTCTACCAATGAATGAATGATTCGTGAGCAGTTATCCGCAAATAAATAAAACCAAGGTCGCAATCATTGTTTTACTTAAACTTGCACACGAATTATCCATTCATCATGTTCAAATTCCACGTCATGTCTCCAGAATATTCTGAATTAGTTCATCATCCTCCTCTTTCTCACCACCTTCAACATGTCTCTACCCTTCAATACGTACTTCGACCAACGCCACAATCTCTTTTGGATACTCTAGTTAAGCTCATTTCCTCTCCCTCTGTATTCTACATCTCATTTGTATTTCCATCCACCCAAGTCACAGTTCCCATCCTTCTCCATTCCCAAATATTGAAAGTTCATATTCCAAACCCAATTACCAGGTTTCTGAACCAAATAACGCCACACTCCATGTCTGTATTTGAACTAATTTCTTCTTTGCGTCTTTACTCACTGCCCCCCCCCCCTCCCCTTATTGAATCCCTCCATTCCGTAAATAGTCCTTTGATAAATATAATTATTCCCTTATATGACCATAGGTATAACTGAAATCATTCGCGTCTAGTATTGTATATACATTCCTGTGTTAGCTGTTTCAACTGGCCCAGTTCATGCCCTCCATTCTACACATTTCTTCAAACTTCTCTCTACTTCGGAAGACTCTCATTTGAGAGGCGTTAAGAAAACAATTACTCCATCTCACATGACCCTTCATGGCTCCGCGGCGCAAAAGCAGATTTTGAAAGATAAGGACTTATTGTTTCTGAGTCATGGCAATCGCCTCCCCGCACAATATCGTCACCCGAATATAATGAGGGCAACTCGTTACGCAAGGAGTGTTTTTCGAGCCGGGGGAGGGGGTGGGCGGGGGGTAGAGAAGGGAGGCTCGAATTTATCTCTTTATCCACGCATAGTGCCAAAGAGCTATTTTTAAAATTGCATTTCATGCATACTGAAAACATTGATTACTCCCCACTGACGAAGTACTTTGCTCTCTTGCCCTAAAGTTCACGTCGTGATTGTCAAATGTTAGATCGGCCGGCTATACCAAGTCAAATAATGGATAGTTTCTTCTGCTCAGATACATATATAAATAGCCCGAAATGTACATTGTAAAAAATATGTAGTACCTTAAACCTTCAACTTTCTTACTTTTTTTGTTTTTTTTAATTTATAGGTGAATTTATAAATATTTTTTAAAGATATTTTGTTATTGGTCACATTACCGATGAGTCTTACAATTAATCATTATTTTGACTGATAATATTTTGCTAAATAACTGTCACAAAGTTAGCCCCTTTCATGGTACAACTTTGTGGCTGTCTAAATTTCCTCTATTATAGTCTACATATCGACATGAGTTACAAATTTGAACTTGCACGTGGTTTCTTTAACACTTCTAATTTATTGTTGCTATTTACTGTTTTTGCCTGATGGCATCTTCAAAGTTACTGAAGTACCTTGTTTACCGACTTGGGCGATCATTTCTAGATAATACTTACCATCAAAAACCTCAAAAGTTCTGATTATAGGCCCTTAGTTTTTTTCCTCCGTGATCGCAATAATGGCTATGGCTTCTTATTCACGGCTTGTTTTATACCAAATGTTTTTTGATTCTTCATACACAATGGACTCACATCACTTTCATGTGAAAAATCAGACGTATGAATCTCCCGACGAGTGTTCTTTTAACCTCTTTTTGTGCTAGATAGTCATTATAATTGCGAATTGAACGCGATCCAACATTTCTTCCATTTATGTTAGGCCTTCTGGACCCTAAAATTAAAAATAAGCATGACAGTATATCACGGGGAAACCATGTGATAGAGACTCATGTTGTCATAATATTGAACCATAGCTCTGCGATCACACACATTTTTGAAAAATATAACCAAATAAACTCATTTCAATATTCTCCTTCCATAGAATTGTCCTTGATATTGTCATTGATAAATTATGCATTCAAATAAAGTCACTTCGAAAGTCAAATCTGCTCTCTATTTAGTTCACCAGCACAAAGTCTCAATAATTTCTTGAGAAACACATAACGCACCTCACCTGAAATTGCTTTACAGAACTGTTTCCACCCTTGTGCATGTATTTCCAAGGTCACGAACACATGATAGAAGCTTTTGGGTACACACTGCCAATTTTTTTTGGCTCAACCACTTAGGAAAAACCCGGAAAATTGAAAATACTGTCGTGGAGAATATGTGTCACAAAGTTGTACCTGCAGTCACAAAGAACCTGTCGTCACAAAGAACCTGCAGCTGCCCCAATTTGCGATAGAAATTTTGAAGTCTCCGTGTCTGAAGATTCACTGGAATGCTTCTTTGGTTGAAGTACTCGATTAGAATTCGGGTTCTGGTACTCACTCTGACGCTGTTTTTAATGCCTTTATATCTTATGTGGCTAAAATAATAAGGGTGAATTCGGAGTAACTGAGTTATAATCACAGTCCAGGCGAGTAGTTTTTGGGTTCATTGTGATTTTCACTCATTACCTCAGCGCTTGATTGCCAGTACAGTTTCTATCGCAGTTACTGCTACGGCACCTTGAATTAAACTAAATTTTCCCCAATGTCCAACTATCAACGATATTTTCACATCATTGTAATGGCACGTTTCTTTCTTTTATGAGGTGCCTAGTGAACACAAAGCAGACTAAAAATGCAAGTCACGTGGACACTTTTACTTGCACTGCGCAACTCATTTTTTTCGCAACTCAAATATTCGTTTCAAGTTGGCTATGGGTCTCATAAAAACGATGCCATTCTTTCCGGAATCACGTAAACATTATTTCAGCCACGCTTTTCCTTGAATACATTTTTTATATGGTCGCGGAAGTAGAAACGCTGTGGTACATTTGAAGTCCATTTTTTGATCTTAGTTTCCATTATCAAAGTATTCTATAATAAACCAGGGATGATGTGCAATAAATTATATCCGCGGATTAGAGGCCCTTTTTCTTCTAAATAGTTGATAAGCATGCTCATTTTCGATTGCACTAACTTTGCATCTTCACCAGAGAAGCGTCTGCTGCCAAAGGTGCTGTGATGATGACTTTCTAACATTTTCATTTCAAAAGACTGAGTATATGAAAACCGTCCCTCAGTAGTAACCATGTATTTTTTCGAAATATCTATTTTGGATTTGGTAGATTTGCAGACCGCACAGAACGCTGAGATTAGATTAGAACACGTCAATCAAAATACTTAGATAAAATGTCTAGGCATAAGAAAATTTGTTTTTTTTTTCAACATTCAGTTTGACTGGCTTCAATGATGATGATTTCGAGACTAACCAAATTTAATTTCATCATGAAGATAAAGTTGTAACATAAAAACTAGTCAAATTCAAATTTCAAGTGGAAAACTAGAAGTGTTTTTCTAATGTATTTGTGGAACGTTGCATCATATAGCATATGCATTTGTTTTTTATACCAGCTTCTCATAAACCCAGGCCAGTCCTACCTAACATCACTTTATTTGCCTCGGATTTGCCCCGTATTGATTCGTTTCAAATATTCTACTTCTGTTGCGAGGTCCAAAAATGACTACATATTTCTTACCCGTTTCGTTTTAGTGGACTGGTTGTATTACTTGGTGGCAAGAGCTTAATTTCATGAACTCTATGGCCCAGAATACTGTTTTAGGTTTTGCTCACATTCACTCTATTTAGCTTCAAATAGATAAATGTACTATATTTAGCGCTAAAATGAAATGCATAAGTCTTTCGTTTTGTGAGTGAGCACCCCTGGAATCTATGGGGGCTGGGCAAGGGGCGACGAAGACAATCCCTCAAGAGATGTTACATTCGAAATCTCGACTTTGCCGCGCGAAAGTGACGCGGTGTGAAATGATTTCGCCGACTGGTTTGATAAGTAAGGCGTAGGGGAGCGCAGCTGCATTATTTCCTGTTAGAGATCGCGCGAACGCGTAGAGAATCACGTAGACACTTTTGGCGATATTGATACGCCTGGGCCTTTGCGGGGCGAGGACGACTCGCTTCGCGGACGAGAGCTATTCGCATTCATTCCCCTGCTGGCGCTGCCTTTCGCACACTCTTTCGCTCTTTTTCTCTCCCTCTCGTGGAAGAGAGAGAGAAGGAGATGAAGGAGAAGACGAGGAAGAAGAACCGAAACAGTCAACTCTCTCTGCCGCATGAATGGCCCTAAATGTGCGGTTTCTCGCTTCTCTCTCAGTACGTAATTCTCCCTCAGTTATTTCGCATTTGGTGCGACAGATATTGCTCCCTCCAGTGTACTATTTAAGCTGTACCACGCAGGTCCCCAAGTATCTTGAAATTATTGCCGAAACCGAGAAGAAAAAAGGCACAGTCTGTCGGCCATTTCTTTAGATTCTTCTCTCCCATCCAGATTACATTCCCGCAAAAATGCAACCATCAATAGTTTTAAACCATCCCTTATCATCCCTTTTTCTGATTTCTAAACGAAAAATTAGTTTATCTTGATATTAAAATATATGTACTACGATATCAAATAGTTTCTAGGTCATGGCGGACCATGGCTTCATCGAACTGGTCAACTTAATATAATATTTACCCTTTGAGTAGTGAGATTTTTTTCGTTTGCCCTGATCCCAGGAGTGAGTACTTTTTTGGAAAAAAATTAAACTGCTTCCGATTACAATTTTATTACCTTGAACTCAAGATTCATTATTAAACAATTAATGAAAACAAGAAGGTCATACATGACACAAGAAAAGAATTGTGGTATAAGAACAAAAATTACTTAGTACTTAGCACTTAGAAAAAACTTAGAACAGGACGAAAACAAGCTTTGAATGCAATAATTTCCTTTAATGGAACCAGCTTCATGTGATATGTGCGTACTCAAGGATGAACTTAGTTAACATATTAGGTGGCATGGCTCTTCAGAGACAATTTATAGTGATATTTGGGCTCACCAGCCACCAGGATGGATGGAACAACATTTTACAATGCATCTGAATGGGGTACGTGAACGTACGTCTTAACTGACCCAGTGAAAATTTTAAATACGTACATTACGATCATACTCTGGATGGGCAGAAGGCACGAGGACGTAAATGAACGTCAGTACTGCTCAAAGGGTTAGCATGAAATTTAAACTTGGGACATTGCATTCTCGGAAGATTTGATAATGCGCCATAATTAATATTTCCAACCATTCATTTATCCATTAGTTACAATCAATTGCGTCAAACTTCCTTTCCTTGAATGATTTCCGACTGCAATAAATTTGAGAGGCTTATCTACTCTACAAATAACGGATTAGACCGTCCTATCGCCTCCATATCAACAACGAATCTTCTGTCTGCTCAAGCCTACATTTTGAACACATATATGCAGAAATGGGCGTGGCTAAAGAATGTTGGCAAGATTTTTTCTTCATTCCACCAGCAATGCGTAACACGTTTCACGAAGCACGATTGTTCCTTTTTTGCTCAAGTGTTAAACGTACATGATCTGAGACATCATAATGTGTTGCTGATGACAGGCAACCGAAGATATTTTATATTCAAATCAAACACCTTGGGGTGAATCCCGTTAGCCTTTAGTCTCTCGTCGGACTTGCGCCGTTAATTTAATTGAAACAATACTTAAAGTGCGTAGTTAGAATTAGGTTATTAGAATTAGCTATGTTTCAATAACCTTTAGCGTAAGAGCATCGTTTACCTTCTACATGAAGATAAAGCACTCTGGCGACAATCGACATTGATATTTGTCTTCATCACTTCATGTATTAGGTGGTATTGCCTATTCCGGAAGCCATCTTTACCTCGGATATCCAGCTCTTCGTTGTCTTCTAGGCCTGTACTCCTAGGAATCTCTGGAGAGGCGATCCTGCTGCATTCATCCTGCATGTTCGCAACATTTTATTTTGTATTCTTTTATATTTTATTTTAAATATTTAAATCTTATCTTATTTATCTGTTTTATCTTGTCATGTGCAACCTTTTACTCTTCTCAGGAATTTAATTTCACATGATTCTATTATCTTTCTGTCTCTTTTTAAGAGTACCGATGCAATATACCCCTCACAATGCCATTTGAAATGCCATCGTTTTGTAACATCTTAATTTAGTTTCTTTTCTTTTCCTATGATACAGAGTTATACGAGTTTTTGCTCATATGTGTTTAAATTTGTCATGTTATTATCAATATTTTTATTATCTATGATAAATATTTCGCATCTAAGATCTATAACTGTGGATACCTCCTCTAGGATTTGGAAGTTTATCACAAGTTTCGTCTAAGTTGGTGTTTTACATAAAAGCTGTCACGTTTGATTTATGCGATGACATTACCAGTCCATTTTCCTCTGATGTATTTTTAAGGAAAAACACTAATTTTTTTTGGTCGTTTTCAGTGCGTTGTGAAATCACAACACATTCTGCATACGCAACAATACTTACCGTAACATTTTGTAGTCAACTTTATCCCTTGCTCAAAGATTTGTTTCCATTGTCTTGATAGAATTTTTAAAAAAGAGTTGGAGATATTCAACGGCCTAGTTTGACTTCTTTGGACATTCTTATGGCCAAAGTCAAGCTTTGATTTCTGCTAGCACACTTATGTTCGCCGTCTTTACACAGCGACATATGTCTTCCTACAAACATTCGCCACCATTACAACAGCTATCTGAGCTGTTATCAGGCTAGTTTTTAACAACCCTCATTACCCTCCAGTTTACTATACAAAACTGCAATCATTCACTCTCATTATTCAAACTTCTCGGAATCTTCTGAGCACCAAAAGCGTCCTCATTATACCTTATATTTTTTGTTCTGCTAGCTTTATGATTACTTTATTGACGCCATGAGTTAATAAACTTTCCTCTATCTAATCTAAATTGATCTTCACTTAAGTCCTTCACCTGCCTCTTCTCCAAAATTTTGTCGAGAACTAATCGACTATTTTTAGCCGCAAAATAAATTCAACTTATCGTCTTCTCGTCTTCGCATTCGGCTGCTCCTCAACTTTTTGCTGTGAATCCGTCTCATTTTTGTTGTGATCCGTCTCATATCTTTGAACTCTTTGGAGAAACCCTTTGCTTAAGTTTCGTCTGTTCTTCCCTCACCATTAAGTCATTAGTTATTCCAAGGCCTCTTCTATTTATTCTACCACATTTTCCTTCGCTTCGCGTAATAATTTTTTACATCCCACTACCTGGCATACCTGACTAAAGCCCATCATTATGTAAGTCACATTTTCTTTCCATGTTTAGTGTTTAATACTTCCCGTCGCGTCTAAGCTTTCGTTTCTCCGATTTTATTTGTACCTCCATCCACACGAATTTTCTTTACTCTTGCACAGAAAGAATGTAAGTGGATCCAACTCTTGCATAAATAGTTCTCGGAATACCCACTTGAGCATTCGGCTTTGTGGATGGAGAGAAAAAAGTAAAAGGTCCGTTGCAAAAAAATAGACAGGAATGAAGTGGCCATACTAGCACGAAAAGAGATATGGAAAATGTCTTGGAATATCCAACACTATTCCGTAAACTTTTAAGAACACCTATAAAAGTTGCGTATGTTGTATGTATAAGCCTAACCTCCGTGCTTAATCAGAGAAAAGTGCGTGACATGCCGAGTCGTAGGGGGCAGTAAAACGCTGAAAATTACGCGCATAAAGCAATTGATTTTGAAAACTGTACGCCGAATCCGTCCCGGCAGACAGAGCATAAAATCGTCTTGAAAGCAAAAATTAACAGTTACGTTTATTAAGCAAGCACACGAAGAGCACATAAAATTGTAAACGGGGCACTGACAGAGGCGCAAATGCATAGTCTAAGTAATTATATAGGTTGAACCTCGATATTTTAATGAGGATAGCATGAATGCACAAACATAGAAGAAGCTCCTTCGCCATTGGTAGCCAACCGAGTAATATGATAGCTAGGTAAAAGGATAGTCTCGCCAATAATTTCCCGGACCGCTGAGATGTTGGTAGAAACCGTAAAAACATTCCGTCTGCTCATTCAATTTCACTGACCTCCCTAGATTGAAACTTACCCTCTCTATGCGTCCCTATTCGTCCGTTGCGCTACTGGTTGCCCTCCACATACTTTTCTCCGTAGCGCGGAAGGCCGCGGATCGTGAGCCGCAAACACGAATTTGTGAGCATCATTTGCAAATTAAACGTTGGAAAAATAAAAAAATAAAAATGTTTAGCACATGAGAAAATGAATGAGGGAACTACCGTGGTCCCAATTTCCACGTTCCCACGTTTATTTTTAGGACTCCTTACCCACGGTAGGCAAAAAGAGTTGCCCTCTGTTCTCCACTACCGTTTCACGAGATAATAAATAATTAAATACGGGGGCACTCCGGGCTCAAGACTCTCTGTCGGCGGGCGCATTGGTGCCACCTCTTAATGGGATAATCCATTAATGATTTGGAAAGCTGTCAAGACAAGTCGTCAGCGAAGAGGTTTGCATCGAATTCGACTTCATTCCTCATCGACTGGGTTGTTGTTAGCAGTGGATCCAGACTTCTATGAGAGCTACCGTGTAGCCGGCCAGTTCTTATTTTTTTGTATTTTTCATCTTCCTTTAATGGCGAGAATTTACCGTTCGGCTTCATCTATCGGGATCACAGCTACAGAATGAACTCGCGGAATGCCTTTCGGCTCCCGGTCATTGAGTTGACATTGTTTTTAGTGCCTGTTGAGAACAGAAAAAAAGAAACTGCTTCGCGGAACTGGTCTTGCCGCTACGCCTGAGCCCAGGGCGAAATTACATTCAGCATTCCTCTTCCGAGAACCGAAAAGGGACGACTTTGGCGGAAAGTTTACAGTTGAGAGTTCATCGTGACTGGCCAAATTCTTGTGAATAAAGAACTGTCAAGGAAAAATCATGTCGCTCACCTGGGCATCATCATTGGTCGTTCAATCCTAGGATTGGTTGACTGCAGCCCTCCACCTTTCCCTATCTAATGCTAGTTACTTTTCCTCCTGGGATCTCTCCCTATGTACTTTTCTCTTCATTTGGTCCATTAACTTATTCCTTGGTCTCCCTTTTTCCTCTATTTTGCCTTCAATTATGTTTTTCACCAACCCATTGCGTCTCAGGGTGTGTCCAATCCATCTTGTTCTTTTCTGTATGGTGTTCCATATGGTCCTTTCCTCTTCAACTCTTCTGTGCACGTCATCATTTCTTATTTTTTCCGTCCATTTCATCTTCAGCAACCTCCTCCAGCACCAGGTTTCAAAGGCTTTTATTCTTTTCTGGCCAGCTTTTCCATTGATCCATCCATCCGATCCATTGGGTGCACGCTCACTTGGGCGTTATTGGTATAATAGATCAAGCACCCAGAATCTCGTATCTATGTTTACGGAGTAGTAAGCAAATCACCTCTGAGGCTCCTTGCATGGACAAAAAACTATGAAAAATATTTGAATGAATGGGTTTCTTTATCCGCCGGAAACTAGAAGGTTAAACGCCATGGTGAAGTGTCCACAAATATTCGTATTCCGAGACTTTCAACTCGACTCGCACTCTCATCTATGGGGAAGGCATCATCAACGAAATAAGCTCGAAGTGTCGAACTAGTGGGCTCAAGAATGTTTTCTTCCATAGCGATATTGACGATGCAACGAAAGCAGATTATGACTCTTATTCCACAAAAACATACCTCATAGTCGTGCCTTCGCCTTATACATACAAATACAACCAATAACTTTTTCTTATGCTTTTCCCTTTTGAGGCTCGTGTGATATAACCCTGCTATTCATGGGAACAATCGATCATTGTTTACACTGAAAGACCTAGAGAAAGGTCATTTTTTAAATATTTGTTTCTGAAAGATTCTTTTGTTGACTGTAACCGGCTGCCTGGAAAGGACTCTTTCCATCTAGCGTGAATAAATATTTAAGGTTAGATTTAATGGACACAATATAAATAAGTAGGTTTGGTGATAATAAAATAGATAGTGGTAAAAGAAGAAACTTTGCATATTTTACTAGTAAGTTTTATTCATGACCCGGGTCTCGACAGTTTATGTCATCGTCAGGTGAAACTGTCGAAACTCGGGTCGTGAATAAAACTTACTAGTGAAATTCGCAAAGTTTGTTCTTTTTCCATCATGGATAAATTTCACAAAGTAACCCCTGACATTGTTCATTTTATTAAAATAAATGGGTTTTGTTCTTTTCAGCTTCAGGTTTTTATATTTTAGTGCAACGTGTGGCTGATATTTACTTCTTTTCGATTTTGTGAGGGTGCCTTTTTTAAATAATATAGAGGTATCTGTGAATTGCCACCTGACCCTGTGTCAACATATTCTTAATTTGTTAAACAAATATACGCGTCTCATATCCCGTGAAGACCGGAGAGACAGTTATATTTGCGTGTGACACAGAAAGATTCCGTACCAGGCATGGGCGTCCAAATTCGAGGTAGAACCTGAGCATTGCTCCCAAGATCGCTAAGTGCATATTAAAAACTATGCCAAGTTCGACTGGTCATAGATGATGAAGCATTTACTCAAGCAATTCACACTAAAAGATTCAAACTAGTTCACGTATCGTGAGATGTCAGTAACAATCAGGAAAATGTATCGATCATAGGTGAAAATATTAGTCTCCCAAGTGACCGATAGGTCAAGTTATTCGTTCTTCAATGGCTTTTAAACTGAATCTGTAAATTTTGAATCCCTCTGTTTCTTACATCGCAATATTCTGACACAGAAGCAAAAGTTCTAAGGTTCCTTACCTAAATAACCACGGTAAAAAATCGGCTAACGATCAGTGTTTCGGTTGAAGATGCTTGAAATACACTGTCAACAAATTGAACCTTGGTATCTTGAGATATAGAAGAGTGAAGATAATGGAAGCTCATGCATACTCCTCATGTTAGAATGCTGGCGGGCGTTCTCTCTTGTGCTTAGAGCTTTTCATTTGAAGTTTCATTTGAAGTTGAAGTTTGAAGTGCATTTCATTTGAAGATAGATTTTGCTCAAAGTACCACTTGTGCGAGTGTTTGCGTTCACTAGCCTTGCCTCTCACTTATAGATTCCTGGTGACGCAATCATCAGGTTTGTATTTTCGCAGTCCTCAATAGATATTGGGATACAAAGGAATTTCAGAAAGAAGAATCGACATAAAACACGACAGTAGATCAATATCATTTAGATTGGCACTGCCGAATTCTTCGTGTATGAGAAAATTTCCTCAAAATAACTATACATTTAATGGATGGTTTGATCCGTTTGATGATCCTATCTTATCTCGTGAATTAGCTTTCATTCTTCCATTTCACTGAATGTTAATGGAGTACACTTAACTAGAATGTGTTGCTGAGTGCCTATTGAATACAGTATGGCCTTCTGATGATACGTTTAGCTCATCGACCTCAGTGTGCCTGAGAATGGAATGGCACCAACACTTCCTTCTCACCCTGATTCCCACATAAATAGGATTAATTTCCCAATTTCAATCGAGAAAATTAATATCCTCGCTCGGATACTGCCGCAATGATTGCCAAATATGGGATGCCTCATATTTTCGCCTGGTATATATCTTTAATAATAATATTTTTAACTCTTGGTGACCGCAATACTGACCCTAATGGGCTTGTTGCGCCGCACTCTCTAACGAGTGTATCCGCTAATTATGCATGTCCATGTATGGACGCCAGCGTCTTTTTCGACCACTTACAATTCGGTGGAACTGCTTTCTGGTTTGAGGACGAAATAGGTGAAGAAAATCGCGCGGAGACAGCTGAGCTTTCAGGTGACCAGTCTCGCCAGCCGCATCAATTCGACCCTCAAATAACTGATTCCGAGAACACTTGAGGTGTTTCGAGCATTTTCCTTTACGTGCAGATTTTTGTAAAACTTTGTATACTTGTTCTTATTAGTAATATGTATAGATAAAAGCGAACGAAATTGCACGTTACTAATTTAGCTTCTTGCTATTTTAACACGTAGCCTTACGATACTTGACGCATATTTCGAAATAATTCGATAACATACAAACAGATTGTCTACTAAACGCTAAAACTCACGTTTTATATTAATACTATGATTTTTTTAAAATATTGAGGTAATTTTTCTAAATAAAAAACACGTATTTGCGCCCAATTTTTTCTTAAATTTTGAATTCCACGCCGTCAAGTCATAACAATCCTTTAATTGAGATGAAATGTTTAGAATATAATTCTTGCATCACTCACATCACAACATGCATAGTTATTTCAAATGTATAAATTGATACACTGAAGTGTAGTTTGATCCATGGACTTATTTACAAATTTAATTGAAAAGTTATTACAAGGTGCCCTCATTGACTCTCTATTCGTGCTCCGTCCACCTTAAGTTGGCGCAGGTAATCGCTCACGAGAAGAACCGGGTCGAAAGCCGTGACACAGCTGGTGACTTCCTGATCCGTCTTGGGTTTTTTATCTCAATTTTTGCAGCAGTCCCGCTAAGTATTGTCTCAGATTTTCTATAAAAATATAACTTCTTGTCGCTCCTTAAAAAATGCTGCAGCGCTACGGGATTGAATTTAACAGAATAATAACATGTTTAGCCAAAAATGATTCTACAACTGTCTATTCCTTCTTTCCATAACATCACATTGATATCACAAAATAACTGTAAGTAGCATTCATAATCATTTGCATCCACCGAGTCATGAGTTCCCATGTATCAAATATTATAGATTTGTTTTATAGAATATAGTTTGTATAATGTGAAGGTTAGCTACATTTGTAAAAATTTATGTCGAACAAAGACGTTAGGTTTCGGCCACAGACTGGCCCATTATCTTTATATTTCGAAAATATTTCTTTGGCCGGTTTGGTTTCCACTCTGCGCTTGAAATAATTACAGAACTTGATGGCGGTGTATAATTTTACTCGTAGATAATAGAGAAATTATCCGACAACATTTGAATGGCACATCGGCAGTCACTCCACTCATTGATAATTACTCCCAGAGATAAAGTGGTACGGAACTAAAACGATTATTCAAACGACGGCTGATAATGTAAGAATGGTTGTATTTGAATTACCTTCGATAGACCACTGCCCAGGAAATAATGGTGTTGGTTCAATTTAGAAACCCATGGTTAACTTCGCGAAAATGGGGATCGGGTTGGTGTGGTGGCTGGAGTACGGTTTTTCAGAGGAAACCCTATCCCTACTTGAGTGTCTTGTGGAGGGCACTTCAAGTGCAGTACTCCGTCTGTCGGATGAGACATTAAACCGTGGTCCCTTTGGCGCCTTTCGTTAAGAGCAGGCTAATGCCGACGCCGGGTTTCTATCCACCCTTCCTCCCTTACCTGTCCCTATGGCGCAAATGACCTTAGCCGTCGGTCGCCACCCCAAATAACCAATCCAATCTAACTCCGCGAATACTGATAAAATTCATTGTTGCCATTGCTCTAGGGGGTTCAATTGCGTGTGGTCGATCCTAGTCGTAAGTACCGCCTGTTTAACTGAAAATATTATCTCTTTTTATATATAAAATTGTCTCACTATAGACGTTTCTTCTAAGACAAGCACTAAAATTATGTCTAGATAGGATTTGATGGCTTAAACTGGCATTTGCCAGACCGGTCGACGTGGCTATCGCAGTAAGGTCTTGTAAAGTGATGGACGAATTCAGCGAGTGAAAATAGTTGCAACTGCTTTCGGAGGGACTCATACCTTTTTATACGTTTCATTGGAGTTCTTCGCGTTTATTTGCGAAGAAAGTCTTCGGGTGCTGAAGCAAAAGGGTGAATGTCCGAGGGGTTCGAAAAAGGGTGGCAAGAATAATAATCCAGTGAGGAAGTTGCATCGGATGCCGGAATCTTCGTGGCAGCAGAATTCATTTCCCCGCGGGGCGATGTCGTCATGTTCCGTCTGATGACGGAGCGGATGAGGGATTGATCGGGTTTTATTTACGAGCGGGATCTCTCTGCACATAAAAGTCTGACTATTCCACCCGCCATCCAAGGTCGCCAAGAAATTCTCGCCGCGTGAAAGTCGAGGCCTCGATCCCACGTGTCTGGTGACAGACAAGGTGAAACACAAGTCTCATTCCCAGCGATTACTCTTTTAGGACGTGTCCGAATTTCAGTCATTTCTGCCCGCGGAACCCCGAAGAAGAGTTCCAGGAGGCGCTGCACACCTGCTTATGACCCATCACGAACTGATAAAATGGAGATATGGACAGTGAATTTTGTTTTTACGGAAATCTAAGATTTTGCACGTTCATTCCCGAAGACGAGGTTGAAAGTCACGACCTTTAGATCGGCATGTCGATGATATACCACCCTACCAATGGCGGGTGGCTCTGGAGCATGTTAAACCGTTTTCGTATGTTTCCACCACTGTAAGAGGGCCATGTGTGATAGGTACTAATTATTGAGATACAAGCAAGTAAGGCAAGCTCCTTTCTCTGTTCTTCGTGCAGTTTTGCGATCATGCGATGGACACAAATTCGAGCAGCTTTGGTTCTGTTAGGAATGTCCGTGGGTTTCAAGCAAATCAGGAAAAGTAACATTTGAATCAATTGCTGAATGTTCCACCAAGATAAACGGGGAGTGGAATTTGGTCTTTGCTGATCCAAAAACTAAGGTTGCATCACACCGCCTTACGTGAGGTCTTAATCCTAATACACATACAACAAAAATACTCTCGGCGAGATTCGATTACTTGACTTTTGAACTGCCAGACACGCGAGTAACCATCCAAAGACACAAGAAAAATGGTCGCGGAAGAACTCGAACCGGTTGAGAAGACAGATTTGCGAGTAACCAGCCAGACTTCTTTATCAAGAAGAGTTCCCACTCACCTGCCAAGAACGATAATTTGTAACAAACGGTTGGTTGTCATAGCTGAGTTCACTTGGCAGTAGCCCTGAATTTTCTACTGTGCTGTATTATCATTATCCTCTCCAGCTATCAATAACTGCAGTATTTTTTCTCTGTTTAATCTCTCTATCCATCTGGTCGTCATCATTCTAGTGCAAACTCTACATTTTTATTACATCCTATCTCCTTTACTCTGTAGCTTTTGACGTCCGAACTACGCATCCATACAATCGCATACTCCACACTGATGCTTCAAGGAAGTGATTTCTTATTCCAACCCTACGCTTTAGGTAGTTTTCCATCGGTCTCTCTACCTTTGGTACTGAAGTAGCGCTAGAGAGATGTTGATATCAATGATTAATTGCCAGTGTTAGCAAACAGCATTCATTTACAGTAATCCTTTACTGTCCTAAGAATACCCTGCTATTTTACACGAAGCTTTACTACTTGCTGTAACCGTCGTCGAGCGTAGGAAAGGTCTCATGTAATTTTCACTTACACCCGGATCGTATCCACCCAATGGGAAAATTCCCTCGGCCTATTTACATTATAATGAGCAGATGCACTAATAACGTTTGGGTTATTTGAGAATTACGAATCTTTATTGGCAAAGCCAGTGTCTATTGAAGGAAAGATTTGAGTTGAGGAAGTGGAAGATAGAGGTCTGATCCTTTGCAAAGGTGTTCTCTATGAAGAGTGGCCAGTGCCCAAGGGGAGAAGCAAATCGAAGAGACTAAGATACGATGGTGGGCGATTTATCTCATCCTCAGACATGGGGTTTAGTACAATGCTCTTATTTGTTGAGAAACCGTCGCTATGCCCTCGTAATGGGGCACCCTCGTATGAGGCACCCTCCATTATAACTGTAGAAATGAAAGGAATCTCATTCACCGACAATATGGAAGTGCTTCATTTCTTAGTGAAAGGAAATCGGTACACTTGGTGTAGCAAAATCTCCATTCTCAGCGAAGAGGAACAATATGCTTCGCATTGGAAACAACGATTTTTCACCATTCATATACAGCTTCAGCTATTCGGAAAGCTGTGATGCAACATTTACTCTGAGCGTTCTTGTGTAGTCAATATCGTGGTCACGTTAAGAATGATCGTCGACCTTTTCCATTGTATTTTAGAGCCTAGATACGAAACGACAGTTGGACGAATATAACTGTCGTCCTGCGACATTTCCAGTGAAATAAATATTAATTATTATTTTCAGAATAGCGATTATCCTAAGTAATATCATTCTGGCACACAATGAGCCGACAAGAGTTGCCAAAATGTCTTGCGAAGAATGGCGGAATCTCGTCAGTGGACTATCTTCAACTTCACGTGCCTGAAGCCGAAAGACGCTACCTCCGCGTAGAAACGAGAATTTCGTTTTAAGAGACGGGGCCGATGGCTTTCATTCCCCCACCACTCCTTCCCTAGCGTGCAAAGAGACAGTTAATTTTATACTTCAAGATAGGAAGGCGGAAGAAAATGAGAAATTCAAACTGTAAAGTGATACAATCACCACAAACCCTCACCCCCTTACAAGCTCCAAATCATGTAGTATATTATGTCGCGACGTGCCGCGGGTAAATAATGTAGCGGCAAGAATAAAACTCCCAGCCCTCCTCACAAGAGCAACCGAATTTTGTTGAAAAAAACACTCTCTCTCTCTCTACCATTTTCAAACCAATTCAGCCGATATAACTACCCTTCTGTTATTCCCTCTCAGCTCTCTCAGTTTTTATACGACAGAGAGACCAATTTCGCTTACTTCAATTTATTTGTGGTCACAATTCATTGCTGATTGGTGAAAAGAAAGAGTTAGGTTGGAATTATTTTCTTCAGTGGATAGGAACAACATATTTTACCCAAAGGATAATCTTGTATTCGGAACAGCTGAATTGAAATGGACGTTGACCAGCCTCAGTTCTTTGAATTAGATTGTATCTTCACTTGTAATCATAGTCTTTAAGTCAATAAGTTTACCAATTTAGTTTGAATGTCCATTGATACCTACTCATAAAAAAGTCTGAGATTTACTGTTATCAAATAGATTAGCGATAATAGTAAAACTTAAGAAATACATTCCCTTAATTATAATTGCCCATTAAAACCACAATCCAAGTTCCTTATCGGCCACCGGGAAATGTAAATTGTCTCAAACGCTGAGACACTCGCGAGGGAGACACAACTGCCACACAAAACCAGAAAATCATAAGACGAACATTAGAATTGGTTATTCTTGAAAACAAATGCTGATTCTCTCAGATGCGGAACTGAAATATGGGTGTTTTTTTCAACGCAAAGAGGGTAAAAATGAAAGTGGAGGGTAGCATTACAATACATCTACATCTACATCTACGTGATACCCTGCAAGCCACCACGAGGGTGTGTGGCAGGGGGTGAAGATCACCAAACATGCACTATTGACATGCAACTAGGATATTTAATGGAGGCATGCTAGATAATATGGTCACATGCAGCTAGATGGTTAGTATCTACATAATATGAAATGGATTATTGGTTGTTATTACATGCATCATGCACTACAGACTACTCTAACTATATTTCACCTACCTATCCCTTTGCTACGCTGCCTATTGTTCTCTCTTATAGTACGAGGGAAAAATGACATTTTAAATCTATCGGTACGACAATCTATCTCTCTAATTTTGTTAATATGATCAAACCTAGCATAATACGCAGGGGTTCTCAATATATATCTAACGTCATCTGTGAACAATTCTGTTACTTAAAAGTTTTTTTACAATTTACTTAAAAGGTTTAACCTAAATTTTAACCTGCGTTCTGATAGTAATTCCCATCCTAGTTCTTCTATTAACCTCGTAACACTAATACAATTATCATAACGGCCTTTAACAAACCTAGCAGATCTCCTTTGCACGCGCTCTAATTCTTTTATCATACCTTCCTCGTACGGATCCCATATACTAGCGGCATATTCTAAATGAGGCCTGACAAGTGTAAAATAGCTTCTTTCTCGTACTCTCTCATCGCATTTGCCTAGAACCCTTTTTACGAATCCTAATCTACGGTTTGCTACACTAGTTATTTCCCTGATGTGTTTCTCCCATGACATGTCTTCAGTGATGGTGACGCCTAAGTATTTAATTGAATCTACGTTACATATTTTGTTTTCTTTGATGCAATAATTATTCCGGGGAAAGCCATTCTTTTTCTACATCTCAAAGTTGTCTCTCCCTCATTGTTGTGTCTGTTGTGTCTCCCTCGCGAGTGTCTCAGCGTTTGAGACAATTTTCATTTCCCGGTGGCCGATAAGGAACTTGGATTTTGGTTTTAATGGGCAATTATAATTAAGGGAATGTATTTCTTAGGTTTTACTATTATCGCTAATCTATTTGATAATAGTTACTTCGCTAATATATTGACAATAGTCACTTCATTCTTCATTCATATGACGAGGCAAACCCATCAGAAACATCCTGACTCAAAATACTAGTCACGATCATTCCCTTTAGTTTTCACCCACGCTATCAAATTAAATCTGGTGGGAAAAACCAAATTTACGTCCTGTATATATGTGCTTGTATCCTCAAATAGAGAGCAGTCATTTATCACCCATGGCCTTTCGAGAAATAAGTTCCTTTGTAAGGAAACCTGATTTCAGCAGTCCCTCTTTGCACAAGACTCTAAAATTTTCAGTTGCACATTTAAATCACAATTTTAAACCCAAAATTCATTCACTTAAGTGAGGATGGAAGCTTGCTTGTACTTGATCAACTTAACAGCGAGAGAAAATCACAGTAAAGAGTGCAGGAGCTTGTACCTTTCCCGCTTGAGGTTGCCAAAAAGATAGGGTAAGTACACAGGAAATCACGTAGCTTGGGTTTGCGCTTGGCGTTTCCAAAGAGACTTAATTCGGACTTGCACCACATTTCAATCTTAAGCTGAACGCTCTACCCTGCAAACTTGCGTTTCCCGTTGTTTTCTATTGATCCTATATAATGACCACACGTATAAAATAAATCTACCCGTAGAAGATTTGATCTGTTCTCATTTTTACTGTTTCAAACAAATTGGTAGTTCCACCATTTTTCCAACGCATTCCGCATATCCTGTGAACCATAAGCCCACGCAATGAGGTACAATTACCACTGCTTGTAATCTACTCTCTAATTTTTAAGTTTTTTGTATATCCATATAAATGGTTATATGCATTGAATAATATATTTCATATCAAAGACGTTTTCATCGAATCGTCAATAGTGGTAGTTCATTGTAGCGCATTTTTTCATGAAATGGCTTAAATTCAATTTCAGAGTGGAGCCGGTAATTAAGTACTATAAAGATATTAAACCACCTCAATGCAAATTTCTATGCTAGTTGGCCGTGCGTCTCACTCAAGTGCGCTCTTTAGCTAATGCGTCTCTTCAGGGAAAAACCCAAGTAAAAATTAGCATTTATATATCTCCGGGTAAAACTAAATGCGATGGACGTACTTTACTAGTAGAATAAGTGGATTGGTTTCTTCAAGTAACAGACACTCGTATGAGCGTTCGCAGAATATTTTGCGGTGAATTATATACGGCAATTATCTTACAGTTGAAAAAAAATCAAGCAATGATATGAGAAAAATATGGGCAAACAGAATTGTGAAAAAGTGGAACATTTTTGTATTGTGTGGTGCGCACACGTGCCAATATATGCATGCTTTCCTTCAAAGGCTTCCGCTGCGATACTAAGACATGCATATTATATCAGCTGTCATTGTATTTAGTTATCCGTGTACATTTCGGCACCAGATAAAATTAAGCAAGTTTGACACATGCGCATCTCCGCCATAATGAAGGAAACAATGGAAAGCCTTTCGAGACCTTCAAACGTAATAATGTCGCATTTGTGCAGAGAGTGTGATTACGATTGAATTGTCCATTTGCCTAAGGCTTACCCGAAGCTACAAATAAGATAAATGTACCAATTTTTGATAGCAAAAGATAGTACTTTTTCGCGGTGATTCTTTTATGAATGCGATCGTTTCCACCTTGATAAGATTCAGGCCAGATGATGGCTTATCATTGTGACAACGATATCGTAAATAAAAACAAATTTTGGAAAAGATCAAGTTTTTGTTGTTAGAAAGGTGTATTTGGCATTTGCGCGAATTCACTCCTTAAATAGCTAACTTTGTCGAATGAAAAGTTCTCCCATTTTTCTTCTCGCATAATTACTACAAGCTCGTAATATTCCTGCACCATGACGGCGATTAGTGCATAGCGAGCAATACCACTTCAGTGCTTAAAGAAAAAGGCTTCACCCTGAGACAAGCCCTTGAATCTAAGGAGCGCGAGAGAGATTTGACCGAAGAAAACAAAGGAGAGGTCCCAGCTCACGCGAAACTAAAGGCGGGCGAAAAATAATAATGGCAATAAAATAAAGCAAATCCCTTCCTCCAACCGTCTATGAAATGTTCGAGGCCGTAGATGACCATGGCGTTGTTTTCCGCGAGGAATGGCAATTAGAGGCGAGTTCACAGACTGCATACTCAGCTTAGACGACGGCTTTGCGGTTAGCAGCAGCGGCAGTTGGGGCAGGGGGTAGGAGGGCGGCGGGAGAGAAGGAGGAGGGGGGGGAGTAGGAGGAGGAACATGTACGAAAACGAAGGGGAGGGTCCTTCAGTTGCCTTCACAGACAAGTGCCAATCTTTCGACAGCGTCGCCGTTATCTGTGCGTTCTTTTTCCTGCCTAGATAAATGCATGTGTGACGAGTTGAGCACGCATTCAAAGAGAGGCCCACGAAATTTTTTCTCACCGGCGAAAAATATATGAAATAATCTATTACAGACGAAATGCCTACCTGACTACCTTGTTTGCCGACAACTAACATTATCTCTCGAGCGGAGCAGCGCAGACGGGGCAGTGAAATTGCTAGGGGAAACGCAGCGATACCGTTAAGAGTACATTTCGTTACCCTCCCCTACCTGCCCCACCCACCGTCCTCGCCAAGTAAAAAGCTCTCCCGTCGTTACCTCCCACCTCGAATCCTCGTGAGCCCACCTTCAGCCATTTTGGCCGAGAGAACTTTTCCTCAATTCTCTAGCATGCTCATGCACCGGCGTCCATCTCTTTTTCATTTCTCTCCGAGAGAAACCGGTTTAGTTTCCGCATGAACTTTTCCCAGAGCCTAAATCTAAAAACTGCTTCTTTGGTATGGGTTTATTATGACGATTATCGCTTTAAATGCGAAATATTCTGTACGAATGTTCTGTGTCCTTGAGAGCGGGCCATCGTGAAGGAGTTAAAATTTAATATCTTTCTCTGCAGCCAGTTGGTATTCATATGACACTGTAATGGCGTTTCTTGTTTTTTTACATGCGCGACAGTCACTCTTAATTCCAAGTATAGCGATCAGATTGCGGGAAAGATGAGTGAAAGTGCCAAATTATTAGTTTCATGAATATACGCTGGATAAAAATGGCAATAGACTAGCTTTAGGGCCCCCTAAGAGTCAAAACCACATGTTTGTACGCGGTGGAAAGAGTTGTATAATTGGTACAGTTGCACTAAAATAGAAAGCATTTAGAATGAAATGGCGCTATATTTATGGTACTTCAAGAAACTGATAATTGTTCTGTTTTTCAGAGTGCCAGTGTCTAAAATGTATGCAGCCACCTCCCACCTGCCCCCATAATACGCAATGGAAGTGGAAATATAGGTTATCGACTTTCCATACACTTTTATGAGGTAGCTTTTATTTATAGATTGCGTAAATTCACCAATTCCACCCGATGTTCATTCTTTTATTGACGCTCAGAGCCGTTTGCCTCTAAATACCCTCCAATAAGTCTTATACTCCGCAAATCGGATGCAACATATCCAACAACCCTTTGGTATGCTACTTTACTGATAATTCTGTTTAAAAAAGGTTTTAAAAATTTACATTGAACTATATGTATTGGTCCAAACATATGGGATTTTAGTTACTCAATGAAAAATTGTTTAAACATTGATTTCCTTTCTATTCGATTTTCATGTAATTATACATTACATTTCAAGTAATACCTTAGTCTTACTTTGAGAATGCGACATAAATTTGCCTTTGAAATGTCATCGCATTTTACTTGACTTATTGAATTGTAGAAACTGTCTTAAGTGTCTTCAAAGGTTTAACTTCAAGAAGATTATCCAATGTTGTGAATTTGAGAACGATTAACGTGAATATTTCAATAGAAATCATGAGTAGCATTGCATTCAATGTTGTATATACGTCAGATCATTGATATGCTATATTTGTGAAGACAATAAGGAAAACACGCCAGCTCTATGTAACGTTGATTGAAGAGGCTTAATAGCGTCCGGTACGACAGAGGTATTGGGGTTTCGGGGCCATCAATGCATGATGACTGAGGAGCTGTTTCATGAAGGACACCCCGGCAGTAAAAGAGAGTTTCTATATGCTCAAGTGAGACGAACGATTGCGGCTTGTATGTTTCTGAAAGCATTGAATTTTCAGAGAAGCATTATAGAAATAAAGTATTTTTAAGTTCGGTTTTCAGCCATCACTGATTCGACTTTTATAAGCTGATTTGATGACAATGGAACACCCAACTGGGAAATGAGGGCACATGATTGTCTGATTATAAACAAAAAAATTGATGCTGTTTCAAATACGCAGGTATCCCAAATTCGCAAAGGATATAAGGAAGTAATCTCACGGTTTGAAGGATTAATGATTATTAGTTGTTTTCTCGCACCATGAACATCTTTTAACGTCATAGCAGTCATAGTTACACCTCATGAACATACATTTTTCCAATATTTTCTATTATTTCCCTCGACAGCAGCATGAGTGCAATAAATTTATTATCAAATGGATGGTTATTTACGAGAGGTTACTAGATTTTGGTAAATCCTTGACTCTAGAAATGTAAAACTTCGGCGATTTTCCAATTATGGAATCTGTTAAAAATAAATTATCGTTGACCTGTAGATGATTGGACCTGGTTGAAAATACTTTGGTGGAATAACTTCCCAAAGCGAAAATAAGCAGTCATCTTTCAAAGAGTCTCTTTCATCTCATCGAACTAACTTGAGAGATTCAGTCACTAAAACCCCGCATCTCTAATCAATTATATAAGTACCCAATAGGGAAAACTTTTCAGAGGCCCTTAGCATTTTTCAGTTTCTCAAATACAACCTTTCAGTTCACGTATCAAATATGACACGCTTAAGTATCATCTTTTAATAGCTTTTCAATAATTTTATGCATTGTAATTGGAAACAATGCGATAATTTGATTGTTAAAATACGAATTAAGTATTAAAGTCATAGTTTCAGTTTTATTTTTTATTAGAGCCAATAAGTGTGTAGCTATCCTTTCACAAATATTCTTCAAGGAAAGTGCATGTGAGTCTTAAATGGAGTTCCGAAAAAGGACTATATTTTCCAGCATCAAATTGCATTGAATATATTTTGAGATCAAATTGATTTAAGAAAATCACGTTTCTCTGAACTTTTCCGTAGAAAGTGAAACTGTTGAACATTTGTCAACTGAGGAAACTATATCAACTTTTACAAGCGTATTCTGTTGAAAAATCTCCATTAAACTCTCTGACAGATCACCAATTTGATGCTTTATTTTAATTCCAATGTTTTATATTTTCACTGATCATAACTAATTAGGTCCTAGATCCGTCGCTTGTAGTGTCTGAGTGATCAGACAGCAATGGCTAGGACATAAAATTCAGTTTTCATGCTGCAAATGCATATATTGTCGAAGGATTTATCCCTTAAAAATTGCCCCTTTTTTTCCCTCACTTCCCAGGAGTCACGAATTTCACTGGCGGGGCGCACTGCGATTGGGTATCGATTGACTAGTCATACGAGCTCAACCTTCATTTTCTTGCGGACGGCCATTTTGAAAAATCAAAACACCGCTCGCCTCTATTGCCTCTCGCCGTGTGGGCTCTGTCTTCTAAATCTTCTGGCACCCAGCAGCACGCGGGCGGGAGGGAACGTTTGGACATCACTATCGAATCCTTCTTATTTCAATCACAAGGCTAACACCTGCCCCCTCTCCGTGTATGTGTTGCCATGAATGGCGTCTGTGAAGTGGAGGAAACTACGCCGCACTTTCGTGCAGTGCCAGTCGGTAATGACCGTCAAAGTTATCTTTTGTGTTCGTGTCCTATATACGAATGAGCGAGTCTTGTGGCGACACTCTTTTCCTCGGATCATGAGCCCGGACGAAGAACGAAAGTTAAATTTTGGCTGCGAAACAATCGCCGAAGGACGATTTTTAAAAACTTTTTCGACATTAACTCAGCGGTTCAAGAAATACTTGCTGGCACATTTTAATGTCATCATCAATATTGCCCTAACTTTCCCATTTTTTTGTTTCCCATCTCTTTATTTTCATACTCATCACTTTTTTGCTGTCAATTGATCTTATTGTAGACTTAAATTGTTCATACTATCTGCCTCCCCCACAGATCATGCCGAAACACCCATAAGTATTCTCTTCTCCCAGGTCTCATAGAGTTTGTATGCCAAAGTTTTTATAAACGAAATTCACTTTCAGTTTAACTTACACTTGCCAAGGACACGACTATTTAAAACATCATGGTGACATAATGACTTTCAAAGCAAGGACTTCGTTATTCACCTGCATCATCTGAGAGAACTTGGTAAATAATTTTTGAGTCCTTGAATGGCAAAAGTTGGCGGTACCAACACAATAATTCACCCGAAGAATAAAATCTTGTGAAAACGTATCGAGAAAAGTAGTCTTGCTTGAGAATCTGCGATGTTATGCGACTTTCCCGGGACTATTTCACCAGTGTATTGCTGAAATTATGTGGAAGAAATTCACTTCATAAGCCACGCCGAGGGACTAGACATCTCCCGATTTATTCCCGCATGCGTGCATGCCTCGCTACAGTGAAGAATGAAGCGTGGGTGTCTGTTAATGTCATTTCTTCGCCCTCTCTTTTTATTCGTATAATTCCCTCCTCAACCCCGCACCATACGTCCTATCCGAGGTGGATCAGTACGCGAGGAGCACCGCGGCAAAGCAAGCACCATAGTGCGGGAACCCTCCTGTCCACCCCCACCCTGAATGCACCCTCCACTCCTCCCGCCGACCCTCCCTCGCCTACCCCACCCCCCTCTGCTCCCTCCAAAGCCTCCCAGACACCCGAAATCGCCTAAAACCTGTCGACGTCGAAATGTGCGCACCCATCTAGTAATACCGCATGCCTGCCCGCCGCGCGGCGCGGTCGGGAGGGGCCAAGTGCAAGGCTTGCCACCCTTGCCGAGATTCGCCTCACGACCGACAGAGGGTCGCTCCCTCTGTCGGCCGGATAGGCCAGACCGCCAAGACACCGTGCGATATTTCGATTCGACCGTGGGCCGTGAACTACGCGTCCGAAATATCACCGCCGTTTACCGCGGGCTTCGTGGGGTCTCATGGAAGTGACTCCGAAATAATGATTCTACCTCAACAACGATAATGAGCTGTGGTTCCTCCATTTATTTATTGATGGATATGCATGGAAATGAAGTTGGTCTGCCAAGACTCCGATATTTCGATTCAATTGTAACCCTAACCCTCTACGCTTACGTCACACCGAAAAAATTGCCACCGTTTTCAGGTGCATCAACGAATTTCATGGAAACATTCCTCTCAAATTATTTTTTCCGTGCAAATAAACTTTTGT
The DNA here is from genome assembly GCA_963169105.1 of Ceriagrion tenellum. Taxonomy (NCBI): domain Eukaryota; kingdom Metazoa; phylum Arthropoda; class Insecta; order Odonata; family Coenagrionidae; genus Ceriagrion; species Ceriagrion tenellum. The sequence goes on along the minus strand of OY720634.1, from coordinate 132,803,814 downwards.
TGCTACATTTATTTGACAAGACATTGAAACGCTACGGATATGACTATGAAAAACACAGGTTAAAGATTGAAATACAAAATATATGTATGAATTTAATCAATGAAAACAGATAAAATAAGTTTGGTCAGTTAAAACTGGAGTTCAGAATAACTTCGCCATCTAGATAACAATGAGTTAACAATGATAGAAGAAATGAGTAGTTTAAGGTGTTCAGAGTGTCCCAAGCAAAGAAGGCATACCTTCTGACTAAAGAATATTATCGAAAGAAGCGATTCATTACAGCATGAGTTCGGAGAACGCTCTCATATGGCAGTGAAGATTGGGCGATAGCAGCAGCGGAACAGAGGAATTTGGAAGCAGTGGAACTGCGGTGTTAAAGCCTGTTTACACAAGGTATGTACTTGCGTGAGTGTATGCGTGAACAGATGTTTCCTCAAAATTGTCTCTCGAAAACAAGAAAAATGCCACGAATTCGCCGACACATGTCCGCAATATAGCCACTGCTCTGATTCTAAACATTCGATCACGCATATCTCCAGAAATTTACATGCTCAAGCACATTCCTCTGGTAAACAGGGCTTAATAGAAAAAATTATAATAAAAGGGACGAAAAAGATCATCTACTAGGGGGTTGAGTAATGTCGAGTATATCTGATGAAATAGGTTCGGTAGGTATGACCATAAAAACTCTGATGAATAAAAAAGACCAACTAATTGAGCACATTATGCAAATTAACAGCGTTCTATAAACTATGTTAGAAGGAGAAGAATCACCGGGCAAGACAGAAAATGGATTACTTGGAATTATGAGGAATGTGAGATTAAGTAATTTTATAGGATATAAGCGGTTAGGGGAGAAGATAGGTCAGTTGCAGCCAAAATATCTTAGGATTGAGGACTATAGGTGATGGTAAATATTCCACGCTCATTTCGTAAAACAGCACATGGAAATGGAAGAGGGTGTGGCGTTGGTGTGAGGAAAGTTGAGCAAAATACACGTGAAGTTGCATTTTTATGGATATAACGCTACACCATTTCGTACCACCAACCAAAAAGAAGCTAAGGCTTAAAGGTTAAAGGGATATCAGTTGTAAAAGAACTGGATGAGCCAATAGTTCGCCATTACTCTGACGTATCAATGCCCAAGAGTGCCACTGAACTACATGCAAGGGCCGAAGAGCTATGGAAAAATACAAGCATACAAATGGTACATCGTGGTTCTCGGTGGTTGAGATTCGAGACAGAATTAGCGCTCGATCATCGAATTACGCTGGCAGTCGGGGATTATGCGATTATAATGTAGAATTTTGAGCAGTTGTGTGAGGACAGCACAACTGGAAACTTCTACAAAAGAACAGGACATCTAATTAGGCTGTATTTTGTGCACACAATTCAAATGACATATTCTCTATGTTATGATATGAATATTGATTTGAGATACTGAAAAGATGAACGTAGATAAAAATGTACATCTGCATGGCAATTTATGAGTTGCGCCTGCAAAAAAGTTAAGTATAGCAGCTTCGTTGATTTGGCTATTTTGGAGGTAATTCAGGAAAAGTGAAGGTAGGCAAGCTAGGGTCTAAATTTCAAGAACATGGTGCTCTGCCGCAAGGAAGTGACTCAGGAGAAAGTTCCCCGACTGAGATATCAGAATGAAAAAGAAAAAATCAAGTAGTTCAGAAATTGAACCTTCTAACAATAGGCCTCCACCATGCTGGTCAAAACTCCAATCTATCATGGTTTCTCAAATCGTGGGAAATTCTCCGGGCAATGTTTGAGGAAACCACACAGACATTTCAATTTTCGAAGCACTCAAACTTTGGCATCGTAGGAGACGCATCGCATAGGAACAGCCGCGCCTGGCGTTAACTTTTCCTTGGTCAAGCTATCCCGGTCGCAGTAAACAATGTTCAGTCAAATGGGAATAAAATTCACTTTGCCGCGATGCATTCTCATTTGATGCGAGACGGTTTTCTGGAGGAAAGAGTTCACCTGAACGAGGAAGAATAATTCTTGAGCAAAAAATATCAAGCCGATCTCTTGAAAAACGTGTTTAATGGTCATCAGACCCCTCTGGGACACGCCCACGAAATAATGGGAGGAAAGCTAACACACGGTTAGCATCCACTTGGCTGTGTTCCACTTAAGCGTGGAATTAATGAACAATTACAAGGCACGAATTTCATTCGACCTTGGTTTCGACGTATTCACAGCATACAAACGTTTATCGAAACGAAGAGAAAAATAAAGCTGGTCGTACGAAAGAGTGGAGAGTACAACGAATTCCCGTTTCTTTCTCAGAAGACATGTAGCCCGGTCACTTCAGACATTGGTCCTCTGCCTCTTTTCTTAACAACCGAATTTTTTGGCAGATTCCAGTCGTTAGTATCCTTCAAAATGGGTTCACTAGAAGGGTAGGTGACGAAAAACTTCGGTCATTTGCGCTTTCAAGGATAGAAGTAAAACATTACATTAGAATACTATAGAAAACTCTGCACAAATATTTAAGGATACTGTTGTCTTTCCTTCCTAAATTGGTTCGTTAGGGCTAACGAATGTTTCTACATCTAAATAATACCCTGCGAGCCACTGCATGGGTGCGTGGAAGGGGTGTTAGGACACCAGCTGTGAATAGGATTAGGTTTTTGAAGGGTGGTGTATACCATTGGAGAGATTAAAGGAGAGCTCAGTTTTTATAACAGTTACTTAATCCATACATACATATCAATCTCGCCGTTCCCCTTCCGGGGTAGGCATAGTCACAAAGTTTCACTCATAAAAACATATTTGTACACCTAACTCTGCTTCAGTAATTTCCTCCATACTGACCTATCCTTGCAAACCTCTTTCACCTCATTTACCCCCAAACATGGCTTCATACACGCCCTCCTGTTTTTAAGACTCCTAATATTCCTCCTCCTAAGAATTTCCTCAACCACATTCAACCACAACTTTCTCGGCCTGCCTCTCCCTCTCGCACCATTCATTTCACTCTTATATATGTTTCGTTATTCGACTCTCATCCATTCTTTCAACATGGCCAAATCAACGAAAGAACGATGCTTAGTTGAATGCTTCGTTGGTTTGGTCACTTAATGAGCGTGGAATTAATGAATATTTTTGTACCTATGTGTTTGGCATTGTTTCTCTCTTCTTTTTATCGCTTCTGTCAGACCTAGACCTCAGTGGGGCGTTCTCTGTCACTTGAAACAGACCAATGGTTAACTCTTGTTAGGATATGATATGATGTGACAGCAATTAAATTCCTCTTCCACGTCTACATAATACCCTGCAGTCGATGTGGTCCTATGGTCCATAATAATGTGTGGCAGGCGACCTTAATAATGTAAAAATTTCACAAAAGGCCGCCAAGCCAACCATCGAGTCTATCAATAGGCATGGAAGTAATGGAATGATTTTATAGCCATAGGGTGAATGGTGAAGACAAACTCGGCGTCACCATTAGCCGACACTTAACGAAAGATGATATGGGGGTTCCATATTTTAACGTGGCCAAGTCTAGTTGAACGGGTTGCCGTGGTTGCTGGATCCCATCTCAAGGTTTAGCTACTATGAGGAGAACATTTCAAGTATTCAGGTTCTCCTTCCTAAAGAGAGGAGGTTAAATGTGAACTCTTTCGTTAAGAGAAGACCAATGCGTACGCTGGGTTTCTCTCCAGTATCAAAATAATCCTTTCATTACAGACCAACCCATCCACAATTTATTATTTGCACAGCGCATAAACCCGATTCCAGTCTCCAAACGTGAGAGGTGTCCGGCTCAGAAATTTCATCGTGGTGAAAACTGGACGGAATGCAGAATCGTCGGAAAAGAAAATTTTTCGAAAAATAAGAAACAAATAAATCTCCGAGGCGCCCCCTCGTGACATTTCTCTCCCGGTCGAGAGTGAGAGTGGACGCCGGGAAGCACCGACGCCATCCGCGGAGAGATTTTCATTCATTCGTTTTTTTTATCTCGCGAAAATTCTTCGTCGACGGTCGACGAATATCGACGGAGTCGCCGAGGCGTATCAGGAAGAAACAAAAGGGGTTTGAGGGGCGTGGGGTTTAAGGCGAGGCGGAAGGAGACAGCCTGGAAGGAATGGAATTCTCCTCCGAGCGCGTGGAGGAGGAAGAGAATAAAGATGAAGAAGATGAGGGAGAAAAATGGGTGGAAAACAAAGAAATCATACACGCGCGAGAACGAGAATAAGGACGTTGCCGGTTAAAAAAAAAATATTACGTGCCTGCTTTTCTTCCCCGCGGTTTCCCGCCAAAATAAAATAATAATGAAACATAACAACATCATCTCCTGCTCGCGGAGTTACGCCGCGACCGCTTCCCTCCACAGCGGCGCTGCGGTCGTGATCTCCGCCTCTCTACCTGCGAATGATCACTCTTGCTCTACACTCCTCCTTGCTTGATTTCGCCCCCTCTTCCGAAAACCATCCGACTACCAGTCACCCCGCCAGCTACACTCTTCCCAATTTCCATCCGAAGCATAGGCGTCGGCCGTAAACTGCAGGAGAGCGCGCATCTGTAACAGTCTCTTCTCTTATATATAAATTCTGTATATACATATATATAGCTCTCTCTCTCTCTCAGTACCCGGAGCTGCCACGGCCCGGGGAAAGCGAAGTTTATGTTTATGAATAATAAAGAGTGAGTATAAGGAGTGTGGAAGGGTGCGAGGGTGGCTGAGTAGAAGGGATTCAGAAGAGGGGAAGAGAAGGATTGCTTCTCGGATCTCCCCCCCCCTCTCCTCCCTCCCCATTCCCCTGTACCGTATTATCCCCACCCACCCTCACGTCCCTCCCACCCCGCCCCCCTCCGACAAATGAAGAGGGAAAGGCGTACACTCCTCCCTCCATCTCTCCCGCGCCATTCCACTCCTACACCTTCTTCCTAGCCTCCTCCGTAACCCCGCTTCGCTCTCTTTGAACTAACTCCCATTGGGACCTTCTCTCTCATATGGTACTGTTTATACCGTAGAAACCAAATGTTGAAACAGACTGTTAGATGGAGCCATATTGCGCAACAGCGCGTGAAGATATTCTGATGCACAACCGGCATTGTTGAATTGAATAGTTTATGCATTTGTACGCACACTTAGGAGGAATAAGTCGATGAATTTTCATTATTCATGGGAACTTTGGTGAACCGAAATTTGTTGGCGTGATGCATAACCATACCGTACGTTCGCAAATTATTTTTCCAATGTATATTGTGGATGGACCATTTTTGGCCCAACGCCGTCTTGTAGGAAGTTGCCATCTCCTCTCTTATTCCATCTATCGTGCAAACTAAGACAGGCAATCGACACGCCTTACTTTCTTTCTTGAGTGGCCACCTTGACTCTTTGCAGCCACCATTAAGAATTGATATTGAGGAAGAGAATAGGAAAGTAGCTAATAGCATAGAAAATAGAAATTCCACACCGACATGACGTTCCGTAATGAGTATTTGGAAGTCTCTTTTGAGAACATTTGACACATCATATCCGCTCATTTATGAAACGAAGACGGTTATCCTCGCCCGATTTGTTCCTCATGTTTTATTTGTTTATTGCAGTTCACTGCTATCCTGTTTCCCTCCATGATGCTTTGCCCTTGCTATCGTACGTTGGCAGGTTTGGGAACATAAAAGTTTGAAAAAGAAACAAGATTGCTCCTTCATGCATGAGCATGGCTAATTTTGTAGGGAAAATTATCGACCCTAAATTTCTTCAATATTATAGTATGAATTTGTAAATCATTTTAAGGTATATTTCTCTCCTTTAGTAAGTGTTTTACGATATCGCGACAGTTCCAACTAATAATTTCGTATTCCAGAGGACGAGGAGCAAACACAAGCAATCGAAATGCCCGATTGCTCTTTTTGGATTCGATATTGCGCATTGGCTGAGTATTTCCCTGCCCTATATTGCACTATTGTCCGATTCTTTTCCCTCCTTCCACCCACGATTGGTAAATAGAGGAGTCACGAGGATTGAGAGGGCGCGTCCACGCAAGTTTTCGGCTGGCGAGCGGTGGTCGGTCGGTACACGCCGCTGGTGCGAACGAACCGGGCTTCAAAAAACTGCCTTCCTAGCCTCTACTCATGACTCTCTCTATCTTTTCGGCTCTTCCCCTCCTTCGCCGTCATGCCCCCTCCTCCGCGCTGTTCCCAAAACTGCCTCCCCTCCGCTCCCCATCCCACCTCCATCTCTCCAACCCCCTCCCAACCTCTCCTCTACCTCCTTCCCTCCCTCGCCTCCCTTCCTCCCTCTCTCCCGCGGTACTAACTCCCTCTTTCCCTCCACACCCGTAATGCCCTCCCCCCACCTCTCCTATTCCTGCGTGGGTTTTGCGAAAAGGCAAGTCCTTTATAGCTCCATGGGTGCCTGCAAAATTTTTTTTTATTTTTTTATTCTTCTATTTTTTTGGCGATAAGGCGGCCAAGAGAGCGAGACAACTGGTTCGGAGGGAGGGTAGGGATGGGAGGGGGCGGGTGGGAGGGAGAAGGAGGAGGATGAGGGGTGAGGGGGTCGAGGAGAGAAGTGTGTGGTGGTAGACCCGATGTAAAAGCCTTTCGTCCGGGGTGGGGAGAGTGCAGGGAGGATGGGGGGGGGAAAGGCCTTAATTGCTGGGATTCTCGTTAGATATTCGGATGGGGTTAGAGGCGCTTTCGCACGGCTATTGTGCCCGGTTATGATTTCGGCGGGGAGATTCCGATTCACGCCCCGACCTCCTCCTCTCCCGCCCTGCCACCTCCCCTCCCCCATACTGCTCACCCAGACTCTTGTCTTCCTTTTCCTCTCCCTCCCACACCCCCCTCATGTATCCTACACTCTTGAATCACACGGGTAGACAGATAAATGTATGTAAAAAACATTCCTACGGAACTTTTCACAGTAGACTCACGCGTGTAAGGAAGCCACGAAGCGCTAGCAAAGCCAAATATTGGCGATTTTAGGAACCAAAAAAATTTAGTAGACTCATTGAAAAGAAAATAATGTACATGCATAGTTCAATTGATTTGACGAAAAGAAATAGATACGCAACACGCATTGAACCTGATTTAAATAAAAATAATATATACGGCTCAATTCATTCTGTCAAAAAGAAATAGGTACGCAATGTAAAGCCCTAGGTAAACCTTATGGTATTCTTGTCGTTGGGCTACCACCAGGTGCCCCAAGCAATTTAAAACAAGGTATGTACTTGCATCAAGCATACTCATCTAAAAAACTGAATTATAACAAATATAAATTTTGAGAGCAGTAAGCATTACGTGCCAATTTTAAATAACGCTTTGAATTTAAGACTTACACTTATAAAATAACCGTAAATAAACGAAATAAAACTAAAAATAACGAAATAAATATTCGCAAGCATATATCCTGTCAGACGGCTCGTGGTTACCTTAGCAGTTGGAGCACCTAAAAAATATACATTCTTATATGGCAGACAGAATGAGCAGAAATCGCTCCAAAGTCTAGAAAACCGATGCAAAGTAGCAATATTTTTGCTTTTTATTCATACAACCCGCCCGTTCTGAATTGTCTAGATGTGCTGTTTTTCTATACTACGATTGAATAGAACCACATTCATGCATGAATACCGTAGAGACATAAATGAAACACACGCCAAAATAAGGAAAAAAAAACCTTTTGCCTAATTCACTTATATTAGGAAGAAAGGCGAATGGTCCCTTCCGAAATCGTTTGGGAAATTTTACCTTCCGGTTTGTGTCTATGTTTTAATTGTGCATTCTAGTCCTCACGCGCCGAATGCTTTAATGCCCTCTCAGCGGAACCTTTCTATTTTGACGGGAACTGAAGGAGAATCTGTCTTTTTCGTCTGCGAACGTGTTTGAATCGCGCATTCATCAACCTCAACCCATGTGTGTCGATCTCTTGAATCTTCTCTCTGGCTGGCGTTGATTACCGCATAACAACAGGCATATGTTGACAAACAAATATTTCCTCAAACCCCAATAATCTCACCCATCCTAAGAGGTTTCCAAGGGAACGCCTAACAATTCGTTTCGCGAACACTTCCGCGGGGAAGGGGAGGGAGGTGGACAAAAGCGCAGCGATGGTGATAACACTAATAATGATGATGTCTGTTATGAAAAGGAATGATTTTTTTTTCCTCCTTCCATCGGGACGTGAGCAGTTTGCCTTCAGCAGCACGTTTGTGTATTCCCCCCTTCCCCCTATTCAACGCCCCCACCCCCATACCCCTAATAATCGGCTCCACAATCGACGAGCGCCGGGCGGAGGTTTTGCGAATTAATCGATCCCAAACCCGGTGGGCCCGGCCCACTCCCCCGTCGACGACGGTGATGACCCCAGAGGGCCGATTCCCCGCGGCGACGAACCGTTAGGAGGAGGCAATCGGCGTTCGTCGGGAGCGCCTCCCGCTGCCCCCTGCCCCACGTCCCCATCCCCTCCCACACGTTCCCCGCACATCGCGAGGCCGGCCTCCCTATCGTCCCCCCTCCAACTCCCTCTGATTTGGGCAGGAGGAAGAGGAGTGTGGAAGATCCCGAACTGTGCGTTTTGTGTTCGTCCCTTGCCCCCCCTGGAGGAAGTCTGGGTGGGGGCAGATTGGGAGGGGGGGACCGGTAGGCGAGGAGTTTCGCCTGCTTGAGCTCCCACTCGCGGCGTTTTTTTTTTCAATTCTTATTTATTTGCATTGTATTTTTCTTATTTTATCACCGCCGGACCGTTTTGTGTGTGTGTGTGTGTGTGTGTGTGAGTGTACAGTATTGCTGTGGAGAGTAAATACATTTCCGCGCTACCGCCTTCGTCAGCGATCGGGAAAGACGAAAAAATAATGAAAGAGGAAGAAGAGGAATCGTGTCCTCACCCGGCGCATTCCTATTGGACTACTGTCGCACTCTCGTCTTCCCGATTCCGTCCTCAGCAGTAGCATAGGCGCTTAAGGTGGTTTGAGCGAAAGTTTTCCTAACAATAATAGAAACCATATTCAATTGAATGAGGTACCAAAAAAAAGTGAGATTATACCTCTGTTTTTCAATTGTATTTGTTTCAAGGCACCAATAGCTTCGACATCCTCATGCTGAGGATGAATTAGTTTCGGCATGAAGTTGTCGAAACTAGTTGTGCTTTGAAAGTAATATAATTAATTTCAGGGGAAAGAATTACGATTTTTGTCTCCCGATTGAAAAATGAATTTCACTTTGTGAATCCTGAAATCCTTGTAATTTACTCTAGTTTTATTGTTTTTATTTCTGCTGCTATAGTTGTAATACTAATGCCATAAAGATATTGTGTTAATATGACTTAAGTTCTAAGTAAGAAAATAAATGAACTTAAGTAAGTGTTCACCTTGACTCATTTTTTACATGCCGTACGCTGAAAACGCCTTCATTCACGTGCTTGTTGGCTCAGAACTAAGTGTTCCCATCCATTCCAATAAAACCTACAGTCAATTGACTATTAAAAAGTTGTGGATGGAATGGGGTATAAATTTGCCAACTGCTCAGAGTTGCCAATGGCCCATGGTGAAAAGCCTCCAGCCTCTCGCTAAAGGCTCATATACTATCCACAACTTTAGTTGAAGAACGTAGGATTTTTTAACCAAGAAAGATTAATTAAGATGAGACTATCTGGTGTCTTGATATGCGACGGACAAGCCCATGTTTTCGAACTGTTATCCACATAACATGGTTATCGCGCAAAATTAGTCCATAAAATGTGTGAATAACGCAGTACTTTTTGGAAACTATTTCTACTCTGCTTTGTTCCACTTGTATCAATACGGTACCGCTGCAATTTTGCTAATTTGGGGTAGCAACTACACCACTTATTCATTCAATACGGCCGATTGCGCATTTTAATGGGGTCAAAGTTTATCAAAGTTTATCAATCATACCAATCATATGTCTCCGTCAATTCTTTTCATTAATCTATCGCCCATTAAAAACAAAAATTGTCGCTTAATTATTTGGAAAAAGTACAGTCAGCAGAGGGGAAGGAGTCACACAAACAAAAGAGCTGAATCTTGGTGAAAATATCAGAGCACGCTTTCCTCGCGACCCCCCACTCCATTTATAAGGCACCCCGAGCACATTTTTAGGAGTCCGAATGTCACGGTCCAAATTTTCACTCGCAACTCAGCCGAACATATCGTCATGTTTCGGAGCAATGTAGCCGTTTCGGGTGAAAAAAAATGAGAGAAAGGGCCGTTCCATTTCTTACTTTTATTTCCATCTCGTGGACTTCAAAAGTCCGCCCGCCCACTCGTGGACGGCCCGCCCGTGGTGAGCTGATTGTTTCAGCCACCGTGCGGGCAATTAATTTATTTTACTCTCGCCGAGACAGGAAGGTTTGATGTGTTAATTTTTATTTGGGGACGAAGGGCTCGGTGAAAATTTATAAAGTATGTTGAGGGTGTGGATATAAATGACGCGGTTTTTCGAAACCGGAACCTAAACTCAACGAAGTCTGCAGATTAACAGTTTCATAGAATGCGCCATCTTCATCACCTCCGCCTCTTAATTCACTCACCAATGCATGGCTAAAGGATAATGTCATGTTCATTGGATATCATTAATAAATTCAATGTGTTTTAATTTAAAAAATACTTGGATCCCAATATCATCTTTTTCATTCCGCGCACCAGTCTTTATTAGCATTCATTTCCTGGCCTTTCTTATGGAAAATATTGATAATGTATGTGAGATTCGGTACACTACGTGAGCAATCGAATATATCCTTGCACTATATACGGTATTTTGAGAGCAAATGTTTTATTTTTACCTTAAATTTTCGTATTCGGGGATATGATTCATATCAGGAAAGAGAGTAAACTATTTCTGCGAAATTTTATGGATTTCTTATTTAATACCATAATTACATATTTCAATAATTTTTCATTCATTCATATTTACACGACCACATTGAAACCTGCGTTTCCGGCCACCTCCCGTAAGCTCTCACCTCTGTAAGCGGCCGATTTTCTAGGAATGAATTTCCCACGTAACCTATGTAAGTTTAACTTCCACTCTACGGTCACCTCTTCATGAGGTTATTGTTTCATGGGTCTGGTGGTGGCCGCTTAATACAGGTTTCACTCTATTATCATTTTATAAAAATATTTTAATGCAGATTACCTTTTACAATTGTATTATAAAGGCCACTTTACTCGGTACATTTTATTATGCAAACGAATGTATGAATTCTTGCATGAGGAAAATCGTACCGTGTAAAGCGGCAAATTGTATGATTGTCCAATTGACTGAACGGAAAATAGAACCTGCTCTAGTTCCGTTCATTTTCTTGTACTTTGTAAGAAACATTCGTTTGTACAATGAAATGAACCGTGTAAAGCGACCTTAATAGTGACCAGATGCACGAAGGAAATTTTCTCTCTTCTCATGCATATGTTCATTATCTGCTCGCAAACTAATGGAATCTAAAGAAATTCATTCTGTTTGGTGCCATGCAGATCAAATTCCTTATCTCATTCTTTCTCTTTCTCTTTACAGCAGTCTCACAGGCAGTTTTACCCAGGAAACCACGTAGGTTGGTATCTCAGAGGGCTGAGGAGTAGCAGAAAGGGTAAAACGATTTCCGGTCTCCAGTTATAAACCTCTGCATTGGCTAAGCTGCCAAAGATCCACTAGAACAGAGGTACTTTATTTCAAGGTTTTCATATATGCTCACCGGTATAAACAAGGAGAGTAACACGTCTTTGTGATATAACATATTATTACTCGCTTAACAAATTATCTTTAATAATAAGATGACTCTTTAACGCTCCAGTATCAAAATAAAACATTTGAAAAAAAAATGAAACAAATATATTCTTGATGGCCTTCCATCACTTTGAGAGTTAGCAATGGACGATTGCAAAACATTATGGGTGAAGAAACGGTAGGGTGTAAAAACCGATGAAAATATTCCATGACCTAAGAAGTGTGAGAGATTTTTTGCTTTGCCTTGATTGTAAATCACCTCGACTCATGCATCATCAAATCGTTTCATTATATCTCAGATTTTGATGTAGTTTGTCCCAGCTGAAGGAGATTTCAGAACCATGTCTCCTGAACCAAATTAAGCTTATCCTGAATTTCAGCATTTGCTCTATCAATTCTTTAGCTACTAATATACATATTTTTATGAATAATTACCTTTTAATAACTATCATATTTTATTTGAAGCATTCCATAGTGTCTGAAATTTAATTTTGGTCTGTTCAAATTCTATTTCACTTTTTGGGGAAAGAACCTGTTATCAACTTCTCTATCAGAGTATACCAAAGATTGTTCACTTATGACAGCCATGGCGTTTGGATTTGTACCATGAGGAACAATTTACACAAATCCTTGGCCCTCAGTGCCTGGAACATTCTTGAGGAAAAATGAGTTTGGCAGATTATAAGATTCTAAAGATTAAATCCTGTACTTCAACGAACTAGACATTGTTAGAATCATCGGATTTGCTGATATATATCGTGTCTGAGTCACGGTTAATAGTGTGGAGAAATATACACTAAGATGAATGTTGATTTGAAGCATGAACAATAAAATAGTCAATTTTACTAATGACATTGTCCAAGATTGCTCCTTCGTTGATATATATGTATACCGTCTCCGTTTTTTTACCAGGTCTTCCATCCATTTTTTACTAAGCAGCTTAAAGAAAATCAAGCCTAATTTCACCGTGTTTAAACTCGACGTGCCAAACCTCTGCTACTCACGCTTGCGAATTGGACAAAATTTTTGACAAAAGACTTGACCGCGGGAATCCGGGTTAATTTTAGTACTGCCAATAGGATTGGAAATTAAAAAAAAAACGGACTACCAGGAACTAGAGGGATTTGCCCATCATCGCCAGCACACTCCCCGATTGCAGGAAGTGGCAACCGTTAGGATGCACGTGCATGGCGGGGGGGGGAGGAAAGGGGGTGAAAAAAATGCCGGTTTTTCGCGCGGCCCGAATCGTGTGGTGGGCCGTTGGTGCATCATCCCACCAGCAGCAGCAACAGGCCCCGCGTGTGCGCGCGAATGACCGAAATAGCTAAAGCCCGCTTTCGGAGGAGGAGGAGGCCTTCCCGTCCGCCTGGTTCCAATCTCCTCTCGTGAACCTCACCCCGTTAACCGCATCGTCCTCAAACTTCGAGCCAACCGTTCGAAGCGTCGCAGCGTTAAAACTCTTCACGCGTCACTGTATCCTCTGCTTTTAGACACATGTACGAGCATTTGCGCTCCTGTAACACCTTTTACTGTACGCTAACTACTATATACAACCGCTATCAAAGTAAAACCAAAGGTTATTTGCTTATAGCAACCACGGCACGGTCACGGTGAACAGTGTTTGGGAAATATACCCTGAGATGAATGTTGGAGATGTCTTATTTGAAGTATGAACAAAAAAATAAAGTCAACTTTACTGAAAGGCATTGATCTAAGATTGTTGCTTCTTTGATATAAATGTATACCTTGGTGGTATATGCAGCAGCAGTAGAGAGAAACTTGTATGAATTTTCTAAAACGTTGATAACGTTCAATGCCGCGCGGATGCATCGTGAAAATAGGCTTTGGGGCACTTAGCGTGATTAGCACGATGCCATACGAAATGTAGGTCCATTCTAACGCTATCAGGCTTCGGTTTTCTGTAGAAATGCGAGTATTTGGAACAAAATTTACGCTCTGGGAGTTTTTTTCTTCCTTAGGCAAAGTATCATTTTTGTGATATCTAAGATTATATGATTCTCAACTTGAAAAGCTCTCTGTAAATAGATCCTTCCTTAGATCTTTCTCCTGATCAAGCCTCATATCATAATTGAGTGCATGTAGAAAATCAGAATTTCAAGTCCAGTTTCCTGAGAAATTATTTCGACTTTCAAAAGTATATTCAGTAACAATGTTACACTAATATAATATATTTATCATAAATACATTTTCGAATTTAAAAACTTCTATTTTTGGTCTTTTTTTAATGACACCTCACTGAATGAATAGCGATTATCGATGTAGAAGGGACTGTCATACGTTTCCGAGGTACTCACGTGTAGAAAAATCGGTTACATCGCCCATAATTTTGTGACTAGGCCCTCGCAAATATTGTGAGTCTCTGAGATTGGGATTTGAGTCCTGAGTCTTTCAAGTTCCTGGCCACAGCCCTTGAAGTCGCCGTGAAGTTGCGTTCACTTCATTACTGGATTCTGCATCCGTCCCGGGCTCCACCCGAGAGCCATTTCCTCTCAGCCATTCCCTTGCTCCCAACTTCTCCTCGCATCCTAAAGACCCGACGCTTTATAACCCTTATCCCTCCCCTCTTCTCTATTCCAAAATCTTAGAAATCGCCCGGAAATGTTTAGCCCTCAGAGCGTCATCAAGATATCCTCCCTCTCCTCCACCTTCAGCAGAAACAAGTCAAGGAAACATTTCCTACCCTCAAAGGAGAGGAGGGAAGTAGACCAAAGTTTCCAACCGCTAACGCACCCCTATTCCACTCGAAACCCTTGCATTAACCCCGGACCCAAATTTTCGTCACTGCGCAGTGCTGAGCTGCCCTGTTGACTTCCCTCCCTCCATCCTTCCCCCCTCCCCTACCTCCGCCGAGGTACGACTAAGTATGGCTTCCCGGCGCAATAAAGTAATCTCCTAGCAGGGCAAAAGCGAGTTTGGTGCTCTTCCGCGCACCCTTATAGAAAAAAAAAAGGGTCGGGTCACTCGGACCCTCGTGCCGTGCCGGCCCTGGCACTGCAAGGTGCGCGCGTGCCACGGCCGGTCTAGGGAACCGGTGGACCGCGATCCCGAATAGAGCCGACCCAAAAAAATCCTACAATCGACCCACCCCATTATTGGTGCTATCAAGTGCAGTACGCAGTTTATTACGCGTGCCTATGCGTGTGGCAGAAGCACAAGAATGAGATTTCTGGATCAACATTGCGGGCCACTCGTTACGATGGTCGGTCGGTGATTCGGGGGGCATTGAGGGGGGGCAATTGGGGAGAGACGGCTGAGGTCACTTGCGCCTTTCAGGATACTCAGGTAGTCGTAGTGTACTACACAATGGATGATTAGACCAGTTATCCAAACGCGTGGTAATAAGCGTCCTTTTTTTGTAAATTATTCATGCTTGTATGCATTGATAGGTATGACCATTGTATTTCCGTGATTATTTTGGCATTGCCTCTGGGTTCACCACAATAACTGTTTGCCAGGAGGGGTCAACTCCTGTTGCCTATTTGCGCCTTTTCGAGGATTTCATTTTAATTATTCTCTGCCCTGCGATGAAAGTCCAGCAGTAACAGTAGAAGGATTTATTATTGAGATACGACCGACAACTGAGGCTATCCGCCCCAATGAACTTCGTTCTGCCCACACTGAATTTCGGCGCTAGCAATAATCACCAAATCTTTCTTTGATTGCAAACGAATACGTATACACAAATTGTTTCAACGAAGTTTCTCTTTCTTAGAGAGTTTTTCGCCCCTTAGATTGCAAGACTATCACGTGGAAATACAACCATCGTAGCGGAGTTTTGATTTCAGAAATTATCATCACGCGTAAGAAAACTGCTGCAAATATTATCGTGTGGATTTAATGTGAACTCCTCTAACACACACAAAATGTAATTGAAATTGACACTTTTAAAATGGGAACTGCGTTAATCGAATAAGACATCGTTTGAGCAATGTATGGCAATCATTTCTGACAGACTGAATTCAAATTCAAAAGCGCAAGAACACACTTCAGTGATTTAGTATTCAAATTAATGATAAAGGTCATCATGAAAACTAGCCAACAAAAATTTGAATTCCTATTAAATACTTTGAGAGGATGTAAATATTTTTTTACAAATGGCTAGCTAAATTTGATGCGTAATAAGAAATCTGCTTTATTATACAGACAATTTCAACGACCCAGTGGAAATTGAAAGGTATGCATACATAGTTCTTTATGCATACATAGTTCTGGAAGCCCTACAAAATGCATCCATGAATCAAAAGCATACATAAGTCAGAAAATATTCCATTGACGAGACCTGCAATTGTTGATAATGCCGAGGTATCTCACACTCGTTCCTATACTTTTCAATTATACGTTATGAGAATATTGTATATGTTGTAAGAATTTACTTATTTTATTTATGTTTTTATGCACATGGAGTCTGAATCCCTTTGCCTAAAAACTTATCGAATAAGAATATGGATTTTCTCAGTTCAGTTAATCTCTATGTAAAACAATGCTTGTTCTTTTTGTATAAATTAATTCCATTTTGACCATTGGCAGCATACACCACGTGGTTGTAGATTGACAATTTTAGTACCAGCAATCCTGGTGTGTGAATTTCAGTCATTTACTGGTTGGCAACAGGAAAAATTTGAAAATGGAGATTTAGTGAGACGATTAAGCGCGAGCCGATATTCAACTAATCTGACCGGCCACTGCCCGCTCACGAGATATGTTGTTCTTCAGCAAAACTTTGCGTCAGGATGGTTTCCAGCCTCATTCAGACGCACAATTTTTTTCGTGTCATGCGGCGGAATGAAAAACGCTTCGTTTCTCCATGCAAAAACCCTAATCGATTGATAGATATGACCGTATCCGAATTGAATTTGCATATTTTTCGGGGTTACCGGCATCAATTCACGTCATGGGCCTGCATTTTCAGATACACTATCACTTTTCAATGCCTCCCTTGCTTATTCATGGGAATGATATTATTTTTTTTTGTTTGGCATCGTTTAATCAACCTTCGATTCATACCGTCGGGGGGAGGGAGGGGTCATTAATAACTGCCCGTGCCATTGTGATTAAAATGGTGCGAAATTCCAAGATACAGAATGGCCGTCCCTCGTTTGGAAGTGAGGGGAAGGGTCCTTTGTTTGGGCCTTGGTACTCCCCCGAAATGAAAGAATGACCGCGTGAATGCCCTGATGGAAAATTCCCCGCGTGCGCCCCTCACCCTTCGCAACCGAATCCTAACCGCTCCGAATGCTAGCCGGAGCATGACTCGATAATAATTGCAAAATCTCATTTGGCCAACTGCCTCAGATCGGATTGGTTTGGCCAGATAGAAGCGACACTTCCCTACATTTTTCACCGGGGGAGAGCAAAACCATCGAACTGATCCTCATAACGGCTTTCTTACCGAGGGTTATTCGCATGAGCTTAATATAGGTACGCATTTCGAACGTACAAAATAAATACATTTACCGTTTGGGTAGGTCAAATAACAAAACGGCAGATGCAAAGCAAACATCCGATCCAGAAACTTCGGCCCTGAAGCATTGTGTCACCCAGAATGTATTTTCAAATCACAACGTCGAAACAAATTTTCTCCTTATAAAAGTATAATTCTTTTAACTAACCCTTGCCATGTCTTATGCTCCTTTCAAAGAGTGAACCCGATAGCCCGGTTTAGAATTTTGGCGAAACTATAGGAGTTAGTGTCACCCCCATTCTTGACTATGAACACAATGGTTGGAACTATTAACTAGTAAGTGCTTTCACTGCCATTGAAAACCGTAAAACTGAGCTTCTTTATGGCTTTCTTGCCGAGGATTATTCTCATGAACTGAATATAGATACGTAAGTTGACTTCAGCAATTTCAAGACCGTTTTGAGATTGGCCGGAATGAAGGAATAAATATCTCGGCGGTGCCAGAGCTTTTGTGAGTAAAAAATATTTGAATATTGCGTTTATACATTTTGAACGAATAAAATATAAACATTTATCGTTTGTGTTGGCCAAATGACATGAAGGCGGGTGCAATGAAAACATCCAATCCAGGGACTTAAGCCTTGAGGCGTTGTATTATTTCATCCTGGGACCATTTCTTCGTGTATAGAGATGTCCAGTCCCATTGTTCACAATGGCAGCAAAATATTCAAACTCATTTTTTGTTCCAGCCATTGGGTATAATTTTCTTATTCTGTAACTATTATAACAATAATAACTAATTTGTTGAATGAAAGAATTGATATTCTAAGGATACTTGTCTGATAATCCCCTTGTATCTTTCAAATACGGCTAATAATAATACACTTAAAATAAATGCAAATAACCGCTTGTTTAGGGGTAGTAAACATTTTTTTGCACATTTCCTGCCCTTTCTGGGAAGATTAGAGAGTAAGCAAAGGTTTTGCGTGCTTCCAAAAATCGCCCATCGACCAAGCCTACTTCAAGTGCTGTGCTCCATCCATTTTGGGACCGCATTCGATGCTAAGGGAAAACCAGTTTCGACTCCGGATTTCTTATGTCCCTCCTCCGTTCCCCAAATAATATTTCTCCATTCAAACTGCTTACCTATCCCTGATGGCAAAAATTTTCCTCGGCAGTCGTTCGTCTTACTAAAATAAACTAGTACCAGGCTGACGAAAATCGCTCGCTGAGAGCAAGCTGAATCGGCCGTCCGTGGTCTCAACCAGCAAGACTTGCGTCACCCGCCCGTAATTAGAGGTCCTCCAGAATCTGCGATACAATCTAGTACAAGACCCGCCATGCGATAATATCTCTTCTTTTTCACCTCGCAATTTGTAATCCCATCACGATGGCGACCGCCGACGGCGTCGACTGAGCCTCGCGAAAAAGTGGGCCACCAATATATAAGTGGACATACCCAAGTGTATATTTTCGCCCAATATGATTTGATGCAGCGGTGCAGTGGTTTTGGCGATGGCTTCATGACGATTCATTATATTTAACATCCCCTGAGAACTATGGTCTCTGATTTGAGAGATCAGGTATACCTACCTCGTCTTGAAAACTGCGAACTTGGGAAGAACCAGGTACACAAGCGAATGATTCCGCTGACCCTATACTGCTACGTAAGTATGGAGTGATAAAAAAATACCCTACTTAAATTGGGGCTAATGCGACACGCAGCTAATTAAATTGATGCTCCTAGACCAAATTTAGTTCGTATTACAGTCATCTAATTAATTTCATTCATTAACTGTCGCCAGCACGTCCTCGTCTCTCATCACTTGTTCCACCCTCCGACCTTTTCTCACCCACCAAAATCCTTTCCTCCCTTGCGATGTCAAGTACTTCTTTTGTCTCTCACAAGAATGGGAGTGCCCATGAAGTTCCTTAGTCCACGTCCCAAACAATCTATACATGTCTATCCATTGTGCCATTCGTCTTACTCCAGCCATGCTATAGCTGGGTTTTCGTACAATAGATGGGATGTGGTTTCCTCGTCCTATGAGCACAAATCGGGGAACCTTCACTTTTTATGGCGTGAAGGTGCCTCTTCACTCGGCAGTGGCCAGTTTAAAAGCCTCTCCACTGTTCTCAATTTTCTTACACCTAATGGTAGGAGCTCTTACAGATACAGATTTTAAATTCATCAACGACCTTCTGTCTCTCACAAAAAATTAGCTAATTTTTTATTAGGTATTTGTTTTATTCACCCAATAGGTTAATTCTTGCGATCAAGAACTTCTGGGGGGGACGCTCGCTAACCTCAGTGGAATTTTTCCACCAATTGTTGTTTCTTGTAAAATGGTTCCACTTCTATTGTAAAGAGAGTTGGCAGATTTGAAATAATATTACTGAAAGCAGTTACCCACTAAGTGCAAGAATCGTTTCATGACTGCCAGAGCTTAGGAAGTGTGTTTTATTTTATTGTTTCAATCGTTTATTCTTGTCAATCCTTTCATATTAACTACGTATCATAAATGATAACTATGAAAAACCTTCCACCACACATAACACGTCTAAGTTGCTTGTAGAGTGCAGGTCATTGAATTTAGCGATTCGCATTAATTCTCTCGAAGTTGTCCCGACGTATCCATTAAAGTTTTGTTTAATATCAAAAACGAGATTCTTAGCAAAAAACGGATAATGCGAGAACTCGCAGAACCAGACTCAGGTATATGCGGGTGAGCATGCAAAGGGTCATTTACTAACATGCTCCAAAAGTTCCTTAACGAGAGCAGAATTAGTTTCCTGAATATATATAAGATTTTATCGGTAAATTGAAGGCATTTATCATGCTATTAGCCGCATCAAAAACATCTGTCTCATGTATGTGAAATAATATTTGTATTATTAATTAGAGCATGCAGAGTTTATTTTTCAAAAGAATCGAATGAAAGGAATTTTAACGAATCCTCCTCCCGAGTCATTAGAGAACGGCAGAGCATAAAAATGACTTATGTAGTCATTACAGTTTCTCAATCATGTTGACCAATTTCACGGGAATTAGGTAGTCAGCACAGTTTTTAAGCCACCCACGTCGGCTCTGCCTTCGAAATGAGGTATAAGTTTCTTTAAATAGTTAATTGTTTTTTTACTGTAGTTCAGAAAAATTTCGTTTGACGTAGTCAAAAATTTACTTATTTCATAGCAATCTCAACTCATGGTTTCGTGAAATGTGTAGACCATCTCTTCTTTGCAATATTTCCACCAACATCCTGGAGAAATATTCCTTGTTTTGGTTAATTTCAAACTAGATTGTGCAAGAAATTTTTCTTTATATTTTTATTCTGGTTGAAGTTTTGCTCTATCATTTAAAAAAATTGGATCGAGCTGATTACTGAAAAGTCGCAGGTTTTACTCACCTACTGTAGCAAAGCGTTATGATGATAGATTTTTAAAAAGCATTTTACCGATTAAAGTAGGTTTTGTTGAATGTTAGAGAATTTTCTCCCAGTTTTCTACACTTTCAGGGGCCTACCTTGCTTTAGTATATCTTTTTTCGTCTCAGCATACGATCTACCCTTCTTCATCCTGTCCACTTAATCTATTCTCTTTCTTCCTCTTCCCTGCTTGCACAACATCTTTCCCTCTTATCACATTCTTGAGCAACCCCTCCCCCCTTATTACATCTTCCAGCCACCTACTCTGCCGATCTCGAATTTCATTCAGAAGTTTCCTTCCTTGTCCGCCATCTCAAGCACTTCCTCGTTAGTCTTCCTATCCATCCACCTCACATTCTCTATCCTTCTCCACACCCACATCTCAATTTCCTGCAGCCCATTTTCATCCTCCTTTCTGAGAGTCCACGTTTCAGGATGATAGAATGACAGTTGTAAATCAAACGATAGGAATCGGTGCATCTACTTGTAATATTCATGTGTTCTTTTTCTAATTACCTATCCCTCTTTAAAGTAGTTTGAGCGAAATATCATTTTATCTAGAAATGAATGAATTTGGTCTCATTTTAAAGAAAAATATATCACTCTTCTAATGACACTAAAAAGTCAACCCCTTACCACATTACTTTCGGAGATATAGGCCAAAAAATACCAGCCCTTTGACATGGGAAATGGTACGTGTATGCACTCTAGGGAGACATTGTTTACAAAATGAGGAATTTCTAACACTTAGATGTCGTAAAAAAACTAACAGCGTGTAGTTTGTATGTCGCCTCGACTATTTTTGAAAATTAATCATATTGTCACCGCAATCGTTTCTTGGGTATCACAAAAAAACCTTTCGTTTTGAAGGAGTTTCAAACGCACCACGCACAAAAATGAGTAAATTTAAAGACTTATTTAGATATTCTCATTTAATTACTTACCATTTCTGTCACATAAAACTATATTATTGCACCATTAATAATGCAATATTTTATTGACGTGCCCTATAGCTGGTGAAATTAAAACATGCAATTCGACTATGGTCTCTATTATGACTAGGTATCTATCTCGCTCGGACTACCTTAACTGCACGACTGGGTTCAAGATGAATTTTTCAGCACAAAAGCACACATCTTAGTGACTTTTCACAAACTCACTCCTCATACTATTTTGCGCTATTCTTTTAAAGGCCTCGAGGAGGTGCACTCCGATCGCAACCGCGCCAGTCACGAACGCGAACGCAAAAATTATCCATGAAAAGGCGGTGTCATAAAAATAGATAAAAATTTCGCGACCGCCATGAGCCAATTGCATTGCCGTCAAACCCGTCGTCGCCGTCTGAAACTCTCCTATATCTAATCTCTCCGACGCTTTTCGGGCGAAAACCTCGATAGGTGCAATTTATCAGAAAAAATTTACCTTTGCTACATAGTTCGATACTTTGTTTGGAGGCGGGGGTGGGGCGATGCGCTCGTCGCTCGATTGCATTCGCTCGCTGCCCAGGTTCTCCCCGAATGGATTTTGCGTGCGCGTGTCAGTGTGTATGTGTGTGTGTGTGCATAGGGATAGCGGTGGGGGGGGGACGGAGGGGGTGGTCCTCTTTTTGCAGCCATGATGGTTCGCCGGGTGTCGAAGGGGGGGAAGGTGAGCGGGGGGAGTAGGAGGGAGTTTGGAGAGGCGGTGTCGCGCGGGAACCGTAGTTGGATTTGCTGTGTTGGCCGGGCTTCTCTCCCCCTTCTCCCTCCCCCCCCCCTCCTTCTTCCTCCATCCCTTTCGTCTTTCCCCTCCACCCAACCTTTCCCACCCCTTCCTCCCTCCCCTCCCCCTCGTCAAAATGTGTCCCATTGCCCAACGCCGTTCACTCCACCTGATTTTATTTTTTTCGTTCAGCGTCCGCCAAGTCTAGTCCGTGAAGGATAACCTGTCATGCAGTTCAATCCGCTATTTTTTTTCCTCCACAGTGCGCCGCGAATTGACGGCGGACGTGCTGTTGTGCTAGTTCGCTTATTAGGTACCCAAAATAGAGTTAAGACGAATTTTCGTCTAAAGTATGTGACCTGCGTCAAAAAAAACACCCTCCACTTACCTTTCCCTCGAGGATTTGGTGAGGTCCGAAGGCGTGTTTACACCGATGCGTGTATCCGCGGAAGTACGTGGCCCGACAGTTGCGTGAGAAAATGCTCCGAATTAGGGCAGGGCCTATTTTATGGCCACACGTCAACGCATATGCGTATTTTTACTTGGCTACACGATGCATTTGATGGTGAATGAGTCCATGCATCTTATGGCGCGGGTTAATGCCTTCTGTGTATGCGGTTCAAGACATAAATCTATTTATTTTTTTGGTGAAGGTCTCGAAAAATGTCCAGTTATCAATGATCTTCCATTTTCTCGATCCCCGCAAGCACCTATCGGTTCTGAGAAATCATCGAATAGACTCGCTTTTCACTCGCTCCAATTGTGAAGGTTATATCACACCGACTGTCGCAAGGTCTTAATCTGGTGACAGAATTTAAGGTGGAGTCCCTGAAGTCTTGCTTAAATAATAATGTGTTCCCTATTTCCCTGCACCGTTCAATTTTTTTTTTAATTTCTTACACATCCTTGCATTGTTCCACCATACACATTCTCTTAAAACTCAGATTCTTAACATGCCTCACACTGAGAGAGCCTACCACGAAATCTATACATGACTCCATCTTTCCTCACACTTCCTTTCACGCCACTTGTTTCTATATACATGCACCTATATAGTTCGACGTTCGATTCCAACTCATTATCTCAGCATGGCTAAACCAGAAAAGTAAAGAAAACATCGGAGAATGGCATACCTACCGGTTAAGTTGGACGCTTATCGCAGGAAGTTACATCGAAATTAGGATAACTACTCCAGTGCGTCGTGCTTCGTACGCCACTTGGGACTAAGTTAGCCTCGTCGAAGAATGGAGTTTTCTTGGGGAGGATATTTTTCATTTCTGTCCGTGGACACACGGTCGTCAAGAGTGAAGTCTTATCGTTTTAGTGCGGAGAGATTCCTTCTTTAAAAAACATAACGATCGTGAAAGCAGCGTCATTTCGCTGACATGCGCTCATCCATCGTGTCTCTTCATCCGCCGCCTAGAGCCGCGTCGACGCCGTAATTAATCCAAGAGGGCACATTAAATATACTCTCTATCTACTTGCGGCATCTTCACTTGAGATGGAAATTAAACGCGCCTTTTCTCTCCCCTCAGCCACGAATTCTTCATGTGAGCATTTCAAACCATTGTTCCTATCATGAGGCGGGTGCAAAACTTATGCCTTTCATATTTGTGTAATAGTAGGGATTATAACTAGGATTTCGTCCAATTCTCGATAACAACTTTGAGTTTTATGTTTACCCTGCCAAAAAATTCTGTATAGTTTCCTTATAAATACTTCCCCAGAATTTCTGAAAAAGTTCTGTAGATATTCCTTGAAGTATTGAAACGTCATTTTACGGAATTCCCTACGACGTTCTGCAGAATACCTTGGGATGTTCTGCAGAATACCGTTGGAGGTTCTGCGGATTTCCCTAGGACGTTCTGCAGAATTCCCTACGACGTTCGACATAAGTCCTTTGACGCTCTGTAGAACTCCTATCAAGCTCAAGGAAACCTCACATATATCCGTAGAGTTGCTCAAGTTCTACAGAACAGCTATTAAGGAGTTATTTTGCTCTGCAGAAAATAACTCTACAGAACATGTGTTTATAAAAGGAACTTAGAAAAGGAACTAGTTCTAGTTCTGAAGAAAAAGAGCCAATTTCTGTAGAATTCCTTATGTTCTACAGAACAGCTTCTAAGAAATTTTCTAGCAGGGTAGCCATTCATAATTCAACTAATTTTTGCTAATCACCATTATTTTCAAATTAAAAGTGCTGGACATGTCTGTATGTCGTTACGGTGGTACTCACAAACTCATGAAATAAGAAATTTGTTGTCTGTCGCTGTTAGTGCATTTAAAACTAGCATTATACCTAGCTCAATTTGAACGATGAAGAAAGTTAACCTACCGGACCTATTAATCAAAAGAAGTATATCAACTTTGTGTTAAAATGACTGATTTCATATAAAACATGGGCATCTTCGTTTCACTGAAGCTAAAGATGCAAGTGCAATTGTGAATTGCTGTATAACTCAACGTTAGAGGATTCCCAACCAGAACTGTTTAATATTTTTGATCTAAATGTAATAAATTGTTTGTCTGTGTTTTTATGAAAGTGTCCCATACTGCGACCGTCTATAAATCGACGGCTGGATAATATCAAATTATACACATCGAATCTTCTCCCGTTAAACTATCGCCAGCTAACGTGTAGGTCGCTGGTTCGACTCGGTCGTAGGCCTTTGAAAACCATTTCATTAGGAAGAGTTCTGGAGTGGACTTGGACGTTGAAATAATGTCATAATCAAAATTCATCAACCAGAAGGTAGATTTGCTGCAGCCTTTCACTCCACTTTCCCATCAGTTAACCATTTCATTCCAGCATAAGAGCTCAATTTGATGTCCTTTGTAATTTGCGCGATTCATTCAATCCATGGTCATTCTCAGCATTTACTCCCATTTGTTTCACCTTTCAGTACAGTTTCAAGGGACTGTTGAGTCGTTTCTCTTCAAATCTTCGTTGTATTTCTTCTTCTATGGTTCATCATTGATATTATAATTCATTTCAAGCATATTAATTCTATAATTATCGTAATCTAGGCATGGATATTGGTGCAAGAAGAGGAAAGAAGAAGCAAGGACGCGCTTGAAACGTGAGGTACGAGGCGAGTGCTGAACGGCTTAAGGCAGAGTCATCACCTTGTTATTAGCACCTGCTAAAATTCCATTTAACTTCTTAAGATAGTTAACGTTCCACTTAAGCATCTATTAGGAGGGCGTGAAGGATAATTATGAAGAAGATCAAAGGAGCGAGCCTAGGCACTAGCTAAGTATAGCGAAGATTGGATGATGTAGTATGGTCATGGAAAGTTTAAATGCCCTTCATGATGATAGGAATACATTTACAATGTTGAACAACTTAAAGGAACAATGTATTGTTGAAGTTTACTCAGTCCCAAGATGTAGTGCAAAGGTCGACTAAAAATTGATACAAACATCGCAAATCAGCGATCGAAAGAGTGAATAAAAATCTCCTTGCTCAGTTCCAACTAGTTTCATCGTCTTATCACAAGCATTTGTTCTAAATATTCAATTGTATATGATGAAATCCTTACAATACAATCATTCAAAAATTAATTTTAATTATATTAGAGCAATTTGTCTTTGATACTGAAATGAAAACAATCTATTCCATGATAATTTTGCTTACGTAACCTGAGGGTAGGGATTATCTTTGGATCTTTTTCATTCCTATCTCATGTAGACATAAAATCCTGCGGGCGTCGGCAGTGTCAACCGATATAAAAGCCTGGAGCAGACATCATTTGAGCAAAATTTGGGCTTGAGTTTCAACTCCCATGCTAGTTGCTCTACGGCGAGACGTTGCCACACTTTCCCAGCTTTGTTGCGAACCGAAGGGGAATGCGGGCGAGCCGTCTCAAGGTCCGCTCCCAACTATTTTCTCCCACCGAATGTGAGAATGGGCGAGATCCTCTTAGGAGCAATCACTTGCGAAAGTGGTTTTGGTGAAAAAATGTTTCTTCAAGAATTAAAGTCGGCATTGAATCTACCATTAACTCGGCTTGAAAAGGCCGTCATTTTGTTTCAATTACACGCTTAATTCTCGCCTCTCATTGAACCGGCGTTTCTACTTTTGTACTCAATGCTCTGTAATGTCTGTATGTTTTTCTGAGGCTTCACGTTTAAGGATGATTTAGGGTCTTAAGTTTCAGTAAAGGGCAAAAGCTAAATAAATTATTTCCGTTTTGGAAATTCGCGTAAACTTCGGAGCAAATCGAGGACCAACGGCCTAATTTCAGACCTTGTTCCTGACAACTGTGTTCACCATGATTCCTAGTTTTGATTTACTTACGCATACATTAGCCATGTACCCTAATGGATCACAAAAACAACACCTTGCCGGGGATTTTTAGGACACCAGTAATTTTGTGGATAGTATTTTTCTATTTTTTGGGCATGTAATTATTTTATCTTTCAATTCATGAGCCTTTCGTGCCACTCCTTAGGCCACAGTTTAATCAGGTACCATTTCGTGTCTGTCCTTAGATCATGTTTAAAAGGAGTTTAACGATGTATTTTCCTCCGGTTGTATCAGGACAAGGCGAAAGCTAAAGAAATAATTTTCTACTTTATTAAGAACCCTAAGCTCGAATGTAAAAAGTGCGTCTTAAACCTGCCAATCGTGAAGTCCATTATCCTTATATCATATGAAAATAATCTGCCTCAGACAAGAAGCAAAATGAACCTCGGGGTCAGGAGTAGGCTCAAATGACCCCAGTACCTTTCTAGAACTCTTACTTTCACTTCCTGTCCCATTATTTGATGGGCCTCAAACCTATTTCATCTAGTAACTTGCCTCCATTTCACCTTTCCTGATAACAGTTGTTTGGGAGTTCTTCAAAGTCTAAAAAATTATTTTATCAACTTATACTCTGATCTCAAGGACTTCTTGGGCATACATGTAGTGACCTAACTTATTTATTTGATAATCTCAATTCCTATGCAAAAGATCAAAGCATAATTCTCTGCGATTGAGCTAATGACAAAGATGACGATTATGGTCACCGTCGTGGATAATGAAAATGTATCTTGATACCCCAGGTGCGGTGGTTCACATGCTCTAAGCAATGAATAAGACAAAGAGTGATTGTAACTAAATTATGTATGAATGAATAAGGATGATATCCGGCTTCTTTTTCGGGAATATCCCTACATGGAGAGGAGGAGTTCAAACACGCAGTACTGCATGTGAATTACACTGAAATTACATTCCAAGTATCCTGCGAGTAAAGATGACAAAATTGTCCAATTTTGGCTTGATTATTAGACAATTAAAGTGTCATTCGCATTGGTGCGTGTCTGTTGCCCCATAAACTCAAATGGACCGAATCAATGTCTATTGTTATGACAAGCATAGTCAATTACAAGAAAGAGAGATTCCACTGAAATTTTTTCGATGGTAAACGTGCAAACCGAATTTCTTTTTTGAAGGACAAGGAAATGATTGCAGCACATCTGATATAAAAAATAGACTGAGACCCGCTATAGACTAAGGGATTACATGTTAGCGTAAGAATAGTTGGACATTTCAGATCAAGTGTATTCCAGAATGACACCGAGGATAATATTCCAATACCGGAGGTTAACTCGGGGACTGATATTAGTGGATAAATATGAGATATACCCTGCCGAACTTATTTGAACAAAAAATCCGCAGTGAGCGAGACAATAACACATTCCAATAACACTTAGAGTGATAACGACGGAACACTACGACGCCATAAATCTCCTAAATAATTGCAGGCAGCGTAATGTTGCGTTCCTTTTGATATTACCAAATAATTGGCATATATTACGTATGCAGCATATAAAAATGTTTACTCCATTCGAGGAATCATTCCACTGTGATGAAGCTATAAACTAAAAGTTACCTTACCAAAAAGACAGCCTAATTTTCATTTTCCTATGTTTTACGGCCAAATTTTCTAAACTTTCTACAAATTTGTGAAAAATAGCCAGCGCTACTGCGGTAAAAAATATAAAATGGTCAGAACTCAAAGTGTGAAAACCTCACTCCGTTTCGTCCATTTCCTCTTCCAATTTCTATTCCCTATTTTTTCCGTTGTCACTGCTGAGCTCCTGTGATTCCCAAACCCCTGCGGTGGCTCGCATAAAAATACGCAGAAGTAGAACTCAACCGCTACTTTTATTCCAAAACCACGTGTGTATTGATGTATCGCTGAGAGACCGCTCAGAAGAGTTTTACTTTGTGAACCGAAACGTACCCCTCAGTGGAGAGCGGTGGAATTGGGCCAATTAGCGATCTCGACAAGAGGAGGAGGAGGCGTAGAAAAAACAAAGGAAAATTTTGGAAAAAAAATCGGAGTTATCGCACGAAATCACGTGTGAGAGCACGGTCGCACCTCGGTCGACAGGTGACGACGGATTGGAGACACCAGCGAGCACGCGAACTCTCGCCTATTTTCCGTTAGAGCGGCCGGCTTGGATACGCGCGTGCCTTATAGGGGACCCCCATGAGCCTACTGCGCAGTCGAACACAACACGAAGCGAGGAGAAAGATTAGGGAAACTTGAGTAGTTAACGGGGGAAAGATAAGCGTCACGAAATTATAGGGTGGGTGTTAGTGCGTGTGGGGGGTTAGTAACCGCTGGACTCGGAGAGACTCGTGTGGTCCGCCTAGCATAGAAAATGGCTTAGAAACAGCACATGGAAGAAATTGGCCCATGGCTAAGCGCCGCATGGTGGTTCAGGCGGCAGAGACCCATCAGGGAATCCGTATCTGCTCGCTTGATGCACCTCTAACGTTATCTCTTTAGATTGATGGATCCGAAGCGAGGTCTTTTTTAAATGTTAACTTCCTCTTTCTTTTGATTGTTCGTTAGAGCTGTTTGGGAGGTGGTGGAGTGAAGTCGGTCGGGCGGGGGAGGAGGACGGGGGGAGTTGGGAGGTTTAATTTACTTAACATCTATGGTTGTCACAGGCTATCGCCCACAACTAACGCTACCGTTTGCACGCCACCTCCGCCGGCGATGCCCGTTGCCGTATTCAGTTCTAATCGCCGTTTCGCCAATTGTGTAGAGGGCCGGAGAGGTGCCAGGAAATCCATGGAACCAAGCCTTGCGTGTACTATCTGCCCCACCCACTGACCCATTCTCATTTTTTATTAAGCCAAATTGTGCCTAAAGGTCAGTCGTATAGCCACTATCAGCTGTAGAGTCACTATCAGCTGCTGTTTCTAAGCCTGATGTTCTCATATCAGTATTATTTCATCGTTCTGCAAGGCTTTCATTAAAATACTATATTTTTTTAGTCAAACGCTTTCAAAGCAGTGACACTTTGTGGGTACCAGAAGCTGAGTAATTAAGATTAGATGCGAATGAAATGTATTGTGTTCGAAGAATGATGACAGATAGAATCATCACTGATGAAACCCTACGAAAGGAAGGCAGGAAAGAGGAATGGAAACTCATACAAAGTTAAATAAAAATCATGTCAAACACTTCCTCCACTACCACAGCCTGAAGAAAGAACACGGTAGGAAAAGTTTTACTCAGAATTATCAACAGAAGGAGACCAATAATGGAACACAAGGAACGTATCACGGGCGAGTTTGTTATAACTTACGTAGGAATGCAATGGTTAGTCAAGTCAGTATCAAAACTTGGTGATTTTCACTTTAGATTTGTCAACCGGTTTTATTGCAAAGATCTTCCACCTGATGATATAGCTTTTGTTATTAAATCGGTTGACGACAAATAAATCTGTTCTAAACTTCGCATTGTTATTTTAATGATTCAGTCATCATAAATTTTCGCTAGTTTAGACTGAGAATATTGAACTCAACGGTTAGCCACTAGTAGAGTGTATCTGAGAGGTGCCGTTCAATAATCCTTGGATTGATGGTAGTTGATGATATTCACATTTAGTTTAGTTTTTATACCCTAAGGAATCCGTTTACTAGCTGTTTCATCTCTATTTCAGAACTTTTAATATCTCACCTATTCACATGGTGATCGACTCGAAGGTTGTTTTACGTAAAAGCTGAGGTTACAACTCACCTTATGTTCATCTAAAAGGCTTGTGAAATTTACATATTTTCTGGATGGAATCTCTCTCCAGGGCTCCCTTTTGTATATACTCCAGGAATTTCTGTAATATCCATGCTATACATGATATCCATGCATTTTATATCCATCCGTCCAGAAGTGTTGAAAGTTTGGGAAGAATTCGGAGAGACTTCTGTCAGATTTGGACCCGGCACACTCTTATCCATTTTCAACATTTATGCATTTATGCTTATCCATTTTCAACATTATGTTGGTCATTTTGGGAGGCGACCAACAACTGAGGCCATTTACACTATTGAGGTCAGGTAAGTAGATCAGTAAGGGAAGGTTCATCGGGGAATAGAGGAATGGTGGAGAGAAACCCGGCATCGGCTAGTCTACTCTTAACAAAAGAAGCAAAGGGGGGCACGATTTAACGTCTCATTCGACAGACGGAGTGCTAAACTTGAAGTTACCTCCACAAGACACTCAAGTAGGGATCGGGTTTCCTCTGAAAAATATTCACCTCGGCCGGGATTTGAATCCAGGCCAACGGTAAGGTAGGCCAGTACTCTTGCTACCACACCAATCCGATCCCCTTTATGCCTAATGGTCTCTCTCGTTGCGTAACAATAATTTTTGAGAATTAATAGAACGTGATAACGGTTCTTGCTCTCCTACAACCACTTCAATACTTAAGGTTGATGCGGTTTTTAAGTCATATTTGCAGATGCTGACGAGGCAGGCCGCGGATAGCTCAGGAAATTTGATTGCGAGGCATTTTTAAAGAACAAGCGTAAATATTATATCGTGAACAAATCAGCATATTTACCGTATTTTTCCGAATATAAGCCGCACCCCGTTTTTTGGGGTCTCAAACGGAAAAAAGTTATTACGCGAATTTAAGCCGCACCCTTTTCAGATAATCCCCTCAGAGTGTAAAATGCAACTAAAAGACGGCACGAGAGGGCCTTTTCTCGTGCCGTAAGTGTTGTGAATTGTTTACAGCCATTCTAATCGCGCCGCGAGCCGCCCTAGACATACAACACTGCTACAAAGTTGTACCTTGCCCCCTCCCATTCGCCTGGGCGAGCCCACTGCAGACCTACTCTGGCACTACACCCGACGTCCGTGGCTCAGGCGAGTTTAGCTGGCATCCGCTAGAATCCCAATGGCTGGTTTGCTCAAATCCGTCATTTTTACGAATTTTTAAGAAAGTTCTCAAATTTAAGCCGCACCTCGATTTTGAGGCCCCAAAATCGGGAAAAAAAGTGCGGTTTATGTTCGGAGAAATACAATAATCATTATTTTGAGGTAATCGTATGTGAATGTGTGTATATGTACTCGTTTTCTATTGGTGATCAACGGTAATATATTCGGTTGGTCAAATATTTGTTTGCATTTTTCGTCCGTGGTGCGAGTAATAAAACTGAGGAATTGAGCTAACTGAAACACAGAGTAATATTTTCAGTTCTCACATAGTTCCAGATTGAAAGGTCGTCTTAAACTTCGGGAGGAAATTCCAGGAACTGGAAGAGAGAGTGGAAAGATATAAAACACCCTTGATAGGCTAAAATGGCAAAACCTTTCCTTAAAAAATAATGTTTCTAAATATTTGGAGTTCTGAATGTTTTGAAACCCTTGGTGGAGCTTAGTACTTTATCGCTAGATCGAGAATTCCAAGAGAAAGGGCGTACTGACCCACTATCAAGGGCAACAGACATTGTTTCATGTCCAAAATCTCGATGAATTCTAGGAAATTCGTGCAATCAAGAATTTTAGGGCCTTCTCGTTTCCAGGAAATAAAGATAACGAAACTAAGCATCCAAGTAAATGTATTGTTTTTCATTCCAGCTCACGAAATTATTTATTGTTTTTTTTATTAAAAAGCCATTTCTTAATGTGAGTGAATTCCCGATGGATATTTTTAGCACTTTTAAATATTCTCTCGGATTAACCGTCCTTGATTAAATTTTTATCAGCCTGAATGTTAATCAGTTGAGTTAAAAACGAAAATAAATATTTCTCGAAATAGGTCTTCGAAATAGTTCTATCTACGTATACCATTATTTCCCAAATTGAGGGAATCGCGTGGGAGAAAATGAGTGGTCGTCTCTGGGAATCGGGGTATAAGAGAGGGATGGCGGAAAAATGTATAGAGAGAATTTAAAAAATACCCACAGCTTTTATTCACATTTCTTCAAATAAAGTAGGAATAGGCTAATGTAATGGAGAAAATCGATGATGAATCGATTAAAGCATTAATCCATGTAAAAATAATAATACCTAATGTAAAGTTTGAAATTCCGAATTACAAATGATAGCAGTCTAAATAAAGTGTAGGGCATAATAATTCCTTGAAATGACAAAAATGAGTTGAACGCCACGTCATTTCTACATGTCCATTCTCGAAAATGAGTTATGGGTTGGTCGCAGAAAATATTGAATTAAGATAATTTAAAGATTCCCAATGTTACTTATTATTCAAATGGCACGAATGGCATCAAGGGATGGCTAATTAAGGTCTAGGAAAGATTCTCAAGCCTCCAGTCCTCGTCCACAATTCATAGCAAAAAAGGTGTACAAGTCACCCATTTGTGACCTAGCTTTGGAGGTTTCTGGTATGAATATGTTACAAAACGGATTACTATTGCCAGTGGGCATATTTACAACCCTTATTGCGAGGAATTACTCCTCATTATGGAAGGTTAATTACCCTCAATGACTAAATATATTTTCACCGAAGGATACAACTGCTAGTAAGTACTAAATCTGTACTCTCGCAACATGTTCCAAGCAATTTGGATATTACAGCTACTAAACGGAAGGTGCGATTTAAAAACAGGCAGCTGGAGGTTAAGTGAAGTTTTGGAGGATTTTGGCATAGGTGTGACATCTGGAATTCCTGCCGTACTGGAGAAAAATGACATCGTAACTGAGAAGCTCACTGCTAAAGGAGTATCGGGTTGAGAGTGTTGGATAACCCTTGCAATCTGTTTCGTTTACGTGCGGATTAAATATAGCCAAAGCAGACTTGGCAGTAGTAGGCTGTCTGTGGAATTACCGACTGGGCTAATATCTTAATGCTAAAAACTAATCTAAATATGGTCATGATTTAGTTAAGACAGGTCAAGTTTTACGTGAAAAATCCATAAATTCCACGCATGTGGAGGTGAAAACTCATGATCTAATTAAGATAAATCATTTCACGCGACCTACTCCAGGTTTAAATCTCTACTCAACTCCTGCAAACAACCTTTAAGAATTCACAGTCATCCGCTTGAAATGGAGTAGTGGAAGGAGACACACAGGAAGCGTTTCATTTATTCAATTGAAAGAAAGAAAGACCCACCCTTCAAACTCAAAACTAACTGAATTACCCGGAGTTGATCGGGATCATACTTTCTTCATAACTCATCATATAAGAGGAGAGCGGTTATTTAGTAGTTGTGAAAACAGACTACGATGTTATTAATTATATTATTTATTTAATAACTCAATGCTTAGCATTCCTTATCAGCTTATATATAATCAGCCTAACTAAGCAAAGTGAATTTTAAATGCATTAAAGACCTAAATCTGGTTATAAAGTGAATATGATATTGTTGATTGCGGAGTAAAATATGCGTTTTTGCAGCTAAAAATACGATTTTCAGATAATAACGAAGTGGAAAAGATAATTAATGGAAAGAATTACAAACTTAATGCTTTCAGACATTTGATTAAAAAATACAACCCTCTATCGTGAGCGGAAGTCATTTTAAAAAGCAAAAAATGAAACCGCTGCACAAAACCCAATAGTTGCGCAGACCACCAAAGGGCCTCTTTTTGGGACATCTTTGGGCCTTTGGGGCCTGGGGCTTTATTTGTAGAATAGAATAACGCTCCCACAAAGTACACTCTAGGTTCAACAAATGATACAATAAAAACTAAAAAGTACAGTCTCCCATAATTTTGTTTATCTGAGGTTTACCTTGGTCGGTGGATAGGCCGGGGCAACAGAAACCCCTCTTCACCCCTCTTCACCTACCTCTATCGTACCCACCACCATTTCATTTCCTTATCAACAACCTTTTTCACCTACCAGTTATTACACAGATAGATTCTTTGATGATTACACAATTGTACAAATATGACCAACAGATATAATAATAATGATTGTATATATAATTATAATAATAATAAAAATAACAGTTGTACAAAAATTAACCCCAGATGATATTCATTCAGAGGGTGGTGGGTCGTCCAGGGCAACAAATATATACATCCCTCATCGCCTGCCACAACCTTACCAATTCCCACCCCCGAGTTACATTGCCACGAAACTTGAATGTCCCGATATCGATATTTACCATTTATTTTGTAATTTATTTTGCCCTATAAAAGGGTGAAATCAATTTAATTTATAGATTACGCTTTCATTTTACTTTATTTTTTAAAAGTAGGTATATAAATACACGCGCGTATTCAAATGCAACGTTGTGTCAAAATTTCAAATCAATCGGTGAAGAACTTTCGGAGTTTAAAGGTTTTGAACAAACGAAGATTTACATTTTTATTTATACAGATACATGGAGACGCTTAAAGATTGCCAAGGATCGTGAAGTCGTCAATTCTACTATCACACCTTCTCACAACTTTACTCTACTCACTTCTAAAAGGTTCAGTCTTCTGTGCGGAATTTTTTTACTCTTTTTCGAGAATCGCCATATTGTTTTGCCCGGCCTCTGGTGGCGTGTGGGCGAGAGGAAGAGGTGGGGAGGGATTTTTCGTTGCATGCCCCAGCTGCTCTAACAGAACTATCTCCCGCCACTATCTTATTTCACTCCGTTTGGTAGCACGAGTAACGAGTTCCGTAAAATCGTTTCATAAAACTCTCAAAAATTGAGTGGACTCAAAAGCCATGCGACTGCTCCCCGTTTAAAAACCAAAAGGATTAATACTCACGAAGTCGTATTCACGCTTGTTAGAAGATTACGTTTATTTTGTATTTTTTTTTTTAACAGGCAAGTTTCGACCGATTATCAGCCCGTTAGAACTGCGATAATTTTAATTTCCATCTCCATAGTTATCATGCGTTCTAATCAAGGAGATATGTTGATTTTTCAAATGAGGAAGGTGAGCTTTGAACAAAAATAATTGTCCAAATTAAGAAGATACAACAGTAGTTTTCAACATATAACAACTTACGCACCATTTTATTCCATTAAAGTTTTATACAATTATTTCTGAGTCATAAAATTTACCTAATAAATTTTAAACTTTCTAAGCTGACAGAATTAAATTTAAAGGTATCTCATGGTTTATTTTTATGGTCATGTGTGGAGAGTAGCACTCTATGAATCGGAAGCATGGACCAGTGGAAAAGCTGACCAGAACAGACCCAAAGCCTTTTAAACCTGGTGCTGGAGGGGGATGCTGAAGATAAAATGGAAGGAAAAAAATAAGAAATTATGAAGAAGAGAAGAATAGAAAAGGAAAGAACCATATAGAACACCACACAGAAAAGAAGAACCATATGGATTGGACACACCCTGAGACACAATGGGTTTGTGAGGGACATAATTGAAGGTAAAATAGAGGGAAAAGTCTCCAGAGGAAGGCCCAGGAATAATTTTATGGACCAAATGAAGAGGAAAGTAAATTGAAAGAGATACCAGGTGGTAAGGGAACTAGCATTAGATAGGGAAGGGTTTAGGCCAGCAGTCAACCAATCTTGGGATTGAACGACCAATTAATAAGTGAAATTAACCATTTATGAAGACAATTTAGGTCATTGAATGGCCAAATCTCATGATATTTTCTTACTAGATCGATAGCAAAAAAGACAAGAGGATTTTAGTGACAAAAAAGGGAGGTCCTTCCGTAAATTTCCATTGTCACAAAATGGAAAAAATGGCGCTTTTGGTGGAGAATGTGACGCTGGAGGCAAGGGGCGAAGGGAAATGGGGGGAGAGGAGAGGCATCCCCGCAGGTCAAGGGTAGAGAGTTCGCTCGTTTGGTGGTGGAGCTTAATAAGGAGGGCATTCGGTGAAACAGGTATCGCCGCGATGTTGGTGCGGTGATCGGAGTGAAAGAACGCGGAAAATAGTCGGATCTCTCTGGCAGGATGACAGGCAACTCGGAGGGAAAACCAGGACGGGATTTGGATTTTTGCACACCATAGTTTCCAGGGCTAAAATGAATGGCATGGACCATTCGAAATGTAAAAACCAGTCCAAACCAGTTGTCAATGCGCTAAAACGCTTGAGACCAGGCGACCCTTTTTTCCGGCAAAAATATTTCACGGTTCATTTCCACGATTGTACTTCATACAGCCAATGACCGAGAAAAATTTAGTCCAGAAAGAGAATGTATGCGAAACTCTCGAGCATAATGGTAATTTTTACACATTTTTCGTCATAACTATGAAAAGTGGTAGTTATAGATGCATTTTTCTTTACTGCATAAAGTTTCTTTTAATTTCAAAAGTATTCATGTGTGACTGCTTCAGTTCTGAATATAGGGATAGAGAAATAAGCTAGACGATGTGGGTAGATGGATAGGAAAGACTTGATTGACAGGTTAATTTCAAGAGGCATAAATGCTGCTTCTTTTTTCTTTAGTTCATAAAGGAGAGTCTTTATTCTGAGTCGTCATGTTTAACCCTGCTGCAGAGAGTTAACTTCACAATAACTGGGTTCAGCAGCGCTGTGGCCACTCTGATACTTAATATTTAATTCAGCTATATCGCATTAGCATATTTTTTGGGAAAATAAACCAAGATGGGTGTCTTCCTTTCACCTTCCTCAACCGTGTTTTTTTTGCGGGACACCGTCAATGCAAAGGCCATCCCTCCGGTGGCCGGATACCTGCAGCCACTCCGGAGAGGAACAGACACATCGTGAGCTGTTACATTACATCGTCACAACGTCACGATTTTCAATTTTCACGCTTGGAGTCATCTAGAAGATTGTGGTTTCGAGGAAAATTTATCTGCGGGTTGGTTGCTGTGATTATAACCCGGGTTTAATTAAAATTTGAAATTATTTCATGCTTTCCAAGTCAAACGGAACTCGACTGCTACAAGCCATGCGAAGCCTTTGGCCTTAAGAATCCATAATCTGGGAATCGCTGGGAGCATGAAAAACTTACTCCTCACTTCCGCAAACTTGGGTAGTATCTCGTTTTGAGGAAATGGACGGAAAAAATGCCCGTTACAACTCGTTTGATTTGAATCAGTTGTCTACCAGTAGTCTCGAGGCCAGCGTATAATTCTCCTCGATTTTCATACTATTATAGATACCATTAATATGGCGAGAGATCAAATATATACGTAGAAAACAGACGTCAAGTAAAATTTTAGAAAATGGTCAATATCATAAAAATTCCTTAATTGATAGGAAAAAATCACATCACGGTTCAAATGTTGATAAACACATAATGTGGGTGATATTTTTCAAATTATCTCTCACTTCTATGATAATTATCACGGGACAAATCCCTGACTCAACCAGGTTATATTTTATACCTTGTATTAACTCTTTAAGTGTCATCATGCAAGAGAATAACTCCAAGTGATATAAAAAGGTCGGTCTAAAAAATCTGCGCAGTGTGCTTGAAAAACTATGTTACCTATTCGTTATTTACAGTTCCACTTCAACTGATGGTTCCTGAAATTGAATCCATTCAAAGGAATTTAGTTTTCAATTTGTCAACGCGGAGTCTACTCTTTCTTCTGTCATTTTTATAGCAAATCCAAATCCTTTGCGAGTTTAAGATTGCTTCCATTAGATTCTTCGGATGTTGGATGTAACTTCCAGAGTGGCACCTTATCTGTGACGCGGAGGAAGAACTACATCCATTTTTCGGATTAAAATCGAAAGAATGACATCTCCCTTTTGAACAAACAGTGAAAATAAATAGCTTCTCACAAACTAATAACTCTTAGGATACTATATAATGCATCCTCTCCAGATCTTCAGTGACATAGACGGCGTCATATCACATGATTATGATCGATTATCATGAAGCCTAGGTTGGACAACTGCTGTTTAATTTTATGGGAAAGATGTATATACCTCTATTAAGTAACCGTGGAGTCCCAGTATCTTCGTGTAACCGCTGAAATTTATCTACTTCAGTAATTGAGGTTAACACGATATACCGCATATCGAGAGGTTTTCTCAGAAAATTTGCCCTCAGAATTGTAAATTTTTTATCTTGATCGCTTTTATCACGGGAGATAGCTGTGTGAGGGCATTATGATTTTTTAGCAATTTAAATGTGTTATACTCTTGATTAGAGACAAATTTTCGATGCTACAGGTACCATCGTATATTTTAAGGCTGATGGCATCCATCATTCTCCTAAGAAAATTCTTGGGTTGCCAAGCCTTGGCCTCGGTGCGATAGTTAATTGGGAAAGGGAAGAATGAGAAAAGGCTTTATCCACTAGATGTAATCTTACGATATGGTATGGGATCCTAATTATTTCCACGGTATCGGGAGCTTGCTCATTGTGCCCTCGATCTTACTAAAAGATCTTAGACTGACTATCTACCCTCGTGATATAGCATAGTTCCTAGCAGGTTTTAATGAATTGGGCATACTAGGTTCAGATATTTTTTCCTGATTAAAGAATAAACCCGTTGTGCAGAATGTTCATGATTTCATATGCATGACTCGTAGTGATATAAGTCCTGTAGTCCTGTGTAGAACTGCCAACCGAGGGTGTATGATAAATATTAATATTGGAAGAGATTACACGTTTGACGGCTAATCAATTTTTAGTGAGGCGTTTTATATTTAGAGATTATTCTAAGTAGGGTAAAAATAAATCAAAGATACAATGAAATAAAGAATTTATTCACTATACAATGGAAACTTCTAAGAACCTCTATGGTAGCACATTAATCTAGGCGATCATTTGAGGCCACCATTTTTCTAAGCAAATCTAATCGCATACCGAAAAACGTAATCTCTTTGCCCGGTCACGACCCGGGCGGGCTACAAGCAGAAACAGCCCGATTCTTCAAGTGGCTCGCTCGTTGAACTTCAAGCTATTTGATATGTTGGCGTGACTGACGCAAAATTCCACCATCGCCCTATTTTTTGTCATCGTAAGACATTCCCGAGTATCTAAGCCGCCGTCGCCTGCCTCTTCAAATTCATGCCGGTGGCCCAGGTGATCCCAGCGCAAGAGATCAAGATGCTGTCGCTGGAGCCCCTCCAGGCCCCCGGAATCGGGTTTTTGCCCCATTCGGGGAGGCCGCGACGGCCCGCGGACTCTGGGCCTGTGACCGCCAGGTGGGACGGGCGGACACCCAAATGTGCGTTTTTTTTCCGGCCAGCGACGCCGCTTCGATGGGGCGGGTGAAACGATTGTGTAAGTGCGCGAGCGTTTGCCAGCGATCCCATCCCTGAAGGCAAGGCACGAGTGATTCGAAAAATAACAGCAAACGTGGAAGTTAGATGATAGAAGTAAAATATATACGGAAAAACGATTCTTATGTCCTTCCTAAATTTTGTTCATCTGTATTCTTTGTCGAAGAGCTGTATACAACTGGAACTGAACGACCATCAGCATTATTCTTTTCATAACATAACTTATACTTTACCGCGCTTCCGCCGTTATAGCTGCTTAAAAAATAATGGAAATGGATATAAGTCAATCCCTTGATGTGAAGCTTGAACTCATATTTTTAAACCAGGAATATTGTTCACATTCGTCATTAAAAGAAAATTATATTTTAATTATGAGTTTTTCGAGCAGTCATGCAAATTTATTCCAGGAAAAATAAAGGTTATACTACATATTTTCACTTTTTTTCGTAATGTCAGCCCAAGAATTCACTTCAAAAACTATTTTTTTAAACTATTTCTTACCAACTTTCCTCTCTCCACTTACACCAATCTCACCCTTCTCTCTTAGTTTTTGCTAAGGTTTGTTAATTCAACTCTCCAATGGAATCCAGTTACTAAAATAAATAATTTGGCCTGCAAACGGTGTGATAATGAAAGCCAGTGAATATATATGCAGATTTCTAGGTATAAATCGATCCTAATTCCAAGCTTTCATTTGTAGTTTTGTTTTCCAACCATTGAATCTTAAAATATGGCCATTTGCATATAGTTGGATCTTAACCGTTGCGGGTTATTAAACTCTACATTGCATCTTTTAGATTTAATGCACAATGTAAAACCTAAACCCTAATTCAAATTTATCAACTAAAATTCTTTTCATTTATTCAACACTGAAGCGAGTCAAGCCTTAATTTATTGTTTTATTTTTATTGCATTTGCAAACAATTTTACATTGTTGCACACATTTAAAAGGTCTGTTTTAATTTCAAGGTTTTTCATTCATCGCGTAATATATTCCAAAGTCTGATTCCAAAAATTTTTTTTTATTCCTGAAATATTTTGTATGGTCAGACTTTCTACACTAAAACCTAGTGTACTGAAACCGTCAAATTGAATTGAATCAGTTGTAACAGGCGATGAAGAATTAAGTTCACCACAGTATAATATTAGGACTATAAAATATAAATACTCGTCTCATCGAGCAGTAAGAGCCACTTTTTTCAAATCAGCAAGAGGAATTACGAAATATAGCCAATGAAATTTTGAAAGGCTGTTTCTGTGTTATTTTTGAGCGCTTTCACTTGAATAGATGTGGACGCATTCGTGACTAAAACAACATATAATTCCATGATTCCAAGTGTGAGAGAAAAAAATCAATGAATAAGGAACTGTTCCAGGATTTTATGGTTGGGATCACCGCATAATACCGAGAAAAAATAAGTACTTCTTCACAAGTCACTCAAAATCCAGTGAAACCCTGTTTTAAAATAAGACTAAAGATTAACTGGATAAGAAACATAATAATATATAAAAATAAAACGGACGTATTTGAAAATGCTTGGGAAAAGTATAACGCTCTTTGTTGATTCAGATTTCAAAATATACCCTTCTACTTGACGAACATGCAAGCTAGAGATTAATTCAAAAGGACAGGGTTTAGCAAGTATACTGCTTGTTCTACTTCTTATATATGTATACTTCTAAGTAATTCCTCTAGCCTTCCTCGATCCTTCCACCCAGCATCCCTCAAAATGCTTAACCAACCCCCTCCTCCTTACCCCCTTAATACTTG
Source organism: Ceriagrion tenellum (assembly GCA_963169105.1). Taxonomy (NCBI): domain Eukaryota; kingdom Metazoa; phylum Arthropoda; class Insecta; order Odonata; family Coenagrionidae; genus Ceriagrion; species Ceriagrion tenellum. Next base: position 132,762,403 of record OY720634.1, on the reverse strand, counting down.
CCTTCGAGGGAAAGAAGAAGAATAAGCAGGAGGAGTGACCCGGGCTGAAAGGAAAGATATCACTTATGAATTTAGAGAGCCGAGTAATTTAGCCGAGATAATTATCGCGACGGGCACTTTATACGCTTTTTCTCAGAGCGAGCGGGCATTTCACGAAAAATGAGACGAGCCCGGTCGCTTCTTTCCCTTCCTCTCTTTTGCGGGAAGTTCCGTGTTTTGCGCCCGAAACAATAAAGAGGGATAATGTGAAGCCAAGGGAGGAGGCTAGGGTCCTCACCCAAAAATTCTTGCTGCCGGAGAATCCAGCCGTGAAATCATGATTTCATTAACCATGCTCTCTTACCCATAGAATAAATAATGGAAACTTTCCACTGTATAAAGCGGGCATTTTGGAGAGGAGGTATTTTGAAACAAAAGTCTAGATTTAAGCGGAACATTTCAATGATTCTCATGATGTCGGAAAAAGGTCTCGATATCGGATTGGCGCGGTTGGCTGGATATCCGGACTACATATGCAATTCCTGCGCTCTCATGGAACCTGACCTCTGGTTGTTAAGATGACCACCGTGAATTTGGCCACCGACTAGCCTTATCATTCGTCACTCGTTCACCCTGTTGGTTCATATGATTCTTAAAATGACATGAACCTTAAGCTACGCGTTGGGAAAAATCAACATAAGGCAGATTATTCCGTGATTGCGATTGGCCATGCTTCGATAATGGTTGACGGTTAAAACATTCCATTTTGAAACAGCTATCTTGCTTCTCCCACATGAGAGATCATGTGCGGAAGTATATACCTTACGGAGGAGTAAAAAACCTCCAATTAAAGTTATGAAATTTCGAGAGTCGAGTTTGCCTGAATATGCTATCCATCTAATAGCTGTTCCGTTAAAACAAAGTGAAAATAAATTTCATCGTGAACTAATGGATTAAGTTTCCGCTTTTTAATATGAATAAGGACATCAGGCTTTGACCTGAAAGGAATACTTGCATGGCAATTAATAAAGACCACTCAGTCATTTAATAATATTTTCTTAAAATCATTTACTTACTGTATGAATAAATAAGTAATTGGACATATTTTCATAACGTCTAGGCTCATCTGAATACCATTCGCTTATAAATTCAAAAGGAAACCCGCAATCCGTAGTTCTCTCAGAAATATTATTCTTCACTTACACCTCAGTTTTTTCACTGCTGACATCCAGTTCCTTGTCTTAGATCTGCAGACGTGCAAGCTCTATCTTTTTTGAGTGATGGTACTCTTTTTATCCCACAATTCGACATATTAGATCAGACGATAAAATTCGAGAAAAATCTCAATGCATTCTGACGCAATATTTCTCGGCATAAAAGCATCTGGATTTTACAAATTAATGTATGCATTGAATAAGTAATTGAGTAAGTCTGCGTATTTGTTAATCACTTCAATATTCTTTCTCAGTCAGTTGTCATGAGGTAATCAGGCAAAACTTAAATTGCTCGTTATAATCATAGAAAAGTTATCGGAATCCAAAGGAATCAAAGGTAATATTTTGGCAAAGGAAGTGCGTCAGGCGTCAGTTATTATTAAACTAGCATATCTCATAAGGTGCTAGGCTAATTGGGGAGGTGACCGCCAACTTAGGACTTTTGGATCATTCAGCACTAGAGATTTGGTTAGTTAGGTGGGAGTTCAGGTTGATGAAAGAGCTCAGGTTTTCCCGGCGAATACTCTGTATGAGGCGGTCTCGAATATCCAACTGGGTGGTGGTGTTGATCGGCCGACATTTGGGTAACTAAGTCTGCAAGAGTCTCCATGGTATTAGTTTAAAAAATTTTCTAATACATACATCCGTTATATTTGGTGACAATAGATCCATCACCGATGGAATCGTTAGCCGCTTCTGGCCAGGCTCACATTAATAATCATTGGGAAAATTTAATACGTGCCCCCTCTATGTTATGAAAACCTCTGGAATTTATGTGGCGTGTTGTCTCCGTTCTCTCGAAGATCAGGTTCCATCTTCCCAACTTTCCGTCGTCCCCATGTCGTCTCTGCTACGCGTGGAAGGCCATTGAGACGAAATCTCCGATCTGTTCCACCTCTCACAAATCGATGAGGGTACACATGCAATGGGTCGTTATCGGGAGAAAAAATACTATAACTATTACACGTGGCTAGAAAATGCGCCCCACTTCATTTAATGTACTCTTCGAAAAGCCATTCAAATGGTAAAATGACAGCTCTTTTACACGCAGCCATCCTCATTATTATGTTTTCTGCAAATGAAAATAAACCCGTAATCCGCCCTGCCCGTGGTTACCTGGACCTCTTAGAGTTTTCTCTATTGTCTTCTACATTCAGAGACACCTGCGTCCGCGACCACCTCTCTAACAATAAGTGACCGATTTTTCCGGGAACAGAATGAATTTTCCAGACATATGAGCAATGTAAATTTTCCCTCCCTTCAGCAGTCACCTCATTAAGCGGGCATTTTTTCATGGGTCCTGTGGTGGCCGCTAAATACAGGTTTCCTGTACAATTGGAACCTACCTCCGCGGCCACCTCCCTTAAGCAGACACCTCTCTATGTGGCCGATATTTTTGGGAACGGATGAAACGAATATCCTATAAAAACGATATGTGTCCCCTCCCTTCAGCGGTCACCTTCTTATGCGGCCATAATTTCATGGATCCGGTGGAGGCCGTTTTATACAGGTTTCACTATAATTTCCTCAAGGACGAGAGTCGAATAATGTGACAGATATGTGATGTCGGAGTGAATGACCTAAGAGGAAAAAGTATGGGAAAACCTCCGTGTGGAGCGTGGCACTCTATGGATCGGAAGCATGGATTATTGGAAAAGCTGACCAGAAAAGACTAGAAGCCTTTGAAACCTGGTGCTGGAGGAGAATGCTGAAGATAAAATTGATGGACAAAATAAGAAATGATGAAGTGTACAGAAGAGTAGAAGAGGTAAGGACCATATGGAACACCATAGAGAAAAGAAGAACCTGATGGTTTGGACACACTCTGACACACAATGGGTTGGTGAAGAACATAATTGAAGGAAAAATAGAGGGAAAGGTCCCCAGAGGAACACCAGGAATAAGTTCATGGACCAAATAAAGAAGACAGTACATAGGGAAAAATACCAGGGTGTAAGAGAACTAGCATTAAATAGGGAAGTGTAGAGGGCTGCAGTCAACCAATCTTAAGATTGCAAAATCAATGATGATGCCTAAGAGGAAGACAGCGAAAGTCATGGGTGGATGTGGTGGATGATATTCGAAAGAGGAGGGATATCAAAGTCTTAAGAATAGGAGAGCGTGTGGGGAGCGATATGTGAGTGTTTGAGAAGCAAGTAAGGTATGCAAGGATGAGACGTCAAGGAGGAAATTATTTTTTTAACGCGTAGGGATTTATAGGCCGAAATGTAATGACAAAGTTCTTAGGCTATCCTTATCATGAAAGGGAAATTCGTGACGTATTCAGTTTCCTGTAATAAATCCCAATTAAGCCGCTAGAATCTTCAGCCTTCCTTCAAACTGTCCAAAATTCCTCCAATCCTCGGCCCTCTCCCTCATTAACTCAACATTCTCCCATCAAAATCACCCTCTGCAATACTTGATTACACCGTTTTATGATGATTTTTGTGGGAAAAGTCAGTATGCATTGAAAATCATGAAATAAACGCATTGTGTGGTGTGGTGTGATTAATGCGTTGATTGTTGCTCGGACAAATTAAATCAAATAATCCAAATAAAGGAACTTGGTTCCTGTTATTATAATTGGTAGGTGGTCGTTAAACACTTCCTTCAAGGTGTTTCTTTCACGGGGATGTTTAAAACCCTTTGAAATTCTTCCAATTCTAATTCTAAAGCAAATTTATGACGCAAAATGCTGCGCTTGCAAAAGCATATTCGTTTATGACTGTTTGATTCGCCCAGGTTTAAGGTCATACACGTCAATTCAGCCTTGGATTTATCAAATAGAGTGGCGTTATAGTTATCGCCGGGAAGCGTAGACTTCCTCCGGGCGCCCGCAGGTTTATTCGTTTTGCTAATGATCCTTAACTAGTAGGCCCGCTGCCTCCGCAGCGCCATCGAGCAGAATTGTCATTGGCCAATCGTAGCGGAAACCCTCCCACTAATTGCCGGCTTCATAAGAATATGTCTCGCGGTCTTGAACCATTAGTGGACAAATATTTACGATCCTCCTCGTTTTCTATCAGAGATTCCCAGGCTGCAAGAACGACGAACGCAAGGTCTTGACCTTGAGCGTCGAATTTGAGAACTGCAAGCCAAAGGTAAGTGCTGGCTTATTCGACTTTGTGTGAGACACACGTGAAACCATTTCGAGGGCTAATTAGTTTGGAGGTCGTCCTCTTTTATTGCCCCTGTAAAAAGCGTTGATTGCATCCAGATCTTAAAATGAATCCGTAAAATTTTAAATATAGAATAAGTTAATCCACGAGCACTATAAAAATGATGGTAGTTTTTTCTGGCTCCTATTACGTGTATTCCCTTTCAAAATTTATGGTGGTCTTTTCTTTGTTTGTGCAAGGGTTCCATTCTTGTTGCTAGGTTGCATCTGAGAATAATGGCTGCCGATTGCTAGTTTTACAACTGCGTAGGAGGTGGTTGAAAATTCATCCTCGCAGGTTTTGTTGGTGTATCATCTATGAGCGTGTTCTAAATAGCAGTTTAATTGAGTTATAAAGCTGACTACGATTAGGTTCGAACGTTTGTGATTGGATAATACAAGTAAAACGAACAAATTAGAGAAAAAGCGTGACTGTTTGCTATAATCCGGAAAAACGAATTAGCGTAGGCGATCACACTAATCGTTATCCATATTTGGAGCGGTAACCACAGTTTTCGGATGGATGCTATTAACTATATCATCAATGACTGATAATTCTTGACTCATAACTCACTAGCTGGTTACCGTTACACTCTTGTGTATGCAAGGTCCTCAGGTCCTATACTATAATTGCTTTTCTCTGCCCCTTATTATTTCTGTATATACCTATTCATAGCGACAAAAACTCTAATTCTTTTGTTTTTTCATCCACGTTGATGGAATTATATCCTCAATAAAAAATGTGAATATTCCTATAATTTTTGTTGTAAAATGTTATTTATATCGCAACTACTTTAATAGCAGTCAAATTAAACCCCATAAAACCTAATAAAACATCCTTCTCTTAACTAAAACTATCCCAACCAAAGATTATATCCACAGAATCACCAGAAATTTCTGCTAGATTTCCCATTTGAACTAGAGTCTAGTCTGAAGAATGAATTAATGCCAGTTTTTAACCGCTGCATGAGATTGGCTTTCAACGTAAGACAATTAGGTAACGCGGCGGATCTATGGCTGTTGTTAAATGTCATTTTGGAAACAATGTCGTGGTTTTGAATAATAAAACACGATAAAATGGCACTGATGCCATTTATATAATTGCCTCATTATTCCTGAGGGAGAGCAACATTTTTAGTTCCTGGGCCTTTAAACATAACCATCGCTTCAGAGCGTTCTATGTCTATGCTATCTGATCAAATTATGACTAAATTAAGAGACAAAAATCCATTTTTCAATGACCAAATTGCTCAAAAATAAGCAAGATCGCCCTCAGCGCAAGGAGTCCTTAAAAGACTCACTGATTGGCAATGGTGTTTGCAAAAGCCGGAATTTCAAGACCATAAAAAAATATCTCATTACTAATTCCTTTACCGTATTTTCCCTGTGCGACACATTCCGCCGGAAATGATTCCAACATAATGCTATTGCAGTGAAAAATGATTAACTTTGTTGTATATTGAGTAATGAAGGTGCTATTTTGATAATATTTAATATATTTTATCTGGTACTTATAAAAATGTCTTAATTATCTCAGAAATCCATGTTTAGGATATTACCAATTTATTTTCTGAACAGGCTGCGATTAGGAGGTGAGCAGGCTTAAAGTCACCTTATGACTGCCGTGAAATGTCTGGCCCTTAGTTTGACTGATCTAATTGTAAGAATATAAAATAAAACTTAATCTACTATCGTTGACTAATTTTATTCACTTTTTATTGCGTTAATACATTCAACTAGACTATAAATATAGTATTAAAGTTTGACATGAAAATTTAACACAGTAGAAATTTGATTTGTGGGGGTCATTTTTAAAAATTTTAAACGGATCATTTGTGTAGGGTCTTTCTAAACATTTATCTGCAAATAACAAAAGTACCCCTTATAGAAGGCGTAGGTTCCAGTTAAATGTTATTCTATATCATAATTTACAAAAATTTACGAAAATGGTATAAAAATGAGCATGGAATCAAAATAATTCTTTTTGCTTATAGTAATGGTTCAGCCGAGTATATTTTAAGTTGTTCAAATAAAATATTAGCCCTTAAAATGAGGTAATTACGTGGAAAATAGAATCCACCTGAGTCCTGTGTCAAAATATGTTGCTTAATTTCGCCATCCGTGTCACTGCTTTCTTTCAAAAAGTCCTCTCCTATGTCTCTCCTGTGCGAAGCCCCCAGCACCATATACGTAGCGGCAACATACCGGTGTAAATGAACATAGATTAAGATTGCATCACTATTCTATCTCCACCTTTAGGTAATTGTATACAAAAAAGGATAAAGGTTCAATTAAACTCTGATGGTACCTACATAAAGTTTCTCAGTAATGAGTTATAAGCTGTAGAGTCTTAACTTTGTACCTAATGTATATCACAAAGAGATACGATAAGTAATTATGCTAAGACTAATACTCCTGTTCATTTATAGAGATAAAAAATTATGGTACCATAAATAATTTCGTGCAGTAGAGGCTAAATTATATTCAGCGATACATTTTCTTGAAAAAATAGTTTTAAAAATGTCTTTCTACATGCTTGTGAAGGCGTTATATATGGCTATCACCTTATCTCCATTTGTAGATCCTACGCAATGCATATGACATCACATCTAATACACATAGTATCAATGGAAAAAGGTACACTCGGAATTAGAGTTTGCGATTATAAGTCATAGCACGTTTAAGGGCAGGTTGGTGTTTGCACACTAACATGACGACAAATGATATTAAGAGGAATTACAAATCTCATTTATTACTTCGAATACCGAATATGTCGCAAGTATTAAAATGTAATGATGCCATGAAAAATCACTAAGCGCCATACATTTTTTGTGGAAGGACCCCCTTGAGGCTGAGAAACACATCTCTTGGAGGTGTGGAGACTTATATGCTCCGTAAATATATGGAAATTATTTACATCCAGTGTGAGTCAATGTTTGGCGTAAAGGAAAACTTACTGTCGCCAAAAAATTATTCGGAAAATCAGACATTTTTGATTAAACAAGAGTACTAGTTCGTCGAATAGATCGATTCGTTTTCAGGTGAACGCGTCAAGAAAATAACACCAACTCAAATACTAACAAGGGAAACTAATGAAACGGCAATACATATTAACCTTTTTTATTCTTCTCCTCCTCGATGTTTCTTCTCCTTTTGTCCACAAGCCGGTGTCCTAACCATGCATGCACTCATGCTTTTCCGTCTTTTCCGTCTACTGGTTGGTATTTGCATTTCATAGAGAGAGATGAAAACTTCTGAGCGGTGAATCTGAATGAGATGAAAACACTGAGTTTTGAATGGTTGAGCAAAATTTTGCACGCGAGAGATTATCGAAATTATAGGCGAATGTGCCCACATGAATAATAAGCAATCGTGGGCAACCGGCCAATGCTTTCCAAGCCAATTTTTGATGTGGCATGGCTGAAAAATGCAGAAACTCCAATGTTATTTCATTAGCTGTAACGAACCAATTGACCAAAAATAAACCAATGAAGTAAATAAACTCTATTTCATTGCAACACAGCCCTTCTTTAGAGTGAAATGATAATTCCGGGCACCGGGAAAATATTGTATCCACGGGCTTGTTAAAATATTCAGTATACAACTGCGTTTTCTTGTATGGATAAATCAAGTCTACCGCTCTGATTTAGTATTACTGTTTCAACCACTGGTAGAGAGCTCATTGATTTTGCGTAGATAAATTTATTCGTTATCGATTGGGGAGTGAAAACCATTAATGTCATAGCGGTAAAAATTCTTTGCAGTACTGAGACTCGGAGGGCGGAGGGAAACCACGACATCGTGAAACCGTGAGGCAGCACCTCCCAGCTTGTGCCCTTTCACTTTTATTGATTTAATAACAGATGCAATGGAACCCTCTCGAGGGGGAATATTCTTGAGTCAAACTAGCGTCCAATCCGTCGCACGGGATATGGACTTCTTACACGAGAGGGAGAGAGAACAAGAGTCAAGTGCGATAAACTCCAATGAAAAGTTGGTGCGGGGAACGTCAGTTACCTCTGGAAATGCAGATATTTCTCAGACATGATTGAGATGAAAATGCCCGAAAAGAAAGGAGACTTTTGGAGCGAGTACTGCAGGATAAATAGCAATGGGTCGATAAATGGAAATGCAGATGTGCGTGGCAATATCGCTACCCACTGAAGTGTATCAAGTCGAAAGTAAAAGTGCCATCCGCAGGGTAACCAATTTCACGGTAGCTTTGTGAGGATAGAAACTAAGGACTTGAGCACTTAACTGGGATACAAGTTCGCATTCATAGGTTGAGATGCATACGTAGGTCAATGAGAGAGAATAAGAAGGTGCCTTCCAAGAATCGGTTTACGTAAAGGGATGAGTGAAGAACTTTTATCCGTCCAAGGTGACTGGATGACAGTTCTTAGAGGAATGCCCACGAAGAGGTGACTAATATGGCTTAAGGAAGTAAGTAAAAGAAAAATCCTTGAAGGTATGGAAGAATTCTCGCCAAGATGAGGATAGTTTTCTCAAAACACATTATTAGATTGCAAAATTGTTCATAAAAGTGATCGCTTTGATTGATGCTTCTCAGTAGAAAACAAGAGAACCAGATTAGTGAAAAACTGGTACGGAAAAATATTGCGAATGATAGTCAATGATTTTTTTATGTTTTCGTATGAGAAGTCCATGAATACAATGGCAGTAAATTTAAGTTAGAGTGCAATAGAGGCAGTTATCCATCACGGATAGATTAAAATAACTTTGTGAACTTCACTTATAAACTTGAAAGTGGAATGAACTAAGTGATTTCTATATTTCCGTCACTGTGCCATTTTTATGATGTAACAGTCTGCATGTTAAGATGGTCGACTAATACTGGGGAGAAATAACCTGGCTCAGATTTTTTCTTTCGCTTTTTCAAAATAAGAGATGATAGATAATAACCATTTTATTTTAAACAGAAAGAAAAAATGTTTTGGACGTTGAAAGCAATGACTGAAGGCATGGAGCCGATAGGAAAATCATTCTACGGTAGCCAAATTTAACAGTAACCAGAGAATGGAATTCGCCGAAGATTAGAATTTTTAGATCTAAAAGTAGTGGGAATATATTATACTCACTCTCATCATGGGAAAATAGGAGCTCTTCTCGTATTTAATGAGGCCTGATGGCAGTTAGCTACTCGAGGAATCATTTGAATAAATGATGCAAATTTAACATCACGTTGAATATCAGGGTAATGACATCAACTTGGAGCAGATGAAAACAGAAGAATCAGGAAATTTAAAAGTGGAATTACAAAAGAAAAATGAAGAAATTGGTAGTTGCTAAGAGAATTGGAAGAAAGTAAAGAGCTGTGGCAACATTAGCTCACATTAAAGGACGATAGATGTCACCAATGAGAGTAGTAGTTGAGTCTGAGGTAATTTATTTCAGCGTACTCTGCGGTATAACATAACAGTGAAGACATGATGAAGTATGAAAATAAAGGAAATAGGCAATGGTACATGCTTCAGCGCATTTTATGAAAAGTAAATTGACATAAATGGAGAGAGATGCAGAATAGAGGTGTGAGGAGGATAAAACGAAGCAATATTAGACTACATCCAGCAGTGATAATGGTAAAGTACATAATATCTTCCTCCAGCCCTTTAAAGAGTCCATTTTTCCGCGCCACAACGAAGAGAGAATAGGGTTGAATATGGCCGGAAAGATATTCGAAAAAGGCATTCAAAAATAAACAAAGAAATAGGTAATCAAAAAGAAAAGAAAAATCGAGCGATAAAATCATAATTATTTGGTAACACTGGACCTATGATGAGATATATTTATCCTAATTTGGCGATACTAAAATGGTTGATTTCAACTGAAAGTCCTTACAATAATCCACTGTTCCCATCCTATGGGAGGAGTATCAAAGGTTAAGAATGGCTTGGTAGGATTCTGGTACGTATTTGGAATCTCCACTGGCCAAACTGCGTAGCTCTTGTTTGAAGTGTAATGCGAAAATGGCAAAGGCAAAGGTTTTGGGAAATTATTAGCGAAAAAGGCGAGTCGTTTGCATTTTGAAAAAAGTCCATCCTTTTTGGCAAAACGGGTTATGTAATGCTATAGCCCTCCTCCCACCTCCCTCCTCTTCTCCCCTCACTCTTCCCATCCGGGGCCCACAACCTCCTTCCTTCCATCGCGTTGCAGATGACTGGTTGCCATCCAGTCCTCGTCCGGTTAGGCAACTCGTAATGTATAGAGAAAAAAGTCTTATCTCAAGTGAGCATAGGAGAGAGGACCTTGCTTACATTTTCCCCACGCCGCCATCGCCGGAGGAAAAAAGTTTTCGGCGAGACCCGCCACTATCCCCGACCCCCAAAATGTCTTTCTCCGGCCATCTCGCCTTCCGTGAAGAGATGGATAACGCAATAATTTTTGCATTTTGCAAAACTATTCTCATAGTGCGCTCGAGCCTCGTATATTCTCTCTCGCTTTGGTGTACGGGGGAATATCCTCGGCTTTTCGTTAAACGAAAATTTTTAAATAAATGAAGCAAGAGGATGCATGAGAGCGCTTCGCAAGCTAGATATATTTTTCGCGATAATATTTCTTCCGTGGGTATGGATTTTTCATCCGTTTGGTGATCCTCCCATCCACGCACTCAACGTCACATCCGGTGACCCCTCCTCCTCTCCCTCTACTCCCCCCCTCACCAACCATCCCCCAAACCCTCCTCATCGTTCGAATCGCTTTGCGATTCTTCTTTTTTTTCGGTCCGCGTGCGAAGAGCCGTTTTTGCGTATTCTCGGACCCTCTAATACTCACCTGCGGAATTATAGACGTGGAAAGGAAAATCATTACCAATTCACGCCCCGATCCAATAAATTAATTCCCCTCCCTCTCGTTCCATCGGTGTACAATTTCCTGGGACGATGGGGTCGGATAATTGGAATCGAATCTGAAAGAATATTTTTCTTTTCGTTTTTTTTATGTTTTTCACCTGTGTGCTATTTTGAAAGTAATCTCATTTCTCTGACTCTCTCTTTCTCTTTTCCTCTGCCTTGCCTGAGATAATTAACTGATCATGAACGTGGCGGTGGAACATGGCTTATGGCCGAGTATTCCCGAGCTGCATCGACTTCCTCACGCTACTGCGTAGTAGGTGGGCCTCATCCACGACTCACAGACCGCTAGTCGAAGGAGATCGGCTTCTTTCGGCTGACCAGATCACTTTGCACGCAGTGTTTGTCCTCTGCGAAAATTCTACGGTGATTCCGTACTGCGTCAAACCTGAATCATAATTGAATCATCTGCGTTCACCAAGATGCCAAGCTGTCCAAATGACGCCGATTTGCGAAAACCAGTAACACCGTTCAAATAGACTTCAGTGCAAACTATGTCATTATGGTGTATTTATCTGTGTATTATCACTATGAAGGTGCATAAATGGCTTCAAAATTCGGTTTCCGTCAACCTTTTAACAAAGTGGTCATAACTCAGTTAAATATTTGAGTTTGAATACGTTTTCGATGGACTTTTAAGAGTTATGATACATCATATACTGATCGATATCACAAAAGCGGCGAAGTGTGGATTAAAAATTTTTGAAGAATTTGTACTCTATTCGTTCTCATTGCCGAAATTTTCATGAAAGCATTCTCTACAGACTGTTCTATGGGTGCAATGGAAAAAAATCTCATGCTCAAGTGGTTTGAAGGATTTCATTTTGTGTTCTCATACGTGACCTGACGCCCCACGGAAAGCAAGTAATTATCACGCTGTGTATTTTTATGTTTTTTTATACTTGAGAAGCACGGTCGAGAATGACGGTTTTCTTAAAACAAGATTTGATCTTAGCGTAAAAACTGAGCCGTTGTCCAAGTTACACCCAGTGATAATATTGTAATTATATGCAATAACATATTAATGGGAGCATACAACGCAATGCATGGTAATTGCACATTGTATTTCATCTTTTCCGGTGAGCGGAAGGAATTTGTATGTATGAAAAGATTTTGGTACGCAATACACGAGGTGGGCAATGCGGCCAAGTAAAAACCAACTCCAAATTATTCCAAAATTTGGATATACATATTTATACCTATCCAAACATGCCATCTTGTGAGTATGGCAAGTTTTCTTACTTAGAGCGTCAATTTGTCCGGCGAGATGACTCTTCGAGGCATAATTCGGAAATGATGTCGACCTTTTTCGGGTTTACGATAAAATCAGTCGAGTACAAAACCTTCACCGAGTACAAGTCCCGTATATTTTTGTATAATTTCTTTGGGTCTTGACCCCTATGCTTAATCTCCCAGTCAACGGCATTTATGCTTAACAGAAATAATTAGGGTTTGTTTTCCATAATTAAGGTCTTATGATGGGAAAACTAAATATGTGCAGAATTTTTTTTTACATTTTCCATTTTGAAATTCAAGTCAAACGCTACAAATTTATAGAGACCCATGATCTCTAGTGAACCACGTGAATATCAGACCAAAGCAAAGTACGGAGAACGCAGATAATCATTTAACTCCCAATGGCAGTGCAACGTACTTGAGAAAATTGATAACAGCTGTTCCATATGCTAATTAGCCCACCAAACTGTTGTACTGCCAGTTTCGAACACTCGCGAGACTGGCTTAACGCTTGAAGTTTTCACGCTGTAGCGGGCAGTGGTGAAAAAGGTTCCCGTGGGTGAGGTTCCCCGAGCCTCTCCTTCCTATCTCGGTCCAACATTCCGTGAAAGTTACTTAGGATCGGGTAATCTTTCATGGTGAAATCTCATGAGAAAGCAAATGACTTCGTCGGTATTTCTGAGCACGGTATATCTCATCATCCTACTAAGAATAGAGTTAGAAAAATAACGCGAAGAAAGTCGTCAGCACTTTAATGCTATTAAATATATGTCGCAATCATTCGATATTAAAATCAACACATAAAAAACAAAATAATTTTTGCCTACAAGAGACAAGGGTATGGCTTCAAGGATAGAATACAGAATCAAATCAATGCTACTAGTGCTCCCTTCCTAGTATGTCGCTTAATTCTACCTAGAAAGCAGTGTGATTTCGGGTGTAAGGAGTATTGCGAGTGTCAAGTGAGGAATAGGTCTACAGTAGAGGGTCATTATGACAAAAACGTAAGTTCTATACAAAAGAAAATAAAGCAGTTAGCATGCATAATATTCCTGTTGGCTATAGAATTCTTTGGTACAGTACCATGGATAATAGGATATCCGACCAAAATGAATCAGACGTTCTGGAAACCAGGTTTTGGAAAAAAATGATAATAAGTTATCAAATGGGCGGAAAAAGTGAGAAACTAAGAGTTATGCCGAAGACCCCAAGAAGAGAAGACTAAAGAACAGAAGAAAAACTCTGTGAATGGGTGTAAAGTCATAAAAAACAACATGCAGGAGAAAATAGAAGGGTGAGAATTCTGGGGAGGAGAAAGAGTAAGCTAGGGATTGGAAAGAAAGGAAGACAGAAGCATTTAGTCTCTCTAAAATAAAAGGACTGTTGATGAGGGCGAGGATAAATAGTTCTATAGCGTTTCAACTGAAATACCCATTACGTACAGGGAGCAAGAGTAACAACGAAACCAAACAGAGTTAAAAATAGCAAAGTTTACTGTTGCAGGGAAAACGTAAGCGTTCAAATCGGACGGCAGGGACAAAATTTTGACCAGACCACTTCCACATCCACCCGAGTGCAGCGCGCAGTATCGAATTTCTGAAATGGATTTGCGTGATTAACGCATTAAAACTAATTACTCTCGTCGGCGAGTGCATTTGGTGGCTCAGCTGCCAATCAAACAACTTTGCTGCGACACATTTTGGTGGACAGGTGCGATAACGTCACTAATTTTATGCTCATCCCTCCGAAAAATGCTTTTAACGTAAGCGTTGGTTTGAAAACAAAACTAAATATTTGAGAAAATCGTTGAGACTACTTGACTACCGTTTATGTGGCCTTTATCAATAATGAATTTCGTATTTTGATGACATTTGCTATGGTTTTCGCTGAATAAAGTTTAACTATTTACTTGTATCAACCACACTGCTCCCATTTACACAACTAAATATCACATTTTGTGCTATTTTGGTATGCAAGGACTGCAAAGGAACAGCTGCTCTGGATCTATTTTAAAATAAAAATTTTTCTTTTCACGGTGACGCTTAATTCCTCATCCAATCCGAAGATAGCAGTGCTCTCCAGTTTTATTCATTGAAATGTATTAGACCACACTATGTCCTTGAATGAAGCGAGCATTCTATAGGTAATGGTCTTTTTAACTACAATGGCAACGTACTCAAAGAGAAGCTAATTGCGGAGGGAAATTATTTGAAAGAGCTATCATTCAGCTTTCATATCCATTAAATTGATTGCTGTTGTCCTTCATTTTGATTTGGACTCCTTGAAAAAACTGTGGCCAGCTTGAGACCGCTCAAAACGACTTTTTCAATTAAGAGATTGAAAAGTTGTATGGTGGCCATCAAGGACTAAACCCAAATTTAGGTGGCGTTTTATGACAATGTCGACTGTGAAAGAATATGTGAAATTGCAGTCGTCATTAATTTGCTGGGATGCAATTGGCTGTGCCACAAAAACAGCAAGCAAAGGAGCTTCTACGTTAATCAGGATGTTTTTGAACTAAGTCTCATCTCAGTTCTCACGAACTTGCAGCTCTAAGATTTCCACTGCTTATCAACTCAGTCCTCAATCAAGATTCGTTTACTACTATTGAGTAGGGAGAATTTACCTCGGAACGATTGTATAAAATGTTTGAAATTCTTAATACTCCAATTAAGCCATTTCATTTTGTTGCAAAAAAACTGTTACAAATAGGATGCTCTAGATATAACGAGGATCAAGATTTTCAGAACGCCTCCTTACAATATGAGGATCATGAATAAAGTAGAAAGTCCGTGAACTAAGTTGATGATGAAAAACGAATTGGTTTTCAACGCGAAAAATCATTTTTATATACTGAATATTTAAACAGTTCTACGTGTTTCTTTGAAACTGCATATTGGAAAACTGCGCTTGGTGAAGTTAAAGGAATTTTGTCACCTCACCATTCCGTTCTTTGACCTCTAATCACACTTTTTGTTTGGTTCCTCACATCCTAGTATTATTAATTATGTCTCATGAGCGTTGATAGATTTGCAATTCGTATTTTTTGTTTCAGTGTCCCAATGATCCACATGGAGAAAGAGTAAATCGTTGCAAATTCCAAGAATGTGCTTAAAAATTTCGTTTGTAAGAGTCATCCACGCAGAAGAAGCGTGAATGCAATTCATGCGATGTATTACTACCGGTGCCATCGCTTCACAGAAACACCGTCACGCTACAGATTCAGTGTAGTGTTGGCAAACCTTTGAAGATATGTTGAGAAAGTTAACGTATTTTCTTCAGCAGCAGGGGTAGTTTTCCACGGTCTATCTCTTCAATCATGATTCCAGACTAGGCCCTCTAAATCAGTTCTCGGAATATGCTTTCAAAATCTCAGTGTTAACTTATCATCCGTTATTAAACACGCAAGATTCCGGGAAAACTAATGTGCAGGTGTTTCTTCATTAGCTTCATCTAAGCATTTGAATCATTTCTTTGGTCGATTGGTTGGACTGTGGTATGATCAGTCAGCAAGAATGTTTTGTGTCTATGACAAATTGTCGACACCAAGGTGAAAATACCCTCTCCATCGGTGTTAAAAAAATATCAATAAGGTAAATAATTTTAATGGATTTTTGGAGTTTCATAAGAGTGGATTGAAAATAAAATCCCGAAAACAATTATGTCAATGATACAGCTATCAAAGGAACTCAGAGATATTATATGAAATTTACGTATGGTGTGTTATGTAGTCAACAATTGAGTGAAACTAATAATTTAGTTTAGAGACAAATGGATAATGGAAAACATTTCTTTTAAGGTAAGAAAAGTCCATTTATTTTAAGAGAAAGGCCATAAATGGTGATATTATTCTGCGAACGGAGGGCATACGTTGGTGAGTTTGATTCTTGGACCCACAAGGCATTTTTGTATTCATATGATGTGACTATTTTCTGAGATTTGTTGACAAAATTATGCATTTGCACATGTTTACCAACAGTTATACTTATTTATGTTTTAGCCATTTTGTTCGGCTATTCATTATGATATCCCATGTGCTATGATGCAGAGGTCCTGTTTGAAGCCCGGAAAGTTCATTAGTGGTTTTAGGTGCAATTCTATCGGAAAAGTTGTACATATCTAGATTGATGATTCATGTGTATAGCATAAAAATGAATTTGTCTGTATAAATAGCAAAATTTACATCACATGCAGATGGGAAAGCTTAAAATAGCACTTTCACAAACTTTCCTAGTCAAGCGAAACAACTTTAAATGACCCAAAATCAGCATTTTACCATTATACAACTCTTGAATATATTATTCGTTAAACATTCCAATCTTGCTTTTAAAAAATAAAACAGCATTTAAGAGGTATGCATTTGAGCGAAGTAGGCGATATTTGAATTTCAAGTTGATATTTCTGTCTAAAAAGTATACTTGTGTAAACTATCAACTCACTCTCAATAAACTGGGCATGACTGTAGCCTAATGAATTTCTTCGCTTAAACTTTAGTAAACAACATGAATAAAATTGAGGAAACAAGCATCGGGCTTAAATAATTGACTCTAATGTTTACGTATGTATTCGATTCACTTTATTGCTGCTGGCACCCAAATGAATGCACGATAAATTGGAATTCTTTGGCTAAAGGTACATCAGGAAAGTATTTAAGATTCAGTATATTAATCCCCCGAGGAAAATGTTTTTATAAAACTTTATCATGACATTAACCTTTAACGTTTCTCGAAGTTACTAGCCTTCACCATTTACTTTAGGAATTTAATGATTCACGAGGATTTTCTTGTAAATGTATTAGTTGAGTTACATAGGTGCTCATTTGGTAGCCTCCTTTCTTCGATAAAATTCGAGTTTTCTTCCAAATGGGAAAATCTTTGAGTGTTTAAAACTACTGAGATTAGAAATTTTCACAATTCATCTGGAGCGCTGTTAGCAATGTTTAGGTTGATGTGGATTCGTTGACGAAATCATTCTTATTTTATATCAGCATTCGAATTCGATAGTCATTGGAAGTATTTTCGCCACCACCATAATTCGGCCCCGAAACAAACTCCTTAACATAAACCGTTAAATTGAATATTTTACGTTTAATGGCTCTGAAATATAACACTAAAGGTGAACAAAATCATCGAATGAAACAATGATGAGATCTTTTTCTGACACACATATTGGTTTTATTAGCCTCGGCGAAAGTACAGGTAATAATGCAATAATTTTATAGAAGGTTGATTATTCGATGCATCATAATATGTTTTGGCTGTTTGGATAAATTATTATGATTAATAATTTTGGAAATATCATTCAGGTTTTGTCCTAAAATAGCTTATGTACCGTACTCCAATCGTTCACCTTTAGAACTAAGTTTTTTATACCGTAGAGAATTGACAGAAAGACCACGTGCAGAACTCTCTGGCAAAGATTACTCACTTACCATGCTTTTAAGGTTAGTAATACGTTCAGTTATTCCGATAACGCTTCCTGTCAATATTTGCGCTAGGACGGGCTACGTATACATCTATCCTTGAGCTCTGTTTCTATCGTAAAGATTTGTTCAAGAAATTTTTCCGCAATCTTAATTTGACCTTTCAATTCTTTTTAATAGTAGGAAAATTTTCCTTTCTTCATCGTTTCCTAGGATAGAAACGAAAGAAAGAAGATGAATTAGGAGTATAATATCGAAATATTATTAAAATAAAGAAAATAACTCCATGGGAGGTCGGAGAAAGATCAAACCGTTGGCATCAGGTCGGTGTAATGGCTAGAGTTCTGGTTTCCATCCCAATCATTAGGGTTCGAATCTCGGCAGTGGCGAAGACATTACAGGAGATTCCTAATCTTTTTCCATGGAGCTATAAGGACTTTCACTTCAATCGTAATGTCATTTACTTTGGTGAGACATCAAATTGAGAACCACTTTCGTTGAGAGTAAACTAAATCCAGCGCCAGGTTTCTCTCCACTCAACCTATATTCCTAAAAAATAATACCGTAACAAACTTATCCATCTATACTGCTTGACACAAGTGACTCACTTGTGCCACCTTTACAAATAACCAGCGAACACATCAACTCGGTGTGCACTAACGAAGTAATAATACGTAATTTTGTCGTAAATATCCCGAAAACAGCTAGCAACATAATACGTGAAATATTTGTTTTTATTTGAACCAATAAAAGTATCATATAAAAAATGTAACTCTCATTTGAGGGTTCATTTTACTATGATGACATTTTGAACTAGAAGTCATGAAGGAGTAGAAAGAATAATTTACATGTTCCTGTGTTTTACGGGGGAAAATCGGCAAAAAGTTTTACAGATAAATACAAGTAGCCAGCACTTCTGCAGCTGAAAAAAATAAAATGGCCATAATTCAATTTGTTCACTCGTCACTAAGCCAAGTGTCGGCGGTTTAGTTCTCGATTGTTTTTAATTTTCACAAATATTTGAAATATATTATGTGTGGATCATATTAAAAATAAAATTCTCATTCGAGGATTTATCTTACTATGATGGCTAACATTTTGAACTAAACGTCAGAATCAAATAGGAAGTATAATTTACATTTTCCTATGTATTACGGGGAAAAATTGGCAAAAATTTCTACAAATAAATAAAAGTAGCCAGCACTTCTGCAGTTGAAAAAAAAATAGTCAGGATTCGATGTGTTTACTCGTCACGTAGATTTTTTCGTAGTGAGGTAGATTTTTTTCTCGTGGAAATTTCAAATTTTGGTAGTGTTGCATATGTTCACGTTTACTCGTCGTCCATCTCACTCTTTGTTTACTTTAGCGCCCCGTATCGATATTCGTAACAAGAACTTTCGTCGCCATCCCTATTCGGCTCCCAACCAGCCTCCTCCTAAGTAAGTCTCTCCTCTTATCTCTCCCTCCCCATTTAGCATCCGTTGACCTCCCCCCTCTCTTTTTGGCCAGCATCTTCTTACTCCGCGCAGCAGATGACTAACGGGGCCAGACTCCCTGTGTTCCCAAATCCTCTTTGCCGGTGGGAAACATCCTCCCGTCTCTCCGTCTGCCTTTTCCAACTCGGACCACCTTGCCCTCTTATTTGCCCCCCTGTACCCCCCCGCCCCTCACCCAACCTGTGTACCCAACCCTCCCCCGCCCACTTCCCCCCGAGGCCCAAAATCACACCTACCCCCCGTGCCCTCCGCCACCCTTCACCGACAAAACCTCCCTCGTCCACATGGCCCTTAAAAAAACAGCCTCCCAGCCCTCCTCTCGTCTCCCCCTCCGTCCCACCCCGTCATCCAGGAGCATCTCAGCACCTGCCATACTTCGGATCTCACACTTGCGCCGAAAAGTTGCGCCAGTCGCCGGGCCGAAAAATTTGTCATCCCCCTAAGCGGTTTCCCCCCCCCCCTGTCCATCTGTCCATCCCGCGGTGACTGAAATAAATTTTCCTGACGCCCGCCGAATTTAATTGTTGCTCGTAATCGTAGATAAATGTTCATAGATCAGAGGGAGTGTGAACGAGAGTAGGTGTTCGGGATCAACTGAACACTTTTCACTTCCATTTACACCTTAACGATGAGCTTTTCTGTTCCCCTTGGCGGGAAGCGGAACGTATTTTGGTTGCCCACGGCGTTCTCTTTTTTTGTATAACTATTAATCAATATACGCCTTCCCTGACACCTGCCGGCGAGCCAAATTAGGTCTAACAGGTTCATAAACACTTTTATGTGCCAGTATTATGTATTCATGCGTAATAGTAGCGAGGGAAAATGAACCTGCCCGGCAGGAAAGTAACAGATTAACTGTGCAAATCCAGACAACTAGCCTCGCCTCGCATTGGTGTAGGTTATAAAAAGACTAACTATATGCGGACTTAAAACACCCCGCTGCCCGGATGTTGGCCACTCGCTATAACATTAAAATTTCTTCAGAGATATTTTACCCTCTTAATTTGTATTTCGTCAGGAAGGAACCCAAACTATATTAAATGAGGTCACTTAATTTATTACCTAGTATTGGCTTTCGAATTTTAAGAATTCGCAGATACAAAATGTTACGATATCATATACGAATAATAAAAGTTGGAAATAACAACCTTATGCCTTAATTAATCCCAGCCACTGCTTTCCTCTTATAATTACCAAAGAAGTGTCTCAGCATAGTCTAATTTTATTATTCCTTGATGGATCTTGCCCGTATTTGTTCGATCATCAAAAGATAATTCCCTAGTCGTTGACCGTCTGGTGCTCCTGTCGTCGATGAAAATAGACAAAAGATAGTAGAACGTCTAATTACGGCGAAATAGACTGAGAATTTCACGATAACCGATCAAGTAAAGGAGTTAGTAGTGAATTGGCTCTATTTAACAATAATCAATATGGAATCAACTTTAGAGTTGAACCATTGGTGAAAATGCTGAATACCCATAGAGAATCAACGAATGGAACTAATTTGAAGATTGAGGTAAAGCAGATGACTTTTTTGAATGTAATAAAATCTCGTATTCATCATATCGCAATTTATACATCCGTAGGAAATTAATTAACATTTAATAGTGTTGGGCTAGGATTGGATTCATTTCTTTTGTAGCTTCGAGTTGCTATTTTCTTTGAAGAGAGGTTACGTTCGGTCAACGAATTGAGGTAGTGAACGAATACAATTTCAAAAACGTTGAAAAATAGATTATGAATTTAATCCTCTGTTAAAAAATGTAGTCGGGTATATATCATAACTGTATTTCCACTTTGTTTTCATTGGGTGTGCACTTGTTTCGTGTTTATTCTCTTTTCGGCATTCTTAAATTAAGCGACTAATCCTTCATCAAGCTGCGTGGAAGATATTTTGGAGGGATTCGCAGGGCTATGGCGCAAACTCATTCGACTCTTAGCAATTCAACGGGGCTGCTTCCCTTAGGTTATTCCGTTTTACTCTAATTCAGCTTGCAGCCATTATGAACTCAATTATTCATCAAAACTTGTTTCATGAGAGCTTCATCTTTCGAGCGAAGTTAAGCGAAAATGAATCACGTGCTAATAATATACCGCTACGTAATTAGAATTCTGTCTCGCGTGTGATCATAAAAATAATGAACTATCTAAATGGGTAGTTTGTAGTGAGATTTTTCCTTGCGATACCTACTCTCTAGCCAAATTAAATAGTGGGATAATTAGATGGTTAGAAAATTTAGTCTTTGTATCTTGCAGGTACATCGAAAAAGTCAAAATTTAATGGAGGGAACAAAAATGAGTGAATCAGAAAACGGGGTCAAAAGTCACTCTGCGTTTGGCTGGAACCTTAAGACACCTCTTTGAATTTTTGAAGATGAAAGTCAACTGCAAATTACTTAGAGACATCTGTTTTTAAAATGATCTGAAGTCATAAATGTTATCTGTTATAAACCGCTACAATTACCGATAAACTTTCAGGAAAGCCGCTCCGAAGATTTTGTTGAAAATATGGTTAAATATTCTGACCATCCTGTTTAACAGTGGATCTTTTCCTATATATTTCCCAGTTGACGATGGTTTCATTAAGAAATTTTTAAGAATATTACATGTTATACAATTTTATATACATTATAGGGTAAGTAACATCAAAAAGAGTATAATCAGGATTGTCTTAACTTTCTCATTTTATTTAATATTCACTTGGCAGCACCTCCAAATTAATCTTTGGTAGATTTTTACTTTTAAACTATCTTTTCCAGAATTTATGTTACCGAGCTTTCTTATTGGAAACCAAAAGATTTCATATTACAATGAAGTGGTTATTGAAGAGCTGATCACGAACTCGTGGAATTTTCCAAGTCAGGGTAATGAATAAATATTCTCGCGTGGAAATCATCAGAAAACTCATGCAATACGTTCAGCTTTTATTCCTCCTATTACAAGTCCTCTAGCCCTTTTTGAATTCAAATAATCTATAGTCATATTTAAAACTCATCAATTTTTAAATGGCTTTAATATACGCGGTGTAGTTCTTTTATTAGCCGTCATAAATGTGAAGTGTTTTTGTAATTTTTCGTTAAAAAAAACTCTATGCAGTACTTTTCCGTCAGACGTAGTTTGAAATATATACATGTATTATGATTGAATTTGCGTTTAAAGAACGCGGAAAAATCTCTTATATGATAGTGTAAGAGTAACCGAATAGGTAAGAAGAGCAATTGAAGATCGAGTTGTTATATCATCGCTGGCTGATATTCATCGAGATATCCATTTCTCAACCGTTATTGAATATTATTATCAAAACTAAGACCAAAATTATTATTCATGAAAATATTTTGAACTTAGCTATTGCCAATTTTCTTTCTTTGGCGCTTTAATTTTACGCTAGTGGTGCTGTGGATTAGAAAATGTGCTCTGCCCAACAAGGATGGGAAAATTAAAGAAGGTTATTGGAATATTCATTGATTGAAATAGTATACACGCCTATGAGTTTTAAATAATAAAATACTAAGCTTTGTATTATTAAGGATACACTTGAGATTTGAATTAAGCGAAGAGAATAGAGAATTAAAAGTATTTATTCTTTTAATTCATTATCGTGAAAATGTCCTTCAAAGCATTGAAAAGTCACTATTTTCTATAAAAACTGGACCATATCATAATATTTTAACTCATTTTAGCCGAATATTACTGTATAATACAGAAATGTAAGCTAGGAACATATTCCATAAGTAATGAACTATGGATGCATGTAACGGCTGACCCATCATTTTACTTCCAACAGCTTCGCGGAGAAGGTATTCCTAAAGCGCATTACTGCGCAATAGTTGGTTTTTCGTTCCACTTTTTTTTCGGTCCGCCATTTTGACGAATTATCTTGAAGCCCGCAAATTTTCACGCATAGTAACGGCGCGATCGTAGAAGAGATAGTAAGCTTTCTCACCCTGGGTTGAAAAAATCCGTGCCCTATTCTAATAAATAAACCGCCGTCCAGCTTGATGAAGGGAAAAAAATAGACCTCTGAAAACTGTTTGCGCTGTGAATAATCTGCGAGAAGTGCCAGACTAGATTGATGTTTTACACCCTCTGCCAACCCTCCCCACGCGACGAAATGTGAAGCAGACGCCCGCGGAACCTATTCCCCCCCCCCTGCCCTCGTTTTCTGTCCCTTCAGCCCCCTCTTCCGCCTTGATTCAGACACCCTCCTCCACACGTCTCTTCAGTCGCCAACTCTACACCCCATCCCCCACTTCCACCACCAACCCTTCCGTCCTGAAAACCCTTCTCATACGCACACCTTCCCAAACCCTTCTCAACCATTCCAACCCCAAGCCACCCCAAGCTTTTTTTCACTCACTTCTGTCTCAACCCTCTGCCGAGTGTGCGTCTCCTGGTCTGAACCTTCACCTTGCACAACCCATCGTGCGCATGTCCTCTCCCAACACAGCCGCCCCTGATGCCGCCGACGCCCCTGCTTTGATCGAGAGCACAGACACACACACACCACCCACAAAGTCCCCCAACCCGAATGAGAAAAAAATAAAATGAACTTGGGATCTCGAGGTAAAAAAACGTGCGCGCCGATAAAGCCTCGGTGAAATTTCGCTGGCACCACCGCGGAGTCCATCGACGCTCGCTGTCGGTTCTTACTCGGTCGGTGTTCTTCAACCCTCCCAGACGTGATAGCGACATTTGTCGTTTTTTATTTCTTTGCTAAAGACTTATCGACAATAATGGCAATTTTTATGCCTTCCTTAACGACTTACATCGGTAAAAATCGTCAGTAGAAGTCGAAAGCATTCGGTATTCCGTCGCCTCTGCTTTGATCTCATCAAGCACAGCACCCACGAATCTCCCGGAGGAAAACAATTGAGCTTGAGTTCTCGGGGCTAAAAACGTGTGCCGGAGTCCAAGACAATATCTGTAGCTATACTCGGAAACACATCGACGACTTAAATGGTCGTACGCATTTACAGCTTGCCGTTCAGTCATCGGAAACAAAAATCCTTTCAACTTACAACGGCTAAGTCCCTCTAGCCGAAAACGCCAATCTGTTCGACGAATTAACGATAAGGAGTCGTCATTTTTTACTTCTGCTTTAGGAATAGGCGGCGTTTCGTTTTTTGTTTATTCTGGTTTTCTTCTAAAAATGTAAAAAAATAAACCTGCATATTTCCCGAGTGATAAGCGCCTATTATTTGTCAGACAACATGTTTGGAAGAAGTTAGCTGGTGGCTGGTAGGTTTCCGAGGTGGTTAGAGGATGTCGGAAAACTTCCCGAGTTCATCCCGGGTCGGTATGTTTTGGATAAGGACAGTGTTGCCCAAAATCTCGTCGACATCTTCCAATCTGATGTCGGTAGCTAGAGATGTGGGGAGGCGACCGACAGCTGAGATCATTTACATCTTTAAGGAAAGGGCGCCAGGCACCTTGGGTTACAATCCTTTAAGAAATGGCGGTAATTTGAAGCAAAAAAACCGCTTTCGGATATTAAGTCTGCTCTAATCGGCAGGCGGCGAGATAACCATAGTTTAGCACCCCATCTGACGGACTGAGTGCTACAATTGAAGAACCCCCCACTAAGCACTAAAGCAGAGCCAATTGGCTGTGAAATAGCAGCCTCTGAAATCGCCATATGAAAATATTTGAAACTTAACATGATAACTAGGCTCTAATCGCAGCAGATGACCGAGAGAGGTAAACTCACTAAGATAGCTGTCCTGATAATAGAACACTTATCAAGGTTAGACCTGCAAGTATTGAATATACATCGGTGAATTCAAAACGCTGCCGTTTAAAGAGAACATGTACTTACTGTTTCAAAAGTACATACCTAAATCACCCTAAAGAGTTACTATTCTAAAAATATTGTACGAAATAAATTCTGCATCTTTAGTTTTATGCTTGTGGCCTGACGAAAGGGCACGTTTAAATTCATTCTCTCTTAATAATCTACTTCCCTTGTCTCGCCTTGTCATTTGCTGATAGATATAGAACGATGACTGGCCAAAAAGTCCTTTATTTATTTTTCTAGGCTATTTCCTTTTAAATCCAAGCTATCTCTACAAGTTCTACCAATCAATATTACCAATTTTAACGCTGCCACATTTTTCATTTTTAGTTTTAAAGTGCATTTTTGTCTCTAGAATCTCGCGGTTCTTATCGTAGAGGGCGAGGGTGTGGGGGGGGGGGGGTGGGCACAGAGATTTGGAACTAACTCGGTGGACATTTGATTTTGACCCACCTTTCCCCAGGTATGATTTTCAAGCAGGTTTGTCCGCGGGAGTCATCAGCGAGTCGCCAATTTAATTTTGCGCCTCGGTTGATTCGCTTGGCTTTCACGGGACGAGCGTTTGCCCTCTCTGCCTCGAATCTAGTCTTTTGGGGACGGCGAGTCCAAGAGGACTCCCTTATGCAAATCCGTAGCTGAATCACGACTTCATTTCGGGGCAACATTTATTATGGTACTAATTTCTTCCAAGCGCCTGTATTTTCGAGTTTTGTGCGATCCGAAAATTATTTTTTCCGCATGAATTACTTGGCTGATGGCAATGCTATTCATGACGGAGGAAGATGCTGTCGCAGATTTCCTTACTTCTTTTCAAGCTTGCTTACTTTGATGTTAACTTGGTGCAAGATTCCATTTTTTTCTCCGTTTTAAGCCTGTATATCTGTTTACTCTGCCAATTTGTGTGATGAATAAGAAGGAAAGCAAAGTAGAATTAAAAAAAAATGCTTTGAAAAAATAAAGACCTTCACGCCGTATGAATAAAATTTTTGTAGTATATTTTTCTTCGAAAATAAAGGGAATGATAGTTTTATTTCAGTTGCATCTTGGCGCCATACAAATCCAACCGTTATTGTCGTAGACTAAGAATACCTATTAATTTCATAAACGTAAAAGTTTGAATCATATGAATGATCCCAAAATATTTTCATTTGTTAACGCAAGGTAAATTTACGCAGATAGATAACGGTAGAGTGTTAAAGACCCTACATTTGTTGTAGCCGTCGGTGATCCAGGTTTTTTCAATGAGACAACCTTTAATGGCTCGATTTTTCAAATGCACTTCCCAAAAAACAGCCTTATAATGAAGTCATATCCAGAATATCACCTCCGGGGTAAAAATAAAATGTAGTTCTGTCTGTTATATTCACGTGTCTATTTAATCTCGGATATTATCCTGGGTGAGATGCCTGAAATGTTGCTCTTTATTGTTACACAGATGCGTGTGTGCATATTGAAAGAAAAATATTCCTAAAAATGTGGACAGGTAATGGGCAATGTTGTTTACAGGGCTTCCATGGATGAATAAAAGTAAATTAATGAAATTAATGTGTCTCGGTAATTTGTTTTGTTGTGTTTATAAACATTTCCTCAAAATACAGTTTATACATATTGTGATTAACTGAATCCGAGTGCATAGTGCACTCTGTGGTGCGATGTGTTAATTACATTTTCTTAATTTTGAAATTGAATCGCTTGCGTGTAAAAAAATGGCCGTCACTGAAATGGTCCTCTCCACTTCATACCATTATTGTTCAATTTGCCTAACACTCAGAATCAGCCTTTTTCCGGGTTTAACTCTGCGTAATTATCCGCTATATTCTTTTACCATTTTTCTCCCTCTTCTGCCCTTCGCCCTCACAAGTAGAGGATACTCCCGAGTCCTCGCACTTTTTCCCCTTGGAATTAGAGCGCATCTACCTTATCTCTGCCCTTATTGGAGAAATTTTGACGCCTGGATGATTAACGCTGAAAATAAAAATTTACTTCTAAATTCAGCTCATCCCCATCTTGCTTCAATCTGGTAAACTTTGTTTTTCACGCTTTTATATCACAGTAATCACTTAATTAATTTTACATACAAGTAATTCTTACTAGATAATTCACTGCATTTTTCGGCTTGTTTTTTCACTCCTAACGAAACCGAATATTGGGACCAAGGGCTTATTAATCCAAAAATTTAGTGCATTACATCAGTATCACTTGGCCCTACTGTGAACTTAGGGAACATGGGTATGATATTTGGGTCACATGATATGGTAATGGATCACTTTTATCAACGGAGCAATGTCACTTATCTATATAAATACATATAATTTTTTAGTAAAAGAAAATTAAGATTACAAACATTATCTTGGCAGAGGAAAATTTTAAGTCTTTCTTTCCACGCTTTAGTAGCTTACTGCAATTTGTCTTAGACATTACGAATGAGGATTTATTGGAGAGATTCTGGGAGTAGTCAGATTACTTCATGCTAGCTCTGGGAAAATTGGAATACTCATACCTTGAAATTAAATAATATGTTGCGCTCTTAACATTGTCGATAATGTTGCAGCGTTCGTTTGGTATCGTATTTTTGGACTCTAATTATGCTAGTTCAGCCATTTCAGTTAGGCAATGAATTCATGATATACGGTGGTGAATTTGAACTTCGTTATCAGGTCTTGACAAAACTTTTTCAGGCTTTCAATATACTCTACTTATGACTTAGTTTTGAAGTTTTTGCCGTATGTCCTTGGCTCGCAAGAACAACCCTTGTGTCTCCGTCGATGTCACTTTTGACAGTTAATTTTGGATGAGCGCTCATTAGACGTCTCATAGCATTCCATCCCCAAATTTTGAGGACATTAGAGCTTCATTGGTACACCCTATATTGTGTAAAATGATGGTTTTTAGTCATTAGTTAACCAGCTACAGTCTCGTGGGTGTCAGCCTAAACTCACAGAGATGTAAAGTTTATATTCATGGTTGGAAATATTTCCAAATTCCTGATTAGTATTGGCATTGCAGGAAATTAAAAAGAAGTTCAAAAGGAGATGGCGATGCTTCCGTCCTAACTTTTTGTATACTTTCATCTTTGAAATGAAAATATTTTTGCCACATGAACAAGACTTAATAACAAGTCTAATTTCATCAGATCTTTGTTTTTAGATTTTTGCAGCAATTAGATGCACTAGTATCAATCATTTTCGGGTGTACTGCTGCGTGATGAACTTTAACGGCTCAACGTTTCGTTCCTCCTGCTGGGAACATCGTCAGGAGACTGAAGAAAATGTATTCATATCATCTGGTCGGACCGTTGGAATACTGACCATTGTTGTCACGGACTTAAAAAAATAAATAAAAACCCAATATTTAAAAATTCAAATATAAAACCAGAAAATGGTTTAATGGTTGGTTGTCACACCAATATTTTGGGAAAGGTATCTTTTCCACACACTGCTTAAGTGATAATCATCATCCCTATTAAAATTTAAAGGCCGTTTAGATATTTCGACTGCCTCTCTAATTAGTCGTGGATAATAAGCAGATGTTCTTGCAATGACATTGGCCTCATCCAGGAGGATCTTGAGAAACGACACGTTGAGCCGTTAAAGTTCATCACGCAGCAGTATACCCGAAAATTATTGATACTAGTTCATCAAATCCTGTGTGTGGAATAAATAGATTTTCCGATTGCAACTTTAGGAGGCCCCTCCTTGTAAATTCTTATAGCACGAAGAGTCTTCTCTAAAGTTAGCATCGCAAAACTATGCATAATTTTGCCTTTAATAAGTCACTCTTCGTACATGTATTCCCCGTGAGAATTAAAATTCACGTTCTCTTCATGCTTTCATTAATCATTTAAAAGAATCAGAATTGTGAAGAAATAACTTCTTATATCAGCAATGAAAAACTACTTCGTTGAAAGGTTATCCTCCTCCCTTTAGGTCATTCAGAATCCATATTCACTAATTATTGCAAGAGTAAGAATCAATAAACAATGGCAGAATATTGTTTGTAATGTCATATATATGCTTTCAACGATAAATCGTTTTATCCTTACGCTATCTTGAAAGGTGCACATATAAATTAAGATTAAATCCTGTAATGTAAACGGCAGGAAGAATTCGTGGCGCACCAGAAAAAATCAAGCGATTAAGACTATTCACAAGTACTAGAGTAATATTTTTTTGAGAAATGAAAGTTGTGCAGAAATTAAATTTGTTTACAGAAGCAATACATTTATTCTTGACGCTGAAGTTGGACTCAGAAATGAAGTTTTTACCTCCATATTGGGTACAGCCGCGTTAATTTCGTAGCGCAGCGAAAAATCCAAGGCCCTGGGTGGCGGTATTGCGCTGGATTCGTCCGCGCAAGTC
Organism: Ceriagrion tenellum; assembly: GCA_963169105.1. NCBI lineage: Eukaryota > Metazoa > Arthropoda > Insecta > Odonata > Coenagrionidae > Ceriagrion > Ceriagrion tenellum. The sequence goes on along the minus strand of OY720634.1, from coordinate 132,732,881 downwards.
ATTTCAGTGTCCGTCTGTGTGTCTGTGCTCCCGTCCGTCTGTCATTTGCCCCTTTCACTTTCGCCTCCCTCCTCCCCCTCCGTCTCCCCACCCCCACCCCCTGATCCTCTCCCTATGTAGTAGGCCTCCACCCCCACCCGACCGCTCTCAATTTTAACCTCCCTTTCTCTCCCTTTCTACCACCCCCTTCAAACATCCCCTTTCTCTCTCTCTCTCGACGTGAACACCACCAACCAACTCCCTTTCCCACCCCCTCGCCCAGTTCAACCCTCCCCCGCCTAAATTCACTTTCTCTTCACTCTCGCATCACTCCGTCCCCACCCCTATTTCCCCCTCTTTCCCTAAAACCCTATTCGAAAATCCCCGTGTTAGCTCTCCGCGCCAACCATTCCCTCTCCTATACACCCTCCCGCCCCTCGCCTTTAAAACTCCCCTCGCCACCATCCGGCGCCTCATCCACGAACACCCTCTCTCTCACTCCACACCACCACACCCTGCAAATAAAAAATAATTCGTTTGGCCGCCCCTTCCCCCCCCTCCTCTCCTTCTAACCCTATCGTCACTTGAAATGCCCCCATGTTTCAAACCTCCCCATTCTTCTCACTCCCCCCTCCCCTCATTCTACTACCCAATACCCCCACTCCTTACCCTGATACCCTTTAGGTGGAACCCCTTCCACCATACCCTTGCAAAATCCTTCTCCCCTTCACGCTCCCCCGTATCCTGATACCCTTTTCGCGAATCCCCTTCCCCCATACCTTTGCAAAACTCTTTCCCCCTCATACCCTGGTACCCTTTTCGCGAAACCCACTCTCCCTATACCTTGCAAAACCCTTTCCCTCTCACCCTCCCCGCAAATCCCACGACCAGAACTCGGGGAAGGATCGATGCTTTATCGGTGATGCTTCCTACTCTAACTCTCTCCTCCTCCACCCCCAGCAACCTTCTCCCTCCCCCTCCCACCACATCCCTTCCTTCCAACCCCCCCCTTTCCACTCTCACCGTTCGCCAGAAATGAGGGAATGGGGGAGAAGGAGGGAAGGGTTTTGGAAAAGGGTATGGGGTTTTTTTCAGAGCTATGGAGAGGGTACGCTGGGGGAACGGGGACAGGGGTAGGCGAATGAAGTACCCCCTCTCGTGTATCCCACCCACTCTACACCCGCCCGCACCTCTGCCCTACACCCTTACCCTTCCCCTCGTCACACCCTACCTATGGAATATAACCCTTTCCCCTCCCCCTCTTCGTGTCTCCCCTCCCCCCCCCCTGCATTCACTCTCCAACCAACCCGGCGCATATTTTTCTCTTTTTTCATCCCACCTTCTCTTCTCCTCACTCTCAACGCTGCCTTATTCAGAAATCTCGCCACCCCCGTGAAACCATCATGTCTGCCTATACACGCTTTTTAATTTCGCCTGCGCCTACGGATTAAGCGCCATATTTTTGCGATGGCACTTTCGACTCGGCGTGGCACCACCGCCGCTCCCTCCCCATTCCTCGGGAAAGAAAAAAAATAATGTGCCTTCTCTTTCCTCCCTTCCCTTCGAGCTGCGTCTCCTACCTAGCTCCACCCCCGAACGGTGGTCCGACTGTGCCCGTGCTCCAGCGACGCCGAGATCCCACCCACCCCCAGGTATTGCATTAATTCCGTGGGCTGGTTGGATTTCGCTCGTTTCCGAACGATGGCGAAAAAATCGTCGCCTGGACATTCTCGCTGCTGCGTTCCTTGGACCCGTGGTGGCAAGATGTAACGCGAGAGCCCTACTCGAAACTTGAATTGAACTGAAATCCTTGCTTGTCTTTCGCGAAGGACTACATCCGATAGGTGCTTGCCGGTCACGTAGTGCGAGTATTATAATTGCTTCGTAGAATCATGACGTATTACTTCGACTCGGGCTTAACTTATGCGGAGATTCCTGTGCCGTTCGAAATGACCTGCTTTTATGAAGGGAAATATATAGCCCGAATCTCAGTGGCCTAATTGATTGAGAAAAAACAGCTTTTACCGGTTTCTTATTCTATAACTTCCATGAAATGGTGTATCTATTTTAATTTTTGGCGAATTTATCGATAAATTTGCACACTTCTGTGGCATTCTTCGAACACTGTGTTTGAAATCATCACTTCATAATTCCATCTACTCCTTTTTGAGGCTTGGTTATCGTTGCGCAACTAGAAAAGGTTTAGTAAATTAAATAAAACTTTGTATACTCCACTATAGGTTTAATAACACGACCCGGGTTTCGACACATAGATGTTGTATTTTCACCTGAAGATGACACGAAGAGTCGAAACCCGGGTCGTGTTATTAAATCTATAGTGGAGTATACAAAGTTTTATTTAAGTTACTATGAATTACTTCCACAAAGTCAAGCCTGGAACCATTTCCTTAGTTTTAGAAAAGGTTTTCTAGCAAAATCTACCCATCAGTATTCTTTCATCTAGTGCCCAACGCTTAAACACCAGTGTCCACCCATTTTCGAGTTATCGTGTAGGATTTGGGTTTACATAAACTGCTTTCACAAGTTATTCGACTACTCAAGAGAGTGTTATTGTTTTAGAGTGATTTATATAGCTATTAGAATTGTGGTATAGTCTATTTTTTCGTTGAAATTTCATCTTTTGTGAATGATGCGTTTTACACGATAACTAATTATAATTAAATTCAATTATATAAGCTTCAATAATTACGTAGGAGTTCGTGAAATATAGAATCTGTATTTTTGCTATCCCGCGTGCTGGCTTGCGACAGACACTCGGGATCCATTATGTCACTTTGTTTGGTTCGTACTTCTTGCAGGAATGAGAGCTTGTCAGCCATTCACGTCAAATTGGACGCGCAGTGCAGGATGCTGCCATTACCAGAACATCAGATTATTCCACGTTTGTTCAAGTTCAATGATCGTGTCAATGCTTTCACGACTAGTCTCCAATCATGCTGTGCTCTGTCCTCGGTATCAAGAACTACACTTTCAAGGACCCTGCTCAAATTGTGACGCAATGTGGTACAGGGTGATTTGTAGAGATCATTTCGAATACCCGCAACTGCTTCTCACTTGTTAGCATCAATTTGAGCATGTTTACTAACATGCAATCGCGAGCATTGTATATCTCCAGCGATTCATTGCATCAATTGCTTCCATTTTTATCACTCATGTCCATCTATTTAGGGTTATTGCTGGATTCGGCACAAAAAAATGCAGGCTTACGTCATAGTTACGCTTAATGTGGTTCAGAGACATGAACCATTGGAATTCTGGGTCAAAAGAGGATAGAGGCTTTCGAAACTTTGTGGCAGAGTTGGATACTGAACACAATTGACGGATAGAATAAGTAAAAAGGAAATTTAAATTTGAATCAAAGGGGATAAAATCGTATTTAGCTTGAATTCTAAGAACTGTGGTACCGGCCGCGCCGTAACTCAATGGAGTGACCCCCTGATGGTCAAACACATAGCAGTATATGGTACAATCACCAACAATATCTTTCACATATTTATCACAATCTGGGAGATGGATAGGTCACAATCTGAGACAATTCGTAAAGAGCAATAGTGGGGTGATGTAAAGTCTTGCGGAAATACAGAGGGACAAACGCTTAGGCCGACTAAAGCGGGATATTAAATAGAGGAGCTACAAGAACATCAAGGTATTATCAGGGGTCAGGGCAGATTTGAGGGCTGCAGTCAACAAATCTTTGGATCGAACGACTGATGATGATTATGTGCTTACGATGTAGTAAAGTCGTTCGACCTTCTTACGTCCTCTTGTCATCACGTTAAGAGATATTTCTCATGTTATGTTCTTACGCGAAGTTCCTCCATTCAGTTCTCTCAGCACAGGCCTGGTTCTCGGGCGTGATTTCGACCGAGTTTTCACCCAGCCGCATGAAATCATGCAATCGATGGTTCATTCCGTTTCCTCCCCTCCATTTCTTCTCCTTCCACCCTCCCCACCCCCTGTGTCTCTCTTTATCATCCCCCTCCCCCTCGAAAGGCCTCATATGTAATTACCGAAACGCGAGGTTCTAACGTTTTTAACAGCTGCACTTCATTAGTCCTCTCGACGGGCAACAGTTTCGTTTGTGTGTGGGTGTGTTTGTCGGTGTATGCGTGAACAAAGCAGTCCTCGCGGAGCTAATGAAGCTCATTAAATATGATCATGTGCTTTCACTGCCCCGACTCTACGGCGGACGTTGCAGATCGCCAGGCGTGCAAAGCGGCGTTCGTATCGTGGAGGAGAGGCGAGAGCGACAGGCTGGGAGAATTTCTGCGCCGCGAATTCAACCCATCGACATAGGAAATCGATTTGCATCAACGATTCTTTGTTTTGTTGATAGTCGGTTGCTTTTCATGACGCCAAATTTTCTGGAGGACTTATATTCCCTTTGCCTCATTGCATTTGACCCTGAAAACGAGTCACGGGGCCAGAATGCTCACCGATTAAGTCACGAACAAGCGTCTCTCATGTAAACTCAACACTAAAATGGTAATAAATTAGTTTATTTTTGACGAAAGTTCATAATTGCCACATAACCCCCCTCTAAATTCCATTTAGTAAGGCTTGATACGTATTAAATCTTGAATGGCTCTTTGTATGTCACCAGCACTAACGCGTCAAGTAGGTACTTACGTTTAATTTCACATGAGCAAGCCGCATGAATTGAAACAGATTTGTCCTTGAATCACTTTGCCATGCTCCAAATTACGATGATATTTTGTCGAAAATTCACTCTCTGCATTTCGATTTCTATAAATAATAAATATTTCTCAGTCAAAGCATTCAATCGCGCATCAAATTTTTTGTTGTAGTACGTCAGACAATAAATAAATATTTATTGCTACATAAGTCAAATCATTAGAGAGATGTTTTCCCAAGTCGATGGTAAATAAGTTAGTCCCCTGTGACATTGAATAGGCGTATTATTCTTAGGTGCCATATGTTATTCGTTATGAGTTCAAATATATATTTTGTTTACTAGAACTCATCGTTCAACATTTCCCTGTTGGAAGTATATGTCTTCTCTTTTTGGCACATTAATCGGACATTTTATTGTCAGTAATCAATGCTGTCCTAAATTAGTTTACACGGCTGTGAAGGCTTGGCACGAGCAATTTTATGAGCCACTCGCTCGAATCCAAGATATCCTTGATTCTCGCGTCGGATGCATAGGAACGCGTTGCCAAAGGCCTGGCGTATTTTTCGGTGCTAGACGACTAAGGACAGCTTTTGAGGCGGAGTACGTCCGTTGCAGCCAGTGGGCTCAAGGTCACGCCCAGGCGAGGAGTTTGTGAAGCCTCTTACGGAGCGAAAAATTCCGATGCTATTTGGCGTCATTGCTTTTTTTAATGCGCACAGAATCGGCAACTGTGCCTCAGCTATTTCCTCATGCAAAGCATTTCGTCACCCGACCCAATGTTTTGGTATATAACTACTTGTAATTAAGGCGTTTGCGCAATAACCAATCTTCCTATAAAAAAGCGATCCTGCATGGTTTTTATTGGCATCAATAAAACTCATGCGCATTATTTTCGATTCCAACAGCAAGTGTACTACTTAGCAGCACTGTGTGAGGATATTTTTCTGCTTGTCATATTTTCATTTAATGTTTCTTGAGACTAGATATTGATTATATTCCTTTTGTGGCTCTGTCCTTCTTGAACGCATGCTCATCAATAACTTAATGCTGCAATAAAACTCATAATGTCGATGCGATTTCTCAAGTTTATTTTAGTGTTGTCTACCACTTGCTTCATAGCAAGTTAAGCATTTCCTTGGAAAACGTTTGAAAAATTTAACACGCCGCTCCGCGATACCTTCCAACGCTAATGGCATAAACCGAAAACAGGGCTAAGGGCTAAAAACATAAATTTCATCTTCTTGTAGAGTTTTCGAATTTTCATAAATTGTGGAAAAACTACCGGAATGGTAGATTATATTTGTGAATTCATAGTAAATTGATCTGGGTTTGATTGAAAGAGATTAACTTATGGTGAAGTAAAAAATTACAAAATAAAATGAAATGCCGGGTTGGCGTATTGTTCCATTTGTAATAGGGATATACAAGGATCGATAGCTGGGCGTAATTAGATGTTTTGATTAAATTTGCACAGTTGAAAATACCTCGAAGGATTGCAGGCAAAATAATGTGAGTCAGAAAAAGATGTGAACATTTTAAGGAATGTAAGAACATGTCCAAGAAAAATGAAAAATGACTGAGTACTTAAATAAGAATGAAAATATCATATAAACGGATAGATGAAACTTCAATGGACCAAGAAAACGATGGTACGACAGTCAAAGCTAAAGACGGCTGTCTTTGAAGGAGAATCAGGCTGCAGGAGCCTACTTTAAAGGGAAAAGAATATGATTTCCCTAATTTTTTTGTTCTAAGGAAGTTACCTATTATGTGTGATTTTTTCTCTTTGAATACTCATGATTTTAATGCAGCCTCTAAGATCACTAATACTTAACCACATCTTTCTCAAGATCTTACGTTTTTTTGTAATTACTCAACACTATCTACTGCCTAATATCCCCCGGAACATAACCGCTCGTATGGGTGTAGGCATAAATGAGAACCAGAATTTTGGTTCAACGAAGTGACCTTTGATATGGCAGACGGCGAATGAATTAGTTTATGGACGTGCTCGCTGAGCTCTCAGACTTCCGGAGAACAAATTTTGCCATCGAATTACATTGCCCTTTGGTTTTTTTGCTGCAATATTTCCTGCCCCTCCAGCCGACATTCCATTTCTAGGCTTAAAAATCACAAATTGAGTTTTAATTCATTGCAATGGGACCGCTGAAAAAGCTTTGTCATGCCTGTTTCATCAACTTTTTCTCATAAAATTTTTGTCTTAACGCTTAGTTAGATAATTGGCTGGAATTAGATTCTCTTGATCGATTGTTTGCATCACATTAATCATGGGAATCCATTGATGAAACCCAGGTACCAACTTTATGATACAAAATTTAGCGTAGGGTCTGTTAACGTAACACTCTTTGTCTGTACATGTGGAAATATATCTTATAAGTTATTTTTGAGCTCTCAATGTTTTTCAAATATAATGGATTCGATAATAGTGAAGTACACCTTTTTCCGTCCTTATCATACGAAAATTGCTGAATAATTACAGACCAAAACCGGTAATATGAAGATAACTGTCTTATAATGTAGTCCTTCGCTGAGGTTAATAATGAGCCTTTGACTGTTCGTTGCATTGCCCTTTGCCTCAAAATCGGCCATGCTTAGAATAAAATGCAAAGTTTCAAAACCAATAGGATAAAATTACCCATTTTTTGTCGTTGTAAAATTCTAGCCATGAGATATTTCATTGTTAATTTTCATGTGAAAGCTTTTCTCAAGTTTCGATTGAAGGAGAAATAGAGATTGCGGATTCGTTCCCGCCATCCCTCTCGGCACGAGGTATACCTGACCACGTGCTTGGAATTATTCTGAGCGCGATCTTGTTTAGCCAACCCTTGTGGTTATTAAGTTTTACTGATACTTTTTCATCAGTTCGTGATAATTATTGTGATATCTTAATTACTGATATGGAAAATAACTCTTGGTAATTATGTAATCCACTTCAGAAAATGCGTCTTCGTCGTTTTCCAACTCGGCGCACATGATTTTAAAATGTATTCAAATTTTATTTCATTCCCTTTAAATCTTTTCTTTTATCTTTTTTAAAGCAATTTGAAGTGGTTAATTGTGCCATTAGAGGAAGAAAAAATTAATGGTTATATTAAATTTGCTCAATGCTATAAGCCTACTGTATGGTTTTATGTCCCAGCCGAGCAAGGATCCAACACTGTCCAGAAATGCATATCATGTCTGAGACGAAAGACGGTTTAGTCACTTGGATGGAATACAGACGAGGGTTACCTGTTAGCAACGGTCACAGGGATGACATATTTAAGAAAAAATCTTTGAAAATGAATTTTTATAAGGAAATTTACCACTGATTAAGATCAATCCTAAGTTTGTTCAAATGCAACCACCCATTTATATCAAATCCCATGCTTACTCCTTTGCTTACCATCAATTCATCTATACAAAACATTTCTTAGTTTGTCCCCCTTGGCCTTTCTAATGTAAGTTTCCCTTCTAGTTTCCTCGAGGTAAGTTTCAAAGTGTGCGCCTAATCTATCGCGATCTTTTCATGAGTATATTCTTCCATGGAGCCCTTCCCTCTTTGGCTTTTTTGCCTACCTCCTCGTTTCTCGCTTTGTTAACGCATCTGATTTTTTACTTACCTCTCCCTCTCCAGTTTTCAAATAAAGATACAATTTCAATTCCTCTATTATGATCCGACATAATGTTCATCACGGTGTTATCATAGTATTAGAATACTGTTCCATGCAATACAGAATTTCCTTTGTTCCTCCTGGCCTTTCTCATGGAAGATTCCCGTCTAGTTTCCTCGACTTAAACTTCATAGTGTTCGCCTAATCTATCGCGTTCTTTTCTTTAATATATTCTTTCATAGAGCCCTTCCCTCTTCAGCTTTTTTGCCTACCTCCTCGTTTCTCGCTTTGTTAGCGCGTCTGAATTTTTAGTTACCTCTCCAAATCCAGTTTTCAAATAAAGATACAATGTCGATTCGTTTATATTGATCTGACATAATATTCGTCACAGTGTCATCATATTTTTCCATGCCAGAAGATGGATTGAGATTTTTTATACTTTGAGGCGGACTCGCATGGTTTTGGCACGTGAGGCATTCACTATGTGTATGCATTGAAGCATTTTAGACTGCTCGGCGATTGCTTAGCCAACTCTTACCTTTTTCACATCACGCCGAATCCGCAGCAGACTGAAAAATGAAAAATGCCGTCAGGAATCCCGTTTAGGCAAGCGGTGACTGCTACTCTACGGACGCCCCCGAGCGGGCTAATCAAAACCTTTCGCCGCCGCTCGAGACCTAAAACTCTCCTCCTCCTTGCTTTCGGTAGCAAATAGCTGCAATTTGGCGAAAGCGGGCCTCCGGGGTGGGGGAGGAGGAGGAGGAGGAGGAGGAGGAAGGGGCCGGGTCGGGGGGGGGGGGAGAGGAGAGTTAGAGAGAAGGGAGGTGGAGAGAAAAGCATTTATATTCGAGCGTTCAACTCTATGGCGGTCGCCGACGCAGACACCGCCACCACTTCGTCTTCCCTCTTTCTTCTTCGTCTTCTTCTTAAGGGAACCATCGAAATCGGTTAGGTAACGCGGGGCCATTGTGTGAGGCTGGTGTGTGAGTGTGTATGTGTGTGAAGTTGGCCGCTGACCAGGTGGGGTCGGGAGGGGGTGGTGGGGGCGATCGGGGTGGTGTGGAGGTTCAAGGAGGGGCGGAGGGTGGGTGGGAGGTGGAGTGTGGTGTCGCGAAACAGAACGGGGACGCCCTCCCCCCGAAAGGAACAGAGCACACTGTCACTTTTTAGCACACACACACACACGGCGGCCCGCCTCGCCGTGGCCGCAAAAATTTCGGCCGCGCGCGGGGAAGGCCGAACTGCGGAATGGACCTCGGGAGTCCGTCCGCAGAATTTTGAATGCTCGCTTTGCCAATCGCAGGCGACGAAGCAACGCCTTTCCAACGCGGAAGCCGAACGCTTTGGACGTGAGGCAAATAGTCACTGACTTGGTGCCATCCCGCTGTTTTTTCTAACTGAATGGGCTTTGATTCTAAGGTTTGTTGGACTGTGGCAATTCTATGATGGTAATTGTGGTACCTATGACTTTTAATAAAGAGGCACGAAGTATATGCTTGATGAAATCCAGCATGATTCAATCATGGTAATTGTGGTACCTGTGAATTTTAATAAAGAGGCAAGAAGTATATGCTTGATGAAATCCAGCATGATTCAATCATGGTAATTGTGGTACCTATGAATTTTAATAAAGAGGCAAGAAGTACATGCTAGATGAAATCCAGCTTTACTTCTTGGAATATGGCTTCATTTAGCTCGTAGCGAATACAGAGCTTTACACAATCACACTCCAATTTTTAAGACTACCTATTTCAACACCTTCAGCATCATTTTCAACATTGCAGTTCCCATTTATCATTAATGAAAATTATATCGAAGACTTATAAATCCATTATAAACAAAATTTGGTGTTGCATTCGACGTCTGCAGTAACTTTTGATGTTTCGATCATTCTTTGCGAACATTTATTTCACAAGACGACGGAAAATTATGAACCAACACAGAAGTACATTAATTTATGTTTTGGCACTTCAGTACTAAAAGTAAGAATTCCAGTTTCAAATATCGAATCTTTTTCTGCGCTGTGGCTTATTTTCAATTTTCCGGCTCACATTTTGATAATATTGCATTTATTTAGATTCAGGGACGCATGGTGCGTTCGGGTTGAATCCATCCGAAATGTAAAATACTTGAACAAAATGATGCTCATGTGAAATTGGTCCCGGGAACTAATTATGTCACGTTCCAAAAATAAAAGTTCAACCTAGCATTGTGCTGAAAACATAGTATCGTCAATTTATACTATTTCCTAAAATGTAGATGGCTATCTACCATGTTTCTTATCTCAGGTAGTTCTGGTAGCATTATTTGTTTACTTTTCACGTCATGTGAAGCAAAATTGGTCATCTGACAAACATTATTGCATCACTTATGCTTTTGAAGATCCACAGTTCACTCCCTCGGTAATGGCTATCTTCATTCAAATGATTAAATCTTTTTAAGGTGCATAGCATCGAAGTATCTCTTGCGTCAAAAGCGTATTTTAAATGAAAGACAATCGTTTTTCCAGCAAAATGAAGACAATGTTTGGAGAAATCAGTTGCCTGTGTTACTTTTCATCATTCAAAACTCCTCCAATGAAAATATGATGATGAATTTTGACGCGCTCTCAGCTGAGGTTCCCCAAGATGGAATAGCAGACTTTCCTGGAAGAGCCCTCGTGGGGATGGTCTGAAAAAACCATTAACTCCTCAATTATCCAAATTCTTCATTATGCAAACTTTTAACTTAAAAGCCTTACCTTATAATCCCGACGTCGGAGCAGCATTCAGGAGAAATTCAGCGTATTCGATTGCCCTAATTTTTTTCCTACCTTAGCGCGATAAACCGCAATCTGTGGTTACTTTCCGTGTGTTATTTTCGTACACAGCCGCATGCGAATAAATGGGAAGTTCTGAAACGTGCAAAGGGCACCACAAGAAGGCCGTCGGGATGATCAGCCCGTTGCATACATATTCTTTGTAGTCAAACCATTAGCAATTCGGCCAAGCTGGCCGCGCGAAGAGGGAGGGGAATAGTGCGATAACTCCGGCTCAGTCACACACGTATACATTCGGGAGACGGATAAAAGATTCTAAGCCGCAAATCTACCATCAGGAGGAGAAAAAAACTGGCCTAAAATTACCCCATGAAATAAAAGAAAAGACCAGTATATTGAAAGCCTCTTTGTTTTTCCGTGGAGGGCTCAAAGAACTGTCTCCGTATAATTGAAAATTAATGCACGAAATGAGAATACCAACCGTTTCACTTCACCACATTTAGGAAATAGATATCACGAAAAATTAAAATTGCTGTTTTCTTGCTGTTGTTCATATGATTCTGGTGCTTATTGATGACATATTCTTATGCTTATTCAGCTTATTCTTGAAGGAGGGAGTGAAATATTATTGTGCTAATACAATGATGATTTGTACGTTTATGACTGGCATACCTTAAATTACCTTATTTGAATCTTCTTTAACTTTGCTACGCATAGCTTCACTCAGCCACCTTCAATTTTTCCTTGGGTTATCTTTACAGGTTGTGGCTTCCCGTACACAATTTTTATTCCTACTCTTTACCAGCCACTCCCATCCAGAAAAAAACACATCATTCGTCTAAGACGCTCTTTGAAATGCCGTTCCTTATAAACACGTCCTTCACTCACCAAGTTTGCGCCACAAATTTTCTTTCCTTCCCTTCTCCACCACTGTCAATTCTTAGATGTATGTATTCATTTTAACTCAGTATTCGTCCTCCATTCTTCTTCTCATCAGCATCTTGAAAGCCTCAAGTTTACTTGTATTTTCCCTCCGTTGAGACCAAATATCTGAACCACATCATGCTACCTTGCTCCACACTTATGTATATAGTCAATGTAGTGGAATACAGCCATGTCTTTTTTTGAAGATTACCTTGGGGCCATGGCCCTCGACTTAAATATACCATGTGTATACAAACGCACAATTCGCCGCAGTGACTAATATCCGCAGCCCTCCAGCCAAACAATGAGTCCGTTGTCCTCCTAGCCTATATGGCCGGCTGCATGGTTAACTTTCCTATGCGAAAGAGAATTTTTTCTCTTTCCCATGCTGTTTTCTACGCATATATATTTTTTGCGGCAGCAAACATGGAGCTTTACAGAAGACAGAATTGCTGATTAAAAACGGCAAAATTCATTTTGGAGAAATTTTTAACACATTAAAACCAGTGAATATAAAATTTATCAGCAACTGATGTCATATACAGGGTGGGGCAGAATGGACTCCCTGATTTGAAATATTATTATTTATCTCCAGGTACTAAAATCCATTTCTGCATGTCAAAAATGTGTTTTCCCAAACAAATAATAATCCTTTTTCAGACAATAGCAAATATATATTTGTTTCTTCCCACAGGAATTGAATTAAAGATGGGAAGTCATTTTAAAAAAAAAGTCCATTCTGCCCCACCCTGTATATGTTCCCTATTTTGATCTAATTGAAACTAAGCCCTCCATAATTTTTCTATAACCAAAACGTTTACTCTACTTTTTCATTTCATTCCAGCCAGACAGCTCTTTTAATAAGAGCCCGTGAACTTAACAAACAGAGACATAGTATTATGCTCGAAAAGAAATTTCGGCAGTGTCGATTGTGATATGTATCCGAATCAAACTATCACTTTGTGCGATAAGTGAAGTTTCTAGAGGTGATAAAAATTCGACACTGTTTTCTATTTTTTAATATATTTTGGTGCAACTATACATCGATAAATGCATTATAATTAGGAACCCGTACATTACTCTTTTCCAGATAACATCACCTACCGCGTGTAGATACGATTTTCATAGCCAGCGATGCATAACGAAGCAAGAATAGCGTCTTCTTTGGAGTTTAACTAATGCACTCTACGTTCTTTTAAAATAAATAAAAATGTCACGATCGTCAGTCACCGACCTATCAACATCTTTGAATGGAGGAGACGAATGATGTCGAGCCTATTCAAAACAAAGAATTTTATTCAAAACTTTTCCCTAAATCGCCGGGGCATCGGCTGAATGGAAAAAATGCGTACGAACTATATAAGAGTAGAATATCTCTATACAAATGGGAAAAAATATCCACGGGGCCCCGAAAGAAGAAATTCTCGAGTATTCTCGAAAATAAAAATGTGTATAAAAATAAAGAGGGAAAGCCTTGACAGCCAAGTGGGCTCCCATTCAGCGACGCGTTGCCCTCTCTCTCTCTCTCTCTCTCTCTCTATTCGGAATCCATCTCTCCCTCCATTTCTTTTCGCACAACCGCACCCTCCTCCTTTTTGCTACGTTCATTTTTTTTTCTTCAGCTATCTTTTATTTTTCCCTCTTCTTTCCATTTCTCGCTTGTTATTTCTTTTTATTCGCATTTTTTCCCCGCCACTCCCTCGCACAATTCGCTCGTAGTGGGACGCCTTTAAGGTCTTGGACTGCCCTTCTTAAATTATTTCTAAATCTTTCTTTAATATCAGAGCTATACTTAAGGATCTTTAGCAGAATTTTTCGGGAGAAATGTGTCCCGTCATTTTCATGAGACATCTTTGTGGGTTTATTAGCTCTGCGATTCATCGTGACTTTCAAAAGTGAAGTATTAAAGCTATCCGGATCAATTGACTGCACGAGTTTTTTAAGTTTCTTCCAAGGCACGGCTATTTCTGCCTCTTTGACCTTTCCGAATCCCTTTAAAATCTATGTACAATAAATTATAAGCAAAAATATAAATTTCAACTTCCTCTCCCCGAAGAAAGAAAAGAATCTCCTATGGTAGCAAAGAAAATGAAAGTTCTTATAAATGCGTAAAGTTATGAGTTAAAGTGGGTCAGTTGTGCATTCTAAATTTTAGTATAATTATTCGTGTTACTTTTGCTTTCCATCTTTCGGAGAATCCAAAGTTAAGCTTAGTAGTGCCTAGATTATACCCTTGGGGTTTTAATTCTACATAAGTTCTAATTTTCCTCCCGCTATTACGACGATATCGATAACGTAACCTTTCAACTGTAGCTTTACCTTCATGGTATACCCCGAAGGAAGTATATTCGCCATGCAGATATGAGGTGCATTGGCCGAGATTCAAACGTGGATTTCTAATCTGTTCAACTCGTAATAGCCTGCTACTCGTTCTTGTTGAACTACTTTTAAGATGGGTTGGCGGTGGTAATGGAATGCGCACCAGATCTTAGACATTTTCCACATTAATACTGGATCACCTCCATGAATCATACGTAACTTTGAGGTATTCCTATACTGGTGATCGATTCGAATAATTTATATATTGATATTAATTGGCCATTTACTGGTAATTAATAAATATTTTACTGTAGCAATTCACGACCTAGGATTCTTTGAACGTTGTTGCTCAACATCATCACCTGGTATTGCACAGTAATGAAAAAAATTAAAATGATGAGAACTAAAAATTTATACGGATGCGTTAAGTAATTTATTTCTAGTAAACTAAAATAATCAAAGGAATCATTTTTGAGACTTCAATTGCGTTTGCCAGATATATTAGCTACGATTGCTCATTTAATATTTATATGTTCCTTGTGGTGGCCTGGCATGCATTTTACAGACGACATGGTTCCCGATAAAACCTGAGTGTTCCTACTTAAAAGTAATCACTCCGGCCCTTATTTCTGTGAAATGGAAGCACTTTGGGATATCGAGAAAGATGTGAAGTTCTGGGTCAGTCCTCATCAACAATCCCCACTTTACAATCGTTCTCTTGTATGATTTTAGAGTACTCATGAGACAATAGGAATCCCACCCTTTTCTAATAGGAAAATAAGACGACGAGATCTGGAGAATTGGCTGCTGAGGCAGGTCTATATCTCCATACTATCCGCTTTGCAATCATTGTTTGGTAAGTGCTCATGGTATCGATTTCCTTTCGCAATGAATGAAATATTGCTCGGTAGCTAGCGATGACCAAAGTCATATTTCTGCACTGACAAGATTAGTCGTTTTGCGTTCCAGCTTTCATTTTGCCGATAAACCAAAGGGCCTTGAATGTTGATTAATCAACGGGATATGACAATGCCTAGGGATTTTAATAAATGAAGCGTGAAAATGTGTGAAGCTTTTGGGCAGTTTGATATGTGAGGAATGTACGTATACTCGCGATCAATATGCCTTACCAGATTGGATGCCATGAGACCGACCTTGACAACAAGGAGGGTATTGTGAGATATATTCTATTAACGGCGGGTGAACCTTGAGAAGACTTCAATATGCGAGTTTCAATATTATTATTGGAGCGTCAGCCGCTAAAAGACACCAAACCAGGTGGAAAAACTGCGAAGACTTTACGAAGCGAAATTAATAATTCAGTCTGCAGGTGCAATAATTTAGTTTTCCTCGCAGTTCGTATTGCATTGTTTGCATATTTTAATGCACTCTAGAGGTGAACTGTAATTTTAGATCTTCGTGGTGGTGATTAGAATGCTTAAGTAACGTCAAATTATACCCGAATGGACTAACGGTATAATAATAACAATGATTTTGTTTTTTAACCCGTCTACTGATGGTGTCGTTGAAATCGTTGAAATTCTCAACAGCCACTCTCGCCGATAATAGCTTGAATTCGGTGCAAATATCCGGCCGCAGTGGTGACGGTGTGATGTCCTCGACTGCTAAACCGAGGGTCGCGGTTTCCAATCCCGCCTGGGTGGAATTATCGCCAATGAGGGCATTGCGTGTTTGCATTTCGTCTGTCGTTGTTGTTACTCACCCGATATAAATTAGCCAAATGCGCTGTATTCGGGGTTGTAAAGATGACATAAAATACGTAAAATTATACTTCAGAGAATGTTTCTTTTTATTCTGTGGAGAGCAATTATTTTATATTTTTTAGGCTTCATTTCACTCTGCTGCATCTGCTATGATTTTAGTGATGCCTTATGTTTTACTTTATGTGTAACTTAATTATGTAGGTATTGTGTGGTTAGAGTGCGTCCATTATAATAGGGCAATTGACAAAAATGAAGCCAATTTATAAAAGAGTCCAATACCGTTTGAGGAAGGAAATCATGTGACCGAATTATCTATGATGGTGACCTTCGTATAAATCACACGATCGCGGAGAAGTTGTGTACTGCTCATTTCTTTCTAAACCAAATCAGCTTTTTACTGCTTCGCCGTTATCTTGAACGTACTCTAATGAATTTGTTCCATTCGTCGTTGCAGGTGCTGTGACAACACCTCCAGCAAGACGCTCGCGCGGCGGTTCACGGAGCGGGAAGTTGATGAGCGGATCTTCGCGGCCGTGGCAGCGGGCGGATAGCGCTAAACGAGGTTTTATACTTCTCCCTTTCTCACTCTTTCTCTTTCTTTCGACTCCTCTTTCATCCACCCACCCCGAACCCTTTCTTTTTTTCTCTTTCGGGATCGTTTCCTTCCGCTTTCAAGAATCTCCTTTCCCTCCTCCCTCCCCCTCCAACCTCATGCACCCCATGCCACCCACCCTCCCCACCCCTCCCGTCCTAGACGCCCTCTCTCCCTCCGGGGAATGGGGGAGGTGAGTGGGGGTTGAGCCCTCTCGCTTTCGTCTCCCTCCCAGCGAGCGACGCCGCCCGACGCCGTCCGACGCCGCCGTCGATAGCCTTAAAGCGAAAAGCTCCTTCCTTCCCTTCGACGCCGCGCGCCAACCCCTTCAATTTTTTTTCTTTCCTTCAAGCGGCGCGTGGGGGACCCAGTGCAAATTCCCTCACGCCTTTTCACACTGCCTTCCACCGTCGTCCGCCGCCCGTTTATCTTGGTCCCGCAACCACCTCGTAACATCTTGGCCCTCTTCGGGGTACAGTCAGCCGCCAGGGTAGGAAAATTATTGTTTAAAAATGATTCCTATTTTATTTAAATCGTTGATGGGTAAGCGTTGGATGAGGAGGAGAAAAACAGACGTCGTGGTTGGTTTGAAGGGAGAAAATAGATACGGAAAGTTCAAGTCTGATCTCTTTTTTGTGTAACATTCTATTTAGATGATTGGTTGGTTCTATTAGGATATGAATTAAAGCTGTGGTAATTTTCGCTAATGAGAATGGGTGTGTGGGTAAGAATGAACGCTATTATTTTAGGATTGGAGGAAGGATGGAGAGAAACCCGGCGTCCTGATATTTGTCTACTCCTCCAATGGAAACGGAGTAGTATAATTTCCCGGGAGGACTTCACTTGAAGTGTTTTCCAGCTTGAGATCGGGATTCCCTCAAAGCCTTCATCCTCTACCAGTATTCAAAACCAGACTCTTCCAATATGAGGCCATTACTCTATCCGCCACCCCTATCAGATTCCCAGTTTTTATTAAAAGATGTTTGAGAAAACTCCCAGGGGTGGTGGAAATCGTAGTCAGGACTGTCTACGAAAATATCATTTATTTGGCAAACAAATGCCACGGATGATGATGGTAAAACAACATCAATTAGATAGCAATAAACATATACCTAATATTGGAGTTTTCACCATGCTTTTTTGACAATTCAAGAACTTTCAAGGGAAAATATTCCCCTTGTATTTATTCACGAGAAGCTTACTTTTCAGATCAATATATTTCATTGAATTATTCCTCACGTTCACCGGGAAAATGCCTGAAAACACTGTGCAATAATAAAGTGGGAAATGCATTAATATTCATTTATTATTATCCAAACTTGAAGAAGAAAACTGTACAATTCATTACAATAGAAATGATCACGATTCCGTGTTACTTTGTCGACGAAAATCGCCGTTGAAATCGTAAACATGAAAATTGCTGCCATACACCATCATAAAATCGTGTTCTTTTCATAAAAACAATTCAAGGTGTCTATTTTTCAATAGCTTCAATTAGAAGGCTTCATGGGTATTTTTGTCATAAGCAAAACTAAGTAAAAAACTCTACACCTAGTAGCTATTTTTGATAGTAAATGCTCTGTATTTAACTTCAAGGGCTATAAAGGAAGTAAGAATGATACATTTGTTACAGACTAAGTAGCCGCACTTTCAAATTGTTATACATGTAATAAGTGTAAAATATGCATTGAAGTTAACAAATTTAACAATTCACACTGATAAAGGTCATGCGCACTTAAAATGTCGGTTCTCCAAAGCTCCTCACAAATGACAACAGCCACCATGAATTACCAGAGAATCAACACTAGTTCCGGAGAGAATAAACGAACAAAGCAATTTATTCCCTCTTATTAATATAGAGCACATGTCCTTTCACTTGCACTCGTAAACGATGTATCTCCGCTTTGTAAATGATACTTTCACTATGCCCACGGATATAATGTCTAAATTGCGTGTTCCGTTGGCTTGAATTACAAGAAAACAAGTAAATGTCACGTTTCCACTTGAACGATTGAACAAAATCATCTTAGTTTCGGTGATTATATTCTGTCCAAGGGACAGTGGTGAATGGAATTTATTTTTCTTGAATTTCTGAGTTTTCAAAAAATTCGAGAGTGAATCTCCTCGCATCCAGCTTTCATCCATTGTTATTTCGTGCATTAGCCTCAAGGCGGCGTATTTTCCCACCGCCTGGCCATAAACGAATGTAAATAGCTCCAGAAATTATAGGATTAACGAAGATTTGAAAACATACCAATGTGTCATTTCCAAAATTGCGAGCTTAATGGAAGAGTGGAACTTAAGTCGTGTGAAACCAACGGTTATTTTTATATTATAGTGAATTTGGAAATGGAAGCAACGAATATTAGAGAAATAAAACATTCTCTTCGTAAACTGTAATTCCTTAATTTGTGGTCCGGATCTATGAAATAATCAGTTTTTGTTCAGCAGACCAAATATAAAACTTCATACATTTCACATAAATAGTTCTCGGCCATGATAAACCGGTCAGATACTCAAACAGAGGTACACAGTGAGAAAGCTGTCCGTGTGGTGTTCATGAGTTTCAAGTCTCGAATTTCTGGTGAAATCATTACGTTGAAAAGTATAGGTAAACAATACGCCCTCATATACTCGTACCTCGTCTATCTCGATCCTGAAATCTTTAGCAGTAATTTCCCTAGTGATGAATCTGAGTTATCAATTTTCCGTAGATGATTGGGTTCTTATTTTGTGGTTCTGATATCTTAGGAAATTTTGCTTATACTGATACTATTGCTATTTTAATCTTTATTATTTTTTCAGATCAATAGATTTGCCCTATTACCATCGAAACTCTGTCTTGTTTACTCTACTATGCGCTTAAAACAGTGCGCATGCTGGTAATCCTTTTTTAGAATTGCTTTTCCTAAATACATAGAGACATTTGTGATCTTTTGTTCAAAGATACCACTGACAACTGAATTGAAATGTTAGTCCGAATTGAATAAGTCAATACATTCATGCCATGAGAAATAAATTTGGAATGCTGGATTCAAAAAGCTTCATAATTAATTTCATACAGATTTGTGCAGTATCCTCGGTTCGTTATTGAGACGTGCCATTAATTTCCTCATGCAAAATGAACGAGGAACTGGAAGAGTTAATTGCAGTACACAAGGTTATTTTACTAATTAATTCGTTGGTTAAATATCATTCCAATTACTACCTTCAAATGCTGTCAAGCTTGATTTTGTTGGTTGCTAGATAGAATGTTAAGTATGGTCTTTTCATGAATACTCTCTGTAAACAGATGCGATCCAGTTCACAATATATTTCTAAGATAAATTTCCGCCTAAATCGGATCCATGGACAAAAATGTTTGATCGTCAATAACACAATGATTTTTGCAATATATTTTATTCCTGTTAAGGGAATGAACGAAAATCCATAATCAAATGGTGACTTTGATGGCTAAATAAATGGCTGGTCTGCCATGAATGAATAAACCTTATGGCTTTGACGATGATAAATAGTAATTTAATTGTGGAAGTTAATGATTGATGGTCCGGCTATAGAAAATCAGAGAAATATTATTGAAATCAGGGAATTTAGATTTTACGTATAGGAGTGCTGAAGTCAATAGATTGACTATTTTGTCGGGTCATAAGTTCAATAATCTTTAATGAATGCACTCAGATCGAACTTTGAGTTTTATTATTATAAATAATTATAATCATGAGACGTATAAAACGTGCAACCACATAGGAGCGTATCAAATAGCTAGCGACACAGGCATCATATATGTATTTCAAATGGGGAAGTCTAACGCCACCCGGCTGAGTCAAAACGAACTTTTAATTAGTCTGAATTTTATATGAGATACAAGAAAGAGGAATAAATAAATCAACATTAAGGTAAGAGTAGGAACATAGTTGATTTTAATATCTTTATCTTTTATTATCTTTCATAGTCCCTCGTTTAGCTAAGGACTATGCGATAAGTGGACTAACTCGAATGTCCTAAACAAACTCCCCAACCGTCAGAACATATGTCGTGATTTGCCATATTATTTCATTATCATTAACCCGTTGTTGCCCCTCAAAATCGTTTTTTTTTGTCAGACGAATCGACATAAAATGACGCATAACCTTCTGATTACTTATTTTAAATTCAAGCGTGAACTCACCTAGGCGAAAATACAAAATACGAATTTGCATTTTCGTTGAAAGTGAAGGCAAAGGATCGTGAGGAAGGGTCCATCCCAGGCACCAGGTGAAACACTTGTACGTGCGCAGTGTATCCTGATTTCAAAGCTGATTTTGGCAGCTGAAATAACCTTTTGAGTGAGTCGACCATTCTAATGGAAAGGTTATTTTCCCCTTGCCATGGAGCTGTGGCTCGGTAATAACCGCGTTTCCCATTACATTAAGCTCAAAAAGGCATGAAATTAGTTATCAACGAAGAGCGATTTCTACGGCCGGCATAACTTTACGCATGCAACGCAAAGCCAAACAGAGGAAAAACTTGATTAATATCAGATCACTGTTATCGAACGTGGCTCGTTTAAATTCGTTTCACATCATCGCTAAAGTAGGCTTGTATTTTAATTGCAAAGCTGACTACACATTACCGAGGCTCACTGATTGATTCATATTTGGCCAACCTAAGCACTGTACTTTGTTTGAAATTAGGACTCGATTTAGGATCAGTTTTTTCTTCCAGTATCATATGAATGCTACACAAAATATAACATATTTGAGCCTGGAGAGATATTTGATTGGTTAGAATTGAATACAACTCGTAATAATTTATACAGCTTTTAAAATACCTATATTCATGTTTTGGTGGTCAGTTCTCTATCTCCAATTACCTGCAGTATGTCTCTTTAGTTTTCCTTGAGGAAGTTTTCCAGAGGAGCTCGTAGATCCAAGGAGTTTAACTAATCATTTAAATCAAAATGCGAGACCCTCCCTTTCCTAAGCTACATGTTTAAGTGCCTTTTTGGAGTTTCTCATGGTAATTATCTTTCGAATATGTAAATATTCATATATTAAGTTATCCAGTTTTACCAATTTCAAGGAATACGTTGAATTTTTAGGCTAGTGCATGAAATACCAATTGCATTTAGATAAAGTTATGAGATTATATCTACATGGCTTTTGAACCATTATATAATACGATAGTTCAGGTGATATTCTCTAAGTTAGTAATGAGTGAGTCGTGAAATAATATTGGTTTGTTGCTCCAGTAATGGACGTATATGCGTCGTTGGTTTTTTCACGCTGAAATAATGATTCAAAATTGAGTAATCAAACAGGTATATGAGAGTGGAGTAAACGGAATGAGAGGACATCATGGGTGAATGTGTTGGAGGATACTCTTCGGCCCATTTTACACAGGGATCGAAATTGCAAAATTTATATTATAATTTCTTCTCAATCAGGCGTTGACCTTAAAGCAGCTGTTTTTCCATCTCGCTTTCATGCATTTGCACATGCGTTCGTGCAATTCACCGCTCTACAGGACACCATTTGAAATGCACGTTCATTTGTTCATAAGATTGTGTAATTACGTGCACCGAGTAAAACGGGATTTAGAGTAAGTAAAAGGAGTCATAAACACCGAACTGACTTGTATGCACCATTGTACGATGGATACAGTTACAAAATTGGTGTACAAGGATAGGGCAGCGTGAAGGAAATTATTTATGCAATTAGCTCAACAGCCTTATTGCTGGGATGTAACCTTTTTGATTGTACCATCCCCATAGGGAACGGCATGATCCGCGTGTTCGTGTAATATGTATCTCAGAATGCATTTCTGCAGTTAAAATAAACTAGCATTAACCTGATTGTCGTTCTCCTCTCCGCTAGGCGTATTCTCACGCCACTTCCCAAATTTTGTTTTATGTAAGTGTGCAAAATTAAACGTTCCCGTTTATCAAGTATTAGCATTCCTAATTTTGACTTCTATCCTCTTTGATCCGTCACAGCCCCACCGTAGTTTTGGAACATCGAAAGTTACAGAACTCGTGAACATCGTTTCACGAATCATACGAATCATCAATGGACAACCGGGTCGTTTGAGAGCGAGTTGTGTATGAGGCAATCAAATTGCAAATTCTCAAAAGGGCATCGAGTCACAATTTCGCCAATTACGAGTCGTTTTCGCACCTTGGGAAATATTCATTTGAAGCGTCACCCGAATGAATGAAACGAGGTGAGCCAAAAAAAAAAGGACCGGCCGGTCACCGCACGCTCGCTCGGAAACGGTGGGAATTTTGTGTTTGTTGTGATAACGGCATCCGTGACCGCAGCCGAGTGGCCCTTTTAATTTATGCCTCCAAAAATACGCTCGCGGGTGACTCACGCACCTTTTAACATATCGCAATCCGTTTGCCGGTCCTCCAGCACGTGAGAGATTGTCCGCGGCCAATATACCGGGAGGAATTGACGCGCGGGAATCGCGGATGAAAACGAAAAAAAAAAAACTTGGTCGCCCCGGCGACGGCGGGTAATGAAAAAAATTCGCGAGATAAAAGGGAGACGAGACGCTGAGGGGAAGAAGGGAGACGCAAGCGCGAAATTGCACATGTTTAGTTGATGTCTATATCTTGGTGCAGTCTCGTCTCCCCCCCGCCCCCTGCCACTTCCCTCCTCGCCCTCCTCACGCGTCACTCCTTCCGCCCCACTCCCTCCTTAACACTCTCTCCCCTCCCACGCTCCGGGTTAGTCCGAATGATGACGTATCGTGTACGTCCAAACGCTCACTCACTCAAACTTCTTTCGCGTAGGAGGTGCTGATGTGGAACTCGGAAGGAACTCTTGAACGATAGAAGAACCAACTGTAGGGGCAGTGATTTCTGACCTACGCATACCTTGAGGCATAATTGGATTGGATTGTATGTTTGGGGAGGCGACTGACGGCTAAGGTCATTTGCGCCATAGGAGATTGGTAAGGAGGAATGGTGGATAAAAACCCGGCGTCGGCATTTGCCTGCTCGTAACGAAAGGCGCCAAGGGGACAACGGTTTAACGCCTCATCCGACAGACGGAGTACTGTACATGAAGTGCCCTCCACAAGACACTCCAGTAGGGATCGGGTTTCCTTTGAAAAACATCCTCCTCTGCAAGGATTTGAACCTTGGCGTATGGTTATGTCCGTATAATCCGTATGGTTAGCCAGTTGAGGGATAAATGCTGGGCGTATTTGGGGTCATGCGAAAAAAGTTTAAAAATGGTTGTAGTTAGTGGCAACAGTAAGACTGTAAACAGTAAGCATTTTTCCAATACAAGCAGTTCTCATTTTTCGTCGTCTCAGTCACACATTAGGTTAAATTATATTATTTCTAATATATTATTCCGTCGCCTTGATCCGCTTATTCGCCGCATTAATGATTTCGCTTATCTGTCAGTTGTTTTTTATCATTGTTAAAGGGTATGAAAATGCGCCGGCTGTTCATTTTTCTCAAGAAAGCAAACATTGTCAATAAAAAGAGCACTTATGTATATGCTTAAATTTGGTGTAATGCGTATGGGATTTAGAGATCAGCTTTGCGTCGTTTCCCTTTTCGTCACAATTTTTGAGAACGTAACCAGACGAAAATACGGAGATGCCTGTATTAGGGGACAATATTGGGAAACAGGGGCCCACGGATTGAAATAGGATGAGATATGCTGAACTGGAGCATAGATTACAGTATAGACCTAATGGAAAAGTACGGTTCGATCATTATCGTAGGTCTCCGTCATAATACGCCCTCCAATTCTAATATTTGTCGCACTTATCCCTCTCTTCCTCCCTGTTCCGAGCTGATTTCTTAGTGCCAAGATATTTCTTCCGTTTAATGTTTTATTTTATTTGATTTCCTCGCCAAATCGTACCCTCCCTCCCCTCCCATTAGCCCTCCCATTATAGTACTTACGAGTTCGTTTTGTCTCTTGACATGGACCATTCATCGCATATATTCCGCCAAATATATTTTAGGTCTATGGACAGTCTCTCTTTTAATTCTCCAACATCGTTGAGTCTTTCCTAATATTTACTTAATAAAAAATATATTCAAATATCAAAACGCTTCAATGTACTTCGTATCTTTTCTCCAATTAAAGACCGCTTAAAATTCTTATTCTTCTCCTCCCACTCACGCTTTAACTCACTGTTCTTCTATCGATAACCCCTTTCAGCATGCTATCATCATTCAATGCGCTTTCCTGATACTTTTGCTACCTTCGTCTGATACCTCCCATCCAATTTCTCTCCTCTCTCCCACCACACCTAACTCCTCCTTCTTTATTTTCCTCACCAACAACAGATAAGTGGAACACAGAAGACATTCTAAATCAAAATCGAACAAAATGCATGATTCTGAAGTATGTCATGATTATCTAAATACGTACGAACCGGCTTTACCATTGGAATAAATGGTAGTCTATACAGAGAGAATGAGAAACTTTGCTCTTATGTAAACAAACAAAAAATTTTATAATACAACATATTTTTTAAAGTTAAACTGGTCTTATTAAATTATAGTGAAAGAGTCCCACTGAGTCATACCTTTGTCATTGACTCACATCATTTCGCGCGACAGCCTTGTTTGAGAGGATCATTTTTTGCAGCAAAAACATGCATGACTTTTCGTGTTCCAAGAGGCCCCCTATACTCTTCTTCAATCTATGAGTTCGGAGGAAGAGAAGAGAGGCAGAGGGCACAAGAGGGGCTGGGAGTTAGGAATGGGTCGAGAGCGTCGAAAGGGGTGGACTCTGGCGGTAGGAGGGGAAGAATTAGGCAAATGAGGGAAGAGGAGAAGGTTTTAGGCCGTACACGTCTTCACGCTCTCATAGGCGGAGGCGGGATGGAGACAGAAAGATAGATAGGAGGACGATGGGGGCAAAGGAATCTACCTTACCCAAGGCGGGGCGCCGACCTGGGGCCCGGGGCGGAAGGATAGTGCGGGGTTAGGCGGGGAGAGCCCGCCGCACCGTTACTATGGCCCACCTTCCCGCCCGACTCAGTCAGTGTTCTGCCCCCTCACCCCCATCTCCCTCTGCCCCCTCCCTCCGCCCCCCGTCCTCCTCTACTGGATCCTGTTGCCCCCTCCATACGCCCCGGGCCCGCCCCACACCCTTCTAGCCTTTCGTTTCAAGCGGTGACCCTGGCGATACCGCCACCCTGCACACCGACCAAGTAGCGCGCGTTGCAGACCACTTAGGATATTCGCCCGCGCTGCATTTTTTGTATTATTTTTCCGCTGGCTGAGCAGAGAGGAGAAGGTAGGGGAGGGAGAGGCATTATAAGGAGGCGAAGAGTTTGGGGAGGGGAGGTAAGAGTTCGGGTGTGTGTGTCTTGGAGGGGAGGTAGCGGGAGGGGGAGTGGCCTGCTGGGCGGGTGGAGTGGATCAAGGGGGCGCGAGTGCTGAGGTGGGCGGGAGACAGAGTGCAACGGAGGCGGGGGAGCCTCCTTCTTCTTCGACGCCACCGTCTTCCGCGGTGGCCGAGCCGGCCGCGTGGGGTGGCTGGCGGTTCCGGGGGCTCTTGAGCGCCTTAAGGTTCCTGGGGCGCTACTCGCGAGTCATTGAGTGCACATTTTAATAACTTTTCGTGCAGTCGAGAAGAAATTTTTAGACCACGCTTCGCTTAAGGTAGTTTGAGCGAAATATCATTTTACTTAAAAATCAATGAATTTGGTCTCACTTTAAAGAAATACATCTCACCTATCCAATTACACCATAAATTTTACCCCTTATCTCATTACTTTCGGAGATATTTGCCAAAAAATACCAGCCCTTTTATATGGTAAATAATACATGCTGCACTCCAGAGAGACATAATTTGCAAAATGAGGTATTTCTAACATCTAGATGTCGTTAAAATAACTAACAGTGTGTAATTTGTATGTTTTCTCAACTGTATTTGAAAGTTAATCATATTTTCACCGCAGTAAATTCTTCGGGATCACATAAAATGGACATGGGTGTTTGTGTATGTACAGGGTTGGGGAAGAGGGGACGGTTCCGTCTCATCCAACCCAGGATAAATATACAAAAATAATAACAATAATAATTAAACCTTTCGTTTTGAAGGAGTTTTCAACGCACCGTGCGAAAAAAATGAGTCAAGTTAAAGACTTATTTAGATATTTTCATTTAATTAATTACCATTTCTGTCATATAAAACTATGTTCATTTACCATTAAAATACAATATTTAATTCATGTGTCCTACAGCTGAATGAATGAATGAATGAATGAATGAATGAATAATTTATTAATTGTCCCGGGGAAATACCCCTTAAGAACAAAAGCAATTTACATTTTTTGAGCAACATAAAGAGCAAAATCAGCAATTTGGACAGTAACATAATGAAAAAGTTAAGTATAAATTAATACCATTTTACAATGCTGAATGCAAAGTTTTTGAAATCATATCATATAACAAATTCATCTCCATACATTTGTGGATTTACATTAATTACAACAATATGCAAAATTATAACAATATGCAAAATAATAACAACATTTAGTGGTCAGAAAGTAACATATTATAATATTTCATCTTAAAACTAGCAACAGAAGAACAATTTTTTATGTTTTTTGGCAGGGTGTTCCAGAGATGACACGCAGTGACCAATAAAGAATTTTGGAACTTCGTTGTGCGGAGACTAGGAAAGTAAAGATACTCAGGATCACATCTAGTGCACATATCCCTAGTGGAAGGTTTCACGGAAAACATGTCGAATAAATATTCAGGGGATTTTTCTTGAAATAAGCAATACAAGTAGAATCCGAGGAAATATTTCCTTCGGGTTTTAACATCAAGCCATCTAAGTTCATTGTAGTAGGGGGTCATGTGGACATCTCTGCGAAGTTTGAAAATAAACCTAATGCATGAATTTAGAGCACGGTGCAGTGTGGTGTTATCTTCTTCATTTAAGTCGTTGTAAACTAGACAACAGTAATCAATAACGGGAAAAACCAACGATGAAATGAGCATTTTCCTAGTGTCTTGAGGAAGAAACTTAGAATGCACTTTAAGTTGATATAGAATGGTGTTGATTTTACGAGAGATATTATTAACGTGATTACTCCAAGACAGACTTGAGCTGATAGTTATCCCAAGATTTCGAACTGAATCAGAGTAGTAGTACAGCTGGTGAAATTAAAACGTATAATTCGAATATGGTCTCTATTATGACTAGTGAACCATCTCGCTCCGACTACCTGAAGTACATCTGTTTATTCGTCGTAAAGAACCATACACCCAGTATTATTACTGTTGGCAAGAATTATATTTTTAAATTTTCATCTTAGGTGAAGTCTTGTTATGACTAGGTTTACGGTGCAAAATTCAAAATCTAAACAAAAATGAACGCATACATGCGTTTTTGACGCGGTATGATATTTTTTAACAGCCATTATAATAAATGAAACGTAATATTCGGCGTTTATGGTAAAATTTCAACTGATACAATAGATTTTTTTTCTAAATACATGTCAAATACTTTGAGGATACATGTTAAACCAGCATTGAATTCCCAAGAAGCCAAATTGGTAACATGCAATTTTTTCACATTATGTATAAATAATACAAATAAGTACACGTTCGCCAAATTTCACGCGAATGTGTGCATAAACGATGTTCAATTCAACCACCGAAAGGGGCCCAGGGGCAAGAGCCTCACCGGTCCTTGCTGGCTGGTCGGTTGGTCAATTGTTTCGGGTGGCGACCGAGAACTGCGGTCATTTGTACCATTAAGATAGATGATCGGTCGTGGAGAGGAATGTAAAAGTGCGTTTAGGAAACCTGGCGTCAGCGTTAGCCTACCCTCAGCGTAAGGCTTTCCTTTTTCAAGTTTCATCCGACGGACAGAGAGGTATCCTTTTAATGCCTCCCCCCGAGCACCATAAAAGGAATCGGGATTACATAGAAAAATCTCCGCCACTGCCAGGATTCGAACCCCAGCTGTCCAGACATCAATTCAATCTCACCATTCTCACTTCTTAATCAAGTTTCAGCCGCTTACAGGCTAGATTACGCGGTATAAAACCTAAGAAAAAAGATTCACCGTGAAGTTTTATCAAATTTCCTTTCCGGGATTCGAAGCTTTTCCCATTTACGGACAAATTGCAAAAGGTAACTGATCACGCTAGGATTCTTTCGATTTATTCTCTATTTCCATCACCCCACGAATTACCTCTGCAATTTATACTCCATAGAAGACAAGCATGTCACGATCCTTCAATGAGATTTTAATACCAGCGTTTATTTATTTATTGTGTTTAATGTTCACCCAACATGAAAACCATAATTACAGGATGAAAAAAATAGATACAATCACAAAAAAATACCAGTCAAGCTGGCTGAGATATGCATAACACTTCTGAGCAGTCTCCCAATTTTTTTTACATTTTTATATATCTTAATGTCGTCAGCGAACATTAAACACTTCGTATGTCGATAGCGTTCATGAATCTATGCCCGTGTTCCTTTTCTTCGCCGTCCATCCGATTGAGAAACTAAGACCAGAAATTGCACGCATAGCCGAGATGAGAAAGGTGCTGAATAACCAAGAGCGCCGGTTCCTCCGAATCTGGGTCCTCTGAAGTCGTACGAATCGAGAGAGAAGGGGTCCACCGGCGGCGGGGGCGGCCCCAGACGACCAGTAGACGGAGGATGCACCCCGATACTGCCGGCACCCGGGCCCCCGGGGGGGAGGGGTATGAGGGGGGACGGGAGAGGAGTTCGGCTCCCGCAATCCACTTAATATGCCGCCCAGGGAGTTGACTGATACACGGCGTGCTTCCCTTCTTGCCTTTCACTCGCCCATTGCACTCCGCCCCGGGCGAAATCATGAGCGCATCCCCTCCCTCTAACGTAATAACGAACGGACGCTTTTGATCAATCATTCCGTCGATCGCTGTAATGGTACGAAGACGGACGGAGAGGAGTGATGGCGGGCTCCAAAAAGGTCCCTCGAGGCCCAATCCGCCTTAACTACCGCTTCCAAAAAATATTCACTCAGCACTCTAAACCCTCCCAATCGTCCTTTGAGATATGTCTGTGAATTGAATTGCACAGCCAAATTCCGTGTTATTAAATGCTATTACCAAGGTTGTTTTTATGTATTAATGTACCCACTACACTACGTTATGAGATAATCTCACTCGGCTATGGACCAAAACTACTATTATTTTTAGTTTCATACTAGCCACACCATTGATTTCTGAGGTTAAATCATTCTCAAGCCATCGGAGGTGACCAGGTTGTATCATTCTCGTAAACAGCATAACTTTGATGACATCCGCCTCACATATTGTATCGTAACATAGTGAGATTTTTAAATCATAGAATTAACTCAATCTTTAAAGCACGAGATTACCATTAATCCTCCATTTCTGTTAATAACGCCTCTATCTATCCCCCTTCGCTAGTTTCTTATCATTGCAATGCATTTACTTCTGGCACTTCTATTTTAAAGTCAGTCGCAGTCCCTGATAGAAAATCTTATGGTTGTTCGCTATTAGGCGTAGAGCATCGTAGTTGAGAGGTGCCGTCAGTGGTAAAGGATAACGATAGAAAGGTCATATACCTTCAGCTACTTAACCGGTAGATTACCTCTTGCTACTAAACTAATGAACATTTTACACGACATTTTTTTCAGTAATGGTTATGATACCAAATTTAGCTCGCTCAGCTGCGTATTCGACGAACTCGGAATTCGGTTTTTAGTCCTGAAGAAAAAAAAAAGTCGGTATGATTCCAACATATTTTACATCCAGCACATATTTTATATTTCATATCGAAATACCATTTCAGAGTAAGAGGAACATAATCATGGAAATACGGGCGAGAGGAACATAATCAGGGGAATACCGATTGAGGAGCAAGAATTATGTGAAATTTTCCATCTGGAAGCGATGATATATCGCGCGTGGTGAGTTTTCCAGTGCTCATAAAATGTGCTCCGGGACCAGGGAAGCATTCAAAATTCACCGAAGAGTAAAATTGTCGGTATTTTGTGCACAGTACGAACAATGTTAATTTTGCATATGAGAACAATCTACACAATATCTTATGCTCATGTGCCAATCAGAAACCTAAACAGAGAGTTGGATCATTTGAAAGGGTTTATCAGAGAACTTCATGTTTCCAATTTTGAAAATTATTATTTTGATCCTCAACAATGTACTGTGTCGCGCTAAACATTCTAAACATTTTCCAGTTATTTTTACAAAGCTCCAAGGACTTTATGATGCATTACTCTGAGATAACTAGCAGAAATATAAAGTGAAATAATTTCTCACTTTTTATACTTTTTTATTCTGACCGTCCATATTTTCGGCATCTATAATGTCATTATCATGGTACTAGATATCCTTGACAATGAGATCATAGATTATGCAAAGAACACTTTGTATTTCTCCACGTTTAATTTTCAAATAACATTTTTCAAAAATACAAAGTATTCTTTGCATTTTGATTAATTTCCACATACACAAACCTGAACTCGCCGATATTATAAATATTTAATCTATGGTAAGTGAAAATAACAGTGTGTGGAATGTAAAAAATGAGAAATTATTTCATATGACGCAGTTTCACAAAATAAGGCCTGAAATATATTATGCTAAGAACACTTAGTATTTGTCCACGTTTTTTTTTCAAATAACATCTTTCAAAAATTCAAAGTATTCTTTGCGTCATGATTAATTTCCACGAACTCAAACCTGAACTCTTCTAGATTATAAATATTGAAACTGTGGTTGGTGAAAATAACAAAGTGTGAAATGCAAAAAATGAGAAATTATTTCATGTGACGCAGTTTCACAAAATAAAGCCTGAAACTTTAACAAATGGAAAGGAGGGAATTTCGTCTAAGGTGGCAGATGGAAATTCCGTGTATCGGGGATTGATAAGAGAGACGGAGGAGATAGAGAGAGGGATGATCCTTGAGGAAGGACGAGACAGCAGAGGGTGCCGTCTGAGGGAGGTTGGTTCTTCAAGGATGATGCGAACGATGCGCCCGGGAGGGGTGAAAGGGTTTTTCTGCGTTCTCCACCTTCGATTTATTCGAGGTCGAATGTAAGTCGCTTTGGACGGGAGGGAGGCGGAGGGTTCAAAAGGTTGCGGGGAGAAGAGAAAGAGAGAGTGCAGGGACCAAATGGGGAGTGGGTTAGGGATTCGAGGGTCCCGAGAGGGAAGGGGGTGTGAGGGAGGGGGTAGAAGAACCCCTCGGGAAAGGATGGGGGAAGAAAGGGGCGAGAACGGGGTGTGAGGGGATCGACCCCTTTCACCGCACGCGCCAACCCCACTCCATTCCCGCTTCTCATCCAACCCCCCTCTCATTCCAACCTTTCCCTGCATTCCCGGATTCTTGTCGTCTGCACCCGTGACGTCACAAAGTTCCTCTACTCTCCCCTCCCACTCCCCCCTCCCACTCTACTTCTCCTTTCCTCGATGTCTTCGCCTCCTGCCGGGCTGCTTATTGCTCAGCGAGCGGCGAGAGGAGAGAGAAAAATAAACAACTCGGTGTTTCGTTTGCTTCGTCATTATGATTATTTATTCGTCTCTCTTTCCCTCTCTTTCGTCTTTTTATCCACATTCCCTTTTTCTTCGTCTCGTTCCCATCCTCATTCGCTTTCGTTCTTCTGCGGCCACTTCTGCCGAGTGTGCGTGACTTAATCCAAAACAATAACATGAATTCATTATGCTTTCAAAAAGTCGGCAAAAATTAAAAGTGCCCATCAAATCTACCCCTGCCACGTGGGATGTGCATGTTCTGCCCGCCCGCTCTCGGGAGGCGCCAAGGGCTGAGAGCTTCCTAACCTCAGTCCGAGCCTCCGTCTGATTGCGCCTTTGGTTCCTAAATTGTTCATTCTTTGGAATTAAGTGAAAATAATTAGAGTAGAAAGCAGGTGTTTTTTCCTATAAATAATTAAAACCTCGGGTCACGACATTATTTTCTCATTTTGGATTGACACGCTCATATTTTTTTCATTAACTTCGCGCACACTTTCATTTGAATAATAAGGAATCCTATCAGATTTTCATTGGATAAAATGGGTAGATAAAACTTTTTCTCGATTATTTTATGAGATCTTGTTTACATATTAAAATCGTGATGTCAGATGATGGAAAAAAATCGTGTAGCACTGCCTAGTTTTTTAGAAGATTACTCAATCCTAATTCTCTCTCTCCAGGGTAACCACCACATTTCATGTCACTATTTAATCGTGTTTTTTTAATTGAATGGTGAGCCACCTTTTAACTTTCCTTGTACACATTTACTCTCGAAATTAAACCACGCGAAGAGACTTCCTTTTGTAAGCTAAGTGGAACACGAAAATGTCATTTCTCCCCTTACATCGAATTTCGTAGCTTTGATGAAATTCCCATCGGTCATGAAGTCGACTTGAGGAACTGTTTTGAGTCCAAATAATCAGTTGACGATTTCCATATCTTGGCTACCCATTGGCTCCCAAGTTGATGGGAGTGTACACCGTCAAGTATTCGCCCATCGCTGACTGCGCGAAAGTCCTGCTTTGTCAAGGAGCCGCAAGACCGTGTGAGTCCACAAACCGAAGTGATTCCAAGAGAGATGAACACCAATGTCCGAGCCTAATTCTTTCGCATCCCTCTCGAGGCGTCAGATTAAACGTAAACTCCATCGAATGCCGAACACTGCCATAAGTTTCGAGCGAGAAGTCAACATTCATCTGCATGCATATCTACGGCTACTTTGCTGAGCTCCATGAGAGCAGATGGCAAGGAGTATTGAGAATCTATCCAAGATAATAGTGCAGTTTTAATATACTGATTCGGCTCAGGAACTAATGAAACGTGAACTACATTTTTCCAATTGTATGATTTAAACAAGGGCCACCATTATGAATTATTCAGTCACGTGATTCCCTTCTGCAAAAGGGAATAAATATAATTAAATTAAACATATTTACAATTAACTTTTCACTTTTGATTACATTAAACGTGTCTACAAATTAACTGCATATCTTTAAAATGCACTATTTTCTTGAATTCACACTTAAATAAATGGAAAAGATAGTAAATATGGGAAATGGGAGGTGATAAGAGTAGGTAAATGATGAAAAATGAGGTTGGTTTTGGTAGGTCTCATTCAGTTTCTGTTTTAGTGGTGAATAATGGGATTAACAAAATCCTCTATGAAAATCCTGGACAACAAGTTTATCTTGTTTTGTTGTTTTTTCTCTATCCCACAGTGGTTAATGGGGATAAAATAATATCCTCCTTGTCAGCCTGAAACTTGTGTGATCTGAAATTTTCTAGTCACATTAGCGTCGCGTGCAACCGACGGGAGGCACTCGAGTGAAAGCCTTGCTTCACTGTCGAATCGATCGCGGGTGAATGTAAGAGAGGGAAGAAAATAGGAGAACAAATTTTGAAGAGGAAAAAATTATGAGAATTTTTTTAATCGACCAGATGGCATTGTTGTTCATCAGAATATTATGACCCTCGGATTCCCTCCGCCCAGAAAACATCGGGATCGTTGCGTTTGACTCTGGAATCGAAAAGGAACCTAGGGATCGTCCTCCTTCGTGCTAGAATGGAGAAGAAAGATGACAATTGGTTATTGTGGCGGATATAGTAGTTGACAACCCACCCCAAAGACCCGGGTTCGGATCACCACAGTGACAGAGACTTTTCAAAAGCACGTTCATCCAAATTTTTGTGACATATAATGAGAACTTTAAAGTGAAACAATGGTTTCATTGCGTGAGGCGTTTTATTGTTCGGCTACTTTTGCACTGTTCCGGGGCAATTGTTATCACTAGGTTTCTCTTCTTACTCTATCACCGACCATTCCCTGATTCTTAAAATGGCTGGCCCTCATCACTCTTACTCACTTGTTTGTAATTAACTTCCAGTAAGCATAAGAAGACGACCCACTGTGGATGCTTTTAAACATGAACATATATAGTTATTACTCCTGAAATGTTATTTTTATGTTGATAAATTCTCAGTAAAAAGTTGATTATACAGTTATTATTTATGTAATCGTACATTGTTCCAAGCAGACGACAAATAATTGATAATTATGTTTGGAGTGATGTAGGATGTAATAATGTATTATGCATATTGACCAAGTTCCACATCATTTATATGGCCAATAGAGAAATAAAAATCCGCTTGTCTATCTTGTTTCAAAAATATCCGTTTTCCTATCACCCTACTTACACATTCAAAATGTCTCATGAGAACCATGTTGTCGGTCGCCTCCCCGAATAACCCACCAAACATTTGTGGTTAAATACTAATTCACGCTAAATAGGTACATTTGCATTACAAAAGTACTACACTTGTTCCGATTAGGCTCCGATAACATTCTTCTGTTCGTAGCATGAAGCTACAATTTAGTACAATTATCTCAAACTAAGCAGTATCCACTAATAACCTACAGTTATTATAATGTGGTAGAGATAAAAATACCGCTGAAGATGTATGAAATGAATGGAGAAGAATTTTGCTATGATTTACTGGTGAGGAAACTTCATTTAGACTTAAATTCTGAACGAGAGGTAATTCTCATGACGTTTTCGGATACTTTAAGCTAGGAAATCCCTAAGTTTTCGGTCGCCTCCCCGTGAAACGAAATAACTATGGAAGAAGTAGGTGGACATGAATTCAATCCCGAGACCCGACCTCAACACCGTGGCTTCTCAAGCTCATACACATTTGGACTTTTAAGTGCCGAGATGGCAACACCTCTCCTCTCTTTCTTCCTTTCTTCCCCAAAGCTTTTCCCGCGACTCTCCTGTTATTTTTCGGCATGCTCTCTCTCTCTCTCCCTCTTTCTCCCGTCTCCTCGGTGAGCGCCACCTACCGCACGCCCGTTAACCTAAAGGCGCCATTAAGCGTGCGCGACGAGAGAAAAAAATCAAGGGCCCGACTCATTTTTTTTTCCTTCTTTCGGGCGGGCCGACCAACGTCAACCATTTGGGGGGAAGGAAGGAGGAGCGGCACACGACACACACGACAGTCCCCCCTCCCCTTCTCCCTCCCATCCCTCCGCACACACCCTTCCTCCATCCCCGAACCCTTAAAAAAAAAAAAAAACCCTCTTTCCCTTCCTCTCTCGAAAGCCTTCCGGCCGTCTGCCACGCGATCCCGTCGCTGCACTCTGGGAACTTCATGGCCGCCTACCCTTTATCCCTCCCGCTATCCCCACTTGGCTTTCCCTTTTCCTGGAGGAGGGACCGAGAGGGAGAGTGGTTGTGAGGAGTGGGACTCCCTTACCCCTCTCCGTTTTCAGGGCCGTCAATGAGGACGGCATCCTTACGGACTAGCCCTTTACCCTTACTCACTCTCTCTCTCTCCCTCCGCTCACTCTCATCACCCACCCTTCCCCCGCCTCCCTCCCCCCCCCCCGCCCAAACGCCACCGCCTCCGCTGTCCCATTGATCCCTTCTCTCCCTTTTTCTTCCCTCGCCGTGTTCCCTTTTTTTATCTTTTCTTCTTGAAAGAAAAAAATAAGCCCTTGAACAGACTCCTTCTTCCTTGGACTCCCGAAAGCAGAGTGGGAAGAAATAAAAAAATTGAAAAAATAAAATTAATAAAATGAACACTTGAAAACTCCCGTCTTCCTCGTGCTCCCGAAAGCAGGAGTGAGGAAAATGTTTTATTTTTTTTCAAGACGAAAATGTTTTTAATAGTTCTATAATTGTTAACAGTCTGCTTCACATAATGTTGCTCAGCTTTCTTAATTATATGTTGATTATGGTTGGAAAACAAACTCATACAGCATAAATCATAGATTTAAAATTTTTGCTGCGTATATAAATCAGAGAAAAGCAGTAAGAACAAGAAATGAAGCTTTAAGGACAAAAAATTGAAACAGTTCGGCCGACGGACATTAATCGAATATGTAAATACTGATGTGAGATCTCCCAAAGCCTGATTCTGCTTATCAGGATGTTTGCTTTTGAATCCATATTAAACTTTATCATGTAAATTAGTTAATCCATTAACTTGTGCATATTTGAGACATTAGTCGTAATACTGAGATTGGAAAAAATCATGCAAATTCAAGGAGTATTTTATAAATCATAGATTGCATACGATGTCTTTATTATGTGACGGTATTATTTAAATCATATAGTGAAAGGGAAAATAGAACGAGAGTGAGAAAAAGGGAAATGCATCCAGTGACACCGAAGACTTCTCCGGAAACTCTCAGGAGGTTTTCCCTTGTGTTTCTCACTGTCCCCTCTCCCCTTCCCCCTACTCCCTCACTATCTCTTTCTCTCTCTCCGTCTCTCGTGTTTTCATCCTCGTCTTCCACCTCTCTCCCTTCAACCCACCCCTCCCTCACTCCCACTGGCGCCGTATAACGCTTGCTCTGTGGACGTCATCGTTTCGTAGGCAATGCCGGGGAAGGGCGCTTTCAGAGAAGGAAGAGGGGGTGCCTATAAGGAAGCTCTTCACTCAATACTCTCCCATCTCTACGCTACTATCCACTACGTTTGTATCTCGCCCTCTTCCTGAAAGGAGTAAAATATTCGGAAAGGCATGCATGAAAATTCGCAAATATGAAAAGAATTTCGCAAATATGCTAAAGCGTTAATTGAGAGGAGGAAATTCGGACATTCTTTTGGACACGGGCGGGAAAACTGTACTGCAGGCACGGCTGCTCATTGAAAGAATACGAAGGACATTCTCGTTGGCTCACTTATTCAAGACTTTTGAGAGACTCAAAACTTATTGATAAATGGCAAACTTCAAGAGTGAAGGATGAGTGTATGATGCATACATGCGAGTTGTTGGTATCTTCGTATCACTCCCCGTTATCGAATATTGCTCCGCTCAAAAATGGTATAATTTTGGCGTATACTGTGATTTCTTCTCGCCAATGTGATTTGAATCAACTTCAAAAACAAACGTTCGCGTTATAGCTCCATCAATTAAACGACGGACAGTGAAAACAGGATTTTTTTCAAGTATGATAATGATATATTTTCAGTATTAAATGCTTTTTTGAGTAGGGTATCCACACTTCATAAGCTTTGTCAGCCTCGGTGGCGTCAGGGTTTAAGCTCTCGCCTTCCAACCTTAAGCTTGCGGCTTTGAATCCCGCCTGGGTTGGTTTTTCACAACCTCGGCCGTTATGAGTTTGTGCCACATAAAGAGTTAGTCGCAGAAGAGGACAGTTATGCCTTTATTCTTGCAAAATTTATACTTAACGCGGTTACTTTTATTATTATTTATTTCCTATCTACCTCACCCCACTATTAGGGGTCGCGGGTTTGTTTCCCGCCTGGGTAGAATATTTACTGCCCAGGGCATGAGTTTTTGTGTTCGTCAAATGAGTTAATTGTAAGATAGGACTGTACAAACCAAATATAGCTCATAATAAAGACAAAGACTTAATGGAGACTGATTTTCATTCTCCCTGATTGGTTGGCTGGTTGTTTTGAATGAGGCGACCTACAGCTTAGGACAATAATTTCTTTGAAAATAGGCGGGTGGGTGGTTAAAGAAACGATTATTATCATATGGCTGAAAGTAGGAGAGAGACCCAGCGCCAGCGTTATCCTCCTCTCAGTTACTCTTCCCTTATCTACCCTCATCTCCACAAGGTTCGCTTCTCTCGCCAAGGCTACAAGGGGTCCTCGTGGCACCCGTGAAAAGACCGAGGTTTCACTGGAAATTTTCTACTACGGCCGGGGTTCGAACCCGAGTCTTCTCGGTGGGAAGCCGATACCCTATACCCCCGAATCCCGCACAAGGAAGCTGTTCCCTAAACCATTCCATCAGGATCCTCTCGCTCCATCTCGTACCCTTCCGTCCTCACATCCTCCGCGGCTCTCCTTCTCCTCTTCATCATCTATCTCTAGTCATCCCCTCGCACGCGCCAGAAACCGCCCCGCCCCGAGAGAGCGCGGCAGCCCCCGCCACACTCCCGACCCTTACACACCATTGCAGCAGCTCCCCGTGGGGTTGGGCCGAAGAAGGAGGAGGAGGGGGAGGCTCTCTGTGTGCTTGCTGCTCTAACACTCCCCTCTCTCCCCTCCCCATTCGCCTCTCCCTCCCCTCACTCTCTTCCGCGGCTCCCGCTGATCGATAGCGGTTTATGTGAATGCGTGAGCTCACGTGGAGTAGGAGAGAATATGGGGGGGAGCCTGGGGCGGGGTGGAGGGGGTAGGATAGCGGGGGCGGGGGAGAGGCTTACAGGGGAGGGGGAAATATGCGTCGTGCAAACGGGTGCATGGGATGGGGAGGGGGGAGGAGAGGGGTGTGGCAGGGGAAGAAGGTATTTGGGTAAGGGTAATGGGGGGAGTGTAATGGGGTGAGGGTTTTGGGGGAAGGGTGCGGGGGAGGAGTAATAGGGTGAGGGTGTGGGGTGAACGAGGGGAGGGGAACAGGGAAGTAGGGAGGGGTAAATATGGAAGAGGGGGGAACTCTGGGATGGTTATGTATCATGGCAGCTACGCAGTGTTTCTTCCACCCTCCTCTCCCCTCATATATTAGATGCGGTTGTATACACATAAACAAAAATATATTTCCCCTCCGCATGCACGCAAATACAGAGTTGCGTGAGAGCGGAAGGGGTTTGAGGACAGCGTTCGCTCAAAGGGGTGATAGAAAGTATTGGGAAATGGTTTGGTTTTTGAGTAAAAGAAAGTTTAAAAGAACAGTATTACATATTTATGCGCTTACATTTTTCAATCCACGCCCATAAACAAATGTTTCTTCTCAATACGGGGGCAATACATGCTCTGAAGTGAACGGAAAGATTTCGGGCACAGGTAGGCTCTGAGAAGAAAGGGTTGGATTTATTTCAAATGGTTTTTTTATAAACATGGGAGTTTCCTCCTCACGAGCATTGCGTATTGCTTGTGTGGGCAGGAATATTTTCTTCAACCCCAATCCCATGTTGAGCCAAATACATCGGAGGGAGCTAGCAGGAGTCGATGAGGGATGGGAGGCGGGGAGTGAGGAAGGGGTGATGTGGCATGGGACTCGTGCACAGGGTTGGTCGAAAATAAAAAGCAAAGTAGGAAAAAAATGAATTCCGCGGATGGGGTGGCTGGTGCTCTGCGAGGGTGGAGTAGGGTGGCGCACTCCCGTCACTGTGCACGGGGTTTTTAGGGGGCTGCTTCCTCGGGAAGTGGCGGAGGCGAGGAGGAGGGAATGGCGTGGCGGGGATGGCGTGGTTGTGGGGGTGGTGGTGAGGGAGGCTGCGCGTGGGCGTAGTGAGTGAGTCAGTGGTGGGGGCGGTTCGGGAGGGGAAGGGTACAAGGGTACGCGGGCGAGGGTCGGGGTACAGGGGTGGGGAGAAAGGGCCGTGGCGTGCGCCGAAGGGGAGTTTATACTCTCACTCTCCACCATCTTCACTTTCACTTTCGACGCGTCCCTCTCCCTTTCTCCCTTTCCCTTTCGTTGTCCTCCCTAGCCCCAGCGCCCCCCCGCCCCTCCTACAGCACACACACACGCCCCCACCCGGCGTGCACCATTCTGCCCCGTAGCGGCTCGCATTTGAAGCTCATCCACTCGATGCAGCAGCGGCGAAGTGGGGGGGGGGGAGGTGTTGGGTGGGTGGGGGCGTCGGTGGGATGCCGGGGGTACGTCGATTGGAGGGGAGGAGGACGTCGGAGAGAGAGAGAGAGAGCTCGGGGAGACATCGGAGAGAGGTCGGTGGGTCGTTGGGGAAACGTCGGTAGGGAAATTGGGGAAGAATCGGTGAGGAGCCGATGGAGTTCGGCGGGACATCGAGGGAACGGTCGGGGGGAGATATCGGATAGAGGTCGGCGAGTCGTCGCGTAAACGTTAGCAGGAAAACGGGGAAGAGTCGGTGGGAAGCCGAGTAGAGGTCGGTGGGACATCGAGGGAAAGGTCGGTGAGAGGTCGTGGAAACGTCAGAGGGAAAGCGAGCGGAGATATCGGTCGGGGAAACGTCAGAGGGATCTGGGAGGGGTATCAATGGGACGCCGCCTGTGGGACATCGCGGAGATATCCAGGGGGCGTCGGTGGAACGTCACGGGAGAGGTCTCGTTCACGGCGCCCCCCATGCCCCACCGCCCTTGGCCGCCCTAACGCGCTCGCCTCCACACACATATACAGAACGCCACCACGCCCCTCCCCCGCGCCACCACGCCTCCCTTCGCGAGAGCGCAGTGCTTCCCCGCCCTTTCACTCTCACTCTCTCTCCTCTCTGCAACTCCTGCTCTCCCTCTTTCTCCCTCTGCCTCCCCCCCCACGCCCCCATAACGTCACAAAATCCTTTCTCCCCAATGCGCTCTCGCTTTCCTCTGACGATGGCCGCACAGACTGTGCTCGCCGGGTACGTATTCCCTCCTCGCCACCCCACTTGCTCCCCCTCGCGCGGGACCCGAGAGCCCCTAATCGGTCCCCTTGACCCCCCCACCACCCTCCCGTGCCGCCCCTGGTGCGGGCACAGGGGGGGGGGAGGAGGAGGGATCCGTTCGGGCCGCGGGGGCACGTTTAGCCCTGGTTTGGGGAGAGCGTAACGGGGGGGGTGAGGTCGCGAAATTAGGCGAGTGGTAATACTGACAAAACGAAGGGCGTAAGGTGGACATGGTGGTGTTTTAGGATAGAGAGGGAGGCGCTCAGAGGAGGAGCGAGACGCTTCGCCAGCACGCAGTGTCCGGCGGCGGCAAAGCAGCACGTGTCCACGCGTGCTAGAGCAATGAGTGGGCGGCGGAGGGGGAGGTTCGTGGAGGGAGGAATGAGAGAGGGGATGGAAGTTGTGGAGGTTAGTGCAAGGCGGGGAGAGGAGAGAAAGGCCTTCTCCTCCGTGAATTGCCAAGGTCCTACTCTCCGAGCCAGACGCCTCTTATTTATTCCTCTTGTATTGTTTGCCTATTTCTTTTTCGGCAATTATCTTCAAGGTCGCTGCGTTTGGCGTTTGGCGCAAGGCGAGAAAGCAAACGTCGGGATGTTTTCTCTGCCCTCTCTTTCCCGGGCATTAGGAGAGAGAGCAGCAGTTTTGTTCCAGTAGCGCTACAAACCACTTCTCTTGTCCTACGCCAGGCCGCCATTACGGATCCCCCGCACCGCCTTGTGTACTTTACGGAAGAGTTGTACTGAGAAGAACTAACTTCTATTCCATCCTATTCTTCAGCACCTTCCCTTCTTATGTTCAGCAGTCCCAGTGGACGAAAATACTCATTAAGATTAAAACCATAGGCGAAATAAATGCTGAATAGATTGTGAATGAAAATAGCTTTGAAAACTCACGATGCAACGCATTCATACGTATCGGTCGCTGGTACGGATTATCAGTCCGATTTCCTACAAATGAAATCCACTTCCCATGCATTGCTGACTGGCAACTTTATGAGACAAGATAGATTTTTAGATTCCTTTGTTAATTTAAGGTGATAATGCATTTTCAGGCCTTCCCGGCAGCGAGGTTAAGATGTTGTCTGCTAATCCTTGGGTCGCGGATTCGATTTCCGTCTCTGAGGACCTTCTCACCACCAAGAACGTTAGTGATCGTTGCATAATTCCTCCTTATGCCATAAAACATCGACGGAAATGGCCATAGGGACTGCCTTCTGAGAAATCAATGAGTATATTTTTGAACAGAAGGTTTTCCTGTCGATGCGCTGGCTGGAGACTTTTTCGATTTTCCAATGGGATGTAACGTTGCACAGATTCGACTCCTACAACAGATGGAATCATGGGCGTATATCTAGACTAAGCAAAGAGACTAGGCTAAATAAATTGCAACTCTCAACCCAGGAACAAAACCCAACAGCTACTCATCAAATATGTTATTAATTGTTTTATTTTGAGTCGGATTCTGTTTTTCACGTCATTGCACTCTCGTGGAAACGTAGGACTCAATAATTTAATAAAAAATACTTTCTCTTTTTCTGCGCTGCTCCTCATTCTCGCCTCCCTTTCTCTTCTGCCTGCTTAGTTGGGAGGGAATGGGGAAGACAATGGGATGGCTGGGGGAAAAAGAGTCGGTACGGCACGAAAAGCGCATTAGGGCGCATGAGCCTTAATATAATGTGGCTTTAAAACGTGGTGGTGGGAATAGGGAGGGGGGAATTGGGGTGTGGGGAGGCGGGGGGGCTTGGAAGGGACCTCTAGTCGGTGGGAAGGATTGCGTGTGTGAGAGTGTATATAAGACGATTGACGCATTGCCGCGCGCGCTCTCTTACTCCTCGCGCAGGGGCCCTCAGGGATTGCTTTCTTAACATTCCTCCCGCAGTACGACCCTCCCCCTTTCCCTCCGCTCCCCCCACCCCTTTTAGCACCCGCTGCCACCCACCCCCATCCCTCCACCACCCTCCCGTGCTCTTCCACCCCCCCTTTCCACTCCCCCCCACCAACTCCAA
Organism: Ceriagrion tenellum; assembly: GCA_963169105.1. Lineage (NCBI taxonomy): Eukaryota > Metazoa > Arthropoda > Insecta > Odonata > Coenagrionidae > Ceriagrion > Ceriagrion tenellum. The sequence continues at coordinate 132,689,989 of OY720634.1, read as the reverse complement.
AAGGATACGACCTTCCTCACCCATCCCTTCGCCAAAACACCTCCCACCCCTCCCAAAACTCGTAGGGGGGGGCCCTTTCCACAATTCCAGGCCAGCGCCACCTCCACCGTCCTCGGCCGCGAATTTCGCGAATAAAAGCCGATTCTCTCGGAAACGAGGGTATCACACCCCATCCCCCCCCCCCCCCCGGCCGCCTTATCCCACGCCCCTCGGCCCTCACTCCTTTTATTTCTCACTCTCCATTTCTCTTTCCTTCTCCCGACATTCCATCTTCTCCTTCTTCTTCCTGGCCTTTTTCCTTGAATCGAGGTCCCACGACAGGATGCACGTACCGCGGGACAATGAGTGCCTCCCGGAATGTTTTCTTTACCTATATTTTTGAGCTTTGCCATTCGGCGGTTCGTCCACATGCTACTCTAGTCAGCTGCTGCACGGGTATTCGGCAGAAGTTTTTGAAGTATCAGCCACGAAAATGGGAAAGAATAGGAGAAAGGAATGAGGAAAGAAGAGGCAAGAAAGTTGAGTTAAATATCGGGTCACTGCTCGTTTCGAGGTTTCCGTTTTAATCAAAAACGAGTGGTCATTGATAGTTCAAATTCATCCCCATTCTGCCCTGGTTACCCCACGTTCTACTCTGCATCAGCTTGTAGCAGGTGGTGTCAGAGTGCCAGCAATGAAAATGGCAGGGAATAGAAAAAAAGAACTGCGACGACATTAGCGAGTGTTTTTTATATTGATACCGCACGCAAGAAAGTTGAGTTAAATTTCGGGTCACTGCTCGTTTCGAGGTTTTCGTTTTAATCAAAAACGATGGTCATTGATAGTTCAAATTCATCCCCATTCTACCCTGGTTACCCCACATTCTACTCTGCATCGGCTTGTAGCAGGTAGTGTCAGAGTGCCAGCAATGAAAATGGCAGGGAATAGAAAAAAAAGAACTGCGACAGATGCGACGAAATTAGCGAGTGTTTTTTATATTGATACCGCATGCTCCCTTGAGGCAACCATGGATAGTGTTTGGGATGAACGAATCCCATTTCGTATCGGTTGGACGCTGTATATGTCTGTTTTACCGTCAGAACGAGTTCGAGAGAGGTCTAGCGAGGAATTGAAGTGATGCATCGGAACCCCATTCAGCCCAGGTTCACAACTGAAACGCAAATCGCTAATGATGATGGGCGCTAATGACGACGATTTTAGATCTTAATTCAATTCTTGTTGTTGATATTTGACTGTAGCAGAGATGAAACTGTACGAAAGGCTACAAAATTGTAGAACTGTCACATGGAGATGGAGGTTCTGGATGATTTTAATTAAAATTAGGACACTTTAGATTGTTTTACGTGCACTGAAAATGTATATAATAATAATAATAAGTTTATTACTTCCCAAAAAAACAAACATCACAAATAAATTACAGGTTTTTTTTCCATACAAGGGGAAGCTTTAGGTAGCCTCTAAGAAATATCTGTGATGAGGCTACCATCCCAGAATATTTATGTACATACATCCCAGTATGCTGGAGATAGAATGTATTTTCATACCGTGCTCACGGAAAAATGTGTATGGGCGGAAATTATTCGATGCTCAATTAAATGGCAGAGATCAGTATATTAATATTCTTTTTTAGAGCATTATTTTTTCACGTTTTCATGATGTCGAAGTCGTTTTTCTACACACATGTAAGGAAACATCTATCAACAAATCTATGATGTGTTTGAAGCTTCACTCGTGAGACAAGGAAAATATTATTGAGAGGTTATTGGAAGTTGAAATGGGATAAAGAAAAGAATGCAAGATGATTCTCCCGTTGTAGATGATATGAGGTGGGGAAAAAATGACGGGAAATATTTGTTCGCATTAGAAGCATATTTGTGCTATAGTAAGATACACTAGTTAATATTTTCTCCAGTGGGATCTAAAAAAAATATTAACTCTTTAAAGAATTCTGTGGACAGTGAATCTTTAAAAATATAAAATTTAATTTTATTCAATGAAAGAGGCCCTAAAAGGAGTAATTGGTTTAGCACACCTTATAAAGCTAATTTTCACCTCTTTTCTTCTACCGTTCACTCTGAATGGGTAGTGGATCCAATGCCGGATGAGTAACAAGGTAGAGGTATCTTTGAAGAACAAGACTTGATGATGTTATTCAAACATTTATTACAATTTTATTTAAATATACAAGATCTAGCAGTAAAAAAGAGACCTATGGAAGTGGCTTCCTGTTTAAATTGATGTTCATGATTGATAATTCCCATAATGATTTGATGTGAAGTTCCCCACCTATGTGAGTCAAATCATCTCTCAACTCATTGTCTTTTTTTAGCGTGAAGGCAATTACATTGTCCCTAAATACTATATACACACCAGGAGTGTTTTATAAAAGAATCAATTCCATCACTCAGGAAACGTACGCTATATTTGTACCAAATATTTGGCATATTTACTCTTTTGATCGATTCAATTGAAATCAATACCATTTCGATTCTTCTGCAATTACAACTGTCCAAGTTAACGCCTAAATATAAAAGCGCATCAGGCTCAACTTTGTGGAAGCGATATATATCCATTTCAAAATGAAAAACAATTGTAACTTTCCACACAGAATGTTTAATCTTTGCCGACCATGGTATCAAGGATAATGGCACTAGGTGCTGAAACCATGGTCGGCAAAGATTAAAAATTCTGTGTGGAAAGTTACAATTGATTTTCATTTTGAAATGGATTAACGCCTAAAATTTGCCACGTTGAACATTCCCAGGCTTTCATTGCTCTAAATGTTTGAAAAAGAGTATTTTTAACAAAGGTTCAATTGAGGACTTGATCATTTAGACAAACCCCACCCCCAAACACTCCGAGCTGCCGACAATCACGGACAGAGAACCCACGGGAAAACTACTAAAAACTCAGGAAAGGAATTCTTATCGTGTGGGAATGCCTAAAAATCAAAAGAATTTCCAACCGAGTCAGAGCAGTCAGCATAATGTTTCATCTGCTCACTCAGATTTTTTTCACCCGGTTCATTTTTTTATTTCGCGCGAGTCGTTGGACGGGACTCTTGAGTCCACGAAAGGAAACCGCCGATGTGTCTCCGTTCGAAAAAAATGCGCGGGGAGGAGTGAAACGGTCCCGTCCATTCTTTTTTTCGGGTCATATTCTCTCTCTCTCTCTCTCTCTCTCTCTCTCTCTCTCTCTCTCTCTCTCTCTCTCTCTCCCTCTCTCTCTCCCTCTCCTTCCCCTTCCTCCTTCCAGAGACGACTCACCTCAAGTCGTCCCCAACGGCGAAAAAAAAAACCCTTCCCTCTCACAAACACAACGCAAGGTAGAGGTGGAGTTTATGCATGCATGCGACTAGAGCCGTGGCGGGCTGAGAAAAAAATATATGCAAAAAAACTGTCAATGGGAGGAGAGAGATAACCTTTAGCGTCCGGCAACACTATTTCGGCACCGAAGAAGCGTAGAAGAGTGATCGAGACTAGAGGAGGTGATCCCGTGGACCGTTTTTTATATTCCTGTTCTGCCGGCGGACTATTATTCAATCCTTAACCCCTAGTGTGACTCCGTCCTAAACCCCCCCCCCCCGTACTCGCCAGCGGGCCTCGCGGGAGCCGGACTCGAAACTGGGAGCTAAGATCTAGTTTTCGAGGGTTCCACTGGGGAATATGTAAAAAAAAAGTTGTTTACGAATGATTTTTTTCGTAGGAAATGAGTAGAAAAAAATTCCTCCACGGGGACGTGGTTGAGAGGGGAAGAGTTCTAACTTTAGCGTCCGTTCCCTCTATATCGGTGACGGAGAAACCTAGAGAAGTAGAAGTGTCATCGGCTAGAGGAGTTGGTCCCGAGGACCGTTTTTTTTCCTGTTCTGCCACCGCTCATTACTCAACCCTACCCTTTCTCCTACCACCCCTCGCTACCCCCCCTCATTGTACAGTAAACACCACCAACGGACCTCGCGGGAGACGAGCTAGAACCTGGGAGGACAGAGCTAGTTTTCGTGGGTCCGGTAGGGATGAAAAAAACGTTGAGTTCACGTACCTTTTTTATGAGTAGGGATATAATTGCATGCAAAAAACCTTTGTTGGTAGGAGGGAGAGAGAGAATAGATGCCAGCCTTAGTGTCCGGCAGCGTTATTTCGGTGCCAAAGAAGAAAAGCGTAGATGAGTGATCGGTCAAGGGAATTGATTCCGATGACCGTTTTTTTCTCCTGCTCTGCCACTGACCATTTTTCAACCTTTCCTATGTCGTTACCGCTGCGTCCTAACCCCTTATCATCCAGTGAACATCACCAACCGTTCTCGCGAGAGGCAGAGTAGCTACTTGGTGATCAGAGCTAGTTTTCTGCTGCTGCAGTAGGGATGACAGAAAACGTACGGACGATCTGTTTACTAGGAAGATAATAAATGGAAAAAATCTCTGTGAGATGGTTGAGTGAGAGAGGAGCTAACGTTAGCGTCCGGCAGAGTTATATAGGCATCAAAGAAAAGAGGCGTAGAATACGAACACGAGAGTTCGATAGGCTTGAGATGATCTCGTGGACGGTTTTTTTTCCTGTTCTGCCACTGTCCATTTCTCAACCCCCTTTTGTCAACGTCGCTCCGTACCCCCCGTTTACATCCCACCAATGATGCAGGGCAGGAGACGAGCTAGAAACTGGGTGCTCGGAGCTAGTTTTTGGAAGTCCGGTAGAGATAAAAAAAACGCTGTGCACTGGTACCTTTTTTTAAAGCAGGGACATAATTACACGCGAAAAAAACTCCGTGCGCTGAAGGGAGAGGAAATAACAAACCTTAGCGTCCATTTCGACTCGGGAGGAGAAGCGTAGAGAAGAAGGCGATGCGAATGTCATTGGATAGAGTTGATCCCTTGGACCGTTTTTTTTTCCTGTTCTGCCACTGACCATTATTCGACCCTCCCCTTGCGACCGCCGCTTTTTTTATTCCCCTTCGACTGCACTCCACGCCAACGGACCCCGCGGGAGACGCGCTAGAAACAGGGCTTCGTAAAAGCTAGTTTTCTGGGGTCCGGTGGGGATGAAAAAAAACGTTGGGTACGAATGATTTCATTTGGTGGTGAAAAAATGTACATTCAAAAAGCCTCTTTGAAGAAATTGTTGGAGAGTGGAGTTAGCCCTAGCATCTGGCGGTGCTATTTCGTCTCTTAAGAAGAGAAATGCAGAAAAAAGCTGTGGTATATGGGCTAGAATTGACCCCGCGGGGCGTATTCCTTGGTCTGCTGTGAACTTATATTCCACCCAACTCACGCATTCCCTTAAGTTATCATACCGTTGCTAAATGGAACACCACATCAATGAACTCCACGTGAGGTGAAATAAAAACTGGGGTATTAGGCATAGATTTCGGCAGTCCGGTGCGAAGAAAAAACCTTTTGCCCGTAGGTTAAAAATTTTGCTTGGGGAAAAACCTATGCAAAAACATGTATGGGTGGCTGGCGTGAGAGAAGATCCAACTTCAGCGCCTGGCAGCGCTACGTCGGCACCGGAGATGAGACGCTTAGAAGAGCGATTGACCAAATGAGGTGAACCCATGAACTCTTTTTTTCATTTTCTTCCGTCCTACCCGTAGTTATTATTTAACCCTCTTCTTATATATAATTTACCATGGGAAAGAATCTACCCGGAGAGTGATTCGAACATTGATTGTTGCCTTGTCTAGCCAGGGTGCAAACCACCTCGCTCCCTGAGCTTCTTCATTTTCGGGGCGATTGATGCGAACTTCATGGCCGTAATTCCTGCCGAAATGAATCCAGGGACTCGCGGTGCCTAGCTCTGTATAAGTGCCAGTGTAGGATTCAACCTCACGAGCTGTGATTTCATTGATGTCCTCTCCCTTGCTTTGTTATCCTAGATTGATACATAACGTCTAGTTCCCCATAATCCTCAAAATCTTCCAAATCACGCGTGGTAGTCTGCATATAATGCCGTCAAGGCGGAGGTCCACGGTTCGATTTTCGATTTTTTTCTTGCTGCAATTCACACGTATGCCATTCATCTCGGCCGTAATTTCGGCAGGGATAAAGCCATAGCCTCTTCATACGGCTGCCGTAACTTCCTCACAACTCTCGTGGAATCCAGATTAGCAACTGAGTAGTATTAGCTAGTTTTCGGGGGTCCGCTGTGGTTAAAAAAATGTTGTTAACGCATATTTTTTTAGAAAGTCTCTCGAGTGATGATAGTTGATAAACTACCCCCTCCTCCTCCCCACCCTCATAAATCCACCGACTGACTCGCCCCTCATTTTTTCCACCCCTGCAGGATATTTTATTCAGGGTGGAAACGAAAGTGGTGACCATGTCTCAGGAAAGGAAGGAGAGTAGGAGAATAATAATATGAAAAAAACGAGCCCCTTAACACGCCCGAGGAAGGATCCTATGAAGGAGCAGGAGGCAAGAGAGAACCCGGGCGAGCCCAAACTCTCCCATTCGCCGAAAAAAATAAATAAATAATAAAAAAAATTTCGAAAAAAACGGGCTTTTTAAAACTGCCCCAACAGGTCAGGTGAGTCGCAAGAGAGGGCTTGCAAGGAGGGAGGGGGACGAGAGAGAGAAGGGGAGGAGGAGAAAGAGGGGAAGGGACCTAGCGAGCAATGAGAGAGGCGGGGTAGGGGGTGTATGGGGGGAAGTTAGGGGAAGGGGTCCCCTAACTCCCCCCCCCGCCCTTTCCCACCTATCTCCCACTCAATAACTAAAAAAAAAATTACTCCCACTTCCCCGCCTCCTATGAGAGAGAGTATGTGTGTGGTTCTGCTTAAGGGGAAGCCGGGTGCGGGGAGTGGGAGTACTAGTTTTTAGTAGTAAGGGAGAGGCGGGGTGGGGGGGAGGAGGGAGAGTTTTAGGACGCTACGTGAAGGGAGGGGGGGCCGAAAAGGGCGTACGGGGGGAAGGGGTGCAAGGGGGGAACGGAGTGGGGAGAGGGAGGAGGCACGTATGCATGTGCGGATGGGGAAAGAGAGTGTGGGCCGTAGGGCAGTCAGTTCGTTCCTCCACCTCCTCCCCCTAATCCTTCCTTGCCTCCCCTCCTCTCCCTGCTATGCCATCGTAGAGAGGAGTGTGAGTTTGGGCAAGGAGGAGGGGAAGGAGGTCTCCCTCCCTCTTTTTTCCTCTTCTTGAGGAGGGGTGGCACGGGGCGGGGGGGAGGGTAGTGTTGTGTAGCCATGGCGGAAAAAAAAGCGCGAATATAATAAGGACGGAGGTGGGGAGAGAGGAGTGAGTGGATTGGGCGAAGGGCGGCAGACAGACGAGGGGAAGGCACGTGAAGAGAGAAGGGGTTAAAGCACGGAGAGGAGAGAGAGGGAGAGAGAGAAGCGAAAAAGGGTGGGTAGTTCGTATAGTGGGAGGAAGGTGAGCGGAGTATAGGACGGAGGAGAATGGAAGAAGGGAATAGAGGGTTTTTTTCTCGGCGACGGAGGTGCCGAGAGGGCGAGGAACACAACGTGCAAGGGTCTGCACCTCCCCCCATACCGCTTACTTATATTATAAATTATTCCAGGTTGCGTGGGAGGAGTACTTATAAGCACGATACATCTAAACACCAAAGAAGAACATCGGGCGAAGGCGTGAAATTGTGGCAGAACGAAAATGAGGGCTGCAGAAAGATATCGTATACACTGTAAAAATATTGGAACTCTATTTACTAAGCTCAATAAAGATAAAGATTTGATCATATGTGAATTGCTTACTTATTCACATATAAAATCTCTATGATAAATTCATTACTAAAACGCCCGCACTCGCAGAAAGTTTTTAGTCTTAGGATCAACCGTTGCAGAAAGATAAAACACATTCTGCTTTGGGGCATCTAAATATTGGAATATATATCCACAGTTAAATAATAATTATCATTGCAGGTATCGCGGTAGAAGTGTTTCAAAATACGTGCAAAATTAAATACGCCCCTCTTGATTAATATGCCTATGGAGGTATTGTTATAAATGTTACAATTTCACGTGGTGTGGGAGAATCATTTATGCCCAATTATGCATTTACAAATATGTGCCGGTAGGAATAATCACTCTTATATAATTATTTCAGTCAGCGTTGGAAAAGTATTCATGCGCATGCATGTATTCATTTTTGTGTGTATAGTGTTTAGACCAAACGCGAAATGTTGGACTGTCGTGAGGCCATATGCGTGGTGGTATAAACGTGGAATGCGAGAAAGCGTGCACTCAAAACTTTATTAATAACCTCCAAATTTTCTTCAAGTCTACGAAAACCGGTCTTGAGTAAAGAAGAATGTTACATGAATGAAGTGCCCAGAAAATTGCGAAATTTTTAATTTTTTTTTACTAAACTTTTAAAAAACCAAGTTTTTTCCAAAGTGTTCTCAAACGTAGACTTCACTGTCTCTGAGTCCACGGCGGTATGTACTCTCGGGCAATTTTTTTTTTCGTAGTACGCGTGGGAAGGCATAGAGCGGACGGAGTGAAGTTGTTGATAGGCGAAGGTGTGGAAGCGTGGGTGCAGCGCGCGTCTATATTCCTCTCCACCCCATCCTAGGACGCGGCAGCGAGGAGGGGGAGAAGAGGATCCGTATGCAAATTAAGACAAAAGTCGAGACACGAAGATTCGTCAGGGGGGCCCCTGTGTGTATGTGTGTGAAGTGTCCGTAGGGCGAGAGAGGGGGGGCTGGGAGGGGAGGGGAACTGCATGAGAAGGAGGGTTGGTGGTGGTGGGGGCCGGGGATTCACGGGAGAGGGGGCGTTGGAGTGGGGAGAGGGGTGGAGGGAGGGGGGAGGCGGCGGGGAGGAGGAGTATGGCAGAGGGTGGGGGCGTGCGGCGACCAAAAAAGGGGGAAGGGTTTTTGGCGTACGGACGGAGGGGGGGCGAAGAGAAGGGTTGTTCGGGATAGGGGGAGAAGCGGGGTGGGGGGTAAAGAGAGAGGGGAGGGAGGGGAAGCGGGAGGGGAAGGGTAGGGGAAGGAGGCGGGAAGGCTGGGTACGTTTGACTTGCGACGTTCGATAAAAAAAAATATAACTTGTTCTGTGTCTGTGCTTGCTGCCACAGAACAAAGGGGGGCTAGGCATAGGAGTGGGGGGAGAGGTGGGGAGAGAGGAGGAGGAGGAAGGAAGGATAGGAGGGGAGAGAGAGAGTGAGTGAGAGGGAAAAAGAAGGGGGAGGAGGGGTAAAGAGAGAAAGAGAGAGAGGAGAGAGAAAAGAGAGAAGGAGTTTTATTTTTTCGCGGGCGGCCGCGGAGTTGGATGGTTTGTAGCGAGATGCGTTCGTATTATCATTAGGAAGAGCTGGAGGTGAAAGACGCTGCCTCCGCTCCCGGTTTCGGGCAATTTCTTCTCTCGGACAAGGTGAGTCTCGCCGCACGCCCCTTACTTCACTTTCCCTGTGAGCCATTTTCTCATCGACGTGAAAGTTCATCCGTTTTTTCGCCGCGGCCATCCCTTCAGACACACACTCACACAAACAAACAGAAAATCCGCGCGGGAGTTGGTGTGTATCCCTGATCTCCTCTTCCCGAAAAAATAATCTTTTTGTATCGTCCCTTTTTGTGGTATCGTCACCTTTAAACATCTCCGTCCTCTCGCATCGACATGTTTCCAAAACAACCCGGCATCACTTCGGGGTGTTTTTCTCTTTTGTTTTTGTTGTTGTCTCCGGCGTTGCTAAGGACAACGACGATCACAGTTCGTCGACAGTGTTAAACAGCCATGTGCGAATTCTGTTGGACGGGACGGACTCTCAAGGCGGACGAAATTTTTTTACAGGATTCGGTGGACGACGGACGACGCCGGGAAACTTTTCCTAAATGACGCGTTGTTGGTCAAGAGAGCGTGGGGAAGTGTGTGCTTGTGTGCGTGAGATTGTATGTGGGAGTGAGTGAGAGAAAGACATTGTGTGTGAGTGTGTGTCTGCATGTTTTTGTGTGTGGGTGACAACGTGGACCGGCTTTTGTGCGAATCCAAGATGACCGAAAGTGAAGGTAGCTTCTGCTCTTCTTCTTCGCGTCCCGTGTAGTATGCCGCTCTGGTTTATGCAGGGGGTTGTATCGCCCAGAGAATTCAACAAGGGGGCTGCTGCGGTATTGATTTTTCGGGGACTATTTGTAATGGAGAGCAGCTTTGAGTTGAGTGCGAAGGGGGATGGGTGTGGGGGTGTAGAGAGGGGTGGAAATAGGGGGTCGAAAGAGAGTACTTGGCCAAAGGAACTGTTTCGGGTAGAATTTTTCGTGCGGGAAGGCACGAGCATTCTCAGGCTGCTACCTCTTCTCGAGCATCTCTTTGTGTCTATTTCGTATTTTCCATTGGCATTGAACCATGACTTAGTAGTGCACGACATGTACGTTGATATTCTTCAATCAGCTTCAGATATTAACGTTAACAACCTTAAACTGTGAACAACTCTCTCGTCGTCTAAGGTTATTAAACCCTCCAATGTGCATCATGCAGCGGTGATGACTAACTTACATGGAATATGTGAGAATATGTAGACGATCGGTGCAGGTAGTTACAATTAGTTCGCTACCAACCGTGGTAATGAAATCAATTTCATTGGGAACGAAGTGAGGTAACTTGCATCGGAAAAGTGTAGTTTATCTTATCTTTGTCATCAGTTATTCTGTGCATACTTATCTCCACGTGTTTGAAAAAAATCGCGATTTTGTCGAATAGCTAAGTCTTTGTATGGCGTGAGATAGAATATTAATCTGTGATATGCTGCGTGCATTAACTAGTGGGACTTGAACGTAAACGTGAGTGAGAACCTAAAGCAATTGTATAATAGTGAAAGTGCTTGTGAGAGGATATTTTACAATTCATTATCAGTAGTAAGTATTCGAAAGGGATGAAGATGTACTTGGCAAAAGAAAGGTTTGAAATTACCCTATTCAGATATACCCGCATCGACCGATAAAAAATATAAAACAGCGCTGATTCATAAAATAGTAACTATTGACCTCCAGCTTGCCAAATGAAAACTAAATGGTTCATGCGCAGTCGGCGGCCCCCACTCAGGCACTCAGGGGGAAATGGGGAGAACGAATGTAATGATTTTTTTTAGTTTTGAGATTGGCTCGTACCGGTGTACACCTCCTGGTAAAGGTGTACAACGAAACTAAGATATTCGGCTAGTGAAACAAGGTTAAGTGAATATTATACATCTTTAATATCAGTGAGAGGATTTGCGGGACATCTTATAAAAGTTTTCTTCCCGATATGACATTCTTGATTGGAACAGGCTAGTGCGCACACGCTCTACGCTTTGCCGGATACGCTAAGGTTGGTACGAAATTACTCCGTCAGATGTCTCATCGGTGTTGATAAAGCGTTATTCGTTCTGCGTCTTTTTTCACAAACGTTTGCATTCTCCTATGTGGTCTTTTTTGTTCTATGTTGTTCACCACATCTCCCTGCTAGACAGAAGGTAACTTGACATGTTGAATTTTGAATCAAAGTTGCGATATCTGATTGAGTGTGATCGCTGGCAGAAATTTCGTTCGTGTTTTAGAGGTAAATTTACTTGGTTAGGAGATCGCTCGTAGCCTCCCGTCTCGACGCGGCAAAGCTGCGCGTATGTGGCCGCTGAAGTGAGATCCTGAGTCTGAGCTGCCGGTTTTACGAGTGAAATGTGCCTTGAAATTTAGGAAAACGAATTCTGGATAAGTTGGCATATTACGTTGTGAGTGTTATTTCGTGTGTACTGTGAGTTGTCTTCTTTCAGTTTTGGATGACATTAGGCAATGTCACTGTCAATTACGAGCGATTTTAAGGTTAGGAAGAGATAATTTGTTGACTTGACGATGTCTCACTCGGCAACAGAATCCCATGTAATCTTCCTGCCGAAATGCGATTGGGAGAATTTCGCACGGTGCCTGACTCCCCGAATTCGTGATATTTTTTTACCTGCGTCGGCATTCATGGCGATCTTTTAAGAATGCAATTTTCCGCCATCTTTGCGTGCTGTATTAAGATTTATTAATTTTTTTCGTCACTTATGAAGTGTAGATATTTGCATTCATCCTTGCCAGTGAGTTAGGTGTCCAGTTAATTCACAGTTTAAAATTTGTGGTACGTGTGCCTGTCAGCGTAGGTGGGAGAAGACATTGTCGAAGTTCGCCAATTATTTTTTTGCCAAGTCGTTGAAAGTAAAAGTTGTACTGTGCCGGTTCTTTAATATTAAAGACCTGTCGTTTATATTTTCTTAGTCGTTTAATGGTTGATGACTTATGCCTCTTAGTACAATTTTGTTACTTTTCGTGTGATACCGGTGAATCGCTGTGATTTGAATGTCATTGTGAAGAATACTTGATATTTTCTTTATTTCAGTCGCTCAAGGTGGATATTGGAAGATGGTAGACACCCAACACTTTTGTTTGCGGTGGAATAACTACCAGAGTAGTATAACCTCAGCATTTGAAAATTTAAGGGATGATGAAGACTTCGTTGACGTGACCCTTGCATGTGAAGGGAAAAGTCTTAAAGCCCACAGGGTTGTGCTGTCTGCTTGCAGTCCATATTTTCGGGAACTTTTGAAGGTAAGTTCTTTTCGCACATAGCCATCAGTGAGTGATTTCCACCCTTGTGAATGAAAGGAATAAGACGTGGTGTAGTTCTCATTTGTGAAAATTTTTAGAGTTTTTCTATGATAGTCAGGACTACTTAGCTCCATGAAATCATGTTGTCGAATTGTTTTCTTAGTGGGCACTTTCTTTGAGGAATTATTCTGACAATTAGTTGACCCTTACCGTCATACAAGTAAGACACCTAAAATGAATTTCTGCCAGGTTGGCGGATTAGCTGTTTTCAAATTCCGTAAAAGCCAACGTGCAGATTTTGATGCCCTCATAGTTCTTTTAGTATTCATATTTTTCGTGCTTGAAATGTGGAATTAGATTCATCAGTATTTCAATTGCGATGATACGTTCTCTGTGGTTTTGACTTATATGAACTCTTGTTGTAAAGGGTAGTGATACAGAATACAGGCTGTTAATGGTTGTGCCTTCAATGTGGCTGTGAATGGAAGAGAAAGTATGCTTATAACTTTTGAACTGCTTCTTGAGGCAGTGGTTACTCTCGCAGTAGGTACCATATTTTTGCTAGATCACAAGGCATGTATTTCATTAGTGTCCATATTTTCGTGATCAAAGCTGAAATTCCTGTTTCAGCAAAGAAAAGAGCTACTTACATTACTAACCAGTTAGTTTTAGCTCAACATTGATGAAATTTGAAACGGAATAGTTGTTGTGGTGGTTCCCTCGTTGTTGGATATTGGTATCCATCCGATTAAGGCTCCCTAACATCTACAGCTCTCACTGTGATAGACTTTCAAGTGCATCAACTGCCTACTTGATGTCATCTGTCAATATTTGCCTTGTCATATACGTAGCTATTGACTTCTCCTCAGTTTTGACAATATACATTTTGGGAGGAAAGAAATTGTGGTTTTTGATGGTGAAGTTTATTGAATATTTGTGAAAGACTTCATTTAGTGGCGTCCCATTAGCGTCAAGGATAGGGGGAATTGGCTTGTAGTTTGCCACACTATATAAATGAAAGATATTTTTTTGAATGTAATAGATACGTCTTTGTTCTAATTGTTGATTGAGACTTTTCTTTAAAGACATTTTAAATTGTATAGTACATCTACATGAGATGTACACAGTGAGAAGTGGCACCTCCTTAAAGAGAGCGTGTAAAACTCAGTTCAAAGCTTGTTGAGAGTTAAATGATTTTTCCCTCTAAACAATCCATTTAAGCTTGCCATAATGTACTGAGCGATTTTCAGTGAATGAGTTTGTTTAAGCTTTCATCTGCAGGGAACTTTCCAATAATCTTCTCCTATAGTTCACACAGCCTTTAATTTTGCCATGGAACATACCCTCCATTTGTAACTCATCTGTTTAAATGTACTTGTGAGTATTAGTAGGAGGGCATTAGATAAAATTTTTTGTCTGTTCTTCATGAGTGGCATTTACTGCTGGGAAATGCTTATTTATCTCTTGAATAGAAAAATATAGGAATATACCACACATTAGTCATATTCTTTTACAGGATGCTGTGAGTCTCCTTTCTTAGATGGTTAGGGTTCATACAGTAAATAATGCCAAATTTTGAAAAAAAATCTTGAGAAATCAGCTTACAAATTTTACTGTTCAATCCGTCAATCCCATACATTCTCTCAATCAATTTTTGGTCTGCAGTTTTTTTACAGAATGTGTTAACTTTATCCATTATGAATATCTGGTTAACTTTGTGCGTATCTCATGTTGAATGTAAAAATTAGTGCAAATGTCTTAGGGATTTTCTTAACTCAGAGGAATAGATGTTGCTTGATTTTATTTATTCGTATGTTGAATCAAAAGATTATTCTAAAAGTCTCAGTGGTAATTCTGTCCTCAAATGTCTGCCTTCATAAATATTTGGTATGTAGAAGTACATAAAGTGTATATTTTGTATGTTCTTTCACATTTCTCAAAGCTGCATTAGCTGCAGCTAATTACTGGTCCCATCTAGCCCTTTCAGTTGATCCTATTATCTCTTCAGTCATTTCTCCTATATCATGATCAAATTAAATATATACTACACATTCATTTAGCCTATTACACTCAGTATTCGAGTATCATGTTCTTAAATGTCATTCCTGTCATTCATTCTTCTGCAGACTTTCTCTCACACATTAGTCTTGACTATCCCTTTTGTGAGTCCTACCTTCCACCTGCTAAGTTTTCATTTTCTCCAATTATGGCTTGTTTGGTGAGGATAGGTTCTCTATCTAATTTTTTCGTTGTCAATCTAATGTGAGTAGGTCTTGAAGCCATTATTTTGTATCATTAGACGTGATTTTTGTTAGTCTAATGAAGTCATCTTGGGGGTGATTATTGATTTTTATTCTTTTGAGCTGCTAATCATGCGGTTTCATAGAAAATGCCCACATTCTTCAGGATGTATGTATGTTGGGACAGTTTGGAGTCTTTTTGATCACTTCCTAATTTCACTTTTATCTAGATTCATTCCATCATTTGACCTCTATATGCCATTACCTCTGTAAATTGCCACAATGATTTTCCTGCACAAATTGCTGTGTTCTAGTTTTTCCCCTCCAAAACTCTTTTCAGTACTTAGTATTAGTTTCTGTAAACAGATATTCTGTAAACTTGCTTCTAAGGGAAAGAAAATTGATGGTTATGAGGTGGTAATTTAAATGACAAGTGATATCCTTTTCAAAGTATAGCTGTCTTAACAAGGAAGTCATACTTTAGTGCATAAGATAGTGGTTAAGATTAAGAGTTTAATGTTTATGACTTATCTGCATTTCAAATTCAAGATGTTTAATGTGTGAGGAAAAGAGTTTCAAAAAGAGAGGGAGGTCTCAAGCCCAAATTAAATTAGTTTTCCTGTGGGTTTTTATCATTTTCTCAGAAAATTGTTGAAAGTTGCCATGGATATAATATGATTATTAACTGACAATGGATGGAGAAAGTAAAATTTGCATCTGTTTTCATATCTATTTCTCTCATCTTCTGACAGCATTAAAATTACCTGTTTTTTATGGAACAATGTATTTTGCTCCTTTGATTTTTGGCCTAGTAAGATTGCCAAAAGTTAGTCCAAGTAAATGTTATCATTTTTTTCTGAAATATCTGACTGAGATTCTCCCTTTAGCTTGCCAAGGATGTAAATTCCCATTCTGAATTCTTCAAGTATCTACGATTCTTTTATTACGTATATGAATATTTCTATCCTGCTGAAAGAAGTGCCTTCATTACTCTTACTGGATCAAATTTATTTATAAACTATTACTTGCCTTAAATAATGGATTGAAGACAGCTGCGACACTCTGTAGAAAGTCGTCTTGCTCGTGTGAAGCTTGAATTAAAATCTAGTGTTTTGCCATACTATTTCAAGTAATTGTACCACAAAATAGTTATAATATTTGGTTTATTTTTTGCAGTGTTTGTACTTTTAAAGTATACCAACCATTAACCTTGTGAAATTGTGATTCGAAGTAATGTACATCCATATCCCCATGTTTTTGTTTCATAATCTTCCTTTGATAATCAGTTTACATGTTATTAATTCTCAGAGCACACCCTGCAAGCATCCTGTGATAGTCCTCCAAGATGTGGCATTTGCTGACTTGCATGCTCTCGTTGAGTTTATATACCATGGAGAAGTTAATGTGCACCAAAGGAGTCTCACCTCCTTCTTAAAGACCGCTGAAGTTCTCCGAGTCAGTGGACTCACTCAACAGGCTGATTATAGAGATGAGGTAATTGAATGATAAAAATTTTAAGAATACTCTATTTTGCATTTTAGGTGCATATTTTATGCATGTACACCGTTATTTTTTACATGTATTTGTTTCCATTGTCTGTCAATCTTCTTTATCTTTGTGGAAATCACTCTCATTTGATTGCTTATCAGTCATAAAATTTTTTTCCATGTTAGAGATTCCACATTTCATGTTATTTTCCATTTGGAGGCTGAAAGCATATTCATTATTTACTAATGAGTTAGGCAACACCAGCCTCCATTTTTTTATATATTTTTTTCATTTTTTTTTTACAAAAATGTGCCTGCATTCCTTCTGTTTTTTCATGATAGTTGAAATGTGTTCCCTTGTATATTCCTGTACTGTTTTCACCCTTATCATATAATATTATATTTTTGTTGATACTCATATAGTTCTCGGTATCTTATTTTGTAAATGTTGAACTTTAAAATTTACTTAATTGGTACCATGTTGTTATTTCAAGTAAGTAATTCCACCTGATTTTTTTATTGGTGAAAGTAATCACTTTTTATGGAATCATTTTAGGGATACAGTTTTTGTTATTGTTGTGAGTCTGTATTTTATCAGGCATTGATCTATTAAAACTTGTTTCCACTCTAATATTGCACTATGCTATATTATACTTCATCTAATTTTTTCCGTTCTTATTTTATTGTTTAGTGAATGATGCTTGAGGCTAAAAGAATATGTTGGACAAAAATATTTGTACTACTAATTTTTGAAGAAGTCTTTTTCCTGTATGAATGATGAAGTCAGCATGTAACTAAAATTACAGAATTTAAACCCTTTGTGCCATTCTGAATATTTTGAATGTTAATGCCTCATTTGAGGTCTAAACTTCTTATTGTGGACTGCGAGCCAATATTTATTTTGGCCGTTTATCTTCATTTGGCTTCCATAAATTGGTTCAATAATGGAGAGTATCATCTCTTGGTTCCTTAACCTCAAATTTACAGTGAATCTGTCATTTAAAGTGTCTAATGCAATTAATTGACGGGAATACATATGGCTTTTGGATATTGAACTAATTGTTCAAATTTCTCTTTCATTTACTTCTCAAGGGGTCCACAAGAAATCATCAGGGCTTCCCGCCAGACAAGCTTGACGACTCACTCTTCTCCCCCCCATCACCCCTCCACCCCCACCCACCGCACAGCCATACTCAGAGGAGAACGGCAAATCAGCGTCGTGACCCTGACCACTCGACAGCAAGCGACTACGACAAGTATGACCACTCTGGTGTCCCCGCCAAGAGGTTGAAACCAGAAGACTGTGTAGCTGTGGGGAGCAGCGTGGATGGGGAGATAGGGACTGGAGCCAAGATAAATCGAAATTCTCCCGTCGGGGAGGACAGCATAAAGACAGAGCCAGCGGAAGGCTCAGGTCCACCCGGATCGGGCGCTGTGGGTGGAGGGGATGGAGAAGTTGGGGGAGAGGAGGACGAAGATGAGGATGATGACAATAGCATCAACTCTGTTGAGGGTCCACCCCTTGATAATCCCATGGTTCCCACAGGGAACCAGTTGTCCTCGTCAGAAGATCATGATGGTGTGCCGGGAGGGGGCAGTTTGGTCCCCAATCCGTACTACCATCTTTCTATGGTACCTGATAGCAAGGGTTCCCTGTACCCTCCACCACCGTCGCAGCAGTCACAGTCTTCAGCTCCTTTTCGTTTTGACATGACACCGTGTATGTCAGATCCAGGAAACATACCAGGTTTGTTCCTATGCCAGGGATCACTATTGTGATTAATATATCCTTTAGGGATTTGTTTACATTCCAGATAAAAATTAACTTATGCCATTCCCATTCTTTGACTTCTGTGTCGTCTGTAGTCCTGTATTTTTTCATGTTACACATTGATTTTTTACTCTTTTGGGAAATTATTTAATAATAAATTTATAGTGCAAATCATGTTGGCACTTGGGTCATTTTCATAGATCGAGTAGAAATTTGTTTCTAGTTGGAAAAAAAGGATAGAGAGGGTGTCTGCAAATTAGGACGACAGTCGGGTTCCATTGCTATCTGTGATACTGTCCACACAGAGAAAATTGTAGATTTTGGCAGTAGGGTTTGTGCGTAATATTCTTAGTATAATTTGCCTATCATGTCACATCTAATGATTCAATAGGGAGAGCGTGAGAGCTTGAATCAATAGTTGCACTCATCAGTTGTAAACCTGACATTATCCTCACCTGTTGATTTCCCTGTCCACTGGCAACTTCACATTGGCTGAATATATGATGCAGTCCTGATTTTCTGGGAAAAATGCAAACAAGATTTTTTTGTCAATTTGTGGGAGGATTTTTGATTTAACTCTTCCTGATTATGTGACCTTTGTTTTTGCTTTTGTCTCTCCTGAACAGATTTTTAATTTCATTAGCTTAACTTACATTGTATCTCAGCCTAATGTCTGCCGTATGGATGTTCTGCCTTACTACTTCATACTGCTTAAAATTGAGCAATCCTTAAGTTTATTTAATGCATTCATTGAATCAGGTTTTTCTTCTTTCAAACAAGCACAGCATTGAAAGAATTTTTATGCTAAAATTGTCTACGTAAGTATTTATGAATTGAGCAAGCGCTTAGTTGTGGAAAAGTAATTATGGGATTTATTTATTACTGAACCATCAGTATTTTTTAAATTATGTGTTTAACGAAATATGTTTATCTAAAGACCCATTACTTTGTAAAATTACGTGACATGAACTTCCTACGTAAGTGTTCAGTAGCGTAGACAGGGATTCTAATGTTGCATGTATTTTATGGGAAGTAATGCACACAATGAAATCAGTTGTCTGTTTCCTGGTGATTTGTCTCATAATTTTACTGACTTCAAGACTTCAGATTTACTTCAATCAGATATACAATCAGGTTACCTATTCTCCACAAGAAGGGTGTCCCTCTGGATAAATGGGAATTACTTGGAATACTTGAATGTAAATATTAGGAACTCTCACCTGCCCCTCTAGCCTCATAAATTTAAATTCTATTTTTAAACTATCAATACATTGGGAGAAATTGATATGAGCTTGTTTATGATATTTTTGTTATATATTTTGTTAGTTTTTGCCATGTAATAGATATCCCTTGCAAAAAATGAAATTTAGAATTTATTTCCTAACTAAAATTTATAGTCTAATTAAAAAATATATATTTTTCGGTTCTTGCCGACATGGAATTACAATTTGTAAACCTTATTACTAATTATCATAAAAAGCTCATATGTGGTCCATGTTACTATATCAATATAGTTTGTGGTGAAAAATGTCAGATACCTTGAGAGGAATTTTATTGAAGACAGTAGTGTGTGTATTATGTGCTTTGACACAGATAACTAGAATAGCATCAAAAGTCTTAAACATGTCAGTTATGCTACATATTGAAAATTCAGCTTGGTTTGGTCATTACATAAGAGAATCCACCAGAATTGTCATTGAGTATTGTAGATTGTTTAAAAATATGTTTGATTGTCACACTTATTTTTTCATTATTGATGTAAATGAATGGTTTCTCATTGACTGGGTTGTTTAAAGTATCCCTGCTGTTTCTCATCTAATGTATGTATTTGAATTGTTTGTTCTTTGCCTTCAGGGATAGGCAGCCAGAACATGAAGGGTATGGCTGTGGATGGATCAGCTGGAACTTCAACCCAAGGTAAGGAGCACTTTTTTTTCTTTTGGGTGGATGAAAGAATCTGATTTTTGGACTTTATCTTGTTCTGATGAAGATATTTGGCGACCAGAAGTAGCCAACCCATTCAATGAACTTCAGGAGACCAGTGCAAGGGAACTAATTCCCTCTGTGTTTGAGCTCATAAAGCCTTATGTTTACATTAAATAGTCCCATAACATATGGCTATTCAGTTTGCTCCAATTTAATTGTTTTCATTACATATCTGTCTCCTCATAAACTCAAAGTTTTTCATTGCTTTGGTATTAAATGTCCAAGGAAAGCTCATGGAACGTTGGACGATTTTTATTCGTATTGAATTAACCTTAATTTCTATGAAGGTTGATATTTCCTCTCATTTTTCTTTTTGAAAGTAAAGTACAAATCTCATTAATGTACTTTTTGTTCACTACTTGATGCAACTAACGTTGCACAATTCTCAACTAAATCAGATTGTCTCATCCATGATTGTAATCTTTGGCAAGTTAAGGTATGCCTGTGGGAAAATCAGGAATATTCTAAACCATTGGCTTGAGGTTGATTGAATTTTGATGTTTTATTCTCTGTGGCATACTTGGACTTGACCTTAGTTGTCTGTAGAATTATTCAATTTAAAATAGATAAATGTAGTTGTTTTTGAGAGTCATAGTGTTGCAGTTAAGTGCCAAAATATATATTTCTAAATACTTATATATTATACCTATATATATACTATATGAATGGAAAGGGGAAAGGAAGCCATGGAATGCTATTTTTTATTTATTTTTATGGATTGCTGTGAGACTTACTTTGAGGTAATGTGGAAAAGAAGCAGCTGAAGACTGCAGGTTAGCTAGGGCTGTCAGTTTCTGTTTCTAACTGTCAAGGTAGTCACATAGAAGTGGTATTGATTCACTGAACCAGGGCATTTGAATGTGAGGCTGATGGGATGAGAGGGTTTCTCTGAATGAGTAGGCTTTTTACTGCATTAGGGGGAAGTGGGAGGAAGAGAGGAGAGGAAGTGACATTGCCTCTTTTTTTTTACTCTGGAACTTAACAAGTCCTAAATCCGAGCTCTTTTAGTCCCGTGCACTCCCCAAAATTTTTGCCATGATTCCCAATTAGACTACCTCCTTTTGACACTGCTGTAGGACATGATTATGGTTCTATTTCTGTCCAGCATTAAGTCTTCTGACACAAAGTGCTCCCATAGAAATGTTTAATTGGCCATAATAATTGCTACCATAAGTGATGGTGTGTATTGTATTTTTACCTTCCCATTGAATAATATACTGACATACTGGTTGATATATTTAAGATGTGACCTGATTTTGAGTAGTGAAATTTGGTAACAAAAATTTTTGTTGTAATTTTGTTTAAATAATTGACTAGCATTGAAGGGCACTATGATCAGATGCTTGCCCTTTTGTCTTGTCATATTTTCTCTGCATGGCGTATGTATTGTTCATGTTAGACTTTGAACCAATCACTGTAAAATTTTGTATTCACTTTTGTGAAAATTGGTCGCCATTTTGTGCTTTTGCAAAGTAGCCTCATCTTGAAAGTATGGGAAGTGTGAGTTGAGATCACTACGCATTTGCAAAGTTTTGGAGTGCAGAGCAGTGTTTGGAAAACGGGGCTGCCCTCCTCCTGAGAAGCATCCTGAGCCCCTTATTTTCTGTCCCCTCGTTGCAGAGGAGGGGCCAATGCGACAGGAAGAGCAAACACTTCACCCGCTTCACCTACGTCAAGCACTCCAACAGCAAGAATTCACTCCAATCCACCGTCAACCTCAGGGCCAGGCTCAACCCTATTGTTACCTGTGCAACAAGAGCTTTACTCGCATCTGGTCCCTCAACCGTCACATGGCCGACACACACTGTAATGTGGTGAGAAGCTTTGAATGTGAGGTGTGCCACCGAGTGTACAGGTCCAAAAACAGCCTTGTCAGCCACCGGTCTCAGTATCATACGAGTGGGGCAGGAAAGGCATCGGTGTCTGTATGTGAGGAAGGGTGAGGAAGGACCAATAGTGGAAGGAGGAAGGGGCAAACTGCTGCCAATGAGGGACGAATGGATTGGTGCCATGGGAGGGATTGGAGCCGAGACAATCGTTTCTCCTCTTCAAGAACTGCTCAAACAATTGAGGACACTCTGGCACCAACTGGTCCTAGGATTGACAAAGGGAAGTAATTGTAAGAAGCCTGCCAGCATAGTACCTGCATTCTCTCTGAAGAAGTTGTCTTTGATTGAAAATGACGTACATACTTTGAAATTATTTGTGAAGCTGGGAAACGCTGTTGTTCCTAATCAGGCCACCTATAGGACAAGCTCAGGGAAAGACAGTTATGAGTGCTGTTAAGAGATTTAATGTTTGTGTCAATTAAGTATAATTTAGTATGAACATGTTAGGGCTTAATTTATGTTCACTATTACATTAGGGTCTGTAAAGGTGTGCATTAATGGATAAATTACTTGTTTAAGAACTATTGTTAGGTTAACATTGACGTATGGCAGTTTTAAACCTGGATAATAATCATGGAACATGTTTCTCAGCTTTCATTTCTAACCTAAACTTGGGAATGATTGCAAATGCACTTCCAGTTTCCAATAAAGCACTTGGCCAATTTTGCGAGGCTAAAGTTAAGGACTGATTGGTTTAAGTGCATTTCTTTTATCTCTCTTCAAATCCAATATCTGAGTGTCATAGATAATCCCTTATGTGACGTAGTTGGCTCTCTCCACTGGCGACTTCCTTCTTGTCTTCCTCCCAACTCCCAATGCAAGGCTGGGATTAATTTTTAATAGTCCCTGTTGGTATGAAATCACTGTTTGGCAAAGACATGCTGTCCTTGGAATTGTTTGGGCCTAAGGTACCATTATGGGAGCCATGGCCTCATAACTTCTCAGGTCAGCATGTCTCTTACTGGGTGAAGGCTAGCATCTCGCTCTGTTGTATTTCTTGCAGCAGAGGAGTGCGGGGTGAAGGAGGAAGTGGAGGAAGGTGCCGATGGGGTGGGTTTAAGGGTATTACATTTTGGAGAAGATGCGGTCGATCCCGAACCGAAGAGGCATTGGCACACAGTCGGAGAATCACTTGACCATGGAGCTCTCCCCACCTGCAAATTGTGTCACAAGTCCTTCTCACGATTATGGTCTCTGCAACGTCATGTCGAAGATGTGCATGGGAAACGTGAAGGCCGAGCATTTGTGTGCAACCTGTGCTTCCGGCATTATGGGACACGAAGCTCCCTCATTTCTCATCGCTCTCAGTATCACGGGAATCAGGGCAGGCCCTGACTGGCTGGATCCCATTGGAAGTGCAGCTTACCAAAATGTTTGGAATGAAATGTCACTCTTGAGGAATATACGTTGACCCACCGAATTCAAATGTTGCTTTCATCCGTCCACCATCAGGAAACTGAAGGTCCCCTTGGGGTTTTATCAACCTTGGACAATCTTTACAATTAATGGTGCTTTTTCTCTCTTCCCTTGAGGCATTTCTGTCAATTTTTGAGGTGTGCTATTTTTAAAATGATGCATTTATTGAAATTGTTTTCATTGAAATACTTTTTGAGATGTCATATGATTTAAATCATTAATTAATGCAATAGTATGTGATTGATTACTGGGTTGCCTTATGCTGATCATTTGGAATCTAATTTTTACACTAGGGGCAACTTATGGACTGTTTTAAGACTTCTGACCTGTTTATCAAACAATGTGTGCATACGTGTGTGCTCTCCCTAACTAGAGAAAATCCTTTTTAAAAGCAACCTGCATAATATTATCATTCAACATTTAAGCTTAACTAAAAATACGCATTATTATTAAGCCTTGGCATTTTTGTGATATAGCTCTGCTTAGTATTTTAGTGGTTGCCTCTTGCACCTAAATGAATCATGCTGTAACACGACCTAACTCTGGGATTAGAGCAGTCTATGCACAAGTGATTAACATTTTGAATATGTAGGCCAGTTTATTGTGTTGTTTGGTATCTAAAGAGAAATTTCAGAATTAGCTGTCTTCAATTCTAATGGAATGTTTCCATTTTTGAAGTAGCTATTATGTCATCAGTCCTTTTTTTAGGATAATTATTTTCTTCTTTTAGAAGTTTTTACTTGAGTGGAATCCATGAGTTTTTGTTGCATTTTTCTGCATAGGGGGTTAAATTCCTGTGGTGCACCAATACCTCTGTTAATCTTCTTCATTTTTTGCTTATTTATCGGCCAGAGTGAAAACAGGGTTATCTCGTTTCCATGTGAATTAGTTATGGGATGTTAATTTGTTAGACCAGCAATCCAGAATCATTTTATAGTTTTGTGAACACTGCCTTTAGTTTTCTCAGATAATTTTCTGAACTTTTTTAGTGTGTGTGTGTGCGTGTGTGATACTTCCAGTTACTTAAGGTATATGTATTTTATATGTAAATATATATTTACAAATGCTGTTGTTCTGTGATTTTTGTGGACTAAAGAAGCTTGTGGCTTAGATTATCCCACAGTGAAAACCATAGTTGCTATTCAAATGTTTCCTGTGTCTGTTTACTTGTTCTGTTTACTGTTTCCAATAAAAACAGTGAAGTTATATTCTCAAAAATTCTATTGCATAATTCCCTAAACTAAGAAACCATTATGTCAATTGTAATTCATAGAATATGGTGTGTATTAGGTATTTGTTTAGTGGAAGCCTTGAACGGCTTTTCGTTACTTGAACTGAAAAACCTCCAAACCAGTAGGATTAGTAGCCTAATTTTTCTCATATCATGATCATGTTGCCAATTATTGAGGGCTTCTATGTATGTTATCATAATTAGTTCGGTACATGCTTTTATGATTTGAATTTTTGTAGCTTTTGCTCCTCCAGAATAATCTGATGCTAAGTTCTTCTGGTCATTAGAATTTATAAATCAGTATAATTGGAAATCAGATACATGACTTACCGTGCCCTTCAGTAGTATTGCCTACTAGTTCATTTTGTGAACTGGGCTTGGAACTTTCTTGTTTCCACCTGTGTTGTTAGTTGAAGGACATTTGTTGATGAGGCAGTTGATTATTTTTTGGTGCGATAAGTCAGTCAAGTTTGCCATATTAATTTCCTTTACAAATGGAATACCTTACACAATTGCAGCAGAAATTCTTCCAAAAAAGTCATCTCTTGTGTTATTCCTTGTTTCAAAAGAGGAGGTCTGTTGCCTGCTTCACTTTGACATTATCCAGAATGAAAAAGAAAATATCATATCCCTTTTCTTATTCATCTCTCTGTTGTTAATGGTGACGGATTATGAAATATATTTTTACTTCAGGAAATAGTTTAAATCTTCGAAAATTGAGGAAAACGTCTCCGATATTGTATCCTTCCTTCCATCTTTTTTCTATAACTGAAGTCCAACATTGTAAGAGTCTTGTTCATTACATTTGTATTCAAATTATCATAATCTCCTGGTCATCATTTAGATTTTTCTGTGAGGTTAACACATAAGCCTCTACTCAATATTCCATTCTCTTATTTTATTGTGGTTTTCATTTAAGTTTCATTGCCATTAATTGGTTATTTCTCCTCGTAATGTTGATTTTTATTTTTGGTTGGTAAATTCTTATGTTGCTTTCTGATACTGGTAAATTTCCTCTTCACAGATTATTTTTACCTTAATATGTGATGAAAGAATACTAAACAATTTTCATAGATTACACATACTGATGATAGACTGAGTCTACTACAGTGGGATATTGTATAGTACTCTGAGGATAGGTTGACTTTGATATGAAACTCAATATAGGAATATGGAAATGCAATGGAAATGTGAATGATTTTACTTTACATCAAAGCGAAGTTGCCTCAGGAGCAGTAAAAAAGGGTGAATTTCTGGCATTTTAAGTGCTGGAATGTTTTGTATATACATGAGTAGTATTTGAGCCCATAGAAATGAATCATATTATTTTGTTTTATTGTAAAGGGAAAACTGGATTAAGAACCTTATAAGGCAACTGTAGTTTTCAGTAGGCGATGTAAAACTGTGTGTATAAGTCAGAGGGCACTTACAATTAGAAATTCATATCTTTTTTCTTAAGTATTGGTGAGAACTTGATGTTTTGTAGGTGATATTTTAATTGTCCTCACCTGCTCCACATACTTCATCCAAAATAGAATTTCTCATTATTTTCTAACATGATTTCTGTAGGTCAGTTTTTCATAGGTAATTATCCGTGTCTTTCTCATATTTGAAGAATGAATGATTTGCAGTGGCTATCTATTTATTTCATCACATTTATTGTGATATATTTTTGCATCATCAGTAAAATATGGTCAGTACTTGTGCTGACAAGCAGATTTAAAAATAGTACAAAAGCACATAAACTAATTTTAAGTTGCAAATTATTCTTAAGTCAAATTTGGAAAATTTTATGCTTAAATGTTTAAAAATTACAACAGTACTACTGGGATGTGTTTTTCTACCTTTAAAAACAGTGACATGTTTGCTGTGGACAGGTACTTAAAGGTGTCGAGTTTTGAGTTTTATTGACATCTTCACTTAATTATTATCTTCAGACTCATCAGAATTGTAACTGAAGATGGCTGCTGTGTATTTGGCTCTAGTTGCAAGATAAATAGTTACCAAGTATTTATCCTTATTTCTGTGGTGAAGTTAATCTATGCAGCTAGTTATCATTTAATAACGATAACTTCTGTGTGAGCTTCTCCATTTGTTGCACCAATTATTGACTGTGAGTGATATATTTTTGGGAAACAAAATTATTCGTGTTGTGTACTTGCACTTGGAGATTCAACCTTTTACCCATTTTTAAAGAAGCAGTTGGGCAGGATGGAGCCAATAACTCGCTTTAATTTACTCTGCTCTAAACCTCTGCTGGACATGTAAACATCTGTTAGATTTTTCTGGTTTCATTTTCGTGGTTTAGTAGTGTTTTCAAATGCCAGAAGTTACGTAATCTTCATTACCTGTCAACTTCAGTGAAGGAAAACTCGTTAAAGGATGGATTATCCCTGTAAGACATAAGTTTTCCCCTGTTGAAAACTTTCATTACTGCCTTCAGGTCTAAAAATTCTTGGAATATTTGGAAATGAACAAATCTGACCTTTCTCTCCAACTTGGAGTGGGACTATCTGTAGTACATTTTCAGTTGAAAGCCTTCATAAGGTAGGCATACATTTGAGAATTTTGAGTGATTATGATATTAGTTTGATGTGTTACCCTGATTACCCCAGCTGGGATTTTTGGGAATTTCTAATGGCACTACCCCTTGAGGTATTATTCAACCATGTGCCATAATCACCAAAGAGTCTTGTTCATTTTTGTCAATTTATGGTAGTTATTTAGGTGGTTGGATGTATATTGAATCTCTTTTAACCACTTACAATTTATGTTTTGACTTTTTGCTCTGAGTGTTATTCTCATTGAGCTGGCTTTTCATCTTTCGGATTCTAAGATTTTTGCATGCTTTTCTGTTTCAATAATAATTTCAAAAATCTTATTTTGAGTTTTACTGTCAGGAAGTCGAGTGGTTGCTATTAAATTCCATGCTAAAGGATACAGCTGGTATATTATGTGGAAGGGTTGTACTCCATTGTATTTATCAGTTCTTTGGTAGCCTCTTTTCTACATTTGCCTCACTTCTATACACATAAGTTTTGTATATATGTTATTCCTTATTAGTCATATCACACCATTTTTTTCAACAAAGCATGCATTTTTAGATTCTTTTCTTCTTACTATTATTTTTTAGTGAATATAACATTTTGGAGTTGAGTCAATGGTTTAAATTCACAATCATGGCAAAATAAACTTCTGCTGTCACCTCCCTGAGTAGGAGTTATCCCCATGTGGCCAATTGGTTCATTTTGAAAAGGACAGGAATACTTAGCCCTATTAACTCTCTCTACCATTGTAACTTCCCTATATGGTTACCTCAAATGGAGAGTATGTTTTAGAGTTTTAAATTAGGCTTTCATTGAGAAATGGTCAAGCCATTCATTGATGCTGGATGAGATGCTTGTCAGTATAACACGAATGCTTTTGTAAAATTTCTGTTATAGAAAAGAATTGTGGTGATGTATTATCTTATGTGAAATATTCTGTTGATAAAATGAATGTGTGAAGAAGGAAGATGAAGACAAGACGCATTGCAAATATTATATTTTCTAAGATAAAAATTCATACCAAATTTATTTGAAGTACTCAATGAATGTAATTATTGTATTTTGTGTTATAGGTAGGGTAAAATTCCACCCCAAAATGTAAAATAAATACTTGTCTCTCAATACCTGGCATGTGTAAAAATTGTAGACTACCTTTTTAGAGCTATGGTTTAAGTGCTGCATAGCAAATAATGTTGGAATACATGAATATTAAATTTCTAGACGATATGTTTTGCAGGCAATGGAGTCATTGATGTATGTGCTTGAATGGTCATGCATTTAATGCTGTTGTAAAAAAAAATAGAGAAATAGATGAAGCAGAAATGCATCTGGCCCCTGAAGAGACTAGATTATCATTTGTTTGCTTTGTAAACTTAATGTGAGTTTAGGGATGAAAGTTGATGAATGACATGGATGGAAATCGGTAACCGTAGCTTCGTCTTCTCTCCCCTCCCCCCCCTTCCACTCCCTCTTTGTCTCTCTCTCTCTCGCTTTCCCACTCTCCCCCCTCCCCCCCACCCTCCCCTGCTCTTTCCACTCTCTGCCCTTCACGATGCTCCCCCTCTCCCACCCACCCTGATGCCCGCGCCCCACTCCCCCTCCCGCCCCTATTTCGCTCCCATCGGCCCCTCATCACCACTGCCCCCGATCCCGTCACCCAAACACCACCCCCGTCTATCTCTCTCTTCTCCGTCAGGTGGTCTCCTCCTCGTCCCCTCCCAACACCAACAGGTGGCGCCATCGCCACCCGCCGCTTCAGGAGTGTTGGGGGGCTACGGGGGCTCCCCACATTTCCGTTGCGAGCCATGCGGAAAAAATCTGACCTCTCCTCAGAGACTTCGACGGCACATTCAGAATGTTCACGCCAACCCGACTCGAGCCCCGGTTTGCAACATTTGTAACAAGGTGTACAGCACACTGAATAGCCTGAGGAACCACAAGAGCATCTATCACCGGGCGGCACGGGGGAGGGGGGCGGGTCGAGGTGGCGGCGGGGTGGTAGGCATGGGGGGTGGTGGGGGGGGGCCAGGCGTGGACGGGGGGGAGGGAGGAGGCAGTGTAGATGAAGACAAGCCAGTTTACTGAGCAGTTTGCCAGTCGTGCTACTGATGGATTTTTTGCCATCTTTTTTTTTATCTTCTCTGAAAGCCACTCTTGGTTTTGAAATTTGTGATAAGGAAATGGTTTTGTGTTGATTGCTGGCTCTTTCATGAGTAGGAAGAATTGCAAGCTTCTAAACCTTTCTTTTAATTGTACTGACCAACGAATTACTATTGTTTTATAGTGCTTAAGGAAAACCATGCTGTAAATTATGAAAGCTGTCCTTATGGTATTTGCATAGCTCTCTTTCTGCTTATGGTGATAACCAATTTATAACCAACTTTTTGTGATCATGTCCATTTTATTGTGTTTGCTGTTTGAGTCTTGATTTCTAGTGATAATTTGTTAGGGAGTTTTTTTTTTAAGAGAGACCAAAATATTGACTCTTTCGAGCTAAATTGAAGTTCCTTAAGTCAGCGTTTTGCTGGTCCCATTAGAAATTTCTCCTATTTTAATTAGGCTTTCTTGCCAATTTTATGTACTGTGCAATGAGCAAAGTGCTTCTGAAAGTCAAGAGGTGGGCAGTTTATGTAATGTTTTATGGCCAAGTGAACTGAGAGACAGTTGTAGTGGTCATAGTGAGCTCTGTTGCTCTTATGTCAGGAGACATTCTGTAGACTTATTTTTATGGAGGGGCGAAGGGGGGTTGAGGTGCCGATTGGAAATGGGTTGGGAAGTGAAAATACTCATTGCTCATTTGAAAAGTGCAAAAAAATACTGTGCGGGTAGGGAAATGAGGAGGAGGTGGGCCATGAAGTGCCTTTAAGACGAGCACTCTTCCTCCTTAGTTTGATGAGAGGAGCCTTTTTTTTAAGTGCTTGGTGCTTGCAAAGGGGTTTGACTCATAGCTGTTCCTAAATGGAATGAAAGGTGGCCAAAGTGGTGAAATCTCTTCAATTTAACAGTTTTGAGGGAGAGATGTGTAGATAAATGGTGTGGGATTACAAATCAAGGATTTTGTGTAAGTGGAAATGTGACTAGAAATTAAAATTATATTTTCTTTTGGAAAAGAGAATGAAACAAGACTTGACAACCTGCTTTTTACCATCTCATAGTCAGATATGCATACTGTAGTTTCTTCCAGAGTTATATAGAATGGTGTTTTAATTAAATGGTGTCTGCTTGTAACTAAACATTCCAATTCCATTCCAATTCAACTTGGGATGCAATTGGTGTGAGATGTTTAATACACTAATATAATATAAGAATATATTAAACAATGGATTCATCTCCCAAATTGTACCTCTAATATGAAAGCTGTATGATGAGTAGTTGCTTGTGATAAAGCAAATAAAATAAATTTGGAGTATAATTTGTAAACATTTATGTTTTCTAATGCAATCTCTAAATCCTGTTATCACAGGGAATATCTCTGGGCTACTACGATGGATATTAGCTATTAAAAGTGTGGTTTAAGTTTAAAAGAGGGCCTAATTCTTAAGGAATTATTTATTCAGTTACATAGTTCAGACAGAAAGGTGTTATCAAAGAATGGTCGGACTAACTTACTGTTTCTGGGTATTGTATTGTTATGCATTTTCATTCTGAGGTACTCGCCCAAGCTCGGCACATTAAGGTTTATATAGCTGTGGCATAATGAGTAGGAGAGGGAAAAGATTGAATGAATGGTATGGTGTGTGCAATATTAGAGATGATTTTGGTGGTGCTTCCAAGTGTTACCAGAGGCAATGGTAGTAGTAGGGGATGATCAGGGGCAATGAAAAAAAGGAAGGGATTGGAGAGAGAGAATGGAAGTGTTCAATGTTGGTCCTTGCTCAGAGTTTGGAGAGGGTTTGGTTTTGGGGGAAGGGGTTGGAAGAAGGTTTTGACCTAAAAGAATTGCAAAACAAAAGAAAGAAATATGTTCAAGTTCACTTTGTTTTTGTGTGTGGCCCATGTTTGCTTTGGGACCATCAAACAAATCGATCCTCCCTTGTTTGGCCACCTATTAATGCATGCCCCTTCTTGTCTCCCACCTCCTCCTCTCTCTTTTCTCTCTCAATCCCTCCCGTTCCTCCTGAAACCCTTCGTCTCCACTCACTCACTCTCTCTCTCACTCTCTCTCACATGCAAACGCTCTCCCTCCCCTTACCAACTCCCTCCCCGCTCACCCATTCCCCTTCTCTCTCTCTCTCTCTTCCCCCCCAATCCCCGTTGTCGGTCCAGGGATGCCGAGCCCTCACAAGGGTGGCGCCCCGAACCCCATCCCCACCACCATCACCACCACCACCAACCACCCGGTGACCGCCGCTCCCAGCACCACTCCTAGCACCACCCCCTTTAACGCCGCCACCTCCCCCCCACCCAAGGCCCCTGCCGGCCAGTGGCCCGGCCTGGAAGTGCAGTCGCTCCACGTAATGGAAGCGTGGTCCGGGAGGAGACGGACGCCAACAGTGGCGGGAGGGCGTGGTGAGGGCCCCCCTAGGGGTGCAGGAGGAGGAGGTGGGGGGGAAGGGCTGGCGTGCAATGTATGCGGCAAGGTGCTGGCCTCGGCTGCGACCCTCCGCCGGCACAAAGAGCAGCAACACGAGCAGCCCCTCCACGCCGCGGTCTGCCCCGTCTGTCACAAAGTGTTCCGAACCATTAACAGCCTGCACAACCACCGCAGTGTTTACCACCGTCAGAACAGGCCCCGTCCAACTCACGTGTGAAGCAACCCCTCACCTCACGAGGGGGATGCCTTTGAACTATGGAATGGGAGGAATGAGGATGAGGGATTTTGAAAAGAGGATGAGAGGAGGGGAAGGGGGAGGGTGATGAATGCATCGAGAGAAAAAGTCTGTAAAAGCTCTCTTCGTTGGAAAAGTACACAGGAATGGCTGAGGTGCACATTTGGCTGTGTATTGTGATCAGTATAGAAAACTTGTGATATATATTGTATGCGTGTTGGTGAAGGGGCATCAGTCGTTGTTGTTGTTCCAACTATGGTAACTGCTTAATCTCTTTTGGGGGTTGGCTAAGAGTGTGACATGGTGCAAACTTAATTCAGTATTGTTGATGAAAGGCTGATACTGATTGCTGACCTGCCATTGGGTGCACTTCATGTATAATTAGGGTTTTATTGACCGATTTACTGTTCTTGTAGAAATGGAGTGAAAGCTTGCATGACATTTCATCCAAGAAGAAGTTCACTTTTCGTGATGGATTTTCAGAGAATTTTGTTGCTCTTGCTAAGAACATTTTAAACACTGCCTGTGCTATGCATTGATTCACAAAGACACTCCACTGAGATATTCATGAAGCCTGTAATAGAATTGCCAGAACATTTCGGAACTGTGTAGATCGGAAAGAAAGTTGGTTGTTTTTAATCTCTTGGATATGAATTGTGTCAAGAAAACAGTTCCACAAATATACACCTGTACATTTGCTGCTTGGTTTTATACAATATTGGTGTTCATTTTGTAGGTCTTGCAACTTAGTGTAATGTGACTATTTGATTGCTTCAGAACACAACTGTTGGTGATTTCATAGCTGTTATGGTTGGTAGAAGATATGTATGTTTTTTTGTATCATGTGTTACAGTTTTTTTTCCTTGATTGTAAAGTTACTACATTTTTGCTTCGAATGATAAATACTACGGATATATCATATGCAGCTGTAATCAGTTCATTTTGTAATCTTCTTGCAATCTTTCCAGGAGTAAAGCGTTTGTGATGTGACTGCCTAACTTTTCAGAGATGCTCGATTGTTAGTTCTGATTGTGTACAAAACTTAAAAAAAAAAGTGATAGAACCCTTTAATAACCCTTCCTTTAGTCTGACCTTTGCCTCATCATACCACTATACCCCCTTTGATTGACACTTCAGCTTTTAAAACTGCCAATCAGGGAAAGTTACTCTCTGTGCATTGAGGAACTTATTTTTTCATTGTGTATTTGATTCCTTCTAAGGTGACTCAGTGCTTTTCAAGAACTTCTGTCAGAATATGTAGATTTTATGAGAAAAACTGGAAAATTTGTCAAATGGATTTTGTCATTACAAGAGTTGCTGTACCAATGTTTGATTACAGATGTGTTTTTGTTGCTTTAACAAAAACGAATGCTTTTGCAGAGAAATTTTGGAACCACTCTTTCTGAGAGCTTGTGGCCTTAATTTGTGTCTCAGTGAGACTTGTAAATTATGGGTTAAATGTGAAGGGTTAATTACTACATTCTTTCATACAAGACATTTTGATAGGGGTGAAATGCTAAGTGCCTACCAGCTGTTACTTTTTGGCTAATACTAATGATTATCATGAGTAAATTTGTATACACCTGTATTTCTGTGCATTGCTGGTCCTAAGGGTTTTAATTTGTAATGAATCACTGCTCATCTCAGTTTTCCTCAACATTGTAATCACTTTATGTACTAAACAACTGGAAAATGTATCCAATCACACAGTAAACAGTATTAGCAAATAAAATTGTTTTATCTTGCTGTCTATTTGGTTTATGTTTTAAATGATTTATACTATATGTGCATAAGATACCTTTACCCATGCTGATTTTTAAATGGTAATGGTTGCCTTGTATTGAGAGACTATTAGATTTTGATTTCTGCATTGTTATGAGGCTTTGGATCTGTAAAGGGTTTTGTAATGTAGTGCATCGTTGTGTGACACTTCTCTCCATACTCTTGTTCAAACTTTATTCATCAAAGAACTCACTGCAGCTTAATTAGATCATCTATCATTGCCATCAAATCATGAACACAGTTGGTTTACATGATTAGCCTAAATTGTTTTGCCATTTTAAGTTTATCAGAAGCATGAAAAACCTTTTTTCCCTTTCCTTACTATGGTTGATGAAGTTTTCGTTTTATTTACTAAAGTGGTATGATAAATATAATTTTGCAGCATGCTCTTTCTGTAGTGTATATGGGGCTTTCTCATAATTTAGAATAGTATAAAGTCTGATTATTATGCGTTTAGTTTATATACTTTTCACATTTTCTTGCATTAAATATGCTTTATATGTGCTGCAAGAAGCCACTAGTTAATGGTTACCTGCCTAATGTGTGTAAATAAAATTGATGGTGTTAATTAAGACAAAACCTGTCATTGAAGCTCCAGTCTTAGTTACCTACATTGGAAAGATTGGCAAAGAATTTAACATGATGCTTTTTATGGAAAATAATCATTGAATACAAATTACTTTCAATAAAATGCATATTTATGTTGCTCCATGTACTAATTTATTAATTTTGCTTGGCTCTTCAGTTTCCATGAATGATTTGTTTTTTTGACCACACATTCTTACATTATGATTTTCCTAAGCAAAATAATTCTTTTATCCATGAAATGAGAGTTATTTTTCTCTCTTCCTCCGTTTTTCTATTTTTGCTCCAGTTTTGCCCAAGTCCATTAAAACACTTGTTATCTCCTTCTACTTTTTATTTTCTTTTGTATATTTCTGTCAAAACCTCCAAAATTTGTCATTTTTCTTTTCTGCTCTTTATTTCCCAAAAGCTGTATTTTTTTAGAAAAAAAGACTAAAAAGAGAAACTAATGCAACATAAAAAGTATTTTCAGTTAAATGAAGATAAAATATTTTTCAGCTCTTAGAAAAATCTGATTGGCTATTGCTGCATCAAAAAATATGAGTTCCACACCTTGCTATTTTTCCTGCAGGTAACCTTTGAAAAAAAACCAACCTTCCGCTATTGCACGCATTTTTTCGTCCTCTCTCCTCGTTTGCAGGCCCCTCATCGGCTACTGCAGCTGCAGTGGCGGCGGCGGCAGCCATGGCCTCTGCCGCCACCGCCAACAACAATAGTACCACTCCAAAACGACAGTTTTTCTGCCTACTGTGTGGCAAGATGCTGTGCTCTAAGGCGAGCCTCAAGCGTCACGTCGCCGATAAGCACGAGGAGAAGATGGAGGAGTTTCGATGTGCCGTCTGTGAACGCACTTACTGCTCGCGAAATTCCCTCATGACCCACATCTACACCTACCATAAGAGCCGGCCAAGTGGGGGCGGTGGAGCAGGGGCGGGTGGAGGGGGTGGGCCC